>OU426928.1:16000000-16637640 GCA_911387795.2 Apamea monoglypha | reverse complement strand
GATCTCTTCATTTCTGATTCGATCACGCAGGGAAACTCCAAGCATCCGTCTCTATTGCCCTTTGGTTGACTCTTAGCCTTATAAGGCCCATTGTGAGCGATGGTAGATGATTTATGACAGAAAAAAGTGTATGAACGTGGACGAGTACCTATAAGGTTTATAGCATTTGTCGTCCCGTCCTACCCCTTTGGATTAAAGACGTGAAATAATGTTTGTATGTGGCCAAACCGAACCTTTTTGTGAAAGAAGTAGCAATATTTTTTTAGCTGGCGTCCTTTTAAGTGTCAGGTTTAAAAAAAGGTTTCCAGTAGTTTTACTACGTATAGTTTTTATTATATTGTTGGTATATTGGCGTGGCTAGCTGACATATGGCAAATAATTTAATTTAATGTTCTGTGTCTTGTAATGTTAATTACTTAACATAGGTAGCTAGTATTGTATACAATCAATTTTCTAACTGAACAGACAGCTGTGCTGCTGGGGAGTTTGTTGCGCCACTTCTTCTTCCCAGCGATAGCACTGGGGAGTGGTGACGGGCGGGCGTTTTTGGGGGACTGTCTTTTGTAATTTTGACGTTCGAAAAGTGCTGATTCTCAGCCTAATTTGAATAAATGACTTTTGAATTTGATTTTACTTTGTCTTCCTACCGAGTTTCGTATTAGAACTTGTAGTTTACAAGCTTTGCAATAATATTTTGGCAACCCTGTCGTTAGCTAAGGGTCGTGCAATTTTAAAGTGAAACTTTTATTACATCGTGTCACACTTTTTCGTCTGTGTGTTGCATGTCGCGTGACGGTCGGCCGCGGAGTAGGGATAATTTTTCTTTCTCTATGGTGTATAGACTATTACTCATTTGTGCCAGTGCTCCACGCTATTTTGTTTGTTTTTGTCAGTGTTTAGTGTAAATGTTGTTAGGTATTTATTTATATATTTTTTAGTTTTTTTATTTTGTTTTTTTTTTTTTGAAAAAACGTTTCACTTTTACCGTGGTTTCATAAAACCACACAATCCTTTTTTATAAATATGGGGTAGTTTGATAAATTATATTTGGTGCTAGTGCTAGTGTGCCAAAACAATAATGTTACTTCTACTTCTTCATAGCGTATTGATGGCAAAAGTTTAAATACTTCTGACCCAAAATTTTGCTGCGCGAACACCGCTCACTGACGCAGTCATAAGATCATCAAGTGCACAGGTGACAGGCGCGGTGCAGGATGGAAGGTGGGCCATTGTCTGTGGGGAGGTGCCGCATACGCACTTGAGATCTGAGCCGTCCGTGAACCCCCATCTGTTGAGATTGTCTTTGCTCCGGCCGACTTGGGTTCGATGTCTATTTATTTTAGAAATTTCAAATAATTTTACTAGTAACACAGTGTTCTCTCTACTGGCAACCCAATGCAGTATTTTTGTATTTGAAATAAAAATCCTTAGTAATATGTGTTTGTATATGTTGTATCTGATTTATTATGGACATACATATTTCATGTATTATAATCTATTTATTATGATGTTCTATAAATGGTTTCGTATTTTATATGTCAAGAAAGTATTTAAAAGAAAATATATTGACTCATTTTATTAATTTATTTGTTGTACAAAAGGATCTGTAACTGTAATGTAAGTGTTTTAGATAATATTTTTCTAATGAAGATCGGGAAGAAATTAGCAAATGATTCATTTTATACTTTGAATAAAAACAGATGTGATATTTCTAAATGCCTATTTAATACTACTCTAATTACAACAGCAACATGTAGGTAGGGTACCTTCCGGGATGGGATACAGTGGTAACCATGTAGTAACACTTGATATAATAACACATACATACATACATAAACATACGCCTTCTTCCCGTGGGGGTAGGCAGAAATTACAGAATGCCACCTGCTACGATCGTAACATGCTTGATAAATGATCTTTATTTCTGTACGAAAACAGCCCTTACTAGAACGAAAGAAAGGCTAGGAGCTGTCAAAGTCAAAATTGCTACCATGGAACACTGATTATACCCATACGGTTAACTCGTCTGTCTAATTTCCAGTATCAATTTATGTATTTATACCACGGAGTAAATACAATATACCCTTTGACTGCCACGTCAATAACGAAAATCCGTGTTCTCTACGCCAAGCGACAAATTCCTTCTTTCATACCTACAAAATAATAGTGACGGCAAAAGTATGTCATTGTATCGATAAAACATCGATATATTTTACTTGTGCATGGTTTACGAATAAAAATTGCTTATAAGTACCTATCATTGAATTATATTAATTTTCACCCATGTTTCAAATTCCTCAGTCGGAAAATTCCTCAATAGTTATTTGTAGATTTTCAGGAAAGTAAAAATAAAACTCATGTTTTTACTCAATATTATTATGTATTATAATGTACAAAACCACAATCCTTAACCTATATTATTATTTAGTGGAAACCAATGATTACAAATTAAGGAAATCTCATACACGGTGATGTACAGATTCTATTATAAGACCTTGTTCACACGACGTTTACACTTATGAGAAATCCGCAATAAGGCCATGAGAACAGGCTCTTATACTGATGTTTGTGGAAATTATGAGAAAGAATACAAAATAGTTTTTAGAGAGACATCGTTTCGAGTAATTAAAAAATTGGTATTTGTCATTTTAACACAACCATCAATTTTAGTAGGTACGACTAAGAATTAATGATATAAATAAAATTAAAAAAAATACTCTGCTCGGGAAAAACTAATTATCAACTAGAAAACATAATTTCCTAATACAAAGAAATATAAATTCTGAAAGTTCTTCGAGATTCGTAACTTTGCTTCAAAATAATTAAAAACTCATTTAGCCTCCTTTTGATTGTCAGTAAAATAAAATTAAGTATTTAGAAGTTATAATAATACTTATGCTCGATTCTGAATTCCTATGTCCACGGTGTAACTGTCCTTAAAAAGTCTTTGAAGGCCAGTCCCTAATCACTTAGAGGCACATTATTTGAAGAATTTGGCGAAGATGCATAGTTTAATTTTACCCACAGTATCTGAAAACCTAAAGGCTAATTCCCGTAATTAAAATGGTTAAAATTTAGTCGCAATCTTCATCTCAGCGACAATCAATGTCCAAATACCTACTTGTCAAAAATTTAGGGATTTTAGAAGTATTTTGGATTGAGACTAAGATCAGACTGAAGGTTCTTAAAATTACGAGAATTGCCCCTCTAATCAATAAATCGGCTGTCAAATCAAATACTCATGACTGATTGATCAAAATTATTTACGACAGCCAGTAGGTAAATCCTCCCAGAAACCATGGGTAAATAACACAGGAATCAGCATTAAAGTTCTTTATTGTATTTTTGCAGGTATCATGATGCACACGAGGTCTTCTTCATTCTCGTCCTTGAGCTCCCACTTGACCTCGACCTTGACCCTGGGGTAAGACTTGAGGATCGGCATGACTGTCTGGTAGCTTGCCATCTGGCCCGCCTGGAAAATAAGGGTCAAATTACTAATTGTGCTCGATAATGAAGAAAATACAGGGCGAAAACTTGTCTTTTTTTTCAAGTTGAGATGATACTCGGCTGAACTTTTAGTTCATTATAAAATTCTTACAGCGAAGCGATTTGTCGGGGTCATATAAGATGGAAGAACGAGCAACATAGGTGGTCCTCCTATATGCTTACAGTTCTCTCGTGTTCAGAAAAAATAAGACATTCCGTCTTCATCGTTTTCGAATGAAAAATATAAAGTTAAATAAGGACAGAGTCACGTCTTGCGGTTGTACAAATTGCATTTCAACTGCTTCCAGGCAATTGCGTTACAGTTTGGAATTAATGGGATGCAAACCGTCACACAACAATATAACAGCATATAATCCCCGAAGGGTTACACAAAAAAAATATTTTCTTTAAAGTGCTTACCGGCAGAGGGCAGGTCAATCCGTTGTCTTTGCACGCATCAGGCTGGGGCAACGGGAATGGAACCGGTAAGTTCATTATCACTCCATGGACTACAGTCTGGACTCCTTTCACTTCTTTGTCTAGAAACATAAAAAGCTTGCGTTAAAAATGTTCAACGATAAATAAAAATAAAAATAAAAAATGTGGGCGTCCAAGCAAAAAGGGTCCAGTTCTCGGCATTTAGTTTCCGAGATAAGTTTTGTAAAGTTGGGTGAAAAAATTGCATTTCGCGATTTTAATTGATTATTAATAAATGCTCAATTATCTAAAATTTCATATAGTAATTTTTTTTTCGGAATTTCAATTTTAAATGTCTGATATAAAAAAAAAAACAATTTTTACTATCAGTTGACTATTCTAGATACCGAATCTGGTCTTTACTCAATACCCCACTACTAGACCCTTTGAAACACAAATTAATTCTTAAATAAAAGCGCGCTGTTGGATTTTCAACTTTCGGCGCTTTGGTAGAGGCCTGCTAAACTATTGCAACTACTAATCTACAATGCGACCGATCAAGCGACCAATCAGAAACACACCGAGACAATCAAACTCGGAGGTGAGTCCTATTGCAAGGAAAATTTATTTAGATTACATGCACAACATGAATGTTGTGTATGTAGTTTGTACAGACGCCAGCACATCAAGCTACTACAATCTGTCAAATCTCTTTAATAGATTTTCAACTTTATCCCTAAAGCATTCAGGTTCAAGGTTGATTGGGAAAATTTGACTGTTTCGGGTAGCTTGACCTGCGGTCGGCCGTACCTACTGCGCGTACGACACGCGTCTGTGTGTATCGGCCCGCACGCGACATTGTAGCATCGCAATCGCAATAATAAACTAGTATGACACTGACTCGCGGTTTGATTGTACAGACGCCAGCAGGTCAAGCTATCCGAAACTGTCAAATTTTCCCAATCAACCTTGAACCTTAATGCTTTAGCGATAAACTTGAAAATCTATTAAAGAAATTTGACAGATTGTAGTAACTTGATGTGCTGACGTCTGTACGTGCGCTACCCCCGCTCCCGATAAATACGTAACAATTACATAATTGAATTCCAAGACGTTGTACAGAGCAAATTACAAACTAAAAAGTTACACAAAAACGTACATGATGTATGCTAGGTAAAATACAAAAAACAAAAAAAATAACACTTGACGAAATGACTAAATAATACTGTCTTGAAACTAAATTAATGGGAAAAAAATAATTAAAGTACTACAAATTAATTCAAGAGTTCTTAGAATTAGATTTTGGTCTGAGTGAGTTTATGGTTATTATACTTAAAGTAGAGTGCCATAAGTTTTATGTGCTGTCTGCCGACACTGGACCTGCCTCTAGGGACAATTTAACACCCACCCAATGCCTGACGTTGGTAGAGTTCAAGGAATTTTACGAGGACGAGTTATTTGTCATGAACCCTGTTTCAGAACGCTTTTAGATGTTTGAAAGTTGTCTAGGACAAAACAATTGTGCAATCTATGTGACTGAAATCTAAATGCTAAAAGAGGAATAATGGTTCTCTAGGTACTTGTTGTTTACCAAAAGGTATTGGAATCGCTCAAACTCAAAACTCCCATATTTATTAACCAAAAAAAGTTACTGGTCTCGCTCAAACAACTCTGGCCCAATTGCACCACAAATTACTAAATATGTTTAGCGCTAAACGAATTTAAAACTTTCTTTCTTTGTCAAGTGTTTGAAGACGACAGAGACAGAATAATGATTTAAATATGTTTAAGTGACCCAGACATTTATGGTGCAATTGGGCCATAAATTCGAAATGGAAATTTAAATAAAATTACAGTGCGGCCGAAAAGAGACTGCGTTCTTGACAGCTGTCAGTTTCATACAAACGAATACGTTTCTAGAATTGTCGCACTGACAGGTGTCAGGAACCCATTCTCTCGACGGCCGGACAACAGCCTAGCCTTTTGATTGTGTGATTTTCGAATGTCAGGTTGCAAAAGAAGGCCTCCTGAACTTGAATTGAACAGAAGATTCCCCAGCAACATGTTAAGTTGTATATATGTTAGTCTCGTAGGTTAACATCTCAGTAGTATGGTATAGCGTTAAACAGGTTGGCAATATATTGTACATTAAGAGGAAAATATTTAGCTTCGTAAATTAGTTTTATCCATTTGTTTTCCTTAATATGTTATTTTTTTACCTCATTAAAAACAGGAAAATGATGGTACTCTATTTATTCTACCGTATCAACCTATTTTATGTTTTGGTTGAGTAGGTAAGTACCTGCTTGAGTTGTTATTGTTTTGTAATATATACCTACAATGATACAATTAGCGACAAAAGTCGGTTAACACTTCAGTTTTTTTAGTCTTAATATTGAGCTAAATATTTAGTATCTAGGTAATAAGTACAGCCACGGATACGAATAGGTATATTGTATAAATTTAGCAACATTTAAAAGTGATTTTCTCCTATACTGTACTGATTGTAATTTTGTGTTACGATCATTGTACGCTGGAGCTTTACCTTAATGAATGGAGTTTTATCTCGAAGTTACAATCATTATTTCACGAGCTTTTGAATTTTGCCAAGTGTGTGTAGTGTAGTGTGTGTGTGTGTGTGTGTGTGTGTGTGTGTGTGTGTGTGTGTGTGTGTGTGTGTTAGTGTTCGTGATTGAGCGTTTACACCCAAGACACTATGTCGATAGTTTCGACGGAAATTATGGGCGTTTCTTACTCGGAATCATTAACGGACATAAGATTAGTTTGGGGCCCGAACTTATAATGAATGACACCGCGATTTGTCAGTTTTGACGTTTCAACTACTTTGGGACTTAGAGAGTCGATCCCCAGTCCTAGTCGTCGTACTTTTTTTTTTTAGAGGATGTTTCCTTTATTAAGTAGAAAAGTTACTTCTATTATCTACGTATGTACAGACGCCAGCAGGTCAAACTACCCGAAACTGTAAAATTTTCCCAATCAACCTTGAACCTTAATAATGTTTTAAAGATAAAGTTGAAAATCTATTAAAGAAATTTGACAGATTTGTAGTAGCTTGATGTGCTGGCGTCTGTACTTATGTTTACTCACTAGGTGTGAAGTCGATACTGAACGTGGTGTTACTATTCCTCTTCAGAACACACTCCTTGGCGTCCTCCGCGCATCCCGTCACGCTCACTTTCTGCACAGTCGCTTGTTTTGAGCCTGGAAACAATAAAAAACAACATTTGAATAATGCAGGTAGAAGAACACAGTCATTTTGTAGCTAAGTGCAAAGTTCTAAATTAATTCTCCGTTTGTATATTCCGATAGTCCTACTAATAGATATTGTAAATGCGAAAGTTTGTGAGGATGGATGGGTGGATGGCTGTTTGTTTGTTACCCTTTCACGCAAAAACAACTGAACGGATTTGGATGAAATTAGGCACACTATCTCTGTGCCAAATTTCATCCAAAGCCGTTCGACGATTATAACCAGGATTAAAACATAGGATACTTTTTATCCCGATATTCCCACGGGATCGAAACTTATGAGGGTGAAATCGCGGGGCGTTGCTAGTAAATAATAAAATAAAAATCAGGCGCAGTACCAATGGCTTTACGTGCTTTCCGTAGCACGGAGCACCACTAATTTCCAAATTCCGGGCTGCTACTGAGAAATTTCTAATGAAATACTGCCCGACCTGGGAATCGAACCCACGATCCCACACTCTGTAGTTGCGCTTGCGACCACGAGACCAACGGGGCAAGCTTGCTGCTACTAGCAACAAAATAACATAAAAATGAAATAGATGATGTAATAACACTAATTAATCTGCGCAATAATATTTATAATTATACCGATCGTAATTAATGTGTGTAAGACCGTTCTGTATCGCATATTAATATACTTAGTTATAATCATAGAAACTTTCCTATACTATGGTTATTACATTGTTGCGTTGTTGTTGTTTTGTTGTTGTTGTTGTTTGTTTGTTGTTGTAGTTGTTGTTGTGGTTGTTGTTGTTGTTGTTGTTTGTTGTTATAACTAAGTAATGTACTATAACCATACATTTTAAGTACCGGTACTTAAAATGTAGGTAAAAAAGTGGCACGTGCAGATATCGAATGAATAAATAAAATAAATAATAAACGAATGAATGTTAGATAGGCCTAGAATTGTCGTAATTCGTCTTGTCTATGGCTACATGCGTGCAACAGAATGGGTATCTATATAGCTATGATGACCTTGGTGGTTCTTCAGAAAGGTCAGTCAGAGCAGTTGCAACCAGCGAGCGTCCATGACCAACAGTAGCAATTTGCCGTACATTTTGACTGTTCAACAACATTCATTGCGTTATTTAAGTAGTTGAGCAGACAAATTTTTCGAACATACTAAGCAATGATTAGCACTATCCTTCAAAATTATTCAGATTGTAGGGTACTAGATGTATGAACGAAAACTTGAAACTAAATGAGTATATACGAATCGCTGAGGTGGCGATCAGTAGTTTCTGCCTACCCCCATAGGAAGAAGGCGTCAGTTTAGTATCTATGTGCAATATATCTATATAAAAACTAAGCGTTCCATTAGATTCTGTATTTCAATGTCTTTTATAAAGAAAACCTTTTTACTATGCAATGTCTGTCTGATTGAATCATGATGATATGTAGATTAGAATCCGATCCGATCCGATCCGATTACAGTCCGATTCAAACATTATGGCGGCTCTGAAGTGCGCTAATCGCTGCGCAGTACCTCACCCCTCACCCCTGCAGACAGGTGAATTTGTTACTGCGCAATGACTCGCGTCATGTTCCGAGCCGCCATAAAATTTGAATCGGGCTGTACATTAATGCCTTAAATACAGGTAAATGTTTCCACATATTTTGCTAAATTACAAAAATACTCCAACATGCAAAAATTAACAAAAACACTTAATAATAGTAAGATCATTTGATAAAAAAAATACCTGCACCTATGTATGAAGTTATACACTTTGTAGATTGTAGTAGAATTCAGTCTGCTTCTTAAAATATTCCATAAATAGAACGAGCTCGACGTCAAGCAGGTAATTGGAGCTAACTAACTTAATGAGGTTTTGTGAGCAAAACCGGAACCAAATTTATTTCGCACCTCCAGTTAGAAAATTAAGAAAGACAGCGACATTCCCACTGTTTCAGAAAGAGGCTATTAATCGTTTAAAAAATATTTAGGAAAACGTAAATAACGTGAAACTCCTTACGCCATAGATTAGCTACTTCTACTACGTCAAGGTATTTTGTTATATTAGGAACATTACAGCTCATCGTCATTCTCCTGCCCTAATCCCAATTTATTTGGGGACGGCGCAACATGTCTTTGGCGCCGATTCCCTTGTTCACAAACTAAACTAAATTTAAGTTCAGTGCATCTTTTTCTTTCTATTTCATTAAGAAAAGGACAGAACATAAATATTATTGTAGTCCAATTGTACCATTGTGTCAATTTGTATCAAACTAATCAAGCTGCGCCCTAGTTGCGTAATACACTATCAATCTCAATCTGAATCATTTTGATTTTGAAGGATATTGCTAATCCATTCCTTCATATGTTCGAAAAAAATTGTCTGCTCAACAACGTAAATAACGCAATGAATGTTGTTGAACTGTCAAAATGAAAGCTATTCCTATTGTTTGTTACGCAATTAACCAGCTGGTTCACGTTATATTAGATTAGATAGATCGTCTCTTGTTTATTATTAAAATGCATAGAAGTAGGAAATTAATTGAGACCTGTCAAATTTTCCTAATAAACCTTGAACCTAATACTTTAGCGATTAAGTTGAAATCCATTACCGTTTGACAGATTGTAGTAGCTTGATGTGCTGGCGTCTGTATAATAAAATAAGACACTCGAATAGTTATCAAACTTTTTACGTTTTGACTGCCCTGACTATCAAAAATTGCCCAAAACCTTGGAATAAACGCAAACACAGGTTCTAAATCCCACTAGATCTAACCATACAACGACGGATGACAACCAAAGTACATTAGATGGCTAGCTAAACCATTCGGAACTGACGCAAATCACATTAGTTGGTCACAGCCATTGTGTGGCGTCGCGAAATGCATCCTGTTACATACAAGGTTATTAGCAGAATAACCAATGATTTGGGTATGTTGGCCAATTTAGATACGCTGTAATCAGGCATCGCGAACTTTCTGTTGGGGTCGGCTTCCAGTCTAAGCGGATGCAGCTGAGCACCAGTGTTTTACATGGCGTGACTAGACTGCCTATCTGACCTCCACAACCCAGTTACTGGGTAATACGAAATCCCTTTCATTAAAGCATTTTAATTATTTTATCTATTGTGGTATAGTAATTTTATTTTAGGTGCATCGTCATCACATATTATTATATGATTAATGTATGCAAAATATTGTAAAACATTTTAAAAGAGTAACGGTGGAGTTTCTTGCCCATTGAAGAATCGATTCTATTTTACTCTAATTAGGGACGTGCAAAAGTGGCGCCGATTCCCTTGTTCACAAACTAAACAAAATTTAAGTTCAGCGCATCTTTTTCTTTCTATTTCATTAGGAAAAGGACAGAAGATAAATATTATTGTAGTTCTGTCAAATTATGATACTCCATAGACAATTTAGAGGTGATAAAAAAATTGGCTACTAAAAATGTGTCGATTTACGTCAGGCGCTGACTAATTTGACAGGACTAAACTAATACTTATCTTCTGTCCTTTTCTTAATGAAATAGAAAGACAAAGATGCAATGAACTTAAATTTAGTTTAGTTTGTGAACAAGGGAATCGGCGCCAGTGCTTTTTATGTGCCTATTTGAAATAAATGCTTTGACTTTTACTTACCTGGTGCCTGGTGGTGGTACAAATGAAATATTCTGAAGAAACCCTAAAGGACCCTAAAGGTTAACAACCTTACAGACCTATTGTAATTCAATAATAAGTGAGCTGCATGTATTACGTAGACCTATATTTTTACATACCTATTCAGCATTAGGTCATCTAATGCGTTGTCACTGATTAGCTATATCACCATGATCGAATCATTTTGTATTGTTAAGGTGCCTTCATCCGTTTAAACTCGCAGCTACCATTAAATAAGCATTATGAGGAGTGTTATTGCATTATTGTTTGTGTGCAAAAAGCTAATGGGCCTATTTGTCGTACGTAGTTATTATTTTTTATCATGGTAATTTTGTTTATGATATTTAGGAATTGAAAACAGGCTTTTTTTACACTCCAAAACTGTTGGTTTTCGTGTTAAGTTTGGCGAAATACAAATTGTCCTACTTTGAAATTGGCCTATTTATTAACATTTGACATTCATTGATAAGCGTATGGCGTAAATCAGATACATAGAAGTAGGTAAGTAGATAACCTAAATCCACGGAGGAGCTGCTGCTCTCCTCCCTGCCTAAATCAGTTTACTTATTTCGTAAAGTCTCGTTTAGTTTTTTCAGCCTGCGGGGTAATTGCGTAACACACTAACAGCAATGGCTTCCAATTTGACAGTTCAACAACATTCACTGCGTTATTTACATTGTTAAGCAGACAAATTTTTCGAAAATATGAAGCGAGATTTATAGTGACACAATTGGGGTGCTTGTTTCATGGAAAAACTTAACTTAAGCGTTAATGTGTAGGTTTCATTCAGCGAATTTTACCTTAGGCTTTTTGTATATGTATACACATTTTTCTTGCCGTGAAAAACTACGGTTTATTCGCGTGCGCACGCACGGTCGTCAGTGTTATATGGATCACTATGGAAGCTTGTTGACGGACACATTTTTTCTACGGCGGGGTTTATACGTAAAGAAACCGTGCCGTGTACAAAGGGCCTTACTTTCATGAAACAAAAGCACTACGATGCATTGTTTAGCGCAGTTTGGTTCATCGTAATGCAGCTCTAACAGAATTCTACGTATATGTAGATTGGTTTCACGCTGTTAGTTAGTTCGTAGAAGTGAATGGGCGTTGGTGCGTAGGAACGTGTAACGTACATAGCTGTTAGCTGTTATATCACGATATTTCCTGGATTGTCTTCAGTCAAGCTGTGCTAATGGACGCTTTACACTGTGACATCGGTATCGTTGCCAGCGTTCTATAAGGTGACTGGAGTTGGAAATGCTATTAATTGGTAGGGCGCATGCAACTTGAACTCGAAATCTTTATCTATTCTTTTGTCACTTTTAGGGTTACCTAATTAAGCATAATGACAATTAAGTATTCTATAAAATCAAAATCAAAAGTCATTTATTCAAATTAGGCTGAGAACCAGCACTTTTCGAACGTCAAAATACATACATTTTGACCGTGTAAGTATTGCACTTTTCGATGAAAATTTTCTACGCTAGCGTCTAGTCGTACTCAATTCATGGTTTGCCCGTCAATTTCCCTGCCATCCTGTACACTAGGGATTGACACACTATATTGACGACTCACATCAAGCTCACGTCACCTAAGTTTTTGCCGTGAGATTTTAACAGAATACCCCGGCTGATCGGTACGTCACCAGTCCTCACTTGTTACTGTGGATGAACACGCGGAGCCCGATGAGTATGTTTACTTGAAAGAAGAAAGAAAGAAAGAAAATACGTTTATTTGCGGTAAACATGACGCAAAAAAGAACATAAAAAACAAAAAAAAAACAATAAGAAAAGGTTGACATGCGTCACATCCACGCAAAACGGCTACTTCTTCATTAACAATTATCCAAGAACCACAGGTTGGATACTTATGTAGGCAAGCACGCTCATTTCTTCTGAAGCTGAAGAAGCTGTGCATAAATTAAAAATAAAATGACATACTTCTCTTGAACATTGACCCTAGAGTTACTGATAACAAGCAGCTGATACTGATACGATGTATCTATTAATATTTATTAAATAAACAAATATGAATCAAGGCGAAAGTTCAATGACAGGTCACTTCAAGTTGTTTTTTTTATCACATATCAGTGTGTTAGCAGCTGTGAAACAGTTAAGAGCTCTGTTGTTAGAAATTTATATAGGGATGTTCAAATGTACGGAGGGCTGCCTTTTAAGTTGTGTCGTTTGAAATAAATGTAGGCAATCTAATAGATTATTACCATTTATTGGTTGTCAAAGAATTCTCCGCGATATTTAATGCACTTTTGCATGCGTTCGAACCAGTTTTTAAAACATTTATTCTACTCCGAAGTGGGGGTAGTCAAAATGGCCGATTTGTATGCGTCAAAAGCTTCTTCGGGTGAGCTGAAACGTTGACCACAAAACTTTGCTTACTTTTGGGGAACGTAAAAAAATCGTTAGGGCTCAAGTCAGGGCTGTAAGGCGGTTGATCTAAAATTTCGACATTTTGGGTGCTCAAAAACATCTTTGTATCGCGGGGCGGTTTGTGAACTTGCATTGTCATGGTGCAGTATCAAACGACGTCTTGAGTTGTTTTTTCGAAACTCTGTGATGACTTGTGGCAAACAAACAGTGGTATACCCGTCAGCGTTAACCGTCTTGCGATCTTCTAGTACAATAGAGGCGACGTGACCACCCTTTGCCACAAACTAGGCAACCATTTTTTTTTTTAAGTGCTCCGTGAGCGTATGACTTTGGTCGATTTTGGCTCATCTTGGAAGACCCAGACAGTTGACTGCTGCTTGAAATCTGGATCGTAAGCATATATCCAAACTCGTCACCACTAACCATATCATAAACGTGTTTTGATTCTACTCGGTTGAATCGCTGCAGAGTTTTACATCATCTACCACGGCCTGCTTTTTTACCAGCGTTCTACAGTCCTAAGACATGGTGCTGCATCACTAAACACAGAAGTGATCTCCTCAAAGCACTGAAGTTGTGTTAATCCCCTTTGAAAGTTGTAGAAAATAATAGCACGCATATTTTCCTTTGATATTTCCATTTTTACAACCGACTTGTCACCTTTGAATAGACGCTACAATAAAACTATTCGACCGATCAAAAAACATTTTTTTGTTTTCGAATTCTAAATTCAAAAAGATGAAAAAGCCATGTTTTTTTTTTAATATTTGCGGTAGGTTTGCAATCGACACGACGTAAAAGGCAACCCTCGTATTAGAGCTGCATTCTAGGATTTTGTTAAACAAATATCAGTTACCAGTACGATGTGGTAAAAATTTCGAAAGTAGCCTTTTCCTCCATTTGACTGATAATTCATTTTCCTTTGACTTTTTTACTTATCTTTCTTTGCAGCATTTAACTCTACATTCTTTTTACTTAACTTCCCGATTCCACAACCTTGAATCAGTATTCGATTTCTAATAAAGCTGTTGTTATTGATGGACCGAAATATCAACAGCCAATAATTTTGTTTGACAAGGGGTTTAATTTAAAAGGGTTTCATAAACAAAAAGATAGTACTTTTGAAATGAACAGTACCTTTTTCGGAAAAAATAAACAATATTCTAAGTATTTTTTAAATGTTTTAAAAGGAGAACTCTTGGTCGCAAAGAGCTAAACAACTTAAGCCAGATGATAATTATAATGAACCATGTCATAAATAATATCATGTAATCATTGACATTTTAAATGTTTAGTAGGTACAGGATAATATAATGTGTTATTATTACACAGATGCATCTCGGTTGTTATTATTTTTGATGACAGAATGCTGTTCTATTCGTTTTGCTTCCTTGCTTACTTACCAAGTGGCAAATACTAGTCCATCTTAAGAGTGTATATAGATAATATAACATACGATCACGCCTGTTATCCCCAAGGATTAGGCAGAGGTGTACCTAAGGTACACCTATATTCCGCCAGTTATGTTAACAAACAAAATATTGTAGTACCTAATCTAACATTGACAAAAAGTAGCTTATTTAATTCTGCCTGCTTAAGTGCTTATAAGTTTTTGGTGAAGGAAGACATCGTGAGGAAACCGGCATGTCGTAGAACCAAAAATGCGAAGACATGTGATAATCCGCACTGGGCCTGGGCGCATTTTCTCTCCCTGAGAGGAGGCTTGTCTCCCAGCAGTGGGAACATTACAGCCGGTCGATCCTGTAAAAATCTCACCGTGAAAACTCAAGTGAAGTGAGCTTGATGAGAGCTGTCAGTAGTGTCAATCCCTAGCATTAGTTGAAATGACAGCTCACTCCACGCTCACTTCGCCTAAGTTTTCACGGTGAGATGGTTACAGAATCGCACTGCAGGATGATTATGTATGTGTATACGTTTTCAGTCCAAAACATACTGACATCTTTTGGGAACCGTTAATACTTCTAGGGCTGTTTCATAGTGGCCGGTTCTATAAACGCTATCAACCAGATATAAATTGACAATCAACAATAGAAGACTACGAAAAGCTGATTGTATTTAGGGTTGTCAACTTTTTGTACAAGAAATAAAGGAAGTATATCTAAGTATATACTTTGAAAATCAAAGTGGGAAAATGAACAGTACCTATTACGGAAAAAAACAAACAGTATTTTAGGTATGTTTTAAATGGACGACTACTCATCAACTTTCCACCAATTTTGAAGTGTCACCAAATAGACAATTTATTTTTCATATTAAATGTGTTGAAGCTTTATAATTTCAAGACAACAGTTTCATTCTGAAATTTAGACTAGCTGAACCACCGCGCCCATGCTCAGGCGCATGCACGATGTTCTACAGAGTAGAAGAAACTTTTAATTTAGGTATAGCTCTGGATATATGTATGTGAAAACAGTATATACTTTATGCTTGTTGGATAGTAAACATTATTTTAGCATTATTTAATTGCCATCAATCTGAATAATTTTGAAGGATATTGCTAATCCATTGCTTTATATGTTCAAAAAAATTGTATGCAACATTCAATGTAACAACAATGTAAATAACGCAATGAATGTTGTTGAACTGTCAAATTGAAATCCATTGCTACCGAAAGTGTTTTACGCAATTACCCCGCAGTTTTTAACAGTATGGTAGGAACCCCAGGTGTATTAGTAAACATAGACATCAGCTAGGATTGGATCGATTGATGGATTCTGTTCTGCGACATGCGACTATAGTGTTTAAGCTCGTGTTGGGATCTTGTGTGGGAAGTCAACAACATTTCACTATCTCCATGTAGGGAGTTGGCTAGTCTAGGGCACAGCGCTTTTAATAGGTTGGATGTCTACGTGTTGGGCTGTTGGGCATTCCTTCGCCTGAGGACTTTCTTGCGGGAATTTTCTTTTATTTTGGAATAGGTTGTCTTAAAAATCAATATCCTTTAAGTGATCTTCTGTTAAATGAAGGTAATCCCATATTAATGGACACGTGTTCATTGTGTTTATTGTGTTATACATACGAATCATAAGCTTTACTCAGAAATCAATTTTCTTTTTAGAAGGTTGTTCATGCTCATGTGTTCAAGTTCTCGAAGAAAACACAACGCATTGAACAAGTTTCTCATTTAGCTAATTCGAAAGATTATTGCAGGGCTAGAGGTGTTCTCTAGCCACTGTACGTCTCTGTAATCTTTCAAATACCGTTAATAATGAAGACAAGGTAAGTAACACAATATAGGTACTGTTAAGAGTAACACAGGTTTCACGTTTCGACCAGTGATTGCAATAAAACTGCAACGATCCACATTACAACACATTTCGCACACGAACATCTTAAATCAGCCACACACAATATACGCAATTTACTAATAAAGCGTAAAATGCCTGTATCAGATAATGCAGTAAATCTACCGAAAAATATTTAAATAGAAGCTAGGAAAATAATAATTACCGCAGTCTGTGTAGAACTTCGCGTTTGCACTCACGACCAGCACTGAAACTGTTATGAAAAACAACATTTTTGTTTTTAATTATTCGTTTAAATCGCGCGCTAACGTGTGTTCGACTCGCACGATCGTCGCTGACTGACGGGACTGAACGACGGATGAATAGTTTGCAGCCGACCTTTGTTGCTTTATAAAATGCGCGGGCGCCGGTCAAAGAGCATGCGATGAAGGAGTGGGGACACATGAGTCAGTCGTCAATACGCATCGGGTGATACTGATAACATTGTTTTATTTATTTGATAGCCTAACAATAATATTGTTTAGGTTTCGCATTTCTCTGAACTAATTGGACGTTTTCGTAGTTAATTTTCCATAAAAATAACGAAGGCTTATTTCCCTATTAGGTCATTCATCATAATCATCATTCTCCTGCCCTTATCCCAATTTATTTGGGGTCGGCGCAACATGTCGTTTTCTTCCATACTTCTCTATTAGTCGTCATCTCGGTAGTCACCCCCTTTCTAACCATATCATCATTCACACATTCCATCCATCGTTTCTTTGGCATTTAAATCCTACTTTCTACTTTCTTCCTTATCCTACTAATATTATAAACGCGAAAGTTTGTATGGATGGATGGATGGATAGATGTTTGTTACTCTTTTACGCAAAAACCACTGAACGGATTTGGATGAAATTTGGCAAACAGCTGGTTTATAACCAGGATTAACATATAGGATACTTTTTATCTCGATATTCCCACGGGATCGAAACTTATGCGGGTGAGACCGCTGGGCGCAACTAGTGACTACCTATATTAGAGTTAGACGAGTCACTTTTACCTAAATAATGTTGAAAGAACACAGATTCCCAATGAGCCGTTCTGCCAGAAAAAGATGCTAGACCATGTGAGACCATGTGAAGTCAAGTTTTGGGTAAAGGAACAGAATGAAAATAAGAATGGTTTTTGTACATTTTCATTGTCTTAAAATAGGTAATGAGCCAGATGATGATGACATGAGATGTATTTAAGTAGATTCGTTTTTTTAATCTACCACCCACAGGCAAGACCGGTTAAGCAGCCGACAACCTTTTGACCTGCGAGATGCCATTTATAAAAAAAGAAAAAAAGACTATATCTAACCACTTTGCAATAATCATCCATTGTAATCCCCCCGCCTCTACCTCTACATAGAGATAACATATTACCTACGGCTACCCCAACATTTTATTATTTATTCTGTCTGCATCTCAAATCATATCCATCTTAACACATCATTTCAGCCGAAAGATGTCCACTGCTGGCCATAAGCCTCCCCCAAACACCTCCACTTCGACCGGTTTTGTGCGTCTCGCATCCAACGGGTTCCTGCGACCTTCACAAGGTAACAGCGTGTAAATAAACCTATTTCTTTTCCCCCTAATTGCATATTCTTTGCGCATGACCGGAAGAGTAGCGCTCTACACGAGCGCATGTTTCAGGAAAACTTGCGCATACGCGTGCTTGTGTGCGTGCGCGGACATGTGTGCATGTGCGCACATGTGTGTGTCTTAGTAAACAAAGGCATAGTTTGAATTAGTACCTTTATGTGCTACTAACTTCTACTGATTGCAATGAATAATCGATATTATTGGTCGCTTAGGTAATTTTTGTCGTTTAATTAGTCATAATTGGTGGTTATACCTTGTCCATTAGGTAAGCCGTTTTTTGACAGATGGTACAGATGGTAGTGATTGCACCAATACACAATACATTGATTGATACGCGTACGGTATTATAATGTTTATAAAAAAAAAAAAAAAAATAAATAAATATTTATTTTATTACGTATTTTAAAGTTAACTTTTACGTAATCTAGAATATTTACAGACGCCAGCACATCAAGCTATTACAATCTGTCAAATTTCTTTAATAGATTTTGTACTTTATCCCTAGAACATTAAGGTTCAAGATTGATTGGGAAAATTTGACAGTTTCGGGTAGCTTGACCCTCTGGCGTCTGTACGTTTTAAGATAGCTGTCAAAAAACGGTTAACCTAATGGACAGCGTATAAGTCATAGAAAATTGCTATTACTTTTTGCTTACTTTTTATAGATTGAATGTTTTTTTCTTTTTATTATATTAGCTAACATTTAAACTAATAATGTACATGTGAAAAAATAAGCAAGAATCATAGGGCATCAATAAATTCGTCCGCATCGCTGTCAACAGGAACAGTGCCCAAAAGGCTGGCAGCATTGCCACGTTGTATGGCGATGCTAATTCTTTGGCCAAGAAACAGGCCAGACAGTCAAGCCAGCCAAGCGGTTAGTCGACTCTTCCAAACCAAGTGGGCACTTGTTTCAACCCCAAACGGCTCGAACATATAACTTCCAATCAGGTTGGAATTTTTCGCCGTTTGAGGTTTTCTGCACCAGCAGCAGCCGGTCCAGCACAGCCCACCATGCTAGGAAGATGGGATGGCGCAAGGGTGTCGACACATCTGCATCCCACACCAAAGGTCTGCCTAACTTCCAGGTCATTTTGCTTACTTGTTGCTATTACTTATTGCGATGAGTTTCTTTACACAGTATGATCAACCTAAATAATTTTATATTAATTGTTGACCATCTACTAAATGTTTAATTAAGCTATACAGGGAGACAATTTAGTCACCTGCATCAGTTAAGGGTTGATTATCCCTGGTATATTAAACCCTATATCTCCCTTATGCTATGGAACTCATATCCGCGTCGTGAAAAACAAAAACAACAAAATCCTATACAATAGTACAGCTGACAATGCATGTATGAAAAGTTAATTTTAAATTAGTCAGCGCCTGACGTAAATTGACGTATTTTTAGTAGCCATGTTTTTAATCACGTCTAAACTTGCTATGGAGTATCTAAATTTGACAGGACTAAACTCATATTTATCTTCTGTTCTTTTCTTAATGAAATAGAAAGAAAAAAAAGATGCACTTAACTTAAATTTAATTTAGTTTGTGAACAAGGGAATCGGCGCCATTTTCCTTAATTAGGCTCATGTGTTTTAATTTAATTCTCAGAAGGACCTGCGTGTCATGTTAACAGTTAGTCCAATTATAAGGGTAGAAGTAGAGATGGTATCAGGGCGGGTAAAAGTAAGATAAAGTCAAATTTCGTCGGAGCATGAGATAATACACGTGGGCAGACACGCGGTCGCGCGAGACATGTGGTCCAAGATGTACGACAAAATATTTTTCAGAAACCAAACCATAGTTACGTTGGGTGTACATGTACCTACATGGCAAGCGAAAACACGACGACCAAATGGAAATGTCGGTATTAGCTGGAATCCTTTGGATGGAAATGGTGGGTTTAACTGGATGGAAATGTCGGGATTAGCTGGATGGAAATGGCGCTGGAATCCTTGGGATGGAAAAGGCGGGATAAGCTAGATGGAAATAGCCGTAATAGTTGGAATCCTTTGGATGGAAATGGTGACATTAGCTGGAATCCTTTGCATGGAAATGGCGAAATTAGCTGGAATCCTTTGGATGTAAATTGAGGATTAGCTGGATGGAAATGGTGGGAATAGTTGGAAGCTTTTGGATGGACCTGGCGAGATTAGCTGGAATCCTTTGGATGGAAATGGGGGGATTACCTGGAGGATTCCAGGTAATCCCTCCATTTGAGAAATGGAAAGAAGGAAAGTAGATAAAGAGGCCGTTGACATGCAGTGGGAAAGTATAGGCTAATAATGAAAGTTAAGTTTTCAGTACAAGCCTCTTCTTAGCGTGTCGGTGGCAAAAAAATCGTTATTTCTTAAATTTGTTTGGCTCAAATTCAGCAACGCGGAAAAGTACAAGCTGTTATCTACGGAAGTGTGGAGTAGACAGAAACATATGTGTATTAAATAATGTAACTATCATTGACTCATCATATAGTCATATCCTCCAAGATTCTCTTGAAGATACCATAGACACTGACAGTTTTTAGTCATAACGAAGGTATTTGTTACCAATGTATGACGGATAGTGATTATATAGTTACTAAGCTATAGGTAAACACAACACAAAAGCAAAGCGTTAAGGTGATTCGAAAGTAGCAGTTGTTCATACATTCTCTAGGAGTACAAATCTCGATACATAAACTATTTTTGCAGAATTAATATTAGTAGTAGCAGTATCTTACTAGATACTAGCTCCTGCCCGTTCTTCGTTCGCGTGGAAGTCGTGAGATACCACACTTAAAATAACAGCCACATTTTTATAAAACTTTTCTGTATACTACGTTTGTAGTTTTGGTCTCAGCAGCCAAAATATGAAGAGTATTAAGACAGTCGATCGATTCTGTAAAAATATCACCGTGAAAAGTTAGGTGAAGTGAGCTTAGAGTGAGCTGTCAATAGTGTCAATCCCTAGCATTAGTTGAAATGATAGCTCACTCCACGCTCATTTCACCTAAGTTTTCACGGTGAGATGGTTACAGAATCGCACTGCTGGTGACGTGGGAGCAAGCGACTAACAGTTGCCCACGTGAGAAGCAGCTCGTCCTGAGGTCGTCACTCGCCTTCAGTAGTTTTTTCCCTACTTGCGAAGTTTTTAGTAAATTAATTACTTACTTACTAGATATAATTATTAAATAAATACGACGTATGTTACAAAAGTCTGTCTAATATTATACATGGTAAAAAAATCCAGTTTCTTACTGCATTTTCATTAGCGAAATATTAACAGAATTTTCTCCAATCCCGTTGTCCGCTCATAACTTGCACCACAAAGGATCGAAGGAAGCCAGCGTTTAGCGGTCATCCGGCGACGATGCGACAATTGTGTTCTTGAGAAACCGTCGCGCGATAATTTGATGACGTTCCATCACGCTGCGTCACTAGACGGGGTAAGCAACGGTCAGGCTTGACACATATTTGCGGAGACTGGAATGGAAACTTGTTCTTCAAAGATTGTTTGAATACTTTGTGTTAGAATACCTGTAAAATACTTTTGTTAATACTGCGGAGTAATTGCGTAGGGCTGATTTTTCAAATGACAGATATTTTTTATTCGTGGAATAAAATTGAAGTCTGACAGTTTTTGTATGGAAGAACTGTCAAAAATTCAAAACTGTTCCTCCGATAAAGTTATCTGGCGTTGGAAAAATCAGCCTTAACAGTTATAGCAATGGCTTTCATTTTGACATTTCAACAACATTCATTGCGTTATTTACGTTGTTGAACAGACAAATATCTCAAACATATGAAGCAATGGGTTAGTAATATGCTTCAAAATGATTAGTAGCTATGTCAATGATTTGGCATATCGGATAGAACTAACAAATCTGCCACCAACTGAATCAGGCTGCTTAAAAATCGATCTTGTTTTGTTTTGAACTTTTTATTCGCCGTCAATTCTTGATTTTTTTTAAATTTTACGGTTCCGTACCTCAAAAGGAAAAAAAACAGGAATATATAGGATCACTTCGTTGTCCGTCTGCCTGTCAGTCTGTCAAGACCCTTATTCTCAGGAACGCGTGAGGCATCAAGTTGAAATTAATATTAAATACATAGGTCTACGGCCTCCCTCTCACAGAAAGGAGGCCTGTGTCCCAGCAGTGGGAACATTATAGGCTGAATATGTAGGTCTACGGCTTCTTGGAGCTCTAAAAATCAAGTTTCTATGGGGGAATATGTTTTTCAATGTTATGTTTGTTTTTGGGATAAATTCATCCCAACTGCGGAACCCTTCATTGTGTTGGCTCGAGACGCATTTAGCCGGTATTTTTTTCAAATTTCCGTAGATATTGTTCTACGACCATTCTATCCTTGACATAACATGAACATTTGTACAAAATCATCTTTAAATAATCAGCCTTTGATGTTCCCACTGCTGGGACACAGGCCTCCTCTCGGTGCGAGGGAGTGGGTTGGTAGATGCCACATGTCTTCAAATTTGTGGTTCAAGGACATACCGGTTTCCTCACGATGTTTTCCTTCACCGTTTTGAGAACAGTGGTGATGAAATAATTTACACAGAGTAAAGCGGCTGTCTGGGTTCCTACGACCTACAATTCACAAGTCGCGGCCGTTACCAAAAAGTTATCTTTGTAGATTGGCAATTGAAAGAAAAGTGGGACATGACATGTGAATTCTACTGGAAATATCGGGGCAGATCCGATGTAGATACTTACCTACGAGTATTTACTCATAGACTCTGCGAGTAAATTGAATGTAATCTACGACGCAGGCTACTTTCAATCATTGACCTAATTCTACAAACTTACGATGGCTAGCTAATACGGGGATAAGAAAGTATCATATATAAACACACTTTCAATCACAATCTCAATCATTTTGAAGGATATTGCTAATCCGTTGCTTCATAAATTATGTTCGAAAAAAAAATTCTTCTCAACAACGTAAATAACGCAATGAATGTTGTTGAATCAAAGCCATTCCTACTGTTAGTGTTTTACGTAATTACCCCGCATTGGCATGCGGGGTAATTAATTAATAATAATAATTAATAATTAATTAACGTAACCATGGCTGGTTACGTTCAGCCGTCAGGGCTTGAAAGGCAACGGACAGACAAACAGTCAGTTACTTTCGCATTTACATTTAAGTAAGGATTGTACCTATATTGTTCACCAAAACAAGTTCTTATTAATAATAATGGGTAATTTCGGTGATTGATAATGAGTCGTTTGTTAAACTAGAAAATGTACCTAATCAATGTGTTTTTTGGTGACTCTGTAGGTACCCATTTACCTACAAAGTCACCAAAAAACACATTGATTCGGGATCAAGTTGACTCGACAAAGAAAAGGGAGGCCTTTGCCCTGGAGTGCGACAACACAGGCAGATATATAGTCGTATTATATACGGTCAAATTAAATTACCAAGTCCAGTTACCAGTCCAGGAGTATCGTATTACCCAGAAACTGGGTTGTGGAGGTCAGATAGGCAATCGCTCCATGTAAAATACTGGTATTCAGCTGCATCCGGTTAGACTGGAAGTCGATCCCAACGTAGTTGGGAAAAAGCAGGCACATGATGAGGGTCAAATTAAATTAGCTAGCGAAACTGCAGACGTGATGGGTATCGATATCTAAAAACTATAAAATAAAAAAAATATGTTCTTTTTTGGGGTTCGACGACCGCTGTATGTTTTGTTATTTGAAGTATGAGTTGAGAAAATAGAAAAAAAATAAAGAAAATACATTTAATTGCGGCCAACATGACGCATAAAAAAGAAAATAAACACACAAAAAACAAAAATAGTTGGGGGTAACCATAAGTCACAAAAAAAAAACTGTTTTCTTTAGTTTTTTCGTGTTGAGACAGTTGAGATATCGATCGGAAGTTTACAGACGTGATGGGTTCACGTTTGTGAACTTTAGACAATATGAAACTGATTTTTAAACTGAAGGCCAATTCTCGTAAATTAAAACGTTCAAAATCTAGTCGCAGTCTCATCTCAGCGACAAACAATAATGTCAAAAACTTGTCAAAAATGTAGGGAAATTTGACGTAATTTTGTCAGATTGAGACTGAGATCAGACTGTGAACGTTCTTAAAATTATTACGAGAATTGCCCCTCATTTCAAGTGACTTCAATTAATTGTGTACAATTAATATTGTGAGCGGGCCTGGCCGGGCTGCGAGCAGCCGGCCCCCGGGAGGTGCCGCAGGAGGGGGCGCAACATGGGCGGGGTGGGCCAGTACCTGCTGAGGATTGGGTTCTGACCCTGGTGCGGCAGGAGCTGGCTGCTTTCAAGAGTCGGTTTTCCGCCCTGGAGGCCATTGTCCTGCGCCCACCGCTAGCGGCGAGCCGGCCGGCCTCGGGCCAGCAAAAGGCGGTTTCGTATGCTGCCGCCGCGGCTGCCACAGCCACAGCCACGGGGCAGGCTAAAGGTGGGACCGCACCGAAATCCGCGAGGGCCCCAGCCCCGGCGGAGAAGCGGCCGCCCCCGCCGCCTCCTACATCCCCTTCGGCCGACGCCGATTGGCAAGTAGCCGGGGAGAAGAGAAAGGTGGGGAAGGCTGCGAGGGCGGCCAAAAAGAAAGAGAGGCAGCAACGGCGCAAGGAGCGAAGTGCGACACTTCGCTCCTTGCGCCGTTGCTGCCTCTAGCTGGCTAGGCTTCGTGCCCCGAAGTTCGCAGCTGTAGTGCTCACACTACAGCCGGAAGCGGAGAAGAAGGCTGCCGACCATCGACTCGACCACGGCCGGCAGCGACAGATCACTGCTTACTTCTGAGATGAGGGCACGGCGTGGCTCCTCCCAGGCGGCACACTCTGCCAGCGTATGCCGCGCCGTGTCCTCCCGGCAGTCGACGCAGTGGTGACACCGGGCGTCCGGCTCCCTGTTTGTGCGACACAGGTACTTCCCGAAGCAACCATGCCCCGAGAGCACCCGCGTCACCCGAAACGACAGGGAGCCGTGCCTCCTCCCAAGCCAGCACTCGAGCATCGGCCGGACCGCCTCGATGGTGACGAGGTCAGCGGTAGGGCGCGTGAGCCTGGTCGGTTGCCGCCTCAGCCAACGCAGGCGTTAGTTTCCCGAGTGGACGCTGCTGTCTTCGAAACTGCACGGACGCGTACATTTTCACGCCTCGTTGCCGAACTTGCGATGATAAAAGAAGATCGCTGATTGGTCGTTATGTGTGCGACTACGAATACTGTCGAATAGGACAATGTGATAATGCGATTGATGTGCTTTCAGTTTTGCGATTTCTCTCGTGAGCGCGTCGATCTTCTCCTCAATTGATGTAGATGCATGAGGGGTTGCGGGAACGGAGGTAACTGCAGCGACTGCGCCGAGTGGTTGTGTTTGCTCGAGGATCTTGTCTGCCATCATCGCCAGCTCGTGGATATCGGAGTGTTCAGCGACAACAGTCGCTGACAGCGAGTACTACTCGGACGGATTGTGGAAGGTTATTTGTCCACATAATCCGTAGCACTGAATCGGAGATATTATCGGCGGCGAGGTTTTTCATACGACGTAGCAGCTGTGAAGGCTTCATATCGCCGAATTCTATTTTTCTGATACCAATCTTTGTATAACTTGACTTGGAATAATTGATTTTTCAACGCGTCGTCGTAACGATTTTCGTCGGAATGATGTCTGAGATTTCGTCAAGATCTTGCCGCTCAAGTTGTCCGATAACGAGTTCGACCATAACTTGATCACCTTTCTTTTGTACGGACATGATGGCTTCAAATTGTGCGAACTACAGACGAATATTGTCGCGCCAAATGGGTGGGATGCGCAGCGACATCGACATACCGGAGAGTTCTTGTTCACTGTTGTTGGCCATGATGAAAACTTGATTTGTGGGTCTGGAGGTATCTTCTTAATATCACGTCGGGGACAAAAGCTTCCAAGCCGTCATATTTATTCTTGAGATAAAAGTTACCTATCTGACAATTTAAAAATCAGCCCTAAGTATAGGTACTGTAGTTTGTATATATGTATTTATAATTGATTTACTTCTGACATGTAAAACTGTTTATTTGAACCAAGTTACAGAAATAAATATTATGAAGTGCAAGTGACATTCAACCTTAGGGTTATTAAGCATTTACGAGGTCGACTATACATAATTCGAATCACGCGACACCTTCGCGAAGCTAACTCTATTTTTAGCCAGGGGTCATAGACCAACGGGGTCAAAAATAGGGTCCAACGGTATGGTACTTACAATCATAACTTAATTCCCCTGTTATGTCCTACACCTGTAACGAGGTACATGTAGGACCAATCTCAAGATGGAGGCAGTGTCTTAAAACAACAAGCACCTGGGTTTATTACCGCGTAAGCGTTATTAGGCGCAGTTTATTTCGGACTGAGGGGTGGCCATCATTTTCGGTGATACATGATAAGCATACCGACTCACATGCATTGGCGCCGATTCCCTTGTTCACAAACTAAACTAAATTTAAGTTCTGTCAAATTAAGATACTCCATAAACTTTTAGACGTGATTAAAAACAAGGCGACTAAAAATACATCAATTTAGGTCAGACGCTGACTAATTTGAGAGGACTAAACTAAAATTTATCTGCTGTCCTTTTTTTAATGAAATAGAAAGAAAAAGATGCACTGAACTTAAATTCAGTTTAGTTTGTGAACAAGGGAATAGGCCATGGGGGGCCATGGGAGGTTTGAAATTTAAAATAAATATTTGAACATTTTGCTGAGGGTATTCGAATATCTCATATTGGTTTCTATCTTTTTTACCATGAGAAGCTGTAAGGTTTAGACAAACTTCCACAAAAGACACATTAAAAAAGCTTGTTATTTTTTCAGACTTCGAAAAATTAAGATGTTAATGAAATAATCAGATAAATAAATTAGGGTCACGATTAGCAGCACACACATAAATAATACAACGTCATTTGGTGATAGGTTTTATATTAAATCAAACCGTCGCGTCCGTCGGTCGCGTGGTAGACGCTTTCTGCCTGTGAGTCGGATCGAGAGGGACTAAATTGAGAAATTAGGTCAGTATTTGAGGAGTATTTTCATATTAAGGTTTTTGTTTAGGATTGATCAAACTCAAAACTCAAACTCAAACTATTTACTTCAACTAAACCAATTACAGGTACTTTTGAACTGTCAAGGGTCGGTCAGTCAAAAAGATGAAGCTAGTTGCCCATTCCAAAGCGTAGTAGGTACCTATGGAGAAGAAAGGCCAAGAAACGCCATGGACACTCTTTTAAATCACAATAATATGGTTACAAAGTATTGGTTACATCATTCATGTTAAAAATTATGCATGTGAGAACGACGCAGAACGTTAAAAGCGTCCATAATGAAAAGATAAATACATCAAATATTAAATTAAATCAAAATAAGCCATGGCAGCAAAGAGTTGACCAGTCCCTACTGACGGCGCCCGTTCACGAACATGACGCATAGATTAGCACCATTCAGCTCAACCATTTTGAACGGAGCTAAATGATCCAACACATTCACCACCATCAGCGAGACATTAGAGTGAGCATGACATACTCTCAGCCGCCACGGCACATTCAAGTCATTGAAAGACGTTCCCAGTAAATGGTAGCTTTATAGTAGTATGTACCTACATAGTACTCACATATGCGCTATGCAATTATATAATACGAGGAGATTGAATTTATATAATCCAAAGTAGTATTTTAAAATCTTCAGCAGCTCCAACAGTAAATTGATCCTGGCAAAGCTTTAGTTTGTGATCAATCAATGTTACCGTAGGAGTCCTTTATACCCTGTTCACAAGTCCATAACCCATAAATGTTGTCAGTTTCAAATAGACGGCCGCAATTTTTCCAACAGCCAGTCGATTTTGTAAAAATCTTACCGTGAAAACTCAAGTGAAGTGAGTTTGATGTGAGCTGTCAGTAGTGTTAATCCCTAGCATTAGTTGGAACGACAGCTCACTCCACGCTCACTTCACCTAAGTTTTCACGGTGAGATGGTTACAGAATCGCACTGCAGCTGTTTGCTGTCGGGGGCAAGGCAAAGCAGGTTATCGAAATGTGTCGTTTTCGATACGATAGCCTGTCAGACGGTTCTGAACACAGTTCTGAATAGCTATGCATGTCTCCTTTTCGGAAAGGAATATTCGAGACAAAAAAAAAAAACTAATTTATTTGCCTTTTTTATGGCATTAGCTTTGCCATTGTTTCTTAAAACGAAATGTAATGAGTTTTATAAATTAATTAGCAAGTAATTAGATAAGCTTAAATGATGAACTTTGTGGCAAATTGAAGTTTAAACGAAATCAAGAGATATTTTTCTTTGGATTGTCCACGTTTCTAAGGGCGACTGTAACAAAACATGAACTTCTAGAATTTCATTATTGTGGTTGTTGGTGATGTCGTTGAACTGTGGCAATAGCTGAAAAAAGCCCTAACTTACAATGTCCCGGGTACTTTTTTAATAGTCTTCAAAAAACCTCAATTTTTGAAAATGGAGGTTTTTTACCACATACAGCGAGTTTTTATATGTAAGTTATCTAGATGGAAGCAGACAATAAAACTGTGTGCAGGTCCAAACTCAATGGAAATTGTTACAGGAGGCTTATGCCATGAGGCACACCGAAATTCGAGACATTTTGTGAGTTTTTTGTTTCAGAATAAAAATCTTTATTAATATTATAAATAATTTAGATAGCAATAAGAGAACACATGAAAAAAAGGTTTATTTCACTATAATAAATATATTAGTACTTAGTCTTTAGATCTACATTGAACAATAGAATTATGCAGATTTAATGATCTACTAGATATCTGCTGAACTAAACCTGTCACCTCTAACCTAAATCATATTACCTTTACAACATATAGCATTGGGTGAACCCTGCCACTAAAAGCACAAGAGATATTATAATCCTACAAAGTCTTGGGTTTAGCATCTCGGCTGCAGTGAACGATATTACCTATCTATGCCGCCATGTTGTATCACACCTGTATCCAGAGATATCTGTGCCGCCATTTTGCATTGTAGTGCGTGCTATCTCTTCAATACATTGCACATTCGCTGCTCTGAATGGAGTGTGTCGGCGTGTAATCCTATTTGAAACCGGTTTGCGGATGAATGGATAAAGATAGAGAGGAAATTAGTTTACCACATATAACAAAAGGTAAGAGTTCTGAGATGATTCCCACAAGATGGACCGATGACCTGGTGAAGGCCGCAGGAATACGCCAGCTGCGGGAAGCATAGGACCTATTGAAGTGGTGGTTCTTGGGGGAGGCCTATGTCCAGCAGTGGACTTCTTTCGGCTGAATGAACGAAGTATTGGCAGTGTATAAACAAAAATACTTTTTCTCCTTCTTGGAAAACCTTCGAATAAGGTGCCCCGGTCAGGACCAGGCCCGTGCCGGACGGCGCGTAAGTGTTCCACGCGCGCCTCATAGAGTTGTCAGCATAATCTGAGGGGCCCCTTAGGGCCGAAGCCTGCCGGGTCAGCGGGATTGTCCGAAAGGGTTACCGCTACCCCGGAACATAAAGGGCAAAGGAAGAAACATGGGTGGGTTTTAGTCAGTAAGAGTCTGACACTCCTTTCCGCTCCACCCAGAGCGGGGGGAAAAAAAAAAAAATTTGCCCCGGTCTATATAATACATGCTAGCTCCAATCCCTTTAATACAGCCAGGAAATTTATTTTAAAGCAAATTGACCTTACGTAAATTCTACGTGTTATAGCCATTTTATACAACTGTCAAGTCGCGGGAAACACCTGGATGAAAGATGCACAGAACCGGTAAAATGGCAGACGAAAGGGGAGTATACCCAGTAGTGTGTGATTCAACTAAACAATGACAGTTCTGATTTGAGTATGCGGTCTGTTTAAGTTGGTAGTCAACTTGCTTAACAATAAATTTCTCCGACTTACTTTACTATGATTAATCTCCTATCTACCTACTGATACCACCGACCGTAACTCTATTCAAGTAACATATAATTGCTGTGAATGACCTTATCAACCTCATCTGAACTGGCATCTAATTTCCGACAACCTAAGGAAGTCTCCTACTGCATAGTCACCCTATATAACAGGAGACCTTTTATCATACTCCATGTTATTATATTATACACTCATAAATATTATATTATAGGCCCTTACTGCTGGGTTAATAAACCTTGTGAGCCACTACACGAGATTAAGACTACCCTCCAAATGGTGCGTGAAGAATCTTGAGTGACGGACCACTTAAACACGTGTAGTGAACCAGATTGTGGTAATTGAAGTAGATTTGATTATAAGACTAGCGACCTGTCCCTGCTTCGCACGTCTTTACGACTTGATAAAACCATCTAGATTTCTTTATTATATGTAACTTTGTTTGTTTTGAATTGTATGTTTGAACGCGCTAATCTCTGTCTTCTCAATCGTATTTGATAAATTCTCTTTTGAGAAATCCTCTCTTTGTATTTGATAACCCATATTCTTGAGGAACGTGCCTCAGAAAGTACGTTAAGCCGTTGGTCCGGCTGTCATTCGTGGATCTTTGACAGTCATTACGGGTCGTCAGAAGTCCGAAACTCTGTCAGCCAGTCTTACCAAGGAGTACCGTATTACCTAGTCACTGGGTTGTGGAGATTAGATAGGCAGTCGCTTCATGTAAAATACTGGTACTCAGCTGCATCCGGTTAGACTGGAAGCCGACCCCAACTTAGTTGGGAAAAGGCAAAGGAAGGGTATAGGCTATTTAACATGCTACGAACTTTAGTTGCCGAGCAAAAATTTTAAAAAGTCAGAAAGAGTGCTAAGCGAGAACGATGCGCGGGCGGGTGATGCGATACGACAGGGTGGGATGGGGGAACTAGAAATTTCATGAGGACGAAGTCGCTGGCAGAGGTTATACACATAAACTTTCCGGAATAAATTCTATAAATGATGGTGAAACCTGCATCAAAAGCTGTTGCGTAGCGAAGAACAATCCGGTCACACGTCCAGAAAAGTGACTTCAGTGACTATAGATACACGTTGTGGTTAGGTGACGTCGAAAGAGACAAAGGAAAGTCTATCTACCTACGTAGATACCAAAATTGTTAATCATTTTGTGGTGTTTTAGAAACCTAACTTTAATTAACTAACAATTATTTACACAGGACAAGATATAGGTAAAGTGCTTTCCTGTTTATGGCACGAACCTAGAACCTTTCGTTCAATAGCTAAGACAAGCTCCAAGCTCCGATTTAATTAATGTAGGTAACAACTATCAAAATTAATTTGTGTGATAAGGGTAGTGACCGTGATTCAACATGTGTGTCGGTGATAACAGTATTAACAATAAATCAAGCTGATTAGCTGAGCCCAAGGGAGAGCCTCATGTTTACTTTTTGTTAATAAATTAGTTTACGCTATGAATGAGTGGCTGGTCTAAAAGCAAGACCATTAGGCACGTATATTTGGCAAGGCTTGTAGGTCGTGGGGTCGAACCCAGACGGGCACTTTACTTTGTGTACCTACATTATTTCAACTACTTTTATCTGTTCTGTGATTTCATCACCATTTTGATAAGATTATCATCGTGAGGAAACCGGCATGTCCTAGAATAAAAAATTCATCATTCATTCATTCACATCTAGCAACCCGCAATGGGCCTGCGTGGTGGATTACGGCCCAGTCCCTATCAAAGAGAGGAGAGAATTTTCATCTAATGTAACGTTCCTGTGGCTCGATACGGTGTTCGACGACACACGGCCAGTTAGCATTTACTTATACAACATTCCTTTCTATTTTGCTTTTACTCTCCGTTGAAATATAGGATCTGCTGGTTGCGTGTGATGCGTTTATCTTGCTCGATGAAATGTTACACAAATTCGCTCGTTTGTTTGTAAAACCAAGTTGTAACAAAACGTCGAGTGTTGTGCTCACTCACATGTCACGCTCTAGTCTATACTCACCTTTAACACACCCACTTAAGCTGCCTTTGATACTAAATTCGACTATCTAGTTGACTGAACATCTTCCTAGAATTCAGGCCTAAGTCTCTCTGAATGGTCGTATCAGGCTACTGAGGCGACTATCGCGGTTAATCCTGGGAAATGCCTGCATCTCCATAAATCGATTAGTTCGGCACCTTGCCAACTACTGCGTGAAATTAACACCTTCACCCTTGGTTATTTGGTTAGGTGACTATAGATTAGTCAAGTCAGTTTAGAAAATAATTGTAGGTACAATAAATAACAAGTTGGAAGAGTTAGCAGAGCATTTCCAGAAAAATCTGGAGATTCTTCTAATCCGTTCGTGTGCTGAAAATTCAGATATATGTAAACATTTCAGCAGTGTTGTTCTTCGAAGCTTAGACGCAGGTTTGACTAGGTCAAACTTTTTCTCTGAAAATACGCTTTCTTTAAATCTGTCAGCTACTGTTTTGATTTTCAGGACTCAGGACTGACGATAGACAATGTTACCTACTTGTTATCTGCATTAGCAGAGTTCCTCTTAATATCTTCATCTTCAGAATCCTGCGAAATATACCTACGCGTAAACCTCTGTTCTGGTTCCATTTGCCTCTAAAGGGAATTATGCAAAGCATTACACCTGTATCCCCACACAGGTGTTATAATGTTTTACATAATCCTCCTAACACTTTCCTGTAGCCATTTCATAAACCCACTGGAAGAAAACAGAAAACATATACAGCAAAACATTTTAACCAGTGTGCAAACTGTAACCATGAATTCAGTCTAGATTCTAGACACCCTAGCGTAGTAATTATCAGTCAGTAATAAAAAAAAAATCAGCAATGCAATACCATCTCCTGGACAAAACCAACGACCAGTGGTCTACTTTAGCCTTGGATCGAAAGACCTGGAAGTAATGGGGAGAGGCCTTTATCCAGCAGTTGGATGATGTAGGTTAACAGTAGTGCAATACCTACGCGGGCAAAATGTATAGAACAACTAATTTTTTTTTTTAATAGCCAACGAAAAATTTCTACGCTACGAGCTAGAACCATAGGCTGAATTAATGGTAGCAATTTACGCACTGGATTTTTTTTGCCTGTATGCATTATTTTTCATGTCGTTTTTTGTATATTTGTCCGTCTTTACCACAGCGTGGGTGCGCCCAGTCGTTACCACAATCTAGCTAGATTAGATAATGTCTTCCCAAAAGTCGATCGCTTGTCGTTCACGGGACTATTACGATGATTGGTTAACAATAAGGAAGTGTTTCTTGACGGTACGGCTCAGGAATTACCGGCAATTGGTCGCGGTTAGGAGATGCCGACTGTTTCTTCTTGATAACTGTAAATGTAGGCCTCCTATGGTTTGTAGATCGCTTGGTGGCTGGTGGCCAAAAGGAATGTTGAAAAATTACGCTGCTGCGCGGTAGACAGGGTTTCTGGTCTAAAGTCTATATTTCAACAGATTATTTTTTATTATGTGAATGTGAGAACGCTGTAGGCCTTGTAGACTGTAGATTTGTTTGTGACCATTTTCTATTTTGTTGTTACTTGTTGACGGGCCTACACTGTCCTCCCATATCTTTTAATGCTGTAATTTGAAAACATTGTAAAAGTCAATTATTTTTAAAAACCGTGGAGTGTCTTGCTGGCTCTTCTCCATAGGGAACGACCAATTGGAACCGTGCATTTGACATGACCTTGGTCTTGTCCATGTTCACTTTAAGAGCCACTCTTTCGGAAGCTCTACTGAGGTCATCGTGCATTGTACTAAGGTCCTCCATAGTCTTAGCCATGACTACTATACCGTCGTAAACTGAAGGTGGGTGTCGTGATTGATGCCTATCCCTTTCTAATCAAAAACCTTGAAGATATCGCTCCAGTGCAGCGGTGAACAGTTCTGGAGAGATAACGTTTCCTTGTCTCACAACTCGCTGCAGAAGGATAGGTTTCGAGGTCTGATCCCGGAGTCGGACTGACATAGTGGCGTTTTTGTACAGACACTTTAGCACCCCGATGTACTGATAGTCGATCTAGCACCGTTTAAGAGACTGAAGTACAGCCACATATGTCGATCGAATCGAAGGCTTTGTCGTAGTCCACAAATTCTAAGCAGAGGCAGTCTTTTGTCTTCTGTATAACCTGCTGCACCCGTAGTTTACGGCGCTAATGCCTTTACGGGATCCGGCTTGTTCGGGAGGTTGCAAGTCATTAAACATGCGCGCGGGACGGTTCGTGATGACTCTTGAAAACAACTTGTAGAGTTGGCTCAGAAGTGAGATTTTTCTAATGAATGCATTGTCGCCCGTTTTAAAGAAAAGTATTTAGTTTTTTCGTCGAGTATGGCAGACTCAACCCGGCTTTCAGGAGTTCGGCGCCTCATTGTTTTGTAGCTCTTGGGTCGTTAGCCAGATTCGTAACGGAGTTGCTTGTTGACGTGCTGTCCTAGAGATATTAAAAGTATCTAATAACTACTCGTATCTATCTATAGCCATCATTCGTGTTATTCATGTAAGGTAAGTATTAATTTGGCAGCGGGATTGTCCGAAAGGGTTACCGCTACTCCGGAACATAAAGGGCGAAGGAAGGAACATGGGTGGGTTTTAGTCAGTAAGAGTCTGACACTCCCTTCCGCTCCACCCAGAGCGGGAGGAGTCATTTGATGATTTCCCATCCCAAAAAAAAAAAAAAAGGTAAGTATTAATTATTATAATCATTTCGATGTCGTTGCATCATTAATTCCATCATAGTGGTTAATTTGTATTCCATGCATATGGTGCATCTATGTAACTTATGTAAGTATAGAGTTTAGCGTATAGTCGTCATGCTAGGTAAGTACTTATGAATCATTGGGTTTTGTAAATATCTACTTCTTAACATGGAGCTATGACTGAATTTCGTCCTTAGACAAGTAATAGTCAGTCTGGATACCGACAATGTAGGTAGGTATTTTAATAAACATAACATCATGCCTGTAATCACCAAAAGGTTGGGCAGGTAAGTTTAAGTCCCCTGTAGGTATATCACTTTTGGGAATTTGGGATAATTGTATAGTAAATAAAACACATCAGCAATGTAATAGATATATCATTAATGTCATAAACATATCGCGACAATTAAATACTTAAAAGCTAAATATTTCTATAATTTATCCATTTATCGCTAAAACGTACATTAATGCAATGAAGATAAATTGTATTTACATTAAGTATTTAGTGAAACATTTATTTTGACATACATTTATAATTTGTATTTAAACTAACATTACTAAATATTATAGGTAATTAGTTAATAATGATTAGAAATTATTCCAAAATATTGACTTTGAAACAATTGAATGAGATATTTTGACATAAGTATAGCATTAAAACTATAAAATTAAACTGTAATTAAAATGTCTTTATCAAAATCCAATGTCAGTTTACACACGCTTAATTGCCTAAAGTAACTTTCAGTAAAATTTAAAGAGTAAAGATAGTCTTTAATGAGTAAAGTACATAGGTACATAATTGTAAGTACATGTTGTTAGGTTAGAGATCAAATTCAAATATTTTAATAACATACGTCTTTTGAATCTATTAATAAAAGGATCAGTTACGTTTGAAAGATCAAATAAAAAATGTTTAATGAAAAATAAAATTTACAAAAAAATTGGGTTGCCCTTTTCAATGTATTGCATTACAGTTTATTTTTTAAAAGCAGGAAGTCGTAAGTAGGTAAATATTTTTTTGACCTCCATTAAGCCTCCTACCCTGTCTTTTATGGTCGTGCAAAGGGACTGCCTTCAAATCGGCTTATTTCTTTCTGGTAAAGATATCAAATCTAGACGGAAAATATACCGTTTTATTTTCAATAGAAATAAAATGTTTGGTTGGCTGCAAAACATTTGCAATATAGTAGAATTATTTGATGAAAGTCACTAATATAATCTTTGTTATATTGAAAATACATTGATAACTTGGTTTTTTTATAGGAAGGTACATTTTGTAGCAAGTCTTAAGGTTAGGGAAATGAAAGATGATAACATTTAAATGTATTTTTATTAGACATTGATGATTAAAATTCTGACACTAGTCACAGGGAACATGAAGAAATCTTTTTTGTTTGACTATCAGGAAAAAACGTCTTATGAAACAGGAAAATCCAAAGATATGAGACTTAGTTTTTCTCTATATAACAATACAATTAGACTAAACTATGCAGATATGTGAACTATTAACTTTAAGAAATCTGAACTGTTCTCGCTGTAAACCTTTTGTTAAAGTTTACAGGAAGTCCTTTAGCAAAATTCAATTATTTTTGGCAAATTCAAATCTGCTGAGAATGCTGTTGATACCACATATAGAGATCATGAGAAACTTTGATATTAATAGAAGTGTAAACAAGTTCAATCATAGGATTTTCAAGTTTAACCAGAACTGCAATTGACTAGATCAGAGATCGATAACATACTTAGCATTACAATTAACGTTCACAGATAGCAATATTCTTGCAATGCTAAAATAATCTCCGGTAACGATACACCACTTACATCTAAATAATTAGGTTTCAAATGCGCAATATGCGGCGGTTTTCGCTGAAATACGTGATTCATTTTCATACGCTGGTCATTGTATGCATATTTTGGGTGTGTGATGTGTGAGTATGTGTCCGCGTGTGGGTGTGTGTGAGTGTCGGGGAGTGTGTGTGTGTGCGGGTCGGGGGAGTGTGCGCGTCTACCGGCCGAGTCCGGTCCACAGCAGGCCAGGGTCGTGGTGGTTGGCACCCGGGTAGACACCGTCCGCCTCCACGGGAGATCTGCGGTTGTAAGATCTACGTACAACGATATTTGAAACTAGATTTAGTAATGCAGATTAAAGCGTAAGTGATAAAAAACAAACAAAAAAACCATTATCCAATTATTTACAATATATACATGATCATATATGGGGGCAAGCAGGAAATTAATATTGAATCTTTACATATTCCCAAGATATCGTATTATGACATGAACTTTACAGGGTTATGATTGACAAAGACTACCGTGACTGGAGTCGTGTGCTCAAAATAGGTACAATGAAAATATAGAGAGTCACATAAAAAAATATGAAATTGTCCAAATGCCCACCTGATATTGCCAGTAGGTCTGAGAGGTCGGAGAGCATACAGCTTCCTGATGCCACCGCCGCCGCCACCGGTATCTGTTGAAGAATACGAGTAATTTAAAACATTAATCACTTTCCGATTTTCCGTGTTCAGTTATCTTGAGTGAAAAGTTAGATTCCCGCATCCAGGGTGGCAGGGGAAATGACGCAACCTGTTACCATGAATTCAGTACATGATTCGGAATGCTCCTGCGAAGAAATTATTCGTCAGTCATAAAAAAAAATGCTGCTCCATTCATTTGAAGTGCAGACTATGAAACAGCAGATCTTTTTTTGATAACCGATGAAAAGTTTCTACGTCTATAATCATGTGCTGAATTCATGGTTACAGGGGGTCTACTCCGAAGTGGTATCGGCCAAATGTTCGGCCGTTTCCTGCTACGAAGTTACTATTTGGTTCGGTCGGTCCCGATACTACACTCCTACACTCTTTCGAATATTGACTATGGTCCCGACCCAACTGAGCCGATCCGAACTTTTTTCGCATTTTTCAATAATATTCCCTGCCACCCTGTATAGGTTTTCCTTTAAAACTGAATAAACATTTGGTAAAATTAGGATATAATTTTCAGTGAAATACCTACGACGTTTGGTGTTCTGATTACGTCAAAACTGCATTTCCAATATCTTTTCTAAATCGACAATGCATAAATAAAAGCAAAGCCTTTATGGTGAAAGTTCCTACAGCTCCACAATGTTCTAGAATCTAGAGCTTTCAAAGTGAAACATTTCTCAGTAGGTATGCTTGTAGTTAGCAAAATGTTATTGAAATACTTTAGAGATATCAGACACCTCTGCAGGCTCTTATTACTCCCAGTAACAATAGCTCTGTGTCTGCATGCAGGCGACTTATTATGATTGAGCAACCCTACACTGCGTAGTCAGACGAACACAAACATTTTCTTCGTTTTCATATTGTTTCTCGAACACAAGCTTTTATTATACAGGCTTTGAAATCTGGGCCACTCCGAGATTTTTCCGGATGTTTTAATCATGGAATTTTTGTTTAGGGGGCGAATAAAGCTGAGTGTGTACCTAACCTAGTTAAGGAGCGGGGAAAAGCAAATTTTAAGGTAATTGATAATAGCGTATCGCGGCAACAAATAACAAATAAGGTTCAAAACAGCGATGCGCTTGTTAATTGAATCAAAGTAATTTTGCAGTTTTATTTAAAAAAATAAATACATGGCTCGAATAACTATTAGGTATTTTCTTCAGTTGATTAAATTCCCTTTATTATCATTACATACAATATTATATGTAGTTTACGTTCAAATTTTTGAGAATTATGCGACAAATATTTTTTTACGATTGTGAGCTGTTTTACGATTGTTTTATCATGATAATATTTTATTTTTATGAAATATTTTTGAATACCTAAGTAAGTATTTTCTTTGAACATTTGACAATACACTCATTTTTCTGACTTGCAATACCTACGCCTAACTGTGCGACCAAAAACTGAACGTTTTACGGTGTCTACCTTTGGGCAGCGTCTTAATATTGTCTTAGAATATAATTTCGTGTCTAATTACGTCGGGTATCTCTTGTTTTCAATTTTCAGGATAAGAGGGATGACCTACTTATCTATTTCCAAAACTCTTCAGAAGTATTCAATTGCTTCAACCCACTGCCATTCACGCCATTCAAAATATCGTAACGTGGGCACGTAAAAATATCATATATTTTTACGTGCCCACGTTACGATATTTTTACGACATTAACACAGAAAAGCCTAACCATATCACATACAAGACACAAAGATCTTCAATGCCAATTAATGTAGGCAGGTCCACACTCCCATTAGAACGGAAACGATCTCGTCAAGATTCGACCATAAACAAAAGGCCACTTCCGGTTGCAATTTGATAGACATCGTTATTGACAGTTCCTACATTCCGACATTTTCCTACTTCCTGTGTAGTATAGTGTATCGTGGAGGATACGGTAAGTATCCTTAACCGATTCTAATTGAGATACCGGTGGCGTGGAGCTCAATGGTGTTGGCTGAGGTCGTTGATATCGTTTCGAGAATTATGATGCGTTTGAGTACCTAGTATGCAGTGTGTTTATGTGCTAGTGTGAGATTTTCGTGATAGTTTGTTTGACTCCATTGTCACTTTTGTACGGAAATTGAGTTCGAAAATAATGTATCTATTGAATACAAATTGGTTGGTATAGACGATATAGTATGGTGGTGGACGTGTTGCAGATTTAACTATTATATTTAGGTACATATAGACCTAGTGGTACCATTATTTTGTTTTTTATTATATAATTATGCATGTAGCAAGTTTAGGTATGTCTATGTCCGTCAATGTTTTGTTGTTTTAAGTTTCTGAAAGAGAATCCGGATCTTATTGTTTTGATGCATATTTATTATGATGATATATACTTTATTGTACTCCACAAAAATACATACATAACAAGAAATAAATCAAACGCTACAAAATATATAATGGGCGGCATTATCGCTTTCTGCGATCTCTTCCAGGCAACCTTGGAATAGACAGTGATTTGCCTGGACATGAAATGGAGCTGTCATTTGTGCAAATACTAAGTAGAAGTTCAATATACTAAATTAGAATACCACGTGGTAAAAACGTAAATCGTGCTAAAAGTGGCTAAATATAAAATGATATCCGCACTTTGGGATTGTTTACATGAACATAAAATCTGTTTCCAAGTTCTGAAGGACAAAATAACGATTACATGACTTTAACAATATTCTAATGTTAGTAAATAAAAAATGTGTCGATTGCAAAATGATTGATGTCGCCATTTTCAAAGCTATCAAATGACAATTAGCAATTGAGTAGCCAGCTATATTTTTTATTTAAAAACAGAGTACCTATAAATTAAAATCAAAGGTTTACTACCACGTAGCGTCAGTCGCTACGTGGTAGTAAACCTTTAATAATATTTCCAGGAGGCTCTTATGAACTCCTAAGGAGCCAGTTTAATGATAACGATTGCCATAATTCGCAACGATAGTTTTGTTTATGGGGCAGTAAAGCTAGATTCTTAATTACTGTCTTTTGGTATTGTTCGAAGGGGCTCGTGGCTAAATAATAACAGCTGTATCGATCGATGGTTTGTCGCGGTCGCTTTGTGGATGGGTGACCATCCGTTACATTTGGAGACCCCTCCATGCTTCGGAAAGCATGCTAAGCCCTTGGTTTTTTTATTCGTAGATCTTTGACAGTTGTTATGGGTTGTTGGATTTAGCTGCATCTAGTTAGATTGGGAGCCGACCGCCCCCCCGGTGGGTTCCCGCAGTGTCGAGGCGGGGGGGGTTAATTACCGTGGCTTGGACAACCACGGTGAAGCTAAGAGGAATCCGAGGAGGGGCCGCTCGTCAGGGCTTTGCTAATAAGCCGACGACGTAGTGGCCAACAAGTTGGTTGCGGTGCCGCTTGGGCGACATCGCAACTGAAGCGGGCCGTGATGTGGTATGGGAGGCATCACGGCTGAGGGTTGGAGGCTGCGGCGGGGGAGGAGTCCCGGTATTACCTTCCGCGGCCTTGACGGGGTCACCATCGTCTGATGGCGGACGCGGTGGGGCCGCAGGGGAAGAGGAGTGTTGGTATGACGTTGGCAGTTCTTCCTATCCTCTGCGGTCAAAAATTGGCAGGCGGCGGGGCCAATGACCTGACCCGCCGCAGGGGGACCAAGGGTGCCCAGACACGGGGTCGTCTGGCGCCCATGTGCTGGTTTGGTCCCTGGGGTGGTCACGGCGTGCCATGTGTTCTGGTGCGCCGTTGATGGGGAGTACTCCCCAGAGGACGCTCCGGTGGCGGATGGCCGCGGCGGGTTCACGGATGAGTGCAAAGGCGTGCCCGTGTTCCCGCCGTAAGCGGCAGAGGACACCGTGGAGTTTTAGTGCGTTAGAGTCCCACATAACTGCACTATCTCCCCGTGGTAGTGCAGAAATCATGAGCATTTCTCCACGTTAAAAAAAAAAGGGAGCCGACCGCAACATGGTTCGTGGTTGGTGGTTGAGGTAAGTAAATAGGTAATGTTGTCTGTAGCCTGTCAACTACTCCTGTGGGCATTTTCTTTTATTTCTGCCTATTTACATTATTAATTAGTTACATTAGTGATTTTAGGATTTATCTATAAACGTTACTTAACACTTTCAAGGACACTTAGCCGTCATAACAATAAAACTTCTATTGTGTCTCGTTTACAGTTTCCGTTTACAGTTAACAGGAACCTGTTAATGTGAAGTAATGATTTGCGACTTTTTAACCATACATTTTTGACCTTTAAACGTATCTTAACTTAAAGCAACGTTTATAAATAAAAGGCCGATAAGTGCTATTTCCCAAAGTACCTAGAAGTTGTACCACAAATTATCTTGTTTATATCATTAACATCCACCTAGTGCAGGTTTTTTTTTATTAGCCTATACTGTCTCACTGCTGGGCAATGGCCTCCCTTCCAGGTTATACATGAGTAATATGAGTTAATACTATGCCAGTAGGAGTGTATTTAATGCTACCGTATTATAATGAAGAGTGTTAAACAAAGGCTAGTGCTGTGGGGCTAACAGCTAAACTGAAGGGTGGAACTACGGGAAATGGTTCATTCATTCATAATAAATGGAGTATGTAACAGCCTGACGTGTCAGTAGGGTTGTTGAAGGGTGAAATGCGTGTCAAATGGTAATGTGGTTGATTTTTTATAGTATACGTGAGCTGTAATTAAAGGTCATGTAAACTAGCGGTGACCTCTGAAAAGTTCAGTTTGAAACAATTTAGTTTTCCTACCATGCCACTGCCACTACCATACCACTGCTAGGATGCAGGCCTCCTCTCAGAGGGAGTGGGCCGTAATCCACCACGCGGGCCCAGTGCGGATTTGTAGATGTCACATGTGTTCGAATTTTTGGTTCTAGGACATGCCGGTTTCCTCGCGATGTTTTCCTTCACCGTTATTGAGAGGAGTTGTGATGAAATAATTTATACAAAGTAAAGCCGCTTGACTGGGTTCGAACCAACGACTCGTTAGTCACTGCCGTTACCACTTGGCCAGTTTCCTACCTTAATTAGTTTATATTGTAATTTTATTTTTCCAAGACTCGAAGAGGCTATCGGATTTCAACCTAAAAAAAATTAACCAAAATGTTTCATATAATGGTGCCCCAAGATACAGAATGTTGCCTAGTTTGGGACCAACGATTTCTTTATTTATGTACTTTGCGTCCCGAAAAGTAAAATATGGTGATACCAAGATGTGATGACATACAATTATTAAATTAATGTAAGACATCTACATATTGTTACCCCATATTTGTAAATAAATGATTTTGAATTTGAATTTATCTCCGCGCCCCGGTCTACTCCTTGATATGCACAGCTAGCGACCATAGTCGCTGTAGCACCATGAAACATGAGGCTACAGGGGCTAGTGCGAATTTTGGGGTTCATTCGATTAATTTAGTCTGGTTTAACCACGCTGGGATCAGTGCTTTTCATTCAAATTTTAATTTTAATGTTAAAGAAAAGAACACAAAAACGATTCTTACTTTACTTTTTCATAATCATTGGTATCAAGCAGATACATAGTTGGAAATTCTAAAGGAAAACTTTCCACTTAAAGAAATGGACGAGAATAGTCTTGCAATCCGCTAATCTAGATGCTCTGATTATCCTACTAAGTTGAGGTTGAAAATAGTCCGTCCATCAGATATCAAAGTTTAATTAGTTTGTGCATCTCTATTCGTAAGAGAGTTATTTATATGAGGAAATCTGAAGCATTATAGATAGCTATCCAATATCGTTACATAGTTTGGAGAACATGTCTAGACACACCACATTCAATGGTTACTGCGCAACAATGCCTGAAATGGCTATTATGGATAAGGTTCGAAAGTTTTATCAAATAGCTTTACAGCTATTTCGTATTAATTCTATCACTGTGAATTCTCGGTTTGGATGTTTAACAATATGTGGAGTCTGGGAAAGGGTATGTTTATCATTGATCTTGGCATTCAATTTGAGGAATTGCTTTTGGTGTGGTCTGAATGTAAATGGTAAACTAAACAATTTGAGTCAAATTTAAATTCAAAGTATTTAATACAATTAAACTATTTACAGGCACTCTTGGATTGTCAAGGAGTCGGTCAGACAGAAATATGAATCTAGTTTATTATCATCATGTGCCGAGCCTATTCTCAACTATGTTGGGGTCGGCTTCCAGTCTAACCGGATGCAGCTGAATACCAATATTTAACATGTAGCGACTGCCCATCTGACCTCCACAAACCAGAGGGGCAATTCTTGTAATTTTAAGAACGTTCACAGTCTGATCTCAGTCTCAATCTGTCAAAAATACCTTTAATTTCCCTACGTAATTGACAAGTTTTTGACATTTGTTTGTCGCCGAGATGAGACTGCGACTAGATTTTGAACGTTTTAAATTACGAGAATTGGTCTTCTGTTATTGGGTAATACGATACCCAAATATGAATCTAGTTGCCCATTGCAAACCGTAGTAGGTGGGGTCTATGGAGGAAAAAGGGCAAGAAACTCCATGGACACTCTTTTAAATACTCTACTTAACGAAGACACAGTTAACTGTGTTATAAAAGTTTAAACTTAGGTTTATTTGCCCAGGTGACTTGATTTGAAATGTCAATCCAGTCCCGGTAATGTAAACTTATATCTAATTGCAATTTGTAATTTAATTATACAGTTTTCGCCCTTAGAGCATTCATACTGCGTATGCGCCACCAAAGTTTAATTAGGTGCCTAGCAGTCCATCTGCAGGTTCCCGAGAGAGTTGTCCACTGTTGTGGACAACTCTCAAACTATCGCATTGTTGTGGGAGTTTATATCAACTACACGAGTGACTGCGAAACTTTGTCTTTTATTATTTGAATGGGGTGTTTTTATATTTATACGTTGTTAACACTTTCAGATTAGATTCGCATCTGATGTGGGACATTATGTAAAGTTAAATTAGGTTTGTTTTAGAAAAATATTGCTACTTTTGCATTAATGAGTTGATATCATCGTCTGTGACGTTCTGTAGTTTCTGGTTACCTCTTGGGGAAAATGCGTGCGTGTATAATTCCATGTTTTAATTCTGTAGTTTGTATCTAAGAATAGAACTAACTACCAACTTTCCTGTTGTGGGTTATGAAAAGCGTCGGCATTTTTCAGAACTTCTCTTTTCTCTTTAGTTGATGAAGTTAGTCGGAAAACTTGTCATAATTTTATATGCAGGGCCACTATCAGATACCGAGGTTTCACAAAAAAATATTTCGACCTTTTGATATAATGCTCCTATGTACTTGGGAAGAAATTATCTGGAAAACAAAATTGAAATGTGAGATACTTGTAAGGTACTTTGCGTAAGTAGGTACACGTGTACAATATCGTAAGAACGGCTCTTGAATATTAAACTTATGGCCCAATTTCTGTACCTACGTGTAGCTTTTATTTATTTCATGCTAATGCTATTTTTCGTTTTAGTGAGTCTTACTAAAATGAGAAAATTTCCTAGTTATATGACAGACCGATGTTGCTATATTTACTGCGGCGTGTTAAAATGGATGCCCACTTGCCCAATATTGGAGATATCCATAGTCGAGAGTGACCACTCCCATGATGCAGCCTTTTTGTTTGCCACGAAATATCATATGGTAAAAGAAATTTTAAAACTATAACTTACTAGAAGCCGGTGCTGGTACAACGGAAGGTGGATCCTGGAACAGCGTGGATCGTTCCTGAGGCGACAAGGAGACCAAGGTTTCCAGGTTATCACGTAGAGAGTCGAAGAACGAGCCCATATCGTTTAGCACACCTGCGGACATAAGGTACTGTGTATATTTGGGGAATTGGCAGCTATAAGGTGTCGTAGACAAACCTGATGCATAGTAAGTTTATGTGAACAAAATTTGAGATGTTTTTTTTTCAGATATTTGCAGCGATGACCAAAATATATGTTAATGTTTTTATATTTCTACCACATTAAGTTTTACTGGAGTAGGTAACTATAGCTTGTTGTAGATGGAAAGATTAATTGGTATCGTCTAAAAAATTATAAAGCGGCTGTATTTCATTTCCAATTAATAAAGACATGGTTTAGACAAATTAATGGACCATATTCAATGAATAAACAGAATTTTAATGTATTGAGTAATACTCTGCATTAAGGTAAGTTCGATCGCATGACGCCTGTAGAAATAATTAAAGCCAACAGTCGGTGATCTATGTTCACTTAAGTTGCTTGCTTTACACATTTGTGTAGGCACGGTTAGCTGGCTCTTTGTGTTTAAGTTAATACTCTGCTAAGTATTCGTATATTTTTATGTTTATGCATAGTTTTTACAGTGCTTTGCAACTTGCATTAGGTTAATTAGGGGCGTAAGTAGATATTAGCGTTGTTTATTTGTCTTCGTCGTAAAAAATGCGCTAAAGACTAATTTATTTTCGTGAGGTGTGGATGTTTTAAATTTTAATGAAGTTTTCTGAGAGTGTTAAGAATGGGGAGTGAGATACATATTATAATGACACATAAACATAACACAAAGTATATTATTTAGTTATATACATAAAAGCTTGTTATAGTAGGGACAACACTGACATGGGTAAAACATAGATCAACCCGCTTTTCTCTAGGTTTCAATCAAACGTAGGCACATTATTTTTATCTCATGAAGCGACGCTTCAGTTGTAACCACAACTGAAGCGTCGCTTCATGTGCACACACACGCTGTGAATGTGTGTGTAAGCGCAGGAGCGGATTTGCCAATAGTGACATGCGGTGTACCGGAGATGGCTGCTTTCAGAGAGCGTCGAGAAGTTATCAATAGACAAAGAACATAAATAGTGGTGTGCTCGGCTGCATTTGACGATTACTTGTTCTATCATATCGGTACAAGGCATGGGAAAAGAATAGCCCACCACGAGCATAAAATATTAGCCAGTCAGCAAGGTGTTAGTGCGGCAGACTGTGCAGAGTGCATCGAACGAACAGTTAAGGGGGATATGCGATAAGATAGCCCACGAAATTCAAATTGACTTACGTTTATTGTAATTTGCGGATCAGTGTCAGCCGTGTCAGGTTGTATGTTGATTAAATTATGATTCGCGACCGTAACAAACAAGGATTTACAGAATTATAATCATTAGAGTCAGCAATATAACTCCTTAAGTCAGAATTGGCCTCAAATGACATGTTTTCATGAAAAAACCATTCAATAGTATAATATGAACCTAGAGAGATGTATTGATAATTTTTATGATTATACTTCTATAAAGAAATATTTGTTACGACCACGAATCATATTTAGATCAACATACAACCTGATAATGACCAGCAAATTGCAAAAAACGTAAGAAATTTAAATTTCCCGTCTAACCTGACGCTTTCGCCTTAAGGATACCACTCGGGGAGGCTATTTCCAAGCAAGTAGGTACCGCTCACAAAAAACAATCAAAGCTTGACGAATAACAGAGCGAGTTAGATACAACATCGACGGGATATAGCGGTGCGACCGGCTGCTTACCGACGCCGACATACGGCGTGACTGCCTTACCGAGCGCCGGAGTCGGCTGCCGTCTCCGGCGGCCGGAGTTCAGCGCCGTCGCCACTGCTGACCGCTTTTCGGATGCGCCCCTGAAAATAAGTATTTTGTTAGGAAACATGGTGTTATTAGGGTTATCAAAGATTGACTGTTAGGTTGCTTATTGCTCAATTTATTACACTTGGTCGTTCTATTATGAATCCAAATTGGGATGAACGACCAAGAGTAAATGAAGATGATGAGTTACCTGTGCATTGTCTGGTGCCCAATTTCTGGAAAATTCGGAAGTTGGCTAACGACCAATGCCAATGCAGTGTCCCAACGGTTTTGGGCGGCGTTCAGCTTGTCCATGATCGTGCAAAAATCTTTAACGCTTTCTAATTCTTTTAACAAAGAGGTCACGTACCTGAATTCATCATCAAGGTAGTTCCTGTCTTCAGCCATTTGTATTGGTTGCAGCAGAGGTCCCATGCCAGTGTTTCCTAACTCTGTGTCAATGCGAGGCGCTCTGTCCCAGCGGTTGTGCGGTCCCATGCCTATCCATGGTTTGTCGGCGAGGAGGCGAAGCAGGTCCAGACTTTGGCCCCTGTGCTGGGCCTGAGCGGCTCCTGAGTGGAGGGGAAATATTGGAAGTTAGTTTAACGCTGCTGAAAAAGAGACCAACGATTTCTATAGAAGCTTTTAACATTTTTAGAAACATAAAATTGGATCTGGTCGACTGTCATATATGTTATGGTTTATGATAAATTTCTGTTTTTTTAGCTGGGAAATTGAAATACATCAATCTTTTATTTCATTCTGGAGCTTAAATTAATTATTGGTCAGGCTTTCAACAACAAATGAAAATTAATTTCTGTGATATATTGAATTATTTATTTATTTATTTATTTAAGAACATGGAGGACTTACAGCTAATAAACATAGACAAAAAGGAAACAATAGTCACCAGAGAGCCAATTACAAATCCTCACGTATAGACTTAGGATAAGTACTAATTTTTTTTTTTTTTATTTTTTTTTTTTTTATTTTTATTTTTATTTTTTTTTTTTTTTTTTTTATTTTTTTTTTATTATTATTTTGATATTGGACCACATGTCTACGTAAACATATCCCATTACTTTTCGTTCAGTTAAGATACAAGGGCGGAGTGATAAGTCTGGTAAAAATTAAACAAGAAGTCAATTTTATTTAATTATTATTTTTTAAATAAATAATTATTATTAAATAAAATTGACTTGAAATTACGTTGAAAAATTTCAACTTAGTTTCCTTGTAACTCAATGCACTTCACCCAGCGTTTCTTTAGCTTTTAGATCCCTTCCATAAAGTACGACTTAGGTAACTCTTCGAAATAGGCATTGGTTTCTTGCATGATCTTTTCGTTGGAGCCAAATCTTTTCCCACCAAGCCATTTTTTAAAATTCGGAAACAGAAAATAGTCGCAAGGGGCTAAATCTGGCGAATACGGTGGGTGAGAAAGCAACTCATAGCGCAACTCATGAAGTTTGGCCGTGGCAATCGCGCAGGTGTGCACTCGTGCGTTGTCTTGGTGGAAGAGGATTTTCTTATTAGCTAAATGCGGTCTTTTACACGTAAAATTTTGGCAAATTGGTCCAATAAATTGGCATAATATGCGCCATTAATCGTTTTACCCTTCTCTAGGTAGTCTATATGGATTACCCCACGTGCATCCCTAAAAACTGTAGCCATCACTTTATTGGCCGATAAAACTCCTTTGGGCTTCTTTGGAGCTGGTTCGCCGGTAGCAATCCACTGTTTCGATTGTTGCTTGGTTTCTGGGGTATGGTGGTGAATCCATGTTTCGTCTACTGTTATAAAATGACGCAAAAAATTGGTTTTATCCCGTTGAAACAACGTCAAACCTGCCTCCGAAGTGGTCACACGCATGCGTTTTTGATCAACAGTCAGTAAACGCGGCACCCATCGCGCGGATCGCTTCTTCATATCTAAATATTGATGTAAGATATTGCGAACAGGTTCGTCTGAGATGCCTACTATCTCGACTATCTCCCTCACTTTTACTCTTCGGTCGTTCAACACCAGAGAACAGATTTTATCTGTTCTGTGTTCAACACTATATATATCGTGGAATTTAGCGATCATCTCTGGAGTACCTCAACTGGGCGTCCTGGATGCACAGCATCACTTATGCTTGTATGACCACACCGAAGATCGTTGAGCCACTTATGAATCATTTTAATCGAGGAGCAGAGCCCCCTTAATATTTATCAAGTTTTTTTGTTTCGTTTCCGTTATAGTTACGACACGAAATTCACTTTTTTCCAACTTTGCAAAAACATGTTCAGTTGTTTTCTTTAATGGCTGTAAAAAAAAAAACTAACTGGCAGTACTGGCTGAAATTTTTAATTTAGTCCTTCAAAAGAGTTGTGAATAAGAAGGTTCCATGCAATTTGCAAAAATGCAAATGCAAAAATAAACATTTGGAATATCATAATATAATAGGTAACTTCCTTGTCAAACTCAGACGGTAAACAATGAATAAAGTGAAGCCTTACCGACATTTAATCAAAAAAATCATAAAGTTTCACAGGAAAGTTGTTGTGGGGCCATTATTTTTTGGACTCCTATTACTTATAAATATTAATTCCTTGACCTTTTTGTAATACCAGCTATTTTATGGTCGGGTCTGAGACTTCTAAAGTAGGTGCTTAGGTAAAGGATAAATGCTGTGAAAGTTTAAAAAAAAATACCAACCACGAGCAAGTACAAAAAAAAAAAAAATAGAAAATCGGATGCTGTTGCACACTATTTTGATAAGCCAGTTTTTCATACGTATGCAATAGAGGTGGAATTTTAACTGCCAGGGCTTATTTTTAATTTTATATTTTGAATTGTTTCTTTATTTTTTCTTTTTTACATTGTTCTCACATATAGAAGCAACAAGAATCTTGATTTAAAAGAGTGTCCTTGGAGTTTCTTGCTCGTTCTTCTCCATAGAGATCTACGTTTTGGACTGAGCAACTAGCTTCAACTTTCTGACTAATTGACCGACTATTTAATTTTGACAATTCAAAAGTGCCTGTAAAATGGTTTAATTGAAATAAATGTTTTGAGTTGAGTTGAGTTCATTTATGATTATCATTGTGCCTAGGAGCAACTAAACAAATCTTTAAGTCATTCCTGCTAAAGTAATTTTCAAAGCAAAAAGTTGATCTCTTAAGAATAAGGGATGAATTTTCATCAAGCTCACCTAACTTTAACGTAGGCCTCATTTTTACTTGAAGTTTTAATTATCGTGGCTAAAGTAAGCATATCATGTTTTCTTTCTTTAATGATGCCTCACTAGGGGGGGAAAATTCCAGCAAATAATAAAGTTGATGGAAGTTTTAATTATTTGTAGGTGTAAGTTGATACACTTCAAACTATGAAGGCCTAAAGGTATATGATACCATAGTGTTATGTATTATGTAGATATGTAACTATGTGTTAGTCCCAAACAAATAAACTCCTTTATGTTCCGTATAACCATATTTACACCCTAATTAAATATTATTAATTTATGGGGGGCACGTGGCTAAATAATAACAGCCGCACGGGTCGATCTTCAGGGTTAAGCAACTCTTGCCGAGGTCGGTCCGCGGGTGGGTGACCATCCATAACATACCGAGACCCCTCCGTGCCTCGGAAAACACGATAAGCAATTGGTACCGGCTTGTCATTCGTAGATCTTTAACAGTCATTACGGGTAGTCAGAAGCTAAGGGTTATTGTGTTACCCAGTAGGTAACTGGGTTATGGAGGTCAGATAGTCACTCTATGTAAAATACTGGTATCCAGCTGCATCCGGTTACACTGGAAGCCAACCTCAACATAGTTGGGAAAAGTCTAGGCAGGATTTACCTATGCTCGTATTTTGCCTAATCCTAAGTGACGTAGCCATGTAAAATAACTCGCATGGGCATATTGACACCTAGGGTAAGTGTCAATGTGCCCGTACGAGTTATTTTACATCAGAGACAACTAAAAATGGTTAGTGTCATCAAGATTGCTTCTAATTTGCGGCCTAAAAGCTTTGTCTCCTCTGGGAAATAACCACAAAACACACTGATATACTATACTATGTTATTATAGTGGGATTTTACTTGCGTTTACTTCATTATATGGCAATCATTTAGAAAGGTGTGAAGTGACAAGTAATTTTCAAAGCAATTCGTAGATAGTAATGTTTCTCTGAATGTTCTACTCTAGGTTATATACAGTGGGGATTAGGTTGTCACATTAAATAGGACAATGGTTGTGGGAAGTTTTTCTGATAAAAAAATTATATAAACAATTTTTTTTTAAACAAAATAATTAGCGTAAAAATTAGCACGAAATAAAGCACTCTTGATAATAAAGCACTAGACATGCGCGGGGCGGTATCAACAATTCAACACAAACTAACTTTGTGTTTATTTGGAACACTAATAAAATTAACTTCAATCTATCCATCAGAAATTAGTGTATATCCATTACGTTTAGTGAGTAAAAAATCAAGTGCATAAGGCAGTGTATATTCAAAACTTGATGCTATGTTGCCCTTTTCAATCATTTTCATGACTACAGAAGAGTCATCTTATCAAAGGACTCAAAAAAGACATTTCTTTTGAACCTTTAACTGAGTTTTTCTCATTTCAAATTTTGGGCATTGCACTTATATTTTATGGTTTAATTCGAATATACGAGATTTAGTCTAAAATAACCTTAAACAATTTCTTAACTTTCAACTTTAATAGGATAAGTTGATTAACCCTTAACAATAATATTTTGCTACATAATTTCGTAGCCGATGTGCTTCGTAGTTTAATTTCGTAGCATCTTTTACTTTACTCTAATCTTATTTCTTTTGTTAGCTTACACTTTTCAAGTTATCTACTTCATCCACTATCTTATCTTCGGTCAGGTAAATGCACCTGATACTTTCAATAAACAGGAGTGAATGGATTAGTATCATGTGTCCACCTCACACAAAAACAAATAGATAAGTTTTCGTTTCCGTGTTCGCCACGAGCGAAGTTTTTTATTCGCAATGCCACGTGATGGAACTGATGGAAGATTGATGGTGTCCTCTAGTATTTTATTGTCCGTCTGTACTTTTGTTTACACTTGCAAAGTGTGGATTCTGTGTTGCTGGGTACTGTGAAACGCCTTCGAATTTATGTTCTGTATTTTTTAGACTTTTTGTCACATCACATTACATAGCATATACAGGGCTCCTGTGAGAGGGAGTGGGCCTTAACCCACCGCGAGGGCCCAGTGCGTATTGGTGGGTGTCACATATCTTGGATTTTTCGGATCTAGGACATGCTGGTTTCCTTACAATTTTTTTCCTTCACCGTTTTGAGAGTAGTAGTAATGAAAACTTTTACACAAAGTAAATGCCAGCTTCGGTTCGAACCCACGTCCTACAACTCGGCCGTTACCACTGCGCCACCATTGCTGCCACATAATTATCCTTAAACTCTACCAATTTGTGAACTCATTCAATTATATTGATCGTATGATAGAAAACATGCAGCGGTATGGTAGGTTAATACCTGCTTGTTACCGTTCCTAGAGTATGAGTTGCTGATTGCATGTATTAGCTGGACAACGGACATAGCGTCACCGACATAAATAGTTTAAATGGGTTGGGCCAATTTATGCGACCAAAGATGAAGTTCTGAATGATGTTTGTCTCAGCCTAGGTTTGTTGATTGAGTGTCACCGGTAGACAAGATTATTTTCTCAGATTATACGAAAAGCGGAAGAGAAATAGGTATTGAACTCTGATCTGAGAGACAGTAAAAGAGAATGAAAATTATTGTGTCAGCCTCTTAAAATATTTCGTAGGATCGTAAATGTTGGCTAAAGTAAGGGTTATTATTATATTAATAGTAGGTCGCTGATGAGATGACAACCTGTCACTATAGGCCGCAATTTTATCGGCCTCTAACCCTCAGCCCACACCGTGGGTTCGTTTATAGTGCTCGTGAAATTGTGGGCTGTTTGAGGCAAATATTGTGCTTGAAGAGTAACTGTAGGTGTGAATGTGGGATCGCAGATATACAATGAGAATGGAGGTACGATCTCTGTCGATAATACTACGGCATACTCTCAGTATAACGTCAGGAGATATAAACAAGAGATTTCAATATATAAAGAGGCTTCTTTATATATTGAAATCTGTTGTTGCCTGGCTAGGCTTAAAGCAAGAAGTCAATCATTCATGAAATAGCAAAAGTAGAGCAAATATCAATATTATAGATAATTTTTATATTTATTTTAATTCATTTTGTTTTTGGATGTATTTGTATAGGTCGACAGTTAGTCATTTAATTTAGTACCTATGTGTAGGTAAATAATAATAATAATAATAATAAGCTTTATTTTCTCACCACAATATACATGTTATTTTACATCGGTCAGATTCGACAATGACATATAATTCAGTTGAGTATATATTGTGGGAGACTGGTGCCTAAGTTAGGCTCGTGGCCTGTGTTTCAGGACACCAGGATCCCACCCCTTTACATTTTCATTTCACAAATTATGTGCTATGCGCGCTGACAGAATGTAGTAAGGTAAGTATGAATAAAATAGTTGTATATATGTTAAATATTTCAGCATTTTTTCATAAAATATCTGAGACTTAACACTGTAGCTGTAGATGTTCTCCAAGAAATAGATAATAGTATATTATTTGGGGAAGTGCAAGTAAGAGGGTTTTAATCTACTTATCTATTCCGTTACATTTAGTAGTAGCAAATAAGCATTTCAATTCTTCGTTAGTAAATGTTGAAAAATACACTACGCAGTTTAAGAACAGGCCAAATATACCTATACAATTTAGTTTAAATACCTTTACTAGAAAAAACTTTCCACGAAAATATTCGAAGTAAATAATACAGTATTTAAGATTTTCTTAAAATTGTAGAGACATACTATTTTCCAGTGAATAAGTTTCTCTAGTCTAGTCTAACATTAATAAGACGTATCACTTAACTTATAAAATAATTAACTTTGTGAATAAAGAACAAGTAATATAGAGAATTCGAAAGTACAAAACTTTATTTATAAATTCTCTGTATTACTTTTTTCATTATTCGCAAAGTTGATTACCTATTTGATTTACTAAAATAATTATTTAGTTTACTTAAATTCCAATGTGGCCTTTTCTTTACAGGCATGAAATACCTTTTGTTTGTAGATACCACGTTTTGTGAGAAGAAAAAAGTATGATGGATGGAAGCTGCACAACACATGGGAAAAAGTAACAAAAATCTACAACAGAACGTAGAGTTCTGTGGAGGAAAAAGCGAGAAAAACCATGTGTGATTCATCTCTTTCATAATCCATATGCAGTTTCAAGAATGTTTACATAATATTCATCTCGTACTGCGTTCTTACCGAGTTGGCTTATATTATATTAAAATTCTTATGTTACAAGATACAGAAGTATTCAGGAGGCTTTCAGTTAATTTCGGATGACAGATTTTTGCAATCCCCATGATTGCAAAAATTCCACTCAAAGCAGTAAGGAGGAAATTCTTAACTCGTTGGAGTCTCATTTATAAAATTAAAGAATCTCGCTAGCTTGAACCCATATTTTTGCATAAATAATTATACGACAAACAAAAATGCTTGCCTAATTTACAATCTCCGAGAAAAGCATAGGCATATATTCCTTAGAAATTGTCAAGAAAATATGCGTATGAAATCGATCCCCTCATTATAAATGGAGGAGGGTAATTTTTCTAGACCCGTGTCAAACGCTAACGCATGACAAAAGGTTGTATCGGATACATCTCAATTTAATGTTGACAAGTAGTTATACGAGCTCTTTCACGTGAATGATTCGATGGTATCCGGTGGTTATAATATGTACTGTCGGTAAAATTACACTGATTAAATTTCGATATGGAGAAAATAAGTAACGCGTGGGTAACGTGTAGGTAAAAAATATCTATGATTTTTTTGTTACGATTGCTGAATTTTTGTTAAATAATAAGAAACATCAATGTACGAATAAAGGGGCCCAATAATTTGTTATTGATGAATAACACCTTGTAGAACGAAGTTCTTTGGATAACGGTAGATGAATTTAATTTAATCTTTTTGATATTACTATTCCGAATATTTGACTAATTTGCAATTTGAATGTTATCCTAATTTATTTAATTCAATGTTATACAAAGTAACCACAACCCTGAAAATGTATTTGTAGTACCGCGGAAACGGCAGAATATTACGAACTTTTAAAACTATGTAACAATATTCTGACAAATAAATGGATAGTCCATTTATTTGTCAGAATATTGTGAACAAAGCGGTGCTTGCTGTAGGAGTTGACTAGTAGAAATCGTTACGTAACGAAAAAGCGTTAAGCCCTCTCAATGCGACTTTAGAGAGATAGCTTTCATGGTTTTCGATGGTGCTAAAGCCGATAGTGAGGAAAATCCAAGAAAGTGACAACTTTATGAGAGCTTCTAAATATTTATACTAGGTGGCTCTGCATTAAAAAAGTGTAATAAATTCACACTTTGTTTCACTCTATGTCTCTTTTTCTATTATATACAAGTGTATGAGGGTGGAGTATCGCGTAAGGACGGGGTCCCCAACCGCACACTTTTTTTCTACTACTTAGTTCCCGTTATAAAATCGAGGAAATAAATACTCCAATTTTCATGAAATATATTCCGATGGCCTATCCTATATTTATTATACACCTACCTAATTTAAATCAAAGACAGGTCTTGCTACTAAGTCCTATTTGATATTATATTTTGAATTCTAAATAGTTTCCCAACAGTTGTCTGCTGTCCGTACAAAGTTAGTTGATACTAAACAAGGAACTAGCGTCATTATGACAAAGGGCTAGAGGTGAAAATACAGTATAACTTACGTTCTGTCCTGTGACGTAGCTACATCATAGGCGCTTCTAGAGTTTAATATCGAGATCATTGTAATAAGTTATGAATATGCTGGCTTTGTATTGTGTAAGGTATTTTATAAGTTTATCAGGCAACGTTAAACGTGGGAGTTTGAATGTAGTCGCTGTGACAGAAAAGCTGGAGAGTAAATGATTGTCGTAGTATGTATGTATGTCGCAACCAACTATCTTAATTAGCCTTTCAGTAAGCAGCCTAGCCTTTTTACAAAACGGCGCCGTTCAACTAGCGGCCTGAATGATATTCAGCCGATGCGTTTAATGAATTGGCTGGCGGTTATTTATACAATATGATCATAGTAATTACTATACATACTACACACATAAACAGCTTGAAATCCCTGGCCACCGAAAGGCGACTGATTTGCCACAGCCTCTCTCAAAGAAATTGCAATTTCTGAAATGTCTTTAAACGGCGCTGTTTAGTAAAAAGGCTAGGCTGTTAACTGAAAGGCAAATTAAGCTATTGTCCGGCCGTCTAGAGAGTGCGTTACTGACACCTGTCAGTGCGACAGTTCTAGTAGCTAATAAAAATCAAATCCGCAAAACACGTATTCGTTTGTATGACACTGACAGGTGTCAGGAACGCATACTCTCGACGGCCGGACTGTAGTTGACTGCGATATGTACATGTGATGCAGAGGAATGACATGCAAGTGATAGACGAAAAAAGCATACTAAAAGATAGATTGATCGTGTGAAGAAATGGCTAGTGTGGAAGTGAACGCTGACATGACGGCTGATAGAGATGTATGGACGAGAGAGACATACCTACACTTTTAATTTACCTTGGTTTCAAAATGCATTCGTAAAAGCTTTGGTCAATACACACATTATAATTAGAAGCTTGTTTTAGTTGGTTAAACAGACAGGGGTTTGTTGACCGTCTCGAAGTAGATAGATAGGTACTGTTTCCGTTCGACCTCTATTTTAATTAAAAGTAAAGGGACGCTTTACCCCACCCTGTTTGGTAATCAATTTGATGCACTCTAAATATACGTGTATATATTGCTGTAGGTTGTAACTATGTATAGGTAACAATTAAAAAATCCTGGAATCTAAACTTGTAATGAATATTTATTTATGTGAATTAATTCAAAATTACATTATGTTTTTATAACTAGATGAGTTCGGTGTTTCCTAACTGACTACTGTGAGAAGAAAGACCAAAAGAAACTCAGAGGTCACAGTCTCTTTTAAGGTCCAGACATTATCTTGGTCAGGCCATATGAGAACCATGCAGGTTAATGTCTGAGATGGGCTTTGGAGGAAAGAACCATACAGATTTGAGTGGACCTATGCAGTCAGTACACGCATTTGTGAGTAATCTTAGCTGTAGATTTAGCTCATTACTATAATAATAGGTCTGAACTGGGCATAACAGTCAATTCAACGTGTTGCAAAAACCACAGAATGACTTTTGTAGAACAAGTGTATTTAGTCATCGAAAATCTGTGTTTAAATGTAAAGAATTAACATATAAAAGATCAATCCTGCTGGAGAGTTTGTTGCGCCACTTCTTTCCAGTTAAAGCACTAGGAAATGGTGAAAGGCAGGCGTGCAGGGGGACTGTCTTATGTAGTTTTGGCGTTCAAAAAGTGTTGATTATCAGCCTAGTTTGAATAAATGACTTTTGATTTGATTCATATCAAACGACGCTTCATTTCTAAAATCCCATCATCATTTGGCAGCTTAGAGCCATTCTTACTTCACTCGTGATTTGATTTCACCGTCACATCATCTAAAAATTAGCATTATTTTTGTGCTTTTTTCTTACACTTACAATGTTACGTTAAACATAAGTTTCATTTAAAAATACCGAAAAGTTACAGTAACTTATTCTCGTAATCCATCTCGAGTGCACGCCTTGTTATTAATGAACTCTTAAAGCCCCATGTACTAATTAATTATAATGCACCTACTCTAACATCATCAATTTGCATCGGCTAATAGCAGGCACCTTTGTAGTTAATAGGTTTATTGTAGCGTTGTGAGCAGATCAGGTATCCTAAGTGCTACCCGTAGAGCCGATATCCTGATTCTAGTGCTAAGCGGTTTAAAAGCATTCATTATAGGGTAGTCAAACGCAGAGGTACGCCTAATGAGGTTTAAAGGCCTATAATGCAGGTCCTTAATTAAGATTAGCTAGCTATATCTGCTTTTCAAAATGCGTTATAGGAAAATCAAGATTTTTTCCTATTGGTCTTGTTGGCGATTTTTTGACGATGTTTTGCTTAACCGAAACTTATTAAAGCTAGAGATTACATAGTAGGGCCGAATATACGTGTCTAATCTGCTATCGCGACTTGTTTGCCAAAAATTTAAACAAATATGAGTTTATGGAAAAATAACTTTCATTCCTACGCAAGAAAGTTCAGTTTACGCTACTACTTAAAAAAAATGTTACTTTTTCAATAGTGCTAGTCACTCTGAAATCCACTTAATTACCATTAAAATAAAGTTGATATTTGTTTAACTTGAAATAACATCAATTTGAAACAAAGGATATAGTTTTTTTTTTGGCCCACTGTAGAAACTCGTCTCGACACGGCTTTCTCACAAGATTCTCACTCACGATATTTTTCTTTCTTTCTCACGATATTCTATGTTATCAAATATTAAGTTATTTAGGGAATAAATAGGGACAGGTTTAAATTAACAAACATGACACCCCAGACACACACGAGGTGTGTAAAACGGGTATTAACATCAAGTGGCTCCTATGATAATGGTAGTTCCGTTTATGAACTGGTAAGGTCGGAAGGTCGGAAAGTTTCACTTTCAGTGAAAATTATACTGTTACGATTATTTCAGTGGCAGTTGATTATGTAGATGAGACAACTTATATCGGCCATTGGGCGACCCCAATGGCCAATATAAATAAACATAACTTTATTTAGACTTAATTTCGCGGGCTACCTTAGCGCATCCTCCGCTAAGGTAGCCCGCGAAATTCAAAGGGGATTGAAGATTTTTATATGAAGCCTGGCATACCTACTGTCGCGCCAATTTGATTTTTTTCCAAATGGCGCCCACGTATGAAACCTATATAAATCGACAGCTGACATCAATGCAAACAGAATACACCACAACATCAAACACCGTAAAGTTTCACGTCTACACTTTACCGTGATTTTAACGTTCAAAGTTGATCACGTGACACCCATATTTTTTTAACTTGCTTACATCTTGTTGCATAGTTGTTTGAAATAATCACTCTGAATGTTCAAAATAATCAACAATATCTTAAGATCTTATCGAATGTGAAAGTGTGGAAATAAGCGTTGCAACTTGCAACGCTAACGACGTAGCACAGAAGAGTGGTAGAAAGCTTAGAATTGTTAGCATTCTTATACATACATAACATAACATAATATAATCAGCCTAAAATGTTCCCACTGCTGGGACACAGGCCTCCTCTCGGTTAGAGGGAGGAGAGGGGAGTCTTATACAGTCGTTTGGATTCCATTGCTTCTAGTTACATTTTTCTGTTGCTAGTTTTTTACCAGCACAATAATACTTTAATTTTATTATATCGGCGATGAAACAAACAGCTTCTCAAAGGCGAAGTTACTATAGATCCATCACGCGGCGATGTTAGTCAGCATAACACCGTTCAACTTTAAATTCAGTTTGGTCTTCATAGAAAACTGATAACTTTGAGTACGTAATCACTCGTCTGACTTTCCGTGTCACTGTTATTGTTTTTCATAAAGATTTAACATTCAAGAAAGGTAAATACTTCAACCAGCCTGCACTAGGCCTGCGTGGTGGGTTATGTCCCATTCCCTCTCACAGAGAGGAAGCCTCTGTCCCAGCAGTGGGAACATTATAGGCTGGTTATTTTATGTTGTTGTAAACACTTTAATATCGCGGAGATTAATCAAGAGTTGATAATAGAAACCATGTTGCTTAGCCCTAGAATTAAAACCTGTGGCAGTGTTTATAACATATCAATAGCAGAATTTTGAATGATTTTTAAGTCCATAACATAACATCACGCGTATTCCCTGAAGGGTTAGACGGAGATGTAGCTATAGTACACCCGGGGTCGAGCCTATTGCCATCAACCGGGCAGAAATCCAGACTCCGGGTTGCTGCTGAGAAATTCCAGATGGAAAAACCCAGTAACACTCTTCGCCCCGGGAATCGAACCCAGAACCTCATGCTTAACAGGTGCGCTCGCGACTGCTAGATCAACGAGGCAGGTGCCTTGTTATGATTTCAGGTAAAATAATGCTACTGAAAAAAAGATGAGTAGGTATTATTAATTTACATTTCCATCATAATATAAAACCACTTTCGTAACCTAATCAGCTAAAAGGTACCTTTTGAGTACTAAAAATATTACCCGATACTTTTTCTTGCTTCATAAAGTTAAAGACAAATCTGCAACCCCGAACTCATCAACAAAATCTCGACTTCTAAAAACACGCTTAAAAAGCCTTTTTACAAAAATAGTTGAAAAAAGTTTTTTTTTTCACATTTTAGTTGTGACACCTACCGGTCACAAACTAGAATACCACTACCTGCTATGTTAATAACAAATAAGACACAATAACAAGAAGAAAGAAGATTATAAAATCATCCGATTGGCTACGGAACCCTAAAAATGCTATTTAGGTACAGTGCTTGCTAGTTAGGTAGGTTTATTACTGATTTATAATAATTCAAATTGGTGAAACAGGATTACATTTTTTATAAAATCTCATTTTTATGTAAGTCCTCCTACGTACAGTCTATGTAAATAAAATGTTATTCTATTCCTAAGAAAATACTAGAAATCATAATGACAGTCACAACCCATCTAGGTGTAAAGTTCTCATCAATACAAATTAATCAAGCCCAAACACAAAGTAACTGCTGTAAATCGTTGAGGAGTCCCCTTGACTGTCTTTCGGCTACATCATCAGATCGACTCCAGATCTTCATTAAATTGTAGTGCTTTAAAATAGTTATTGAAAAAAATAACAAAAGCACTAGTCGCCTCTACGATTTTCGAATGTTCCCCTCGATTTTTCTGTGATGCCATCATCAGATCCTGGTTTCCTTATCATGGGAATACCCCCTTGGGATATCTCCTTTCCAACAAAATAAGAATCATCAAATCGGTTCTTAAACGACGAAGTTATCCGCGAAAACACATTAAAAATATATATATATACCGTCGAATTGAGAAACCTCCTCCTTTTTTGAAGTCGGTTAAAAAGGGTTACCAGCCTAAAAATCTTTTATAACAGTATGAGGGTATTAATGTAATTTATGTAATGTTACCAACCTCGCCACGAGGCCCACAAGTGGCCGATTAAAATAATTGAGGGCAAATTGTATGGCCGTTGAAAAGTCAGCAAAGTATCGTATAAGGCTGAACATGGCTTTTTCTCTAAGTTTAAAGAGGACTAGGTATTTATTTGTTAAACGGATATAAGGATTTTATTGTTTTTTCTAGTGATAGTGAAAATATACGGACTGTATTTTGAAAGATAAACGTTTCATGGTTGGGAAGCTTGTGAAGAGTGACGATCTATATTTCGTTAGATTACTGTTATAACCTACTAGCTTCTGCCCGCGACTTCGTCCGTGTGAAATACACCCACCCCGTCGCATCGCATCTGTCAGCGCCGCTATCACTTCGTTTTCGCTTAGCGTTCTTTCTGATGTTTTTCTTTTAATTCGGCTCTTAAGAGTCATAGTGTGATATTACATAATTGTATAGCCTTCCTCAAGAATTGGGCTATAAAAAGCAATTTTTTTTTTTTATCCGATTGGTTTTTTCAGAGATTAGCGCGTTCACACTAAACAAACTCTTCAGTTTAATTAGTGTAAATATAGATTAAAAAAAATGTTTGTTTTTGAAGGTTGAAGGATAAGCTGACAAAATAATAAAGTTCAATATTGACACGTTGTCCATACTCAAAATTTTAAAAGACATGTTGTGCATAATTATGCAGGTACGTTTCTTAAAAGCCTTTCAACTGCTTGCTTGTAAAGATCAAATAAAAGTTTTGACACCAGTTTCCGCGGAAATTCCGCTCATTAACTGTTCTCTTTACATATTCCCTGAAGTTCTGACGTCATTCCTGCATAAGTACGTGTAAGTTGATCCTCTAATGATAAAGTCCTTGCAAGTTTCGTATGTATTATGCGAACTGTCAAAGGAGCTTGATTTTCTCAATTGTTATAATTTGAAGAGTTTTGTTGAAAGGAGTTAATTTTGTAAATTATTCTTTGTTGGTTTGTTAGCTGCAGATAGTCCAATTATGTTGAGTTATATTTGGCTTCAAACGTAGGTACTTTGACACTCTAAAGCCCCGTAATTCATGGTAAACATTTATATATAAACAAAGTTTAAATAACATGTTGCTGAGTTGCTGTCAAAATGTTGCTGGCAACACTGCGTGTTGCAGAGTTAATTACGGCATGTCGACAAGTTCTCGCTCGTCGAGCGAGACATTGATATAATCTTGTTTCCAGCAACTTTGTCGTTGCTCATCAACAATATTGATCAACTGTTGCTCAACAAAAGTTTTGCATGAATACGGGGCTTTAGACTACGTACGCACTGACTGGTGGCTTGCTTAGCACTTAGAGCCCAGTGACTTAAAATCTGTTAGATACACGCTAGACGACTAGCGAAGGTGCCAAGCGCGCAGTGCGGCTGCGAAAATTCTAGAGCGTTCGCTTCACTTCGCTACTTGCAAGGTGACTCATTAGGCTCTAGACGCTAAGCAAGCCACCAGTCAGTGCGTACGTAGCCTTAGTGATGCGGTTTTTTAAGTCCTAACTCCAAATACAGCATACCTACTATATTTAGCACAACGTGTGTACATAACAGTGACTCTATTGGTAGACAATAGGGTTACGCATGCAGAAGAAAATGATATTATATCGTCATCAGTACAAAAAATATTCCTACAAAATGCACCTATCCACAGTATAGATCCACGATCAAAATCTCGGATGCTATAGTGATAGTTTTTTTTTTGCCGAAGATCAGAAAGAGATGAGAGTTTCAGAAATATCACCCGACTGCGCGATATCGAAGACATGTTTTTACATCAATACTGGCTTCTCCCGCGGCTATGTTACGCGTTAATAAACCAACATATTGTTCTTTATTATTTTATAGCCACACCGTCCGGCTCTTATTACGGTTTGCTTTCATATTGTCCAGAGTTTTTTTTACAATTTTTTAGATAGTAGAAAAGTACAAAAATACTTTTCTACTATTTTTAAAGTGGACGATGACATGAAGTGAGGAATTTTGTAAAAAGGGTACCGATGTTTGCAGTACCTACAGATTACTCCATAATCGCAGATTTTTTACACAATCCTATTGTCTTGACGAATAAAAGAGAGAAATGCTAAGGAAGTAGGTATTTGAGTTCAAAGGTACTGCTTGTTACTTAAGAAATTTCTTTCAGCAGACATACGAAAGGAGAATTCAAAAAGTAGCCTTTTTTGACCCGAAATCATAACAAGGTGTCTGCCTCATTGGTCTACTGGTCACAAACGCTACTGCTGAGCATGAGGTACTAAGTTCGATTCCCAGGTCGTGCAAAGTGTTATTGGGTTTTTTTCATATAGAATTTCTCAGTTGCAGCCCGGAGCCTGGATTTGTGACCGGTTGATGGTAATAGGCTGGCCTCCCATTACATGGAACATAAATATAACTGGCGAAATGTGGGTGTACTCTAGGTACACCTTTGCCTAACCCTTCGGTAAAAACAGGCGTGTTGTAATATTTTTTTAAAGTGCAGTTTTTCTAAATGTAATAAAAATTTGAATAAAAAATAGTAACCATTAGAATATAGACAAGACAATATTATTCCACCAGTTTCCAACCCAAGACAACAAGCGTCTATTAAATCCACTTATATTACAAGACATCTGAAGCCGGGTGTTAGTTTCTGAATTCATAATTGAAGGATTTAATACGTCACTTGAGTAATTCGTACTAATAATGGTTAATTCAACGTGAAACTTTGATCTTAGTTCAGCTTTCTGCAAGTTAGGGAACATTACATGGAAGTGTAAATAAATATCACTATTTATGCAGCGGGTCTTCAGAAGCCCGAAAGTCTGACAATTAGTCTTACCAAGGGGTATCGTATAGGGCACGCCGCGATAGCGGCGATAAGACCCCTCTTTGAGGAGTGGCTTGAGAGGCGCCACGGCGCCCTCACCTACCGCCTGACGCAGGTCCTCACCGGACACGGAAGTTTCGGGAGGTTCCTGCACATCATCAGGCGGGAGGAAACGCCCGGGTGTCACCATTGCCAGGATCGCCCAGAGGACACGGTGGAGCACACGGTGGAGGTCTGCCCCGCTTGGGCGGAGCACCGCCGTGTCCTCGTAGAGGCGATCGGCAGCGGCGGCGGCCTCTCGCGCCCGGCCCTGGTGCAAGCCATGGTCCGGAGCGAGAGGGAGTGGGAGGCAGTCGCCTCCTTCTGCGAAGCAGTCATGCTAGCGAAGGAGGTGGCGGGACGGATGAGGGAGAGAGCCTCCCGTTCCAGCCGCCGCGGGAGATGCCCCGGGCGTCGGGAGTCGAGTGACGACTACCGGCCACCGTAGGTGCGGGCCTGCGGGCGGAGAGCAATGGGTAGCTCACCGCCCGATCAGGACCAGGCCCGTGCCGGACGGCGCGTAAGTGTTCCACGCGCGCCTCAAAGAGATGTTAGCATAACGAGGGGCCCCTCAAGGCCGAAGCCTGCCGGGTCAGCGGGATTGTCCGAAAGGGTTACCGCTACCCCGGAACATAAAGGGCGAAGGAAGGAACATGAGTGGGTTTTAGTCAGTAAGAGTCTGACACTCCCTTCCGCTCCACCCAGAGCGGGAGGGGTCATTTGATGATTTCCCATACGGAAAAAAAAAGGGGTATCGTATTACCCACTAACTGGGTTGTGGAGGTCAGATAGGCAGTCGATCTATGTATAATACTGGTATTCGGCTGCATCCGGTTAGATTGGAAGCCGGAAAAGGCTAGGCAGATGAAGATGATGTATGCAGTAGCCTAAAGACGCTGATATGTTAATGATTGTGTTTAAAATTATGTACAGATTCTTTTTTTTAAGAACAGGTAGTGTTTAGTGCTAATTATTGGAGGGTTTCAAAGTATTTTATCTTCTCTCTAGGTTTGTACCGGGACTGACTTTTCAGCATGCAAGGACGCACTTACAGCTCACTCTATATAAAATGACTAGCCCGTGACTTGCTCCGCGTGAAATTTCTTGTTCCCCGACCCAACCCAACGCATCGCGTCGCCTACCCGCACTATTACTTCGTTTTCACACTAAGCGTTCTTTCTGACTTAATCTTCTTGCACGGCTCCTAAGGCTCTTAGCGTAATGTTATAATAGCCTATAGCCTTCCTCAAGAATTGGGCTACCAAATGCAGATTTTTTTTTTAATCCGACTGGCAGTTCCAGTTATTAGCGCGTTCAAACAAAGAACCTTTTCAGCACTATTTAATTATTAGTATAGATAGATCTAGGTAGATTAGTCCGTTAGACTATTTTGTCCCACTGCTGGGCAAAGGCCTTCCCCATATTCTTCCACCGTTCTTTGTGCTGTGCTTTCTCCGTCCGATCGGTTAGGTACGAGTCCAAATCGTCACGCCAGCGTTTCTTAGGCCTGCCTAGATTAGAAGATATTTAATTATGTCTTATAAATATAAACGAATAACAACAACAACCTGTATGGAATAACAACGGACGTTATAGGGTCATTTGACGACCCTAGAGTGGTATATTCAGTAACTAAGTATACCTATCCCCAGAAGTACAATCTTACATTATGGTGTTGATTGCGCGGTAAAATTGGATGTAAATAATTAAGGGATTCTTGTCCACACTGCGTAGTTGGCTATGGTCTTACGCAGCATAAAGTAAGGTTAGGTAGATATCATGATTTTCTTTGCGCGACTTTTTACACAGGTTATTGTTATGGTTTTATTGCGTGTAAACTGATAATGGAATTTATTACAAAATATTAAGATAGGGGAGCAGTCATTTAGTGTCGTTTTGGTGTCTCATATTAGGACAATGTGATAAAAACATTTACCAAGAATTTAATGGTCTGAAAGTACAGATCTATGATTTTTAAATGTCACAAAGTTAGATACTGGTAGGTCCCTTGTCAATTAGTATTTCAGTTCTCCGTTCTTATATGGCCATAAGAGTAGGGGAAGATCAAAGAAACGATAGATGCTGTGTGAATGATGATATGGTTAGAAGGACGACTGCCGAAATTACGACTAATAGAGAAGTATGGGAGAAAAGGACATGTTGCGCTGACCCTAAAAAAAATGGGGATAAGGGCAGGAGAATGATGATTTTAGTTCTTCGTTGTCAAAGTTTCTTAGGTTTCAGAAATTACTTCTATGATAAGTTATTTAACATTCGTTTAACAGCGAACTTGTGATGGAGACGTCCTTTATTAATAGTTGTGCGGTTGTTGCAATAACTCCGTTTTTTAAATTAAATAGTATCCTATGGAAAATACGCAGCGAAATATTTGTTCATAACATTCAGTATCCTCAAGTTTGTATGTAGGCCAAGAAGTAAGGTAACTTAATGGGAAAACGATATTTTTTAATTGATTTATATATGTACAAGTTGCAACTGCTGCACCGATAAAAATGTACTTTCGGTGCAGCAGTCAGTCCTGCTGCTTACCGCTGAATGAGTTTTTCATGTTCCGCTATTGCATAAAGTAACTTGAATTCGGAACCTCTACTAAAAAAATCTATATATGAATCTAAAATATCTATATAGTATGTAAACTTTTTCTAGTGTAGTAGGAGACCCCACTCCCTCTCACCGAGAGGAGGCATGTATCCCAGCAGTGGGAACATTATAGGTAGGTAAGTATTGATGATACTTATACTTTCTAGAAGTTTTGTGGACAATGGGCCTTAAGGTGCTCCCACACAGCACCTTTAAATTACTGATTTAATAAGCATACATGCGAAAGCATAATTCTGATTTCTAAAATAATACGAGTACTTACAGTGGCATGCATCTACGCTTCATTTGATCTAGACGAAGGGCATCTCAGACGAAATGCTTGAAACTGACAGCTCTACGTCTTTTTGAACCTCGTAATAACTACGAATCTTCAAACGTACGTAAAACCTTTCTACGTTTCATCTAGCTGTCTGTCATTTTGAATGGTCAAAGAAATCTGCCTTTCTTGCAAAGCATTTAACAGTTAATATAGGTACTTTAAAGTTAATGTCTTGTAAATGTAATAATATGGGGGTTTAGTTTTGTTTAAAATATCTACTCATTCTAAACACTGTCTCTTTCACAGAACTTGTTCTTGTCTGAACTTGAAAACCTTGCTTATCTTAACTGTTCATCACTCGTTTGTATTGCTTATCTGTTAAAATTGATAGTGATTGATGGTTTAAACTTTTTGTAAAGGATTCACGTTAACGCGGGTTAAGAAAATGAAGAATTATAAGGTCACGGTCACGTCAAGATATCGTTTGCGAATAAAAGGTTTAGTCGCCGTCCTCTCTAGCATTATTCTAGCTCTATAAATAAATAGTAAGTACAATAAATATCTATGTTTTATTGTCGCCTAGTTCCTTCAGATTAGGTCCAACAAGAAAAGGAAGTGACTTCTTTACAGCTTTAATAAGAATTTTGTGTGAAACGACTATAGTATCTCTATTCTTCTGGACAGTTTGATAGTTTTGTTAACATTAGTAAATATGATATTTGTATAACCGCAAAATAAAAATATTTTGACTAAGTAGGTACTTACATCAAAATGTGCATAAAATCGGGGACGGAAAAATACGTGTTTTTATTTTTCATGGAACGAGCATAAAATTAATATTGTTATTTTGACTTTTTGCTTCCAACATTTGGTCGAATTGGAAACCCATCTGAACGAAGTCAATTACCGCAGTAATACAAGTCGGTATTGTTTTACAAAATCACACAACAAACGTTTCCTAACTAAACAAGGGAATACTTCCTGCCGGAGACATGGCGCCTGTCAAAACATTGGACGTTTTTAAAATTAAAGGGGAAATGGTATCCCGACAAAGAACTTATACTTAAGAACAAAGCTTAAAGCTTCTTGAGATAATGTAGATCGGTTACTTTCATTTTACAGTGCAGAGGATAGGTTTAATCCGGAGCAATAACTGGGGTTTGTCACACCCGAAGAGCTTTTGTAATTGTTTAATGGTTAGATAGTTTTGCGCAGCCATTAACTTTTTGTCCGCACTTGCAATTTCGCCGTGATAGAATTGTAGCTGTGGTGAATCTTTTTTTGGAAAGACTAAGTCAATGGACCACCTGAAGGACTAAGTGCGGAAACCAAACCCGTAACATAGAACAAGACTAAGTCTAATCGTTTATGCAAGTAAATATCATTACATCTGGCCTGTTTTATCAAAAAATGTAGGTTACCATGTATATGGTAGGTATATTATGCACACTGCCCCGTTGGTCTCGTGGTCTGGGGTCGATTCCCAGGTCGGGCAAAGTGTTATTGGGTTCTTCCATTAGGAATTTTTAGGTAACGCCAACTTCCAAACCCGGGCTGGGTTTGGAAGTTGGCGTGTGATACCCCCGTGTCTCGGAAAGCACGTTAAGCCGTTGGTCCTGCGCCTGATCTTTATGCGGTCGTGTCGGATTGCCGTCCCATCGGACTATGTTAGTGAGGGAAAAGTGAAGGGGAAAAGTGAACCTATGTCTGCGTACACACTTGTGTACTATAATATCACCCGCATAGATGCCTAGTCTCCGTTGAGATTGGCTGGCATTCGGTCTGGAGGACTATAATTATTATTATATTAGGCACATCCACATTTCGCCAGTCATGTTATGGGTCCCATGTAAAAGGGTAATCGGCTAAAGGCTAGGCATAGCCTTTAGCCGATTAGTATGAGAAAAGGTTGCGGGGTGATTGGACCCTATCATAATTAGAACATTTTTACAGGCTTTTTGTTAAGAGACTTTTATTAATATTTATCGCAAATCGTTCCCTGATTAAAGAGCTTTCTTTTAAACTTTTTGGTGAATAATTTGGTTTGTGGTCTATTTTTAGAACTGTGGTTTATATTTATTGAAGTGGAGAAATTTTGAAGTGAAAATTATTCAATGTCCTCTCTATCTATTGCTTAAAGAGTTATCTTATTGTCTAGATTTTTCTTTTGTATGAGAGACCGGGGTTAGTGAAGTGTGCAGAGTAAACTGTCGACGCAATAGACCCGTTAATAGCTGGAAAGTGGGTCTTAGGACTTTTTTTTTGTGAATACTTGAAAAGCTTCTTTCTACGCGTGAATTTAGATAAATGCCTAAGATAGGTAGGGATATTTATTTTTATTCACGCGGTAGTAGCAAAGTACCTACTTATACGATTAATTATAGGAGCTTTTTTAGACGTCTGCACGTTATTGTGGCATTAATAAAACTTACAAATAGTAAGTCAGCTCGATACTGTCCTATGAATAAATCATCGTTTGAGGAGCTTTTTCATTGATCATGTATCATGCCTGTCATTGTAGAATCCTTCAGAATCTGACCTCATGGCCTCCTACTTTTATTACACATGAAAATAATCCGGCATTATTCATATAAAAAAGCAATCTTAATATAAATCTGAGATGGCAAACAGTACAAGCGTATAGGATTGCAAGACGAGTAAGAGGTTTCAATAATACTTTCTGGGATTTCAGTAGACGAGGGCATAATATTGTGTGTCCATGTAATTTAATATAGTCAACTGTTAGGATAGCTGTACATTTCGTACGTCTGTATGGTCCGGTATTAGGTATTGCGGCTAACAAAACATATGTTTGATTGTTTTTTTTACTATTATTGGAAGTGGAGTATCTATATAAAATTATAATAAGGAGAATTAGATACAGCTTTTGAATTTTATCGAAGTAATTTTATTTGAGGTCAACCCAGTGCACTGGGGGACCCACTGCAATGGGTCCCCCGCGGCAGGCCCAGACGGAGATGGCGCGATGAGTAATTGGACTCCTATGATAAATATTGGTTCTTGGAAGCTCTGGACAGAGAGAGGTTGAAAGAGAGTAGGGAGGCCCTTGCCCAGCAGTGAGACATTAACCGCAATTTTTTTTTTTTTTTGAGTTTTGCTTTGTAATTATATTTTTATTTGATATCGATCATATTTTTAAACGTGGGCTTGCTATTATTCTATCATTTTCCGATCCCGACCAGGATACAAACGAATACATTAATTTTGCTAAAGCTTAGGGGATCGTAAATTCAAAAAGGGTATAAATCGTTAAAAAAACATTCATTAAGTTAAAAAAGCGTATGTGTTAAATAAAACATGAGTATGTGTTCCACCCATTATTGTGTGCCCTTTAAAAAGGCTTACTTTTTTAATTAGTTACTGCTTTCGCTGGCTAGAATCGTAAAATGACCTAGTTCTCTAAGTAATCTTCACAAATGGCGCAGAAACACCTACCCGAGCATAGGTTTTATCTATCTCAACTTCGTACATAATCTGTATTACGTTGGAGACAGGGAACAATATCGCACTGCCTGGTTTGGTGGTCCGATGCCAGAACTGCGTAAAGCTGGTAAATTTATTAAATTTTCAGTACCTAACCCGGAATTTGAAGCCGTTCCCAATAAAAGTCACGATATTTTTAGATTGTAGCCTAAAATAGCCTCGAGTTAAATAAAAGCACAAGACCTAAATATAAGTACGATAATAACTCCTACAAATTAAAATACTAAGTATTCACATTATAAGTTCTCGTTGAATTAAGTCCCAAGGATGCCAACAGGTGGTCCCGAACTTATCCACGTTTGTTTTGCTCGTTCCGATATTCGGCTGTTGTTTGACTAGCACCCACTAATTAGTTGATTGAACGTATTAATTGATACGTAATCTAGTTATTGTGTAAACATTGGTCGGGTTTCAAATTTAGCTTATAACTTTTAACATAACATCACGCCTGTAATCCCCAAAGGGTTAGGCAGAGGTGCAGAAATAGTGGATCTACATGACGGCAGTATCATCTTTACAACTAACGTTGTAACTTTTGTGTTTACAATTCTACATGGCGTAGCAGCGTTGTTTCTTTTTCTGTGATGTTTGAAACTTTATAGTTCAAATCAACAGTTATTTATTCAAACTAGCCTGAGAATCAGCACTTTTCTAACGTCAAAATTAATAAATACAGTCCCCCAAAACGCCCACCCTTCTTCAGTTAGAATGACAATGATGAGACAAGAGTTATGGCAAAAATTAACCAGGGTTAGTTTGATCTCCATCCAGTTTGCTATTGACGTGAATTCACTCTTAGTATAGCATAATCCATCAGCCTGTAATGTTCCCATTACTGGGACACCAGCCTCCTTTCCGTGAGCAGCAGGTTTGTGGCCATAATCCTCCACGCGGGCCATGTGCGGTTTGGGACTCCTAACATACTCGTAAAAGGGTTACAGGAACACCTTTCAGTAGGTTATATCTGTATCCTAATGCTAGTTAACCTTTACTTATAAACAGAAACAAAATAGTTCAGTAGGTAAATATTGGCGTGGACATTTCTTTGATCTTTGTCAATATTGTAACGTAGTTTTTCAAGTAGGTAGAGATGATTTCTTACAGAATTTTTTAGTTAAACCAGAGGGGCAATTCTCGTCATTTTAAGAAAGTTCACAGTCTGATCTCAGTCTCAATCTGTCAAAAATACCTCAAATTTCCCTACATTTTGACAAGTTTTTGACATTTGTTTGTTGCCGAGATGAGACTGCGACTAGATTTTGACCATTTTAAATTACGAGAATTGGCCTTCTGGTATTAGCGCTTGTTTTTCTGCGCTGTTGGTCGCGAGTTCGATTTCAGTGAAGAGTTTTTAATTTATTTCTTTTTGGTATTCTACCATTGGGTTCCTCAACCAGCCAGATTGATTTATCTAATGGTAGCAACGTAAGTTAGTAACTCGTGTCAAATTTTAGTCAGTAGGTATAAGTAATAACCGCCGCATGGGTCGATCGATCAGGTTAAGCTACGCTTGCCGCGGTTGGTCCGTGGATCTTCACATATCAACGGCTTAACGTGCTTTCCGAGGCACGGAGGGACTGTGCCTCGGAAAGCAAGCTAAGCCGTTGGTCCCGGCTGTCATTCGTGGATCTTTGACAGTCGTTACGGGTCGTCAGTAGCCCGAAACTCTGACAACCAGTCTTACCAAGGGGTATCGTATTACCCAGTAAGTAGGGTTGTGGAGGTCAGATAGGCAGTCGCTCCATGCAAAATACTGGTATTCAGCTGCATCCGGTTAGACTGGAAGCCGACCCCAACATAGTTGGGAAAAGGCAGGCAGATGATGAGGTATGTAGGTAAGTAAGATTCATCAAATTGAATAATTATTTACAGGATTTACCGGTTGAATGCCGTAATTACAGAAATAATTATAAAACCATTGTGTCTCGCGTGGATCTGCGTTAAATAGGGTTTAAAGACTAGACCTCAATAGATTTCCAAAACTTAGCTTACTTCATCAATTTAGCCCATAGTTAGGCCTGAATGAAAGGAAAGAGCCCTTAATTACAGTATTTATACACTAGACTATAATAGGTTATTTAAATCATACGTCAGAGTATGAAATGTTATATTTTAAATAACGTTATTCCACGAGGCAACAATTCTGAGGAAGAGGATAATATGATCCTAATTTTATGCGTCATCAGGAAAATGTAGGCCTTGATTTTGTACAAAATCTGATCAATCACAATACCTTAGTAATTAACAACCCAAGCCAAACAAGAGCTTTAAAATCAGCTTAAATTAATACGTTTTAGTAATTAAACAAAACTTTTTAAAATGGCGTTGTTTGTAATTAGGTTGGGTAAATAACAACCGGAATTCGAACATTTTTTTCATTTCATTAATAAAATAGCTTTACCTAATTATTTTATTGATAGTTTTCCGTTAAGCAGTAAAAAAAAAACACAAGAGCTACGCGTTTATTTGATTAAAAAGAAAATGAGTAAATACAACGAGTAGTTTCAGTGTTGGTAGCGTCATGTTTGAACTTCGTCTAATATTCAACATTGGACACGGGAAAATGTTGATATTAGACGAAGATATTATTATTATTACGATTTATATTATTTGTCAATAACATTTCAATATTCTAAAACTTTTATCAAAATTGGATGACACCGTCGTAAAAAAGTTATGGGTTGCATTCAACAAGTATTGCCGCGTTGTATGCGAGTTTTAAGATCATGACAAGACAATTCGACCATAAAACCGCTCACAAACTATGATAACTTAAGTTTTTTGTCCAGTTGATCCAGCATCGAAATAATCATCTAAATTACTTACCAAACCGCTCCAAACTGATTACTGCCACACTTATTAAAATTAAGAGAAAACCAAAAGTTTTATGTAAGAGATATTCACAAAATAAATATGCGGATAAAATTACCGCAACAGAGCAATGAAAAACTGCATAGAATGAAAAAGAACAAGATGGTTTTTCAAAACAAATGACAAGTGACAACTTTCTGAAAAAAAAATCCAGCCAGTTCTCGTCGCTCTAATTTGAATCGATTAATTTGTAATATAATTTTAAATCGAATAAGATAGAATACTATTCTTATTTTGTAAAAAAAAAAACGTGGGTTAACATTCTTTTACTTTTTTTAGTTTTAGAAAAATTGCGAAAAAAAAAAACAAAAGTTTTTTGAAACTATTAAAAATATTAGTTAAAATGAGGTGATAGTAAAATAATATTTAAAAAAAGAACTTGTGAAACTAACCGGCCAGCAGCAAGGCAAGCACCGCGGTCGTGCAGGCTGCGTACGGTTTCATCGTTGCGTTCCGAATGCCGAGCGCTGTTTGCGGGCCCGCCTTATAACATTAGGGCTGAACCGCCCTCGGACAAGTAACACGTAACTATGATACGGTATCGCACGTAGTCGTGACGTAGGTGTCGCAGATGAGCCTTTTTTTGGGAATTAGAGCCTATTTGGATAGGAGCTTTATGTCTTAAATTCGTGATGGGGTGGGCAGAAAAGGAGGTATGGATTTATCGGAAAGGCAGTACCTGTGTCCTTTAGATAATAAATAAATTGTTTCTGGTTTCTGTGAATTGGTTTAATCTCAGAAACATATTCAAAGGTTTCCACAGAATATTGGCGCTGATTCCCTTGTTCTCAAACTAAACTAAATTTAAGTTCAGTGCATCTTTTTCTTTCTATTTCATTAAGAAAAGGACAGAAGATAAATATTAGTTTAGTCCTGTCACATACTTTTAACTAACAAACTGAGCTTTATTTTAGTGTAGGAGTACAAAACAAAGGAAATAAATCTTTGCTGCAGGTTATTAAATGGGTGCACTTTAAAAATATCCCGTTTAAAATTAATTGTGATCTAATTATATATTGTTTTAGTATTAATTATGAAACTAAAATTACGTTTCAAGTAGGTATATATTTCAATTAACCTACTTGTTGGTAAAACCGTGAAGGAATACGTCGTGAGAAATCCGGCATGTCCTAGAACCAAAAACTTTAAGACGTGTGACATCTAGCAACCCGCACTGGGCCCGCGTGGTGGATTACGACTCCCTCTCTCTCACAGAGAGGAGGCCTGTGTCCCAGCAGTGGGAACATATAGGCTTATTATGATGAACTGTTGCTATTTTACTTACCTAGCTGCGAATTAGGAACGCAAAAACCCTAATAATAGGTACCTAAATAATTGTTAATATAATGACGTTAGATCAACCAATTTAGATGCTTATGTTACCTTTATTACACACAAAACAATGCCGTAATCCATTATACTCACCTCTTATAAGGAAATCGTTTTAGTAACAATGTTAATTATGATTCAATTTTGTCAATCGTAAAAGTCCGTAAAGTTTTCCTTGTTTATTTATATTTGTGACACAATTATATACATGTAAATTCCAGTTTCCTTATGTACTTCAAGTGTGTCGCTAGTACAATGTGAAACTACCTTTTTGGTGTGAATAAACTTCAAACAGACAGGAAGACAGGGAAACATCGTAAGGAAATCGGCATGTTCTAGAATCAAAGATTCGATAACATGTGACATTTCTTCCAACCCGCTGGGCCCGCGTGGTGGATTATGGCCCATTCCCTGTCACAGAGAGGAGGCCTGTGTCCCAGCAGTGGGAACGTTATAGGCTGATTATGCTATACCTACTTATGCTAAACTTCAAACTGAAAAGTTCAGTTTAATTTGTGAAAATGCTTATAAGAAAAGAGCTTGCATGCCGAACATTAGTCCAAAATAAAACTACGTGGGTTGACAAAGCGGTAGGAAGGAATTTTCATTTCAGGACGTTGGGCACCACCGGAGCTGTTAATAAGCTGGAGTTAACTAATATTGAGTGCAGATAGCCAATTACTCTCTATCATGCAGATGTCGGAGGATTTCTAGGAAAAGCCTTTAGATTAGGATGCCTAGAGGAAAAGGAGGCTAGATAATCTCTCAACAGTCTCAACCATTTATGTGAATAATAATTTTGCATGCTAGTTTTAACGAATAGTTTTAGAAAATGTAAATAAATTCCGACCAAATCCTGTAATGTACGACGTTAGTACTATTAGTTATTCTGTGAATGTACTACAATTCTTGCAAATAAATATCATTTCTTTGTCATTCCAAGGTTAAACTATGATTCGGGAGTGTAACAAGTATGTATTTACAGAAATTATATTCATTAAAATCATCAATACGACCTAGAGGGTCGTATTGATGAGTTCATATAATCTTATTGAATGAATTTTTTCATGAAATATCAATCAATGGGATTATATGAACTTAGTTGTATTGGTGATTTCAATGATTATATTTCGGTACAGTCATATTTGTTACGGTCACGAATGATTTATCAATCAACAACCAGACACTGACCTGCAAATGTCTACCTATTATTCTTTGTTCTAATATTTTACAGAATTTGTTGTGTTTTTATGTTCATTTGCCAAAATGTTTCTTTTATTTTATTATGTATTAGGTATTTAATTTGTTAGCTTAGTTGTTCATTTTATTGTGCATGCTGTGATCTCCTGTAATTGAAGGAGTACGGTCAGCAGCAAAAGTCGGTTAACACTTCAGTTGTTTAAATCTTAATTATTGAGCAAAATATTCTTAAAAAACATGTAGTAATAGAATATTTCAGAATAATTAACTCTTTGCTATTACATGAAATAGTGAAAACCAATGTATCGCATCATTTTGTATTAATTTACATGATTTGTAAAAGTAACAGAGTTAATTGACTTTTGTTGCTGACTGTACACACGGCTACACATCAAGCTATGCATTTCCAGTTTTAGCTGACCTCGCATTGTATAGGTTTTTCGTACAATCAGAAGGCAGCTTATACTGGTTTTGTACAGCTTGATGTGTAGCCGTGCGTACAACTACTAAATACTTTGTCGACCATTAATTATGTGTAAAGTTTAGTGTATATCTTTTGTTGGAGATCCTAAAATAAATAAATTGCAAAAAAAAACCTTAAGATAATTTGAATTTTGCGGCCTACCCTGACGCATCCCTTTAAAAATAGTTTATGACAAAGAGTTACAAAGCCTACACATTGACCCATTTCATTCATCGTTTACTAATTAGGTACACGAAAACCTACCTACGTTACAATTGGTTATAAGTAAACAAGGGCCATAGGGCCCATTTTTATGCTCACTAAGCTCGTAACCCTCATATTTCGTACGAAATCTAATTCATTAAAAAATTACAAAGTTGACGCAACAATTTACGCGCTAAACACACCCACTATTGGCGCGAAGAAAACAAAACGCAACGACTTTTATTTATGAGTAATAATAGTCATTTGTCACATTTCTAATATATTACTCGCATCGGTATCGAGTTTAATCGAATGCAATATTTCCCCCCTCTATAATCTCGGAGAAATTGATATTGGTTGCATTTTTCTGTAAAAAATCCTTTGCTATCAATTATTTTTATCGAGTTATTAATCCGTGGTGTCATTTGCATTTCTGTAATTGATTTAATGTTCACTAAACATTCCTTGTAAACTATTTGGCTGTGGGCTACGAGTATGAGAGTATTCCAATTAGAATTACATTTAGGTACGTAATTTAAGTCGCAGAAATGCTTCCATTAATTTCATATTTCCTTTGTGTACGACAGAGATCAGTAGTGGCCCACAGGTGGTAACGGCCTCGATTGACCAGTTGTAGATCGTAGGTTCGAACCCAGCCAAGCGCTTTACTTTGTGTAAATTATTTCACCACCACTGCTCTCAAGGAAAACATCGTGAGAAAACTGCCATGTCCTAGAATAAAAAGTTCGACGACATGTGACATCCAGCAACCCGCATTGACCCCGCGTGTTGGGTTACAGCCCCCTCCATCTCACCGAGAGCAGGCCTGTGTCCCAGCACTGGGAACATTATAGGCTGATTATGTTAGACGTACATACAATGCACTCCTTAAAAATGATGACATTTATTTAATCGGTATTCGATATTTGATCACTGGGTACGACGCCCTTTAAAAATACAGTGGGCGTATACGTAATTATTTACGTAGTAAGTTAGCGTCATGAACAAACCAATGTGCCTAAATTAGCTTTAGATCAACTAAGCACACAGCTAGGAGCAACGTGATTCCCCAAATCTATTGACTCTAGAACTTAGGAAAGAAGTTTCGGCACTAATTCACTATTAAGGAAATCAAGAGCGAGTGGCGCGCCTAATATTTGCGATTCGGATGTCCGTCCACCTGCACTCATAACGATCTGACGCTGGCATAAATGTGGCCACCTACTGGGCCCAAACAGTATATAAAATATAGATGTACTGTCGAAACGAAAAAGAAAAGAATTTGGAATATTTACTCAAATTCTTCACAGGCTTGTCCTAGAAGGCTAGAACCAAAAAATTCGAAGACATGTGACATCCGCCAACGCGTACTGGGCCCGAATGGTGGATTAAGGTCCACTCCCTCTCACAGAGAGGAGGCCTGTGTCCCAGCAGGCACATTATAGGCTGCTTATGTATGTATGATATGTACTCAAATTCATTAATTCATTCACTGCCAGATAACGCACAGCCTCAACCGCTGGGTCTAGAGGCATGAAATTTTGCACAAGAGTTTCCTATATAACGAAAGTGAGGACTAAGGCAGGATTTTCAAAATTCATCCCCTAATGGGGTTGAAGAGGGGATGCTTACGTTTAATTCGTCATTTATGCTGATGAGAAATCCCATAGGACACATGACTGGGCTTATTTTCCAATAGTCAGATAACTTATATCTGAAGAATAAATATGACAGTTTGACATATTTTCTATATGTACAGAGGCCAGCAGGTCAAGCTACCCGAAACTGTCAAATTTTCCCAATCAACCTTGAACCTTAATGTTTTAGCAATAACGTTGAAAAATAAATAATAAATAAATAAATAAATCCCTGGACATTTCACACAGCACCATTTGTCCCAAGCTAAGCAACCTAATGCTTGTGTTATGGTAACAAGATGGCTGATAAACTACTTATATACAATTTTTTTTTTTTTTTTTTGTAAATACATACATATTATAGATAGAAAAACACCCAGACTCGGAACAAATACATGTAGGTCATACAAATATTTGTTCCGTGCGGGAATCGAACCCGCGACACGCAGCGCAGCAGTCAATCGCTTAACCACTGCGCCAACCGTGCCGTCATTTCACAACGCAATGTGTTTCTTTTACGAAGTTCAGCTGAAACTACTTCAGTAATATTGTTATATGAGCACCAGTAAAGTAAATCTTCAGTCGACGCCGTAGAAGGCCGTCCCTCACGCTCAGATCATCGGTGAGATTATTGCGACCACGTTTAAACTCATTAAACCAGTTTTAAATAGTGGCATGAGATGGGGCTTCATCGTGAAAGGCCAATCGAAGTCTATCATAACTTTCTTGTTGACTTAAATGACATCGAAAGTCACATTTTCAAAATTTGAACTTATTTTTTTATTATATCGTTTACAAGTGGCCAGTTTTAAAAAGTTTCAGTGTGACCCTCGTAACCGACGAATTTCTGTGCTAGGGGTCTAGTACCATGTGCTGGATTTATGGTTACAGTTCGCGACCTGGTAGGTATTTTTTTTCCCGGTATACACGAGTATCATTGCTATAAAAAATTGCCACATACCGATGTGAATACAGACGTGCATTGAATCAGACAAATTGAAATAGAGTTAGACAGTTACAGAGTACAGACAGTAGCAAACCAAAATGTTCGCTTCGCGGCCTGTATAGGCAAACTTCGACGGTGCATCGCATGACCGCAAGGTATATAGGTATAGAAAGAAAAGAAAGAAAATACGTTTATTTGCGGCAAACATGACGCATAAAAAAGAACATAAACACAAAAAAAAAACAAGCAACAAGTTGGGGGTAAGCATGCGTCACATTCACGCAAAACGGCCATCGCTCAGCATAGGCTGACTAGCTCAATCTAGGAAATGTTACTAACACAGACCTACTGAATGTGGGCGGTTTATTCAGGCATCAGAAGGCCACTTCGTTTTGTACTGTGAACTATTGCAAATGTCGTATTTCCGAATGAGATATTTAGATTGCAAGGTTTTCGGTTTTTTTTTAAATTTTGAAACCCATTCATTGATGAAGGCTTGATCAACTCTGCCTATCGCAGTTCACTGCTGGATATAGGCCTCTCCCAGGCTGTGCCACAACACCCTGTCCTCCACTTACCGTATCCAGTCCGTTTCACCCACTTTCTTAAGGTCGTCGGTCCATCTAGCTCGGGGGCGTCCCACGCGGACACCGCGTATGGCTTGCCGATACGCGGTCTCCATTCCAGGACCCGTCTGCTCCACCAGAGGTTTAGGCTAAGTATGCAGACATTGACGAAAATATAGTTAGGCCCTTTGTACAGACGCCAGCACATCAAGCTACTACAATCTGTCCAGCGACTTAAGCTGTGCGTTGTCTTTCAGTGAATTTAAGATTTTTCTCTTAATCCCACGCTAGATCAAGACTTGAAAGTTAAACTTTGTGTAACTAAGTAATTATACTTATTTCACTTAGGCAAGTTGTGGCAATCCTGTGGGATATACTTAGTGTGGTAAAGGTAAACTTATACGACATGTAGATACCTATATAGACATAGTTTGTATGTGAGCTTGACTTGTCTGACTGACGCGTAACGTTCCTACAATTAAACGAGTACCTAAGTTTGCCCGACGCTTCGCCCACGTGGTTGTCGGAAATTATTCCACTGAAATGTATTACCGGGATAAAAAGTATGTCCTATGTCCTAACCCACGTCATGCTCTACCCATGAGCCGTTTTAGCTTAAAAGCGTAATAAACAAACTCACTTTTATAATTTTACTTAGGATTATGTGTGGGAACACAAGGCGAAGTTGGTATAGGTTTTGTGTTTCTAGTAGGTAAAATTGATTGGTACCTAATTCTGTAAAATATAATAGGTAAATGACGAATGTCAAATCGATCTGGGATGCCACCTTATACAGTGCAACCTTGATGTAACAAATCGGAAGGCAACAAGTAAATATTCGTTATATCAAGTAATTCGTTAAACCGAGGTTTGTTATATTGATGTTAGGTTGGTCTAAAATTTGTCTTAAAGAGGTAAAAAATTGTTTGATTCACCTCAACATTACGTACTCATCTTGTTATAGCGAATAACTTCTACTAATAAATAACATTTATATTACACATTTTTATCAAATTATTGTATGTATTTTCTATTTAACAACAATTAGGTAGGTAACAAATATTTTCCCTTCGACTAATAATCAAAATTAAATGCAGTAAAATCCGTAAAAGTAGGCCATTGCAACTAGAATCTTTAACAATAGTGACGAGCAGCACTGTTTACAATACTTTCCACCTGACAACACTGATTGTTTTACGAAAAAACGTGTCGAAACCTGTCGCGACTGAATCACATACTATGGAATTAAGGGTCATATTGGTGGGAACTCTATATAAAGGTTTTGGGTTGACAAAATTCGTTAATTAGAGGTATTTACACTTTTTTTTGATAGTTGAAAATTCGTTATAAAGAGGTTGTTCGCAAAAAATCTTCGCAATGTAAAGGTATATTTTACATTCAGTCTTATGGAAAATTCAAGGGGATTACGAAGAATTAATTAAATATATTAATAATAAATAAAATAATTGTTATTGTAATGTCTGTCTAATTTTTGTTTCTTGATTTAAATTTTTGTAATAATTAAGGACTGGACTGGAGGATGGACATTGTCTGAAATAAATGACTTGAATTGAATTAAGGTTGCCCTACTTATGTTTATTATGTTTATCGCGATAATTGCGTTTTATTGTAGTATTGTTCATCAACAAATTGAGTGTATTCTTGTTGTACGTAGTATTCTACAATAATTTACAAAATTACGGTTACGTCTGAACTTACATAATTTACCTACACGTAAAACATAATGTGAAGTTCGTTTTTTAATCCCAGATAATAATCTTACATTTAAGTCTTTTGTGTTAACTTTTTTTAATATAAGTAGGAGTTTGACATTATCAACATCATCAGCCTGTGCGGGGGACACAGGCCTCCTCTCTGTGGGAGGGAGTGGGCTATAATCCACCACGCGGGCCCAGTGCGGGTTGGCGGATTTTTTTTTTTGACATATTACCCTGTAAAATTACTATTTGGGTTTAAAATACGAACTTTAGGTAGACTGACTCGAATGATACCGAGATAATATAATTATCAAGTAACAAGTTTTGTAATGAGATTAGTGATCACAAGGAATTTCTCAGTAGCTGCCGCGGAAGCTGGGTTTATAAGGGTGGGTAAGTAATAAGCTCGGCCCCATCGAACGCATATATAATTGGGGAAATGTGGTTGTGCTACACCTTTGCCTACGCCATCAGTGATGTTATATACAAAGGCAAATTGAATTAACTAGCGAAACTCGGCAGCAGGTGTCGATATCTAAATATCGGGTCACATGAAATATTTGTACTGGGTGAGGCCAATAAGGCTTCGATCTTATATTATATGATATTTAAAAGCGCGATATTTAAAAAATAAACACCGCAGCGCTGGTGTTCTGATAGGGCCCGCTGTGATTTCATGGACACACCTACGGACATTTATAAATCCTACTATGGGATTAAAAAATATGAAAACAAAATACTTATACCTAGTTTAGGAAAAACAAAAATAGATAAAACCTTGAGACGCCCACGATATAAAGTAAAGAGATATTATTAGAGCTATTTCACACACGACAGTTCAAAGCACGAACCGCAAATAATTTATTACCATAATTAAATCTAGAAACATCAGCAGACAGCCATCTTCTCCCCAAAGCTTATGTCAGTATACAATAGTTCACGGTATAGTATTCCTGGAATATTAATGAAATATGGAGTACTATTAATAGTGGTTGAGTTGTGTGGGCGTAATGTGTTATGACGCGTACGTGTTCGTGAATGGCTGTGAAGGGTTGGTAGTCTTTCACGGTATTTTATTTATGGAAACTGAACCTGCTAATACTCTTGAGACTTATAGTGCTAAAGACTTCATTGACAAAGGAAATGTTAATGTCAGTTAGGTACGGTCACCAAAGGAGATAGGTAACCAGGGTCGTCGGATATATTTGAAGTTTACTAAGAAACCGATGGATGTTTTCGAATGAAATTTAATTTGATAAATTAACTGTTTAAAAGACAACAATTGAAAATTGTTTACTTTTGTTTGTTTTCTATTAATTAAATTAAATTTTATTCGAAAACATTAATCGGTAAACTAAATTTCAACTTCAACAGTTTGAAACCGATGATATCTGACGACCCTATATACTTATCTCCTTTGGAGCATACTGAAAAAGACCGTACATACAGAAAAATTTGCACGCTTATTATGATATTGGCAAAACATGTTTTGTTCTAAATTGTCTTTTTACCATCTTCTTATATCGTGTTTTTATGCAAATAAATATATATTTATTCTTTAATTAAGCAAAAATATACAGGGTGCGCAAACTAAAAAAATATGAATTCAGCACATGATTCTAGAGACAGCGTAGAATGTTTTTCGTAGGTTATAAAAAAAAAGGTCTGCTGTTTCATAGGAAAGTGCCTACGCTGTCAAAATGTACAGAACTAAATTTTTTTTTTTTATTAACCGATGAAAAATTTCAGAGGATTTTACTGAATCCACGGTAACCGGGTTGCGAGTCGTTGTCCCTGCCACCCTGTATACATAATCAGCCTATAATGTTCCCACTGCTGGGACACAGGCCTCCTCTCGGTGAGAGGGAGCCACGCGGGCCCAGTGCGGGTTGGTAGATGTCACATGTCTTCGAATGTTCTAGGACATGCCGGCTTACTCACGATGTTTTCCTTCACCGTATTGAGAGCAGTGAATATAAAATAATCTTACTGGGCCACCACTGCTCTTGCCACCCTGTATAATGGGTTATAATTTTCTAGCTGTGTCCGCCCACTGACCGATATCTAACACCTAGTCAAATTTAAGTCAAAATACCTTTCAATCGCTATAAAAAAGTAATCAAGTAGTTATCTGTGGATTAAAATAATATTGTTAAATGACATTTAGACACAGAGACAATAATTTTCAAAGTCGAAGCGTTTATTTCAAATAGGCATAAACAAGGCAGTTTTGAACATCAGCATTTACATTAAAATAGAATTGATTCTAGTAGTCCCAAAGGGTAGTTTCGTATGGAGAAGAATGGGCAAGAAATTCCAACGTTTGTCGTTTAATTTTTTTTTTACAATATTTTGTATACATTAATTATATAATTATGTGCGAAGACGAATCACCTAGAACCGCAATAGGTAAAAATTATTAAAAATTAAGAAAAGAACATTGATATAAAATAGTGCCTTTTAATTGTAATTATAACCGACGACCCGGATATAAGGATAAACAATGATACATTTCCCTTTTTACGTTTGTATTGTAGGTATTTTCGCCTTGACGCAATTGGGTTTTACACGCGACAAACCTCTTCGGTGGTCAGTGGACTCTATACATATAATAAAATCGCAGAGAAGTCAAAACTGTAGATAGTTTTTTTTTTAAGTAATTTTTGCGAGGAACGATTCTAATGACAAAAATATATTTTATAGAATTTTTGTCTGAATGTATATTCCATACATTCACGAAAAAACTACCGGGTAGATTTTGTTCAAATTTTGCATAGACGTTCCCTATAAGTCTGGTCAGTTCTATTTGCTAGAGGGGATGAGCAACATTGGTATTTTTCTATAGTTTACCGGAAATTGTAAAAAGACGAGACAAAATATTGCAGATAGTGACAGATTTAACTTTTTAAATTATTATCAACACGCTATACCTCTAAGGAGCTGAATAATGACAGTGTAAGAAAACGGTCTTAGGAGACTGTTCTTAACTTTTTGAAACACTTTGATGTTCATTCACAGATTTTGAAAACAAAAATAGGGTCCGCAAGAAAAGGGGCAATTGTCACAAAAAAAATGGATGCCAATCTATCCTGTTTCTTATTTATAAGGGTATTAGGCCAACTAAGGTTTGAATACTAGAAAAGTCAGAAGTCGCAAAAAAGCTTTCCATAAATCTCGTAGAAAATGAGATTCAGATGACAGAGAACACAATATACCAGTGTATGACATCAGTCGAATTATTCCATTACTTCAAAATTGTGTCTTACGACTTTCACGCGAACGAAGTCTAGGGCAGAAGTTAGTTTGCAAAATAAGGAAAAGGCAATGAATCTCATCCACAGATCTCTCAAACAGAAATTCCATTGAAGATTTTCACGTTTGGGATGCTATATTTAAAATCCCGAAATAAGCAAGGAAATTGTTTTTGATATTATCGGCGAACGCCGAAGTCTACAAGGCTACGACTCTGAGCCACAACGAATCTGAGATCTGAAAGCCGATTCCCGTAATTAAAAACGTTCAAAATCTAGTCGCAATCTCATCTCAGCGACTATCAGTTTCAAAAACTTGTCAAAAATATAGGGAAATTAGAGGTATTTTCGACAGATTGAGACTGAGATCAGACTATGAACGTTCTTAAAATTATGAGAACTGCCCCATTGAAGTCATTGAAAAACTTCGCCTACGCCGCCGCGCCGTAGATTGTGGCCTACGAAGCTAAGAGAAACAGAGCTTTTAGTACGTAGGTGTATAGTTTGATCTCAATGTACCTTTTACTATTTTAAGAATTATCTAAACATGGGTGTTCAATAAAGGGAAGTATTATCAGTGTGAAACTGCAGGTGGTGTTGGCTTAGGTTAAGACGATATCGGCCGACGTAGTAAACGATGCTACGACAAACAACTTTGAGCAATAATGCCTCACAACTCAACATTACTTTACTATTCTGGGATCATAATTATATTGTAGTAAAATTAAGAGTGGTAACGGACTTACAAACTTTTATATTTATTGAATCATTTAGTTCGAGCAACAAGACTCATAGTAACACGAGTTCGAGTGCGACTTGTAGGTCCTGGGTTCGAACCCAGGCAGGCGTACTTTATGTAAATCATTTCATCACCACTGCTCTCATAACGGTAAAAGAAACCGGTATACGTACAGTCAAAAAGAGAGATAAGTATGCAGGGTCGTCGGATATAGTTGAAGTTTAGTCAGAAAAGGATTGATGTTTTCGGATAAAATTTAATTGAATTAATAGAAAACAAACAGTTCATTTATCAAACTAATTTTCATTCGAAAACATCAATCGGTTTCTTATTAAAGTTCTACTATATCCGACGACCCTGCATACTTATCTCATTTGTTGACTGTACTAGAACCAAAAATTCGTAGACACGTTTCATATACCAACCCGCATTCGGCTAGCTTGGTAGATTCCAACCTACCGAAGAGACGAGGCCTGTGTCCCAACAGTGGGAACATTAGAGACTGATTGTACAAAGTTAACATGCCTCAGTCAAAAGCATGTGGTTACTCAGACAAAAGGCATATCCCATAAGGAGACGCTACGCTATCGGCCTACGCCGTATTCAACGCTACGACAAAACAGCTTGAGCAATAATACCCCCTTTTATTATCCACAGGGTTTATAGTAACGAAGCCCGCACCGGCCATGTGGTTACATCGTAAAACAAAGACGGTATTGTATTGTGTTAAACAATGTCAGCCTACGCCTGTAGAGCGCGATCTATGACAAATAGCTGTAAGCGATAAATTATATAATTGTTACTGGCAGGGCTTCCGCGATATCCCGGATACGGATTCAGGTTACGTTAGTAAGTAACCCGACCCGTAGCCTCAGGCTGTAGTCGGCCTGAGGCGTAACGCTGAAATTTCATCATCATCATGTTCCATAAACGATGGGACACTTAATACCATGTCAGCTGCACGTTACAGGAACTGATGGACGCTAGTGATGGCACCAAACACGTTGCCGAATTCTGGGCCGAGTTCCTTTAGATTACCATCGACACGCTAAGAAGAAGATCGTCTTTCTGCACTTGTCCCATGCAGGGTCAGCGCACTCATCATCTGCCTAGCCTTTTCCCAATTATGTTGGGGCCGTCTTCCAGTCAGCGCACTGATATATTTTTTTTTAAATAAACCTTTTTTTATCTTCTTAATGTTCCATACCTAATTATGGTTGACTAACGAGTAGCTACAATACAACCAATACTATAACAGCATTGCATACTTACTACATACTAAAGTCCGTTTCACAAAAGAAGTCTCGTAGACGCGGCGCCACTGTCGTAGGACGGAATCATAAATATTGATTTATTTATTTATCTCGACATCATATATGAGTAGCAGGCTTGGTTATTGGTTAATAAAATGCACATTCTTAAATAGAGAAAGGTGTCTGGGGTATTGGAATGTTGCTAACTATATAATAATAATTAGTTCCACTTATTGCCGCGGGACTTCTTTCGGGAAACGGACTCTAATGAATTCACACGTCTGCTGTAATCGGTTATGACATAATGAGACAGATTTTCCCCTTGAATATTTTTGTTTTCGTCTCCATGTAATATAATATTTATGTGCTAATTAAAAGTCAAATAAATTAATTTGTAATATTCCTGAGGGTGGACATCACAACAATGGTTTCTAACTTTTAGTCCTGTCACGATGCCTACAGTTTTAAAAGTTCATTAGGGCTATAATTAAAACCTGCTCGAATGTACGAGGGCCTCGGTTTTGCTTACATTTGCATTATGTTTTGATTTTGATCGCAGGCGACGAACCGTAAAAAGATGGTTGGTACTTTGAAATTCTTCGGCCCATAGTCTGTCGACAATAATAGTAGATTATTCACAAGGGGATAAAGCAGTGTCTTAATATCACAGGCGCTATTTTGAATCCCGAACGCAACAAAGGATTCTAGGGCTCCCGAGCGAAACAAGGGAGCTGTTAATTAAGACTAGAATAAATAATATCGTGAATATGTCCAAATCTAACATTCTAACGCGGGGCATAGTATGTACTGTACTTCAGTATACTGTGGCGGAGGTACGCGCTACAACAACCGATCAGCTGTTGCGATGACATGTCACCATTACCCCTATAGATGATACACTACCTCCAGAGATGATGAAGAAACAGCGGTTATAATGCAGAAAGCAATTATTTACATTGTTGTAATTAATTTTGTTTGATCATATCGATTATGTAATTGTTGCGTAATTATTTTTTTTTGTCAATGGCAACTAAAACCTATGAAGTGAGAACTCTTTGGTCGAGCTGTACTTTAATAGATTTTTTTTTAATGATAAAATGTTTCCATTCGAATTTTTGTTGAGGTTCCAAATTCGAATCACATTATGCACCAGCAATAATATTGTACGTTATGACGGGTCATAATGAAATTCAGTAAAATATTATTGCCCGGCGTGAGCAAGTCTTTAACGACTTGCTATAAGTTATGTTTGCTAGGTTAAGTTTGTTGATAAGCTATGGGGTTGAATTTAAAAATAGATATATTTTGTTTTGAGCACAGAACTTTGTGAATTCTAAATTGACTAAAACACTAGTTCTACTACATAAGTATTTTAATTTATTAAAAAATATACCGGCTGACTTTTTTACCGTATGGACAAAAACAGGGTAGGTTTACAAGGTGAACGGAGTAAAAGTCAGAGTACCTACTCATTGTTGAAAAGACTAATCTATATAAATAAAACAAAGTCCCCCTAGGTACACCATCTAAAACTCAAAAACGGCTGGACCGATTTTTATAATGATTCATTTGTTGGATTTGTCTCTGCCCCGAATAGCAGAATAACTATTAAAACATGGGAACAGTCCGAAAAATATGAAGATAATTAATTTTCTCATATATTTTGTAATCATTTATTCTGTGGCGGTACGAAATAAATAAAAAATGATAAGACGCCTACACTATATCAGTGCAAATAAATTATCACATAATTCCTCCCACATTGTCCTCCCAACTAGTCCCTTTTTGCCACTAAAATAACACGTTTTAACCCGTTTTTACTCTTTTATTTACTTCAATGCATCTATTTACACTAGGATTTATGATACACGATTATCGTTTTTTATTCGAGGCATCTTTCTCGGAGCTGTAGTCTTTCGTAGCAGCGTGGGCGAAGTTCTCTGATGCTATGTAAATTGTGAGCTATAAAGCTCTATTCACACATCAGGGTCAGGGCTTTCAAGACTGTGGGTAATCTGGGCTGTGTTCGTGTACATCACACGTTCATATGCGCATGCTAAGGAACACTGAAAGCTAAGACAGCCGGAGTCTCGGACATTGAACACGTTCATTCAAAATCTATGCAAGCAATCTTTTTCCCGACGAGATACTGAGCCCATGTCCTTATATGTCGCGGGCCTGCGGCCGGAGAGCAATGGGTAGCTCACCGCCCGATCAGGACCAGGCCCGTGTCGGACGGCGCGTAAGTGTTCCACGCGCGCCTCAAAGAGATGTCAGCATAACGAGGGGCCCCTCAGGGCCGAAGCCTGCCGGGGCAGCGGGATTGTCCGAAAGGGTTACCGCTACCCCGGAACATAAAGGGCGAAGGAAGGAACATGGGTGGGTTTTAGTCAGTAAGAGTCTGACACTCCCTGCCGCTCCACCCAGAGCGGGTGGGGTCATTTGATGATTTCCCATCCGGAAAAAAAAAAAATGCCCATGTTTTATCTATCTATAGTAAATTATCTATAAATATAAATACTCTTAATAACATTGTTGGTTGTTTGACAGCATATCAACCATCGTGTAACAGGTGGTGTAGCTATTGATTCCGCTAATATTACAACTTTCCGCGTAAGAAAATACTTACCTGAGTAGGTAATAGGAAAATGTTCAAGGGCAATCACCTGCTTTTCTTAGTATTTTGGTACCAGTTAGGTTTTGTGTTTCAACAAAGAAAAGTTATATTTACCAAGGTGTTGCCACTTGAAGTAATGTGTCATCATCTGTCTAGCTTTTTCTCAACTATGTTGGGCTCGGCTTCCAGTCTAACCGGATGCAGCTGGAAAGTAAAATACTGGATTTTACATGGAGCAACTGCCTATCTGACCTCTACAACCCAGTTAATGGGTTATACGATACCCCTTGGTAAGACTGGTTGTCAGACTTTCGGGCTTCTGATGAGCCGTATCGACTGGCATAATGCTGGTCCTGCTCTACAACTACAACTAATTGATTATTACTTGAAAATATTGTTGGAGCTGCTGAAGATTGTAAGACTATCTTTGCATTGCTTAAACTCAATCTACTTTGTGTTGTATAATTGCAAAGGACAGGTGTGATTTCTATTTACTATAGAACTACCATTTTTACCGGGTAATATGTATTTCATTGACTTGAATGTGCCCTGGCGGCTGATAGTACATATGTCATGGTCACTGAAATGTCTCTCTCTGAAGGTGGCGCGTGTGTTGGATCTAAATGATCCGCGCCACCTTTAGAGAATTCAATTTCTTAGTATTGTATAATTGCATAGCACACGTGTGAGCACTATGTACTACCATTTACTGGGTACGTCTTTCATCGTCTTGAATGTGCCGTGGCGGCTGAGAGTATGTCATGCTCACTCTAATGTCTCGCTGGTGGTGGCGTGTGTGTTAGATCATTAATCCCTTCAAAATGGTTGAGCTGAAGGGTGCTGATCCATACGTCATGTTAGTGAACGAGCGCCGTCAGTTGGGACTAGGTCATCATTTAGCTGCTGCAGTCGTAGTTGTAGTCTTTCTTGTATTTTTGGTTTGTTTTGTTTTTTTGTTACTATGTATTTGCTGTACTCCGGACGCTTTTAACGTGTACGTCTTTTTTTACATCGTTCTCATATACAAATTATAAGATCAACATTAATGATGTAGGTAACTAATATTTTTGTAGTAATATAATTTAGAAGAGTGTCCGTCGAGTTTTGCCCATTCTTCTCCATAGGTACCTACTACGCTTTGGAATGGCCAACTAGCTTCATATTTTTCTGACTGACCGACTCCTTGAGAATTCAAAAGTGCCTGTTTATGGTTTAATGGTTGAGTTGGAGTGTCAAAGAAACCACGAATGACAGCCGAGATCAACGGCCTAACAGGCTTTCCGAGACATGGAAAGATCTTGGTATAAATATTGAAAAAAAAGTCATAAACTTGCTTCAATACTTTTCATTCACAATATCGTTTTCTTCTCAGGCATAATTTTTAAAAAGACAGCCACAAAACCCTTCAGCTGAATTCACACAACTACATTCTGAAACCGGCCATACTTTTCAAAAATCATTTCGTCGAAAACACACGACAAACAAAGCTAGAAGAACTGGACTAATTCGGAAACAATACTGAATCACTTGGCCATCGCCCGACGGTTCCCCGAACCACAGACTATCCCACATAGATCCGTATCAACTATCAGTTAAATTGTAATTTTCTAATCATCAAGCGATCACTGGAATAGCTAGTAGTTTTGGTTCCACGAATCTAGAGAGTTACGTTATTGTTTAGTGTTCAATCCTGTGTCTAAGCTAGTGCCTGTAGATAAGTTAGACGTAAAATTACACCTGATTTCTCCGAAGTAGTAAGCAGAAGTGTATAGAAACTACACTAAAGTTCCTTGGAATGTGTACCTACTTAGGTACATAATTCCGAGACTGTTGGCATAAGCGGAGCGCATATCTCAATTCCGGGATACTCCTATTATGTGCTGCTACTAAGAATTTGGAGAGCAGTGGTGGCCCAGTGGTAACGGCTTCGACTTGCGAGTTGTAGGTCGAGGGTTCGGATCCAGTTAGTCGCGTTACTTTTTGCGATTTCATTGCATCACCACTGCTCTCAAAACATCGTGAGGAATGTCTTAAAACCAAAAGTTCGAAGACATGTCATATCTACCACCCGCACTGGGCCCGCGTGGTCGATTACGGCCCACTCCCTCTCAAAAAGAGAGGAGGCCTGTGTCCCAGCAGTGGGAACATTATAGGCTGATTATTTGACGGCACGGTTGGCGCAGTGGTTAAGCGATTGACTGCTGCGCTGCGTGTCGCGGGTTCGATTCCCGCACGGAACAAATATTTGTATGACCTACATGTATTTGTTCCGAGTCTGGGTGTTTTTCTGTCTATAATATGTATGTATTTCCAAAAAAAAAAATGTATATAAGTAGTTTATCAGCCATCTTGTTACCATAACACAAGCATTAGGTTGCTTAGCTTGGGACAAATGGTGCTGTGTGAAATGTCCAGGGATTTATTTATTTTATTTATTTGATTATGTACTAAGAAAGAAAGGTACTAAGAAATTAAAAATGAAACAAGTCTCGAGGATTAAACCCAAGACGTGAAGCTAGCAGTCACGCTCACAATCATAAATCACTAGCACCAGAGTTACATCTGTTACATTTACCATACAATCAAAGGAGGATTCAAGTGTTGAACATTTTATACCCAAAAATTAGTGTACAAAAAAAAGTACAATTTTTATGGGGAATAACATCTTGAGCATTTTTTACCATTACAGCGAAAGTCAAAAATTAGTCCCCCGGCTGCTATGTGAGATTGAAAACGCCAAAAATCATATTTTTGTAACAAGTGTTTTAAGCATACATAACATTAAAGAAAATACCAACTTTTCATTGAATTTAACATCCTGAACATGTTTTAACTTATAAATTCGTTGTGATAGTAAAAAACGCGGAAGAGGTCATTTCCCATTTTATTTTCTGGCCGGCACTTTAATTTTTGGGTCCGAAATGAATGATGTCCTTTCAATTTTTAATTTATTTATCATTCATACAAAATAATACAGGATTATTCATATTAAATAGCATCCAAAAATCACTAAGGTTTAAGCTTGTGCTATCATGAGTCTATCTCAATATCGAACTATACAATGAAGGATTTTATATGTGTGCGTTATTGTCGATACAATTAATACCATCTGTAGGTCTTTAAATAGTTATAATCATTCCTACATAATACTTAAGTAATGTAATGTGCGATAACTAGTTCAAATGGTACTTGAATTTTCGTTGATAAAATAATGCTCTAAGCTTCAAATGAGAATATTAAGTCTTAGTGCCGTTAGTTTGTATAATCACGCCGACTTAGTAGTAAACATACCATAATCCGGGATTCTGGGGAGCCGGGATGCTTCGTTATTAATCCCGTCTTGTTATTGTAACACGAAGCCTTTACGCAGCTGTCTTCGTTATTGGCGAGGACTTAACGAATGGAATAATGCCGGTTTTCACTAACACTACCTAAGTATAATTTAGGAAATAAAAGCTTAGGTGTTGATAAGTATTTTTAACTTTTAGCGTTGAAAACCGAACAGCGCGCTTTTATTGGGGCATTCGTACAATTGTCGCCTTGTATCAGAGAAAACGAGAATAAGTCCGGTTATTATGTAGATGTGTTGACTTAGGTATTACTTATCAGATTTTCCATGTGCAATTAGCTTATGTTATGAACTCTTTCTCAACGTTTTGCAGGCCACTCCTAAACATAACTTATAATAACATAGGGTGGAAGAGACACCGACGCGCAAGCGGTTATCATGGTTACAGTACATGATTCTGGATCCCCCTGCGTTGAAATTATGAGTCAGTAATTTTTTTTCATTACACTTTTCTATACAATGACTGTTTTTTTTTAATAACCGACGAAGGATTTCTGCTCTAGGGGGTTTAGAATCATGTGGTGACGTCATGGTTATAGTTTGCGCGTGGAAGTCCCTGCTACCCTGTAGATTACTACCACTCTATTACAGTCCCATTGCAGGGTAAAAGCCTCTTCTCATACAGAGAAGACATGAGCTTTGATCGCCACGCTTGCTCGAAACGGGTTGGCGATTTCAGACTTTTCCAAGATATTTTCCTTCATCATAATATCTGAGAAAAACTCAGAAAGTACTTTACCAAAAGTTGAATTCTTAATCAAGTTGTTGTGTTTTTCTTTTAACTAACTCTCTTCATACGTAGGTTGGTTATTTTTAGCTTTGCGTATGTAGGTGTTTTGTACGTAAAACTGCCGAAAGTTCGCTTGTAAGTAATACTGTAATACTAGACCGCATCTATTTTTATTTGAGACTATTTCTAAGTCTTTGGTTGAGCATAATTGTATTTATATTTTGGTGGTTTAAAGGGTGTAAACTCGTAGTTGGATTGGTTAGGCAATACTTAGTTTATGGAGCACATCTGGTCTAACCATTGGAGGTAATGGTGCCTACTCACCTATAAGAGGACAGGTATAGTTCAGAACTACTAGGAAGCCACATAATTACTAAGATTTAGACAGCATAAGCATCATTTTATTTATTTATTTATTTATAATCTTGAAGATTGTGGCTGACAGGGTGTCATCGCTGCTGTGGAGGCCCCTTATGAAAACAGTGATTTAATTATAATTTTGTATTTACCGTTTAATTTTGATTCTAATTTTCATTATCATTTTAATATACCTACATTTTAATTATTATTTTTATTTTGGTTTGTGTACCTAATATTGTTAAGCATGATGTACTTACCTATGGATCTTTGATATCTGAATTAAAATGATTTTATGTATTTATAATCAGTGTAGGTACCTATAATGTTCCCAGTGTTCACAGGCCTCCTCCCGGTGAGAGGAAGTTCCACCGGAAGTGGGGCCCACTCCCTCTTACAGAGAGGAGGCCTGTGTCCCACCGCGTGGTGGATTGCCTCTGCTATAATCCACAACGCGAGCCCAATGCGGGTTGGTAGATGTCACATGTCTTCCAATTTTTGGTTCTAGGACATGCCGACTTCCTCATGATGTTTTCGCTCACCGTTTTGAGAGCAGTGGTGATGAAATAATTTACACGAAGTAATACGCTCGTCTGGGTTCGAACCAGTTCGAACCTACGACTAAGAACTCCTTAGTGGTCAAAAACGAGTGACGACAGAGGCTCTGTCGCCGACGCGTGGCGCTCGTGTGTATGACCACTAAGTCGTGGCCGTTACCACCACTGCTCTCCCACTTAATTTTTTTCGATATGGCATCTCTCAGTTGAACCTATGAGGTTGTCGTCTGCTTAACCGGGGTCGCCTGTGGATGCCTCAATAAATTAAGGCCTCCAGCCAGGGCTTAAAAACTAAGCGACTACACGCTAAGGGCACCCCCTGTGGGTTACGGACCTCGGCTTAGGGCGTGAGGGCCAGCAAGGGACAGGGTAGCTAGGGACAGGCTGGATCGAAATTATTTAAAACTACAGGCTCAGCAGGGCGGGCTGACTCGAGCAAGGGTCGGGGGGGCTCTCCCACTGGGCCATCACTGGCTATTTATTTAATTTTCCTCGAACTGGAACGACATTGCACCAATTTCTTGCACCAACCGAGTGACCAATAACATTTTGATATATATTGCATTGTTAAGTCTACAATACTTTCCAACTTCTTGTTTCTCGTACTTAAATAGTATCTACCTATGTATGTTTATGATATCACGCATTTGCAATAAACTTTTATGACATTTGTATTGTCGCCTTTATGTTTAAAACATACCAGGAACCCGCGGCTGCGCCCGCGAACGAAGTAAGCTGCGTTTAAATATATTTTCCAGGACGAAAAGCACCTAAGTATAGATATGTACACTACAAACTTTTCTGTATCAATCTACTTCTGCGCTCAAATGATTCAAAACCGCTGTGTAGCTACTGCAGGCGATCGGATTGAGCTGTGAATCAAAGACAAACATGGTAGGTAAGTACCTACAAAGGTGATTGGTATATGAAGATAAGTTAACACATCCGCCGCTAGGAGCGGCATACGAATATTTACAATATTAGGTATATGTACAGACGCCAGCACATCAAGCTACTACAATCTGTCAAATTTCTTTAATAAATTTTCAACGTTATCATTAAAGCATTAAGGTTCAAGGTTGATTGGGAAAATTTGACAGTTTCGGGTAGCTTGACCTGCTGGCGTCTGTACCTACGTGAGTTTAATACAAGATGTATTAATTATACCCTACTATGCAACTAAATAAATCTAATATGTATTAACTTTATACTTAATGAAAAAAATATTTTATTGTGTAAAAAATATTTTGGAGAAGTCAAGTTTTTAGATTGTTTTTTGTAAAAATAAAATGGTACCTAGCTCTCTTATTACTTTTGGAATATGGTTGTATATATTTATGGACATAAGGTAGCTGTTTCTGTAGTGGAGAGTGCTGTTACAAAATTGTTTTTTTTTACTTTGTTTTTGATTTTCAAAAAGGGTTTCGCCTTTCCCTGAAAGTCTGTTCAAAAATAATCGGAACAAACAAACAAAAAGACTTAAACATATTTGTTTCTAAGAAGGTCATACATACATCGAAATATGGATTTACGACACGATAAATCTTATTTATGAAGCTGAACGTACGTAAATTACTACTATATTATGTTCCAAACAACGTGTATCTTTAGGTACCAAGGGTACCAAAGGGTAGGTAGGTATTTAGGCGCTTTCAGAATACTTCAGACCCTACCTGTGTCCCTTGAGGCCATTTGAAGTCATGTAGGTTCTTTTCCGTAGAGAAATATTTTGAAAGTAGTTTTTCTTATGTATACCTAATGCCTATCATAAATGTCTGTTTCATAATGTAGGTACTTCGGTAACCTAACCGTGAGACAGTCAGCAACGTCAATTAAATTTTATTTGAAAACAGCCATCGGTTTCTTACAAAACTTCAATTATCTCCGACGACCCTGGGGGTCTACTACGAATTGCAAAGTGCGAATGATCGGATCGGACCGACACATGGCCGAACCGAATATTATTGAAAAATGCGAAAAAAGTTCGGATTGGCTCAGTTGTGTCGGGACCATAGTCAATATTCGAAAGAGTAGGATCGGGACCGGCCGAACCAAATAGTAACTTCGTAGCAGGAAACGGCCGAACATTCGGCCGATACCACTTCGGAGTAGACCCCCTGGTTACTTATATCCTTTTTGTGACTGTACCAAATAAATAAGTGAAGCAATTGGGTCGCAACAACTACTTACAAATCCACAACACAAAACAAGGCCAAACTAAACGCATTACAAGAAGCGCAATTGGCGCTCAATTCACAGAATTGTTCAGCAATCAAAACTTTTTCAGCAGTTACTCAGAAATCGGAAATCTACGAATCACGGAGAAGCTAAAACAAAGAAAAGCATAAATTGATCGACATATAAAGCTTTTTCAATTAGTGGACCATTTTGTGAAAAGTTACTACGTAGTAACGGGAGTAGCTAGGTATATAAATCTAGCCATTTATAACACTGATTACAAAATATAGCAAATCTAATAAATAAAATAAAAACTTCAAAGAAATGAAATTCATGTTGAAACAGTAGCATATTATTATTCAAAATAAAAAACAAAACACTGATATCTACTTTTTTTTTTGTTAGCCTATTCTGTCTCACTGCTGGGCAAAGGCCTCCCCCATATCCTTCCAGGAACCATTTTCCCGCGTGCCCTCGAACCAGCCCTCGCGGTAAGCGTCCAGGTCATTTCGCCATCTCGTGATCCTATTAAAGACTTTTAATTTGTTTGACGATACCTATATCAAATCAAATCATTTATTGGTTTGCAAACATGGGTATTTAGTACACAGATGTTTTATTATAAGAGTCATCCATGCTCTACCGTCACACGGGCATGCAAAACACATTATTATTTAATTTACACAAAGAACAATGGCCAAATTTCTATAGGAGCTGGACCTTACTTTTATTTTTCATGTCCCAAAATAAGCTTCATTTAGATTGGTTTGTTCTTATGTTGGAAATATCACCCCGTTTGAAAATCATTTCTAAATAGCCACATTTTTTTGTAAAAGTGTATATATGTATACTGTTGAGGTTAGAATCAACAACTACCTTTTATCCGACTGTTGCGTAGCTTACAAGTATACTTATCGATGACCAAGGAGGGTAATTAGCGATCTAGTTTCTATTTGTTGCGATTTCTCTTAAAGAATTTTCCAAAAAATAAGGCATCTGTCAAAGCGTTGGTGCGCTTTGACAGATTTTTTGGGAAATTCACCTTGAACAGACACCTTGTCTGTCCATTAGACTCTTAGTTCGATGTCAAAAAGGGCTAGGTATCTGTAAAGCCGACTCGTGGAGTCTTGTCCGCTTCGACAAAATATTTTGACCGATGATTCAATGAAAACTACACCTTTATTGCTCGAACTTGCACAAGGCGTACCTAGTATAGAAAACAAGGATGGCATAACATTGCCTACACGTGAAGTCTTTCTGAAAGACTTCAAGGCTTTTTTGTGGTTTAACCTCTTCAATTCTGGCTGAATAGAGTTACTTGCTAGATACACTACCTACTGTCTGGATTTAATTCAATCAATGGCGCGGGTCGATGACCACAGATTCTGTAACTTGTCGATGACAAATGACGTTTCATTGTACGTACTTGAACTAAACGCTCTCACTTAATTATCTTTATATGACAAAGATCCAATGCATAATAAACCAGCATAGTAGTGATATGGTGCCTAAATACTAATTTAATTGAATAACAGTTAACAACTATTCAGAAAAAAAAATATTCATAGTCTTTCAATAACAAGTCATTTCATACGCGAAATGAATTGTCAATAGGTGCGTTCTGAAACTATTATTCGATCATAATTTAGAAAAAAAAAACAAAAACTAAAATAAGGATAACTTTTTTTTGTGGCCACTTAAAAAGATATTTCTTGTTTTTTATGACCTTAAAAAATAAGGGTATTTTTCATATATATAGCATATAGGGACACTATCGTTTCGTCACCAGGTACGTTTTGGCCAACCTTCTTTAAAGATATCGTCGTATGTAAAACGAAAACAAAACACAGACCCCTCGTCCTGTGTGTTCCTCGTCTGTTGGTCGCAATAGCACTATGCCCGACCTGGGAATCGAACCCAAGACCTCTCATGGGTCTGTTTTTCGGAAGTGTTGTATATCGGGCAGTGTTATTGAGTTTCTCCATCAGAAATGTCTCAGTAGGTAGTGTATGTTATAATTAACTAAAAAGATAGGTCAACTTCTTAATCAGGAATTTAAATCCATTGGCTTGGACCTTAACCCCTCAAAATGTGAAATTTACCTTTCTGACATTACCGACAGACAATTGACCATAGAAAAATTTAAATAGCACGGCACGCCAGCATCAATGATATCATCCGTCGTGCTCTTGTCACCGTCGGGGTGCCAGCTGTTTTAGAACCCAATGACTTGGCACGCGACGGTGGGAAGAGACCAGACGGAGTGACCATAATGCCTTGGAAGGTAGGCAGGCCTTTGGTGTGGGATGCAACGTGTGTCGACACCCTTGCGCCATTCAATCTTCCAAGCACGGGGGGCTGTGCTGGGGCGGCTGCTGCAGGTGCGGAAAACCTCAAACGGCGCAAATACTCCAATCTCGTTGGAAATTATATGTTCGAGCCATTTGTGGTTGAAACACTAGGGCCATGGGGTCCGAGTGCACACTCAGTATTTCGAGACATCGCCAAGCGGTTGGTCGACTCTTCACGTGACCAGAGGGCTGGCCTATTTTTTAGCCAAAGAATCAGCATTGCCATACAACGTGGCAATGCTGCCAGCCTTTTGGGCACGTTTCCTATTGACAGCGATGCGGATGAATTTTATGATGCCCTTTGATATATATTTCATTTGCCCTCCTTTTTATATACTTGTACATGTTATTATTCTAAGACTGTTAGATTTTTAAATTATGTAAATATATAAATAAATAAAATCCCCAACATCAAAAAAAAAAAAACGATAAAGTTTCGAAAATGGAGTTTCAATTATTTTATTATACATAACCATCATCATCTGCCTAGCCTTTCGCCACTATGGGGTCGGCTTCCAGTCTAACCGGATGCAGCTGAATACCAGTATTTTACATGAAAAGACTGCCTGACCTCCACAACCAATCAATTATTATACATAACCAGCCACGAACAGACGCCAGCAGGTCAAGCTATCCGAAACTGTCAAAATTTCCCAATCTACCTTGAACCTTAATGCTTTAGCGATAAAGTTGAAAATAAATTAAAGAAATTTGACAGATTGTAGTAGCTTGATGTGCTGGCGCCTGTATAATGGTCCACCTGAAGGATTAAGTACGGAAACCAAACCCGTAACATAGATATATAACCAAAATACAAAATTATATTCGTTTAACAATACGACATAGGTACAGGCATGCTTTGTATAAATATCACTTTATATAAAAATATTTATAGTTATCTTACAGCAACAATACTATGACATCTCGGTGACAAAACAGGATCAAACAACTTAACTAAATAAACATTTTCAAACCCATTTTCAAATAAAAACATTAATCTATCTAACAATATCAAACTTTCAACGACTTGCGCTAGGCACAACCTTAATAAATAAAACAACACGAGTTTTCTCCACTGGCAATCCATATTTTTATGTATATCTGTGAAGAAACTGTCCGGTAAACTGTCATACAGTTCTAATTTTAAAATATCGTCCGCCATTTTGAAATACTGTTGGAATGTTTGACATTTCGGTGTTATCCTTTTGAGCTTGCCTTCAGACATTTTGTGGTTGGGTAGTTGCTGCTGAATTATTGTCTGTGGAAAAAAGAATTAATATTAAAACACATCACTTCTCCCATAAATATATTCTTTATTTATTTATTTAACTATTTCTGTACACACACATATAAACAGAAAAGAAAAAAAAAAACAGAACAGAAAAATAGGTACAAGAGTAATGCTTATTTCATAAGAAATCTCTTCCAGCATACCTGCGACAGGACAATACATAGAGAGATGTAGACAGCGTGTGAAAGAGCAAAGGAGACCACAAAAAAAATACGTTGCTGAGAAGATTTGGGTTGACGATAGAATTAGGCATTTGCCTTTTCTGAATGAAAACGTTGCGTTGCTTTGTTGTCGCACCGGTTCGCATTCCTTTTCTACTATGAATATTTGCGACCACGGAAATTATTTCTTTTGCGGGTGGATTGAAAAGTTTTAAGTTTTGTATTCGTTAATGTTATTTGCTTACGAAGTGAAATGTTATTACGTAAATGATTTTGTTGTAAAGAAAAACAATAGCTGCTTAGTTTGTGTGTCAAAGTTCTTATAATATAAGTTTTAAAATGTTCAATGTGTGATGATGTGTAATGTTTTGTAATGTTTTTTAAATGTTCTCAAAAATCTTTGTAAATTCTTATTGAGAAATATTTTTTTTTAACCCTAACCATTAATCAGAAGTAAAATGTTTGAATTCAGTTATAAATATAGCTCATACCTGCAATAAGGCTCTGTATAGCAAACTGGTGGAAGGCATCTGTCGTTGGTTGACCACCCTGTCTATAGACTGCGCTGCCAACATCCTTGCGTTCCTGCCTAAGTTATACCCTGGAAAAACATTGTTGACGTCAGGATGCTTATCACATTTGTAAAGAAGGCACTATCATCACCATTCAGCTTAAAGACGTCAACTGCTGGACATAGGCCTCCAACATGTGAGTTCCCTACTGTCTTTCCACCTCTCTCTGTCCAGAGCTGCCAAGGATCAATCTTTATCAAAGGAGTCCAGCTCATCTCGCAATCTTCGTCTGGGCCTGCCGCGATGCCGTTTGCTATTAAGCGGGACCCACTGGGTCGTACGTTTGGCACATTGATCGTCTGACATGCATGATCTACCGCATGTCAGACGATCAATGATGATACCGCATGTCAGACGATCAATGATGATACCGCATGTCAAACGATGAATGATTAGAAATTGAAATCTTTTTAGAAAAAACAAAGTTTGACATTGTTTGTTTAACTGAACATTGGTTAAAGGATTACCAAATGCTGATTAATTATGAGAACTTATAGTGTTTGCAGTTGTTTTAACCGTAAATCTATGCTACGTGGAGGTTCTCTAATCTTGATAAAAAAATGTTTAAAATCAAAGCAACGAAACGACATAGTGGATTTAATTTATGAGTTGAACATTATATCGAACTGTCCTGTGTTGAGCTAGATAAACATGTTGTAGTGTGCGTTTACAGACCCCCCTGATTATCAGAACTTTTCATTATTTGAGTCAATAATGGAAGATGTCCTAGCGAAACTTGCATCCAGTAACAAAACCGCAATTATTTCTGGTGATTTTAATATTAATATTTTGGAAAATAATTCAAATAGCAGTAGATTATTAAGCCTTTTTAAATCGTTCAATTTATTTAATGTTTTTACAGAACCGACTAGAGTAACTCCAACTTCTGCTACTTGTATCGATAATATCTTCTGCGATTGTGATTATTTAGATAAAGCCAACGTAAATTATCTGCGGTCTGATCATAGTGGACAAACGGTTACTTTTAAGTTTAAAACATTTTTGCAAAAAGTGCAAATACAATTTAGACCATTAGCAACTGGCAAATTAAATTTAATATTTAATAGTACCCTAAATAATAAGTTAAATGTTCTGGATCATAATATAGACGATGCAAATAAATTGTATGAGGATTTCTTTTCAATAGTGCACACTGAATTCAATAAAAATTTTGAAAAGAAAACATTGCCCTAATTTTATATTTAGTGACTGGGCAACTAGAGGTATTAGGATTAGTAGGGGAAGACTGTTCGAGCTGTATGGCTTTAAGCTTTATATCAACACTGAAACTTTCAACAAATATGTTGCTATGTATTCCAAAACTTTTAGAAATACCTGCAAGATAGCTAAAGCCTTGTTCATTAGTAACAAGATCAAAACAGCAGAAAACAAAATAAAAACAGTTTGGAAAGTTATACATAACGAAACTAGTGGGAATAAAATACGAAACAATGATCACACATTGGAGACTTCACGTGGTGGCATAAGCTCTAACTTAGAAGTAGCTCAGGAATTTGTAAATTTCTTTATTAATACACCATGTAAAACGACGGAAGCTTTAAATTCCTCGCCCGTTGTCTCAATTGATCTATTAAGAGCTAACGTTCCAGGCTGCTCGGTTGAATTTCAATTTAAACATATAAACCCTATGATAGTTATAAAAGCTTTTCGGCAAATCAAAATCAAACTGACCGAAGATTTATGGGGAATGTCTATCAAAGTTTGTACATCCATAATCGAGACTATAGCACCATACTTAGCTTTGATATTTAATTTGTGCGTAGATCAAGGAGTCTCCCCGGATTTAATGAAATAAAGTAAGGTTATACCGCTTTTTAAATCTTGGGATAGTAAAGACACCAACAATTATAGACCAGTATCCGTGTTGCCCGTATTCAGCAAGGTGTACGAAAAGGTAATGCTCAATCATTTTAACACCAACAAAATCTTACATGATCAGCAATATGGTTTCATCAAAGAACGTTGTACGACTGACGCCGGTGTCACCTTATTAAAGCACATATTTACAGCGTGGGAGGAGGCCCAAGATGCTACAGGATTATTTTGTGACTTCTCCAAGGCATTTGACCGCGTCAATCACGAAACCTTACTTTTTAAACTTGAGCATTACGGACTAGGTCAACTTGCGCTCAGTTTAGTAAAATCTTATTTAAACGATAGACAGCAAAAAGTTCAAATAAATGGTGTCAATTCTCTTGCTTTAAAAGTAAAAATGGGTGTTCCACAAGGCTCGACTTTAGGTCCTTTCCTCTCTTTCCTTTCTCCTATATTAATGATCTACCCTATTTATTAAAGAACAAACCACAAACGGTTTTATTTGCTGACGATACTTCCTTAATTTTTAAGATAAATAGACGTGCATCAAATCTTGACGACGTAAATAACGCATTACTGCAGGTACAAAATTGGTTCACTGCTAATAATTTGGTATTAAATGGGAGAAAATCTAAATGCATAAGATTTGCTTTGCCGAATGCTAAAAGTAGTGATTGTGACTTGTGACATAGTATTGAACAAAGAGAAACTAGAATTCGTCGATAAAACTGTTTTCCTGGGGATCACGCTCGACTCAAGGCTGCAATGGGTTCCTCATTTAACATCTCTTGCAGGACGGTTAAGTTCAGCAGTTTATGCTTTAAGAAAAATCCGTCAATTTACTATGTAGATACCGCGAGGCTAGTGGTATTTCAGTTACTTTCATAGTATCATGTCTTACGGTATTTTACTATGGGGACGGGCAGTAGATATCGAGTCCATTTTTATTCTGCAGAAAAGAGCCATCAGAGCAATATATGGCCTCCGCAGGCGCGATTCTTTAAGGGAACTGTTTAAAGATATTAACATCATGACGGTACCTTGTCAATACATCTATGAAAACATCATGTACGTAAGAAAAAAATTAAACTATTCAATAAAAGTGGTGAAAGACACTGCTATAGGACTAGAAATAGGGACCAATTAGTTCAAACAGGTTTCAGACTGGCTAAAGTAGACTCATCCTTCATGGGGTACTGTTTAAAATGTTACAATATAATTCCTCCCCACATACTCAAACTGAATGAAACGAAATTTAAATCTTGTATTAAACGCACGCTATGTAGCCAAGCATATTATAAGTTAGGGGATTACGTCGCTGACAAAAATGCTTGGCTCAATGCTGGTCCTGCTCCACAGGGGCGCATAAACTAATTAACATTCGGAAACATTGGTGGAGCTGCTGAACATTGGAAAAAACTATCTTTGCATTGTATAAATTCAATTTCTTGGTATTGTATAATTGCATAGCACACGTGTGAGCACTATGTAATTTCTATAAAGCTACCATTTACTGGGTACGTCTTTCATTGTTTTGAATGTGCCCAGGCGGCTGAGAGTACGTCATGCTCACTCTAATGTCTCGCTGGTGGTGGCACATGTGTTGGATCATTAAGTTCCCTTCAAAATGGTTGAGCTGAATGGTGCTGATCCATACGTCATGTTCGTGAACGGGCGCCGTCAGTAGGGACTGGTCATCTCTTAGCTGCCACGGCTTATTTTAATTTCTGAATTGTTTTTATGTTTTCTATAACGGACGCTTTTAACATGCACAGTAAACTGCAACACGAATGATGTAATCAAATATTTTGTAACAATTTTATGATTTAAAAGAGTGTCCGTGGAGTTTCTTGCCCGTTCTTCTCCATAGGTACCTACGCTTTGGAATGGGCAACTAGCTTCATCTTTCTGACTGATCGACCTTTTGACAATTCAAAAGTGCCTGTAATTGGCTTAGTTGAAATAAATGATTTGAGTTTGAGTTTGAATGGGCCAACTTGTGTCCAGATCAATTCCATTTAAGCGTGGCAACGGATTGTTGTATTCTTAACCAACTGTGGATCGTCCACAGTTGGTTTACATTGCAAGCAAGGGGAAATTTATATTGTTTGTCAATATAATAGGTTAAGCTTAGTAGAACTAAATTAATCATTGTAAATAAAAATTGGATTTCATGACACTGACAATATTGTATTTTTTTCATGTTCCGGTATCTGTGATTCCTTATAGTCTGCGCGAAGTTAAAGTAAAAACTGAGCGATTTATTAATTGGAGCCTAAAAGCAATTACCTCTCAAACACTCCGACATAGGAAACCCCTGACTTGTTTCCCCGCTTCTACACTCCCTTTGGAACACGTCAAACAAGTTAACATCAACAGTTTCGCTCAGCAGGTGATAGCAACAAGGTACGTTGAAGACCGCCGCGGTGCTCGACTGAGTTGTGAAGATACGGAGGGAATCTGGACCCAGGTTGCCGCATGTGTGAAGACCTGTGAAAGGAAATAAACGTTTTTTTTTTGGAGACAATTTATTTTTAGATAAATAAAGAGCAAAGTTGAAGGAACACCGACACAGACATCAAATCACTATACAAATAACTGAAGATTGTTCGCTTGTTTGTTGTGTGTAATGTATTATATGTAGATGTGAATAGAGGTCAAACAAAGTTAATTACGAAGTGTCGCCTTCAACGAGCGCGGATGTCTGAAATACAGATATTTTATATCTAGTTCAGACACCTATGTTCAATATCTGATCATAGTATAAAGTGTATTATAGTGTATCACCATATTATTTAATTGTCAGTATATTTTTGAACAAATAAATTATTCTTATAAATGACGAAGCGTGCTTGTCACAAAAGGACTTCAATCCCCCCCCCACTGACGCGTGAATTTGTTACTGTGTAGTGACTCACCTCATGTTCCGAGTCGCCATAAAGTTTGAATCGGGCTGTACCAGTCCTATCATTTTAGGGACTAACGGCTGCGTCAGCAATAGTTGCCAAGACTGCAGTTGAAGTTGAAGAATATGCGAAGTTTAACACATCGAGACCACTCCGTCCTTTGGAGAGCACGTTACGTCGTCAGGCCCATTATCATATCATATTACTATTTGTGACAGATATTACGTGTATTAAAATTTCTGACAGCTGATCTAACCTTAGAATATCAGCTATTGTCTATTTTTGTCTAGTCCTGATCCTAGATAGGATGAGTGAGGTCTGTCTATATTCTTCCACACCTTCAAATCTAATCAAACGTTTATTTGCAAGAAATACACGTTCTTCTCTACATAGTACATACCTGTCAAAAGTAGTTTAACATCTTGTTCAGCGAATTCCGGGAATTTTTCCTTGACAACACTGGTCAAGTCTGTGTGTTCCGTGATGAAGGCTGTCGCGAATCTATGCAGGTTCTTGTTGATGCTCTCGCTCATTCGCTCTTCGTTGCCGTCCTTTATGCGCTTGGCTATGGCGTGCCATTGTTTCTGTAAGGAAAGTAGAATACTATTTGTAGTTGTGATTAGTATTTGGAACATAAAAGGTTAGATGGAGGCTCATAGTAGACACGCTTTATTTTTTATTAGGTGCAATATTCGGCGGCGCACATAAATATGAGTGGATAGTGTGACTTTGAGTCTCTTATGTGAGTTAAAAAGCTTTTTCTTTATATGATTTCATGTTGCTCATTTCGATGGATAATAAACTGAGGCCCGGATTGACTGTATGCGACAGTCAATTCGGGAACCATTTTTTTATATTCGTTTGGTAGACCAATAAAGCGACATAAAGCTAAGTAGTGGAACTGTCAGAGTATCTGTTTCACGATAGCTAAACATAATTATAAACTGGGAGTCTTCAAGTCTCGAGTAAGTAGATAGCTCATAGGTAACATGCACCATCTTCGACCGCATCGTGGCTTACCATCCGATGAAATAGTGGCGGAAATTAAGCCAAATATCATCATCTGCCTAGCCTTTTCCCAACTATGTTGGGGTCGGCTTTCCAGTCTAACCGGATGCAGCTGAGTACTAGTATTTTACATGGAGCGACTGCCTATCTGACCTTCACGACTCAGTTACCTGGTAATAACGATACCCCTTTTTTTTTTTCTGGGTCAGAAATCATCATAAATGACTTCTCCCGCTCTGGGCGGAGCAGGAGGGCGTGTCAGACTTTTACTGACTAAAACCCACCCGTGTTCCTTCAGTTGCCTATGCCAGGGACCACGGTATCATCAACATCACAAGCCCCTCATTAACCCAAATATGTCAATATTTAAAAATATTTGGTAAGTCACATCACATACCTGTATAATCTTAATCCTATTCGGTCCTGCAGCGACCGCGGCGACGTCACAGTCAACAGTAATGCTGGGCACGCCATACGCGAGACACAGCGCCACGGGCAGGTGACCGCGGCCGCCGCCCGCTTCCACGCAGCACGTGGAGTTGCAGGCGGAATGGAGAGAGGCTACTAGTCGGGACATTGTTTGTACCTGTAGAATTTAGATGATTAGTTATTGCGTAACGGCACCCCTTAAGCGGGAAGCGTCAGGGTAGTCCGCGGAATTCAATATCCTATTCGATTATACAGGGTTATTGGTAAAACACCAACAACCTCTTAAGAGGTCATTGTACTCATCATTATGAACAACTTTTACTATGGGACCAAACCAGAAATCGCGAAAAAAAAACAGCTAATGATGACTACAATGACCTCTTAAGAGGTTGTTGGTGTTTTACCAATAACCCTGTATATTATTATTATTATTCGATTTGGTTAAGTTGTTACAATTCGAAACATTTGGTTAAGTTGTTACAATGTGAAATATAATGTAACACAAACTATTATAATTTGAACCTTATGCCAATTTCAATAAAAGTCACATTGCTCAAGATTTGCCATGACCACAATAAAACAAGTTAATCAACTAAAGAAGTTTGTCTATTACCTCATAACTCTTCTTGCTGGTCATAAACTCTTTGACCCGTATCTCAGGTCTGATATCTCCACCCCATTTCTTGATGCGTTCCTGTAGCTGCTCAGCAGATAGGCAGTACTCATTATTGACAGTCATGCAGTAGGAGCGAGCTGTGCGGATCCAGTTGGAGAGGACTGAACTATCTGGAAAATGTGTATGGGTTTTGGGTAAAGTATTTCTATAATTAAGTAGAAGTATTTGGGTTGTTACTAGGCTTCAGGCTTCACACTAAGGGGCCGTCTCCACGAGCGAGAGAATCGCGGCGATATTATCGTCGTGCCACGTATTTCTCGTATACACTCTCTTAGAGCGTGTCTCCACACGGCGATATTATCGCGGAGTTTGTTGGCACAGCGAGACTATCGCCGGGATTCTCTCACCCGTGGAGACGGCCCCTAACAGCCAAAATAATCAAGCATGACGTCCTGAAGGGCTGTCACTAAATGCATGGAGAAAAATCACTCCTCTGTAAATTTCAAAGATCTAAAGGTTAACTTTTATAAAAAATCCAAAGTGAATAAACATACACTTTCAATGGCATGTTCTGGCTTTTATTTTAGACTAGCTGCGCCCAGCGGTTTCACCCGCATACGTTTCGATCCCGTGGGAATATCGGGATAAAAAGTATCATATGTATTAATCCAGGGTGTCAGCTACGTCCATACCAAATTCCATCAAAATTGGTCCAGCCGTTTGAGCGTGAGAAGTAACAAACATACAAACACACACACTCACAAACTTTCGCCTTTATAATATTAGTGTGATAAAATAAAATCCTATCAATTGAAAGAAGGCAGATAACAAAGTATTTGTAGTGGCACTTACACCAAGTACTGCATAGCAGGTTATAAAAGGTTTTGGATGATGAACTATTTGCGTCCGTAAGATCTACTTGAGTTACGACCACCCTACACGTGTCCCCTGGGTAGTGCTAAACGAGCAGTAATAATGTTGGTAGGCCATAGCATCGGCTGCCGGCTTAAAATTTACCACCCACCAGACAAAGTCATGCCGCCAAGCGATCCGTCATGTTCCGGCATGATGTCTGGTGAAACCGTACGGAGGTGGGTCTGAGCAGCTGTGCTGCGATGTATGCCGGGTATGATGCGCCAGTTGTTGTTGTGTCGGGTGTTTGGTTGTGGAGGGTAGCGGGATCCGAAGCACGGTGCTCCGCTGGTCGACCGCAGGTAGTTGGGAGCCCAAGTAGTGAGCCAGCCACACACGAAAGGCTGCCCCGCCAACTGCGAAAATTCCCAAGGTGGCCCCATATTGCCGGTTGGCGACCGGACGAGAGGACCCGATGGCGATCCCTGGGGGGTTCGGGCGTCCCCGCAGTCTCCAGATCAACCCCCCACTGGCGCAGTAACACAGGTCGTGTTGTTGGGTTTAACATCGCATCACCTCGCTCAACTGCCGTCTTCCTTCCTATTCACTCAACTTTTGTTTTATAAATGAAAGGTCCAATAAGGAAAAGTAAGTGTCCACAGCGGAAACACGTCCTTTCCTTCCGAGTGCACCTCTCAAATATTCGAGGTCTGCAATCAAATCTCCATGCGGTCCTCCTCTTATGGCTGTTGGTGGACACTGGTATGGACAAAATTGTCTATACCTGTGTCTACCGATCGCACAGCGGTGACCAGGAGACGACTCGACTGTTTGAACACCTAAGTGAAGCCGCTGATAATGCTCTGCATCGGCACCCTGATGCGCAGCTCGTCGCTCTGGGGGACTTCAACGCCTGCCACCAAGACTGGCTTTTCCCATACCAGAGGACCGACCACGCTGGGAGAGAAGCGCGAAACTTTGCGCTTTCAATGGGCCTCTCCCAGTAGGTAAGGCAAGCGACTAGGGTGCCAGATGTAATTGGTCATACCGCCAACTGTCTGGACCTTCTGCTGATCACCGATCTGGACAGATGTGTTGTAACAGTTTCCTCACCATTAGAAACTTCAGACCACTGTCTGGTGAAGTCTGTGTCATCCTTCTCCCCACCTGACTGCGACTCACGCGGTGAACGACGAATGTGGCGATACAAGTTAGCAGATTGGGATGAGATGCGTCACTTTTTTGCGTCTTATCCTTGGCAGCAGGTCTGCTTCGCCTCTGAAAATTCGTCGAACTGTGCCGATGCTATATCTGATGGGGTGCGTCAAGCTATGGAGTATTTCATCCCCTATCGTGACATACCCATCGGTGGCTCAGCTCACCCATGGTTTAACGCCAATTGTGTTCATGCTGAACAGCGTAATCACTCGGCGTTTCTTAACTGTGTTGACGTTCGTGACCGCAAAGCTCCGAATCTGAGGTCTAAGAAGAGAGCCTTCCACCATGCTGCCAAGTCCTACAAAAAGGCGCTAAAGGCTCGCTTCGACCGCATCACCCATATTGGCAAAAAGCTCTCTGCGCAGCCGTCCGGTAGCAGATCTTTCTGGTCCCTTGCCAAATCGGTCGAAGGGAACTTCTGTCGGCCCATATCGCCTCTGCTGGTTAAGCCAGATGGAACACTGGCTCATACGGCGGGAGAGAAAGCAGGTCTCTTTGCATCTCTCTTTACCCACAATTCACGTCTTGATACTGGCAGTGCTACTCCACCGAATTTGCCTCACTGCGACACGTCGATGCACGAGGTTCGCATTAGGAACAAGGAGGTTCTGAGAGCACTGTGTCGTCTGGACGTGAATAAAGCTAGTGGACCAGATGGTATACCAGCGATTGTTCTCAAGGCTTGTATCGCCTCTCATTTGGAACTGGTATAGTGCCCAAGTCCTGGAAGTTTGCCAACGTGCAGCCCGTGCCCAAAAGAGGTAGTCGTGCCGATACTAGCAACTATCGGCCGATTTCAATAACCTCCATACTCTGCAGGATTATGGAGGTATTATCCCTTTATTTCATTTAAATACCTACAAATTACATTTTTAAATATTTTTATAAACAAAAAGATAAAAAAACATTTAAAAATATAAAAAATAGTAGCCCACCGGTATCGGGAACAGGGTCCAAGCTACCGGCGGTCAGGGCTCCAGAGAGAGGAACCTCCTGACAATGCGAGCCGTGTCCAGAAGTACCGCTTTCTGAATCAAGCCCTTGATCCAGCTGCCCAACGAGAGCCTCCTCAGGTGTTGGTCGAGGCTCTTGGCTATTAAGCCATTGGCTGTCACGACTATCGGCACAATGATTGCTGAGTCCACATGCCACATGTCGACAACCTCGCGAGCCAAGTCAAGATACTATTATTATTATTAATTATTATTACCAGTCTTGCCAAGGGGTATCGTATTACCCAGTATTACTGGGTTGTGGAGGTCAGATAGGCAGTCGCTCCATGTAAAATACTGGTATTCAGCTGCATCCGGTTAGACTGGAAGCCGACCCCAACATAGTTGGGAAAAGGCTAGGCAGATGATGATGATGACTCTGCAGGATTATGGAGCGCGTATTGAACTCGCGTCTCATGGCATACCTGGAAGGTAACGATCTCCGAAGTGACCGACAGTACGGGTTTCGCCGCAATCGGTCTACTGGGCACCTACTAGTGTATGCCACTCACTTGTGGGGCGAGGCCCTCGAGAGGAATGGTGAAGCGATTGCCGTCTCCTTAGACGTCTCGAAGGCTTTCGACAGGGTATGGCACACTAGCCTTTTGAGTAAGCTTCCAGTGTACGGCATTTCCCTTGGTCTGACTGGCTGGGTAAAATACTTCCTGAGTGAACGGTCTCTCCGAGTTATTGTCGACGGATGCTCATCGGAGCCCATGACGACTAATGCCGTGTTCCTCAGGGGTCTGTTCTCTCTGCAACTCTCTTCCTGCTGCATATCAACGATCTGCTGATGCCCGGAATCTATGGGCATGCAAATGACAGCACAGTTGTAGAGAAATACCTGCCGAGTGCTCGGGCTTGTAAGGAAGTAATCCGGTCCGAAAGAGAGGCTATGGTAGAGCGTACGAATGTCGCACTTCAGGCAGTCTCCAAGTGGGGCGAAGCCAACCTTGTGGGATTCAACGCCGCCAAAACCAGCCTTTCGGTATTCTATAGGGTGCATTCTGGAGAGTGTGCGCGGGAATTATATGACTTAATTCCGCCATCACCGTTCCATAACCGAACAACCCGACGCACGGCGAGTTTCCACCCTTACGTTGTCGAAACTGCTACGATCCGGACGAAGCGTTTCGCCTCATCGTTTAAAACCGTGAACTTCGAAGGACTGGAACAATTTGCCTGCAGCGGTTTTCCCGTACGATTATAATTTAAGTGTCCTCAAGGCCAGAGTGAATAGGCTCGTAATAAATTAGTGCGTTTTACCATCAACGATTGCATCACTGCTTTCCATTAGGCGGGATCGCAGTCAAGCACTAGTTTATATCATTAAAAAAAATATAACCTTTTGCTGAAGCTACTATGCATGATACAAAAATATTATATGCCTAGCTTACGCCCGCGACTTCGTCCGCGTAAAATTTTAGCCCCCGACCCATCGCGTCGCGCATCCCATCATGCGCTTAGCATTTTTTCTCCTTTTGCTCCGTTCCTAGGGGTCGTAGCGTGATTTTAATTGATGTTAGCCTATATATAACCTTCCACGAGAATGGGGCTATGAAATGCAAAAAGAATTTTTCAAATCCGACTGGTAGTTCCGGAGATTACCCCTACATACATACAAACAAACAAACAAATGCCTCTTTGTAATATTAGTATAGATATAGATGATTAAACAAAATCTACCTTTTGTGTCTTGACCACCAGCAGTACTCCAGAACTGTTCCAATGCCTCATTCAGGTCCAAACCATCAAGTGTTTCTCTCAAGGGGCCTGGCAGTAGTCTGTCCCAATGTTTGTGAGTGAGGAACTCTACCATATGACAATTAGCTATAGGCAGTAGGGGTGTCAAGTATTTTGTGATGGATTCTATGTGGTGACGGATTTGACTGATTCTAGAGTTCATTGATGGTTCTGAAATACAGAGAAAATAAATCAAAGTTTAAAACTCTGTTTTGTCACTGTTTATAGTAATATATGTAGTACTATACAGGGTGGCAGGGATATTGACATGTAACCTTGAAATGCAGCATTGAAATTTTTCATTGGCTATTAAAATGCGGTTTCAGAATCATGTACTGTATCCATGGTAACAGGTTGTGTGTTAATGTTGCTGCCACCCCGTACATACATGCTTTACAGCTGACAGTGATTTCTAATTGTTTAGAAAATAAAGTGTCCTAAATATAAAGTAACATGTTGCCTCCAATATGTGACGTTAGTGACAGCATTCCAAGACGATTTCCTAGAAATTCATGTACCTATCATAGACAATCCAGGGTGATTATAAAATAGCTAAGTACTTAACGCTGTAAGCTTTGAAATAATAGGGAAGAAGACTTCATAAAATTACTTACTAGTATCTTCAGAAGGAAACTCCTGCATCATAAGGATTGGAAGAAGATATTTTCAGCAAAGCACAAGTTTTCTTATATTGAGCTCTTATAGTCTCCGCCATGCCCAGTATATCATTTTCTTCCGAGTTACTTCTCGGGAATCCATCAATGAGTTCTTTTACTTTGGTCAGCTGCGATAGTATTTTATCAGAGTAGTTTGTCTCAGATTCCTCGTTGAGGTTGATATGGTGTGTGACAATACCTAGATAGTAGCCTGGAATTTATAATTAAAATAATATTAATTATTAACCAGAGCCTGCCTGTAATATGATGTTGAGATACATAAAATTGTATGATTTTTTATTGTGACTTGCTAATGCCTGACATGCGATGCAATGCTTTTTTTTTTGTAAGGACTTACCTTAAACAGCACGCACACAACAACTTACCAAAGTTTCATCACAATTGGTAGAGCGATACCTATTGTGGTGAAACTTAGGTAAGTTCTTTTCGGGTTTTTTCGAAACTAACGAACGGCAGTTGATTTTTATATACCTATATAATAATCTTAAAGATCATTGAATACACTACATTGTCTAAGGTCCCAAACGCAAGGTTTATAACTGTTCGTAAGCGACTTTAAAAATGATCTTACCCAACTCCCGGCCTAGTTCAGCTCCTCTATGGTATCCCAAGTGATAGCCTTCAGGGTTTCCTGCTTCGCTTCCAGCTTTAAAGCCTTGATCATAACTTTCCTTATGTTCTCTCTCCTCACTGAGGACTATGTCGTCCAGTAGATCGTTGAAATCCCTTTCTTCAGCCATTAGCAGTTTTATGGCTCGTTATTGTCATAATAGATGACTGTTTAATTCGATTTTTGCAATCGCAAATTCGCAAGATATAAACATCAATCTTTTTTAGGTTATGTTGTTGATCTTTATGTTAATTTGACACGTGACATTAGACATTTTTCAAAGAAATAATTAAACGCAATTTTATGTACGGACGCCAACACATCAAGTTCTATAAACTTTATCACTAAAGCATTAAGGTTCAAGGTTGATTGGGAAAATTTGACAGTTTCGGGTAGCTTGACCTGCTGGCGTCTGTATGTCGCATTTTGCATAATTTCTACAAACTACATAAAACAACGTATTTTATAGATTTTTCAGCGTTTTTACTGAATCATCAATTTTTTTCAAACCTTTTTAGCGGTATGAGGAACAGAGCAAAGTAAAGTTCACTCATCCTCCATAGAAAAGGGAGGATCCTCCGACCAGACGGGTGTTGTGTCTGGCGGGCAATTGCCCAACGATTGATGTTGGGAAATTGTATCTATGCTAATTGCGCGCTAAACTCTGCTTGCGAGATGCAGGATTTGCGTGACGTCAGTATGACGCGTTGTTCGCATGTGGCGTTGTAGATACCGCAACACCTTTCTATTTACTTCTGATGCACAACGGTCATCGAAACGTGTATGATTTGATTATATTGGCATTAATATTTTGACATCATTTTGACGTTACCAACTACCAACCAATCAATAACGTACTAACCTAACTGACTGTGACAGTGACATAAATTTTTCCTCGGGGAGAGGTTATCAACCTTGACATCCTTGACATTTATTTATTCGGTCCAATTTGTTTCGTAAATTACAAATAAAAAATCTACAAAGCATTTAGTTTCAAGATGGCAAAAGTTTTCATGGCAGATGAAGTTAAAAAACATAATACCAGAAAAAGCGTGTGGATCGTGTACCGCAACGAAGTTTACGATGTCACAAAATTTCTTGAAGAGGTGAGAGAATTAAACCTTGACAATCCATCGGACCATTTATCAATTAAAATTTCGTGAGGCTACCTTGTTTTTTTTCATTGAGACAGATCTAATGTGTACCGCTAAGGTTTTTAATGAAGTCAGTGAATTTCATGTAAACATCACCTGTTGAATGTTATGCGTTTAAATATATCCCTTCTGTTTCTTTTCAGCATCCCGGTGGTGAAGAACCTTTATTGGAGGCAGCAGGAAACGATGCCACTATAGCATTTGATGATGTAGGCCACAGTGCAGATGCAATGTAATTATTTTTCATAATTTTCTAGTTTTATAGCCTTGCGCTGGATGGGATACCCCATCGGCTAAAAAGACGAACTTCCAAACAAACATATACCCTATTAATCAAATCCTTAATCATGTAGATCATTCAACAATCCTTCCTTCTGATGGAACTCTTCTGCAAAATTTAATGCTTCCAACGGTTTAGGCTGAGAGTTGTCTTTCAGTAAATGAATTAATTCAAGATTTTTATTAAGTAGATTTGTAATATTAAAATATTATTTTCTTGTAGACAATAGGGTTATGGTTGGTATAACCATACCATATATATTTTAAAACCTTTATTATTTTTATAATAATAAAAATAATTATTGATTACCCCACCTCTGTATCTCTACATTGACGTCGTAGTGGGGCTTGTGCTCTCTAAACCTAGGTCTGTGACGGAAGAGTTTACTTTGCCGGAACAGGTCTAGGGTGAGGAACCAGACCAAGAAAGATACAGGAACCCGCCGGGCAGCATGTGGCGAGCTGTTGGGCAGTAGCAACCCCACGGACCCTATCTCCCAGGAGAAGTCTTATTCCTCACCTCTGGCTTGCTTTTATTGGCCGGCTGGAGTGAACACTGATGAGGAACAGAGCTCCCTCCTAATTCTTGCCTTTATTGGCTGACTTGAGTGAAGATTCGCAAGAGCAAACATGCTCGGAGGAAGGAAGTCTTTCAGTAAGATGCTGGTAGGGATCTTACCCGTACTTCCGGGTGACCCCCTGCCATTTCATCTGTGAATATTATAATTATCAATGGTCAGGCAGGGACATAGACCTTCCATACTTCAAGGTAACCGATCCACTATAGCCACCCAAACCCATAGCCATAGTCTATTTTGTTTCCATGTTCTGCAATAGTCCTGCACCAATCGGGGGTTGTCCTTGGGTTCACTTGCGTGGTGCATACAGGTGCGTAATCGACGGTTGGTGCCTCCTCATCATTTAGAATTGTGTAAAGGGCCTCTGCGAGTTGGCTTTGGCCCCTAGTACACCTTTCAAAGGTCCAAATGTTTTTATACTTGCCGAGCTGGATAGGTTCCGTCAAAATTGGAAGGAGGACGCGCGGGCTCGTGAAAGATGGAAGGAGTCTCCACTCCTTCCATCTTTCGCGAGCCCGCGCGTCCTGGGCAAAGGCCTCTGGAGGGAGGTGGGACAGCGTAGGCTAACATAAAAAAAAAAACTTTGTATATTCTAATATTTAAAAATATAATTTATATTGAAATAAAGGAAAAATAATTAAAGAAAACTAGCGCAAGCCAGTAGTGCTTGACACTAATGATCGCATGGAGGAATGGCAGAGTTCAAGGAGCTTCACGGACGCTTTTTCCGGGCCCGATGTAGATCTACTAGCGTCCGTAGCCTGGCTTCGTTTCGGTGACCTCTTTGGAGAAACCGAAGGTTATTAAAGTTATGATGACGAACAATTACCGGAGATTTACTGTGAAAGAAGGCACGGTTGACATCTGTCGGGCATGCCACCGGCCTGGGGAATCAATCAGGCATATTATCTCCGGGTGTTCTCGTCTAGCTAACAGAGAGCACTTGCATAGACACAACCTTGTAGCCAGGATAATCCATCAGCAACTTGCTCTGAAATACAACCTTCTGCAATCGGAGGTGCTGTACAATGTGCCCGACCCAGTTCTCGAAAATGGAAATATCACATTGTACTGGGATCGGTCCATAATCACTGACAGGACTAGTGTTGCCAATAAGCTTGATATAGTGGTGGTGGATCGATCAGAGCGGCGCGCAATGATTGTTGACATAACCGTCCCGCATGATGAGAACCTCGTGAAAGCCGAGAAAGATAAACAAATCAAGTATCTTGACTTGGCTCACGAGGTTGTCGACATGTGGATGTGGACTCAGCGATCATTGTGCCGATAGTCGTGACGGCCAATGGCTTAATAGCCAAGAGCCTCGACTAACACCTGAGGAGGCTCTCGTTGGGCAGCTGGATCAAGGGCTTGATTCAGAAAGCGGTACTTCTGGACACGGCTCGCATTGTCATGATAGCTTCGACCCTGTTCCCTGTCCAGTAGCTTGGACCCTGTCCCCGACACCTGTGGGTTACTATATTTTATATTTTTAAATGTTTTTATACTTTTTATATTCTAATATTTAAAAATATAATTTATATGTATTTATATTGAAATAAAGAAAAATAATTATGATATTTTAATTATTACTTATAGTATAAAATAATATTTCAAATAATTATTATATAAAATTTAAATTTCAACATTAGCGAAGTCTATTTTTGTTTTTAGGGTTCCGTATCTCAGAAGGAAAAACGGAACCCTTATAAGATCACTTCGTTGTACGTCTATCTGTCCGTCCGTCTGTCAAGACCTTTTTTCTCAGGAACGCGTAGAGTTATCAAGTTGAAATTAATATCAAATGTTCAGGGCAAGCAGTGAAAAAAATCAAAGTTCTAAGTAAACGCAATCAAAAGATAAGGGCGTTTATGTTCCGTTTATGCCGCATATTTTGACACTGACAAGGGAATCAAAACCTAGGGTACTTCCCATTGACCTAGAATCATGAAATTTGGCAAGAAGCCATGTCATGTAGCACGAGTAAAGGAAAACATCCGAAAACCGTAAGTACTTACATACCTACAAAGTTCGGAACCCTCGGTGCGCGAGTCCGACTAGCAATCGTCCGGTTTTTTTTTTCGTAGAATATTATTGGCAAATTCTAGAATATATAGTTTTTTGTTTCTGTTTCAGATCTATGATGCGGAAATATAAAGTCGGATCCCTAGCCCCGGGACAAGGCTGGTAAGTACATATTTTAAGAAAAAAGTATTAAGGTCCCAAAAAGAATCTTTCATAAAATGATCTCGAAATTATTTTGGTTCTCCGTAGATTCACAAAATGACACAACAAGCAAAATAAAAATTGTAAACCCTAAATTGAACTGTAATAATAAAAGTAAAAGTGCAAGGACTTTAAAAAAGTAATGTAAATTGTTTGCAGTTGTAAAATAAAAGGCAGAATATGGAAATCAAGGTGACAGTTTGTTTGTATTTTTTTTTTAATAGTCACAACATTATTATCTCATTTTTAGCTTAGCAAGGACAACAAAAAATCTAGTTCCTAAGTTATTTTAGACCTAATCGTTTTTATTATAAGGCGTATAACTGTATAGTATACTTATATGTAAAATATTTTAATAGTGGCAACGTTTTTACCTAATATTTAGCTTAGCAAGGACAACAAAAAAATCTAGTTCTTAAGTTATTTCAGAGTTTATCGTTTATATTATAAGCTGTATATTTGTATGTAATATCTTTGCCATGGTGTCTAACACAGGTAAAAAAAACAAGTAACCTTAGTAGTGTATTGTGACAAACATATGATATGGAATCAATAGTACCGATGTATTTAGTGATAAATATAGATTGTCAAGACAATGAAACCATGTAAACATAATGTTACACCATTCATTTATGTATCAATTCTGTTATTTAATTACCATTTAACTATCTGTTATAAAGTCAAGCTTTGTAGCCGTAGGGCGTAGATAGTCATCACTAGTTCGCCAAACTTGTATGTTGGTAGAATATGGTTCACTCATTGTTGTTATTTCAACCAAAAATATAGTTTGCGTCAAACTTTATGACGCCTCTGAAGTGAGCTACTCGCTGCGCAGTACCCCACCCCTCACCCCCGCTGACACATGAATTTGTTACTGCGCAGCGACTCGCCTCATGTTCCGAGCCGCCTTCCACCGCGAGCGGAACGGACCCATTAATGACTTCGTTAAACTCGCAAACGCAAACTGCATACTTTTATTTCCACCAACAAATAGTCGGACGGAAAGAGCCGAGCGTGTAGAAAGAGTAGAAATGAGCTCGCTCAGTTCTAGGGAGCGGAGCGGAGTAGGTACTTACGGACTCCGCTCAACTCGCAATTACAATTCACATAGTAGCGTTTCCACACAGAAAGTGGTGAGCGGGGCGGATTGAACGAGTAAAAAGAAGTTGAAAAGAGTCCGCTGCTCCGCTCATTTCTCTATCTCATTTTCATTTTGCAGTGGAAATCAAATGACCATCTCTTTATTGGTGGAAATATAAACCTATTTAATGCGTTCCGCTTAAGCATTTCCCGCTCGTTACCCTTTCGCGGTGGAAACCGGGCTATAGAGTTTGTATCGGGCTGTAGTATTTTTAACTTTTTTTTTTTTGCAATCTAGTTCGGAATACCACCGAGGCTGCACCGCCTGTGACGCTAGCAGGTTGTTTCTTTTATTTTTTATTGTTGATTTTAGACCAATATTATGAATCTGAAAGTTTGTGTTTGGACGTTTGTTACTCAATCACGCAAAAACGTCTGAACGGATTTGGATGAAATTTGGCAAACATAGTTTATAACCTAGGATTTTTGTCTCGATATTCCTACGTGATCGAGATCGTATGCGGGTGAAACTACGAAGCGCTGCTAGTTTATAATCTCAACATCTGATAGACATTTCTTTCAATCAATCTGTCTAAATTTTATTAATCCCCGTAACTATTAGAAGACTTCAACTGTCGGAATATATCAAATTGTAAAATAAGGGTCTTATTAATAACCTAGCCTTAGAATCATAAGTGAAAGATAACAGCATTTAAATTTCATTCATTTGCGAAAAAAATCGAACTGACACTGTTAGAACGAGATCAGCCTTTGTCAAAACGAAACCAAAGACAATCCACAAACGTGGGCTTTAGTATACGTAACTTTAATGCCTTCGTGTAATAATAATAATAATACCAGCCTATTATTGTCCCACTGCAGGCCAAAAACGGTTCAAAGGTATGTATGCTCATAGAGAGAAAGCACGAGCATTGATCACCACGCTTGCTCAAGACGGGTTGGCGATTTCAGACCTAGATTCCATTCCCTTCGTATTCCAAGCCTATTGCGCTTGCACTCGTCCCAAAAATTACGTTAAGAAGGCCCTGATTTACTACATAACCCAGATGTTTAAAAAAGTCGTTGTCGCATGTCAAATTCGAAGTGATTTTACGTCAATCAGATCTTGTCTCAAATAACGAAAGGGCTTTGACTGCCCGTTGCATACCTACTGTCCGCCATTTTGTATATATTTCAAAATGGTGGCCACCCATGATACTTATATAAATCGATAACTGACATCAATGCAAACAGAAAATATAATAGGACGAAACACCGTAAAGCGTAAGCGTAAAAAACATGTGTCACGTGATTAACTTTGAACGTTAATATCTGGGAAACGTGATGGGGTTTGGTCCTTATATATTTTCTGTTTACATTGATGTCGGCTATCGATTTATATAAATTTTATGGCTTGACACTGTAGGTATGCCAGGCTCCATATAAAAATCTTCAATCCCTTTAAAGCTTGAAAACCCTATTTTTGGCTTGCATTAACAGGACTACGTAGATTTTTTGTCGTAGCAAATAATGGCCCCGGCGTAATCATCCGGCCTGGCTAAGCGGCTTGATAATTGCAGGCACAATTCTTACGCCAGACAACTTTTCACGAATGGGCTACTAGCATTGGAAGATAGTTACCAACTCTCTCATTTCATTCCTAGTCGAACTACGGGTGGAAATTCAGATTTTCTTTACTCTGTTGTTATTTAGTGATTTGGAAAGCTGTCCAACTTTTGCCACCCCGAGTTTTACAAGCGGTGAGAAGCCGTGGTTAACATTCGATGGAACTCCAGTGAGGTTAGATTTGGTATTACATTACTGTTTGGAAAGTTAACAAAACTAAGGTGTATGTTATTTAACTATGGCCCAATTTTTCAATAGTCAGATTACTTATATCTGAACAATAAATAAGGCGGTTTGACAGCTTTTGTCTAGATGGTATGTTAAACCGCCATATTAATTCTTCAGATTTATTTGTTTATCCTCACACTGGAACGCCATACACCATTTACACTGCTGCTTTCCGTCCATCCTGTGCGCGGTGGACGTAGCGGCGATGGATTACGCACGCTCACGCAGCGTCAAGACATTTCTCCATAGCCCCATCACTCCTACCATATTGCGCACATTCTTTGCGAGGTGTGAGGTGTCATTCTGCCTGACCTGACATATGACAAACAAAGATGTCCGATAAAAGTTATCTGACGATTGAAAAATCCTATCCAGTTCTAAATGAAAAAAAAAAAGCATCTGCTTTTAAAATTAAGTCTGCTAAGAAAATAATTACGAATATGCTCTCAAGATGTACGTTGTAGATGTAGATTACGTACGTTCAGCTTTGTAATCATCTTAGTGCAGCAGGAATGCTGATGATGATGCGATGTCAGAAAACATTGCTTGGAGTTCTGCTTGCTCAAATTCAAAGACACATCAAGCTATACATTTCCAGTATAAGCTGACTTCTCTTTGTACGAAAAGCCTATACAATGGAGGTCAGCTTAAAATGGAAATGTATAGCTTGGTGTGTCGTCGTGTGTACCTAATTGAGTCATTTACCAGTTTACTTATAGCAAAAAACTTGTTAGTTTAAAAAAATATATGTTGAGTATTTTTTTGCTGTAGAAAGTACATAAATACGAGGGATTAGATTGCTTATTAATTTTAGTAGTTAAAAAATAAAGAACGCTGTGTAAACTTGTAGTATGTCAATGCGATTTCTTTTTATTAATATTTTATTTTGTAACAGCCAAAGGTCGTCAAAAAGATCTATTTATAAAGCTCCTTCCTCGCCTAAGGCAGAGAGAAGAATCCAAAAAATTGTTGTGCCGCGCGAAAGCCCTAGGTATTATTTTATTTACTTATACTTCTTTCATGTTCACGCAAAAGGCAGAATTGTGTGGAAAAGGGAGAGGGGAGGCCTTTGCCCTGCAGTGCTACTTCTTTATTTATTTCGAAGAAAAGTTTTTTTTTTCTTTAAATATTTTTTACCTCTGTGTGTAGGTAGTAGGGATGTTCATTCTTAAAGGCAAGGGGCAGGGGGTCAACTTAATGAATTTGAACCCGTATCCTTTTTAGAAATACAACATATTTTAAATTTTTGTAAGTTTAAAATATAGATTAGAACCACCTGGCCCGGCCTGGCTGGCATGGCCTGCCTGGCATGGCGTGGCTGGTTTTTATACCTAAAAAAAATTGCGCCTTGGAAATGAATCTTTAGGTTAAAGTGATTAGTTTTGAACCCCTGAATATTCTATTCATGGATTCGCACTCTTGTAAACATTATTTATTCTAAAAATTAATCTTCCTTTTTTCAAGCCGACGACGAGGTCCGCCATGCCAACAAGGAAGGTTCTCAATATATTTCATTTTAATTATATTATGTAGAAACAATAGGGTATTGTAAGAGGTAAATGAATAATTAATATTTAAATAAATAAATAGTTTTAGTTAGCTTACTTTTAGAGTAGATATTTAGGGTAGTTTATTATGTATATTTATTCATGCTCGCAAACTCCCTTCTCAAGCAGAAATCCAAGCTACATCTTGTTGCATGTTGCAATTATTCATTTGGTACAGACGCCAGCAGGTCAAGCTACCCGAAACTGTCAAATTTTCCCATTTAACCTTGAACCTTAATGCTTTAACGATAAAGTTGAAAATCTATTAAAGAAATTTGACAGATTGTAGTAGCTTGATGTGCTGGCGTCTGTACATTGGTATCAAAAACACTACTTTTCAGCGCAGTAATAATATTTCCTAAAACTTGACTCTTCGAACTCAAGTGAAATAAATATTCTAAAAGCTGCCTTCTTCTAGACAAGAACGACTTATTACTCTGAATACAGGTACAATCTGACATTAAAACTAATAACAACTATAAACATACTTGTCCGTTAAAATACAATAATAAGAAAATGGCTGCGTTCGACCATCCTTGTTAGCCACTGCTTCTCATTGTGAACTCTCGCACCACGCATACAAAACTGGCATACACTGGTATACCATCGACTGGTATACCAGTTTAGTTAATCTAACCTAGTATTAGCACTTCATCTGTCACTAGGTATAAATACGTAGTACTTTTTAAAACTGATTTTTTTCTGTACCTCCTCGAGTTCTGCGGATCCTGTAGGAGTGCGAGCTTGAAGAATATATAAATAATGATTTTATTTGTGTTTGAAGGCGGCCTAGGCCCAGGGCAGTACCACCACCTGCTGAAAGGTCGTAATTTGATATAATTATTATATTTTTCTTAGAGTAGGTATAATAATATTGTTTTGTACGTGACTGTACGCAGTGGTGTCAGAAAATTTGGTTGTATTTTGTGTATAGAATTATTTAGCATCTAGTACTGTCGCAAATAAAAGTTTAAGTTTGTTATTAAAAAAAATACATTTAATATTCAGTTCAATATTGTAATGTTGAGATACTATTATTAAGTCATTATTTATACATGTATGTTTTGGTATATTATGCATTAGTTATAGATAGATGTAAAGTAAAATGCAATTTTAATATTCTATTTGACAGTGGGTAAATGAAAATATTAAGCCCCCTTAGTCCAATATTTTCATTGTTATAAAACATTGATAAATAATTAATCTAAATAATTTAGTCCACTGTCAAATTATATTGTGCCTCGAATATATTATAATAATTGGTTTTCTTTTCTAGTTCGAAGCTGAAATGGGCGCTGCTGGCTTTAGGTCTCGCTGTTATAATCGGCATCGCGTACAAAAAATACAGCTCGGGATAGATTCGACAAAAAGTAAACACACAGTAGGGGTCCAACAAAACTGGGGAATCCAGTCAAGGCCTAGTGTAAGCCTAACTTAATGTACCGGTAGACGAGAACAGACTCACTTCTCGTAACCATTGGGACCGTATTATGACGTATTGATGCCACCATTTTCCTAGTCTGAGAGAGAGAGAGACGAAGCTATAGAAGGCCGATAGCACCATCTCTTTTTTGCAATGGAATAATGATGACATTAATACGTCATAATATGGCACCTGAGGAATATTCTTTCGAGTATGTTTCATTGTTTTTAGTCTAAGCCTCCGTTCAATGTAGCAGAAATTGAAATACAATTAAATTGTTTCAACAATATCTTTTTGATACCTTCACAAAATTCCACGTCCAGTTTTTATTTAATTTTAATGAATGTTTAGAGTTGTATGCGTGCTTCAGTGGTCAAAATCGCTGTCCTATATATTATTATTATGAAAATGTGTATTTATATTCTCTGGTGTTAAACAGATTTTTAAAATCTGTATGTATAATGTATGTAAGAGCTTGCTCTGTATATCTTCGATGTTTTAGTAAGTTTTATTAAATAAATATTCCTAGTAAATTAAATACCTATTGAGGTCTTATTTTCGAATATTAAACCTAAATAGTAGTCCACAAGATGTGAAATTTCGCCAATATTGTATTGTCACTGGCAAAAATAATAACTCGTTTTGGCACACAGTGAAAACATTTTTTAAATCAGTTATTTCTATTACGTAACATTACATAATATACTTACTGATTGCGTTTATTTTGTGATACGAATTATGTACAAATCTTTTTTTACCACTGTTACAATTTTCTTATATATTAGGACATGATGCAATAAAGTAGTAAATAGTGAATTGTTGTATTTTTATTTATTTAAATGCATTTCTATGGGTAACTTATTTTTTGGTAAAATCTAGGTAGTAGGTATAGTTAATACCGCCTCATAAATGCATATTAAACTATCACAGCGTTTTACATTTTTAGTATAAAAATTACAATAAAAACAAATATCAATATAAATAAACTTATGTAGTGTTTTCTTAAAATTAAACGAAATCGTTTGACATTCTCAAAGTATAAAAAACATCAAAATACTGTTTGCCGGAAATACAAATAATACGTACTAATAGAAACTGCTCGTAACATTAATAACCACCACCAGCGACCACACCACCACCACCACCACCATTTATTTTTAATCATTACATTACTTATAAACGCTATTTATTATTATATGAATTACGAGGTACGACTTATGAAAATAATAAATTCACTTACGTAGCTTCATATTGATATTACTATAATCGATTTGCAAGTGTAATTTCGTATCGATATTATTTTATTTTGGCATTGGCAACATTTCTAATTGAAATTGTAGCTATGAAATGCGTTTATAAATTGAATAACTATTTAAAATTACTTTTCAACGGTGTGCTACTACAGATTTAATTATTATATTGTATAATTCTTACTGTTTTATAACATGAATTATCATTATTATAGAATATCTGTCGGACGCTACCACGATTCGAGCTGATAGTTGGTATTGTCCTAGATTTTCAACTTTTTCTCTAAAGCATTAGGTTTAAAGTGGATTGGGAAAATTTGACAGTTTCGGGTAGCTTGATGTGCTTGCGTCTGTACCTAACCTAAGGCACTGTGTCGTGATGACGCCTTATTCGTTGTTGTGGCTTGTATATTTAAATGAAGCTGTTCATATTTACCACGGCTCGAATAACCATCGTCTACGATAATATACTGTGCGTTTGTCTTATTATTAATTATAGTCGTCCCATTACAGCAAGAAGAGACAGTCGTTCAACCATAAATAATCGCCAAACCACGAAACATCAGGCACGGAGCTTAAATCTACTTCACTTGACACAGTCACAACAGAACAATGCCTAAGGCAGTGATGATAGCAAGGTTCCAGACGTTCATATAGATTACTGTACTGCTGGAGTAGGCGCCCATCTTGGCGGCGTAGGAGATCGCGTGAAAGACATAGTGCTGCTCGTGAACGTTATGGAAGAGGTGGGAATACGGACCTGGAACGAAAAGGCGAATTAAAACAGGTGGAGTAATGGAAGATGCAAGATGTGGACCTTTAGAAGTTTTCAGATAATGGTTAACGTCACGAATCACGAAGTACTACTTCGAACCATGAAGTACTACTTCGAACCACGAAGTACCTACGAGTACTCCGTGTTTACCCAGTGAGAAACGAAAATAATAAAGAAATAGAAAATTGAAATTATACTGTTTTTTGTTTGGTTTAATACTTGCATTTAACACAAAATACATACCTACATACGGATATAGGCACACTGTGCAGTTCATACTCTAAGTTACAGAATATTTGGAACAAAAATATTGTTCGAAGATGATAAAATCGATCTACAAATTGCCTTTAATCAGTACGAATGGTTCAGTTACCAACAAAATGGTACAGTCTCATTGAATAAATTTAGATCATTATATAGGTGACTGCGCGTCCACGCCTATTTAGTGTCAGTGACCGGATAATTTCTGAGGTCAGGATGACAATATCAGATTTAGCAATCTGATATTTTACGATGTGCTTTACTGTCTTATCAAGTTAGTTACGGCATTAAGATCTGGACATATTAAGGCGAATAAAACTGCGTGTGTCGATTGTTTAAATTATTAGGAAGTCACGTGACTGGCAAGAGGGGGAGGGAGCAGTAGTAACGGCCCGATTTAGGTCGTGAGTTCGAACTCAGGCAGGCACTTTACTATTTGTAATTATTTTCATCACCACTGCTTTTAAAACGGTGAAAGAAAACATCGTGAGGAAACCGGCATGTCCTAGAACCAAAAAACTCTAAGACGTGACATCCAATAACTCGCACTGGGCCCGCGTGGTGGATTACGGCTCACTCATTCTTACGGAGAGGCCTGTGTCCCAGCAGTGGGAACATTACAGGCTGATTAAGCTAAGTAACTAGCATCATACACCTCCATACAAGTTAGTTGACACAATCGGCGCGAGATAATTTCATCGCGCGTCCCGCGTGGGATTCGCTTCAGTAGATATGGCCAGAACTTTAAAAAGTCAAAATACTCACCTCTGGCATAAATAGCAACATCGCCACCTCCATGATAATTCTCAACGAGTTGGATCCCTGCAACCTGGGTGTAATCGAACGCCTCCGTGTCGTCCTCGCTCGGGTCTCGTCGTGCCACGGTGTTGCCATTCTCGTCAGTTTTGACGTAATACTGGAAGGACCCTGGGCCTCCTGTGCCGTATGACAGAGTCGTGTAGTTCACGTTATCGTGGCTTGAGGGTTGGGCTATACCTGGAATTATTCAAGCAGTTTTGAAATAACGGTTTTGGAGACGCATCTATAATTCTGATTTCGTTGATGGTTGAATTTGCAAAATGACTGTGAGACGAAAAAATGGGTTCAGATTTTGGAAGAACAAATGTGTTCGTTGGAGAAAATAATGGTTAATATCCTATGTCCTCGTCTTTACGATCAAATCGATCTTTGGAATGCTTTTTTTGCTGAACAAACGATTGCTTGTCTCATCTAAATTATTTGAAGGCAGCTTCTGAATTAATCTAGATCACACAAATCTATTTGACCAACAAATAAAGAAATCAACAAACCAAAAATACTGCTCCCCCTGTCGGGGTACCCGTTGATAGACAGCGAATGTGTGTGGTCACTGGTAACGATCAGCAGGGTGTCCTCCTCATCTGTCATGTTGGCTGCGAGTTCGACTGCAGCCTCCATGGCCGCAGCTTCATTGACGGCTGTCTTCGCCCAGCCCCGATGGTGGGCCATGTCTATGTTGCCTCCTTCTACCTTGAATTAACAAAGGCCTTGGAATAGGGCATATAGTCATATCTACCACCATCTAAAAAATATTGCCAGCTGTGTCTGCGCTAATCTCAAAAAGTGCTGGACGGATTTTGAGCACGTTTTCAGCGACACCTACCCACCTAGACAGTGGTTCTTGTAGAAGTTTTATATGTATAGGTCATTTAGGTATACGATGTAATTAGCGAAACTTTCACATTTTATGGCAAAAATAAAGTATTTAAAATTGCAGCACCAATTTTTAAGACTTTCTTTAAATAATTTCATTTTAAATCGTCCTCAGTTTATATAATAAATCGATCTACTGACCATAAGAAAGAATCCGTTCTTGTTTTTCTGTAGAACCTTGATAGCAGCTTTCACCATGTCGGATATTGAAGGCATACCCTCGGGTCCCTTGTCTCTTAAATGATCGTAGTTCAAGTGCTCGTTCGAGAAGATACCTGGAAGGAATAATAGGATGAATATTATATTATGTACCTAAGGACAATCAAACACGTCAACGGTCTGGTGTACAATAAAGTATGTATATATCTGCAGTTTTAGATGACGAGTCTCAGAACGACTCGTGGTAGAGAATTAGATGCGCTTCGTTCACGCAGGCCAAAGGGCATTATCAACCCAAATGGAAGTAGACTGATTCGATGACCGAATACTCCGTTGGTTAATAAAAAGGTAGAATCTCTTTTTCAGAATCTTCTAGATCAGTAGGTTTTGAATTGCTAACAACTGCTTATTCATTCAATCATTAAGCATTCTCAAAAATAATTGTAATTTTAATAAATCTTTTTTTTTTAATGGATTGTATTATATTCTATGTCCATATTTTCAGCATCCAGTCTAAATTCGGTCTTCGCATTTCAACCATTTATTAACTGGAACCCTCAACACAATCTCAAAGAGATAATTACCCAACAAATAATCTGTATCATCCAGGTTCAGGTCCCCCAACTCCTTGTTATTCATGACCACGCTGTGCTTTAGCCCTTGACTCATTTTGCTGGTTTTGTAGGTATCTATGAGGTTCCTTCCATCCTGCCGGTAGCAGGTCCACGGCATGTTGCTGATGGGATCCGAGGCTGTTCCTGTTGAGTTGGACACCAGGGCTTGTCTGCCACCTCCCATTACCACCTAGATTTATAACAAAGAAACTGAATGAATAAAGTCATAACTGTTTACAAGTCATGAAAAGTCTGACTGATTATAAGTCCGACTCATCTTGCGTCATAGGTACTCATTGGCGCCGATTCCCTTGTTCACAAACTAAACTAAATTTAAGTTCAGTACATCTTTTTCTTTCTATTTCATTAAGAAAAGGACACCTTTACCTACAATGGGTTAGCGGTCCTCGTAATATAGGCATCTTGATGAGAAGACATTTGTCGTATTTCGTCTTGTGTTCACGAGGTATATCAAATACTTCATTTTTGATTGGGTCATTGGTATAATGGTCGCAAGCGCTGTTGCTGAGCATAAGGTCCTGGATTCGATCCCCAGGTCTGTGCTATTGGGTTTTTTCATCAAGAATATCACAGTAGCAGCCCGGAGTCTGGATTTAGGGCAACGGATTGGACTGGATTTGTGACGGATTTATGGTTGACGACAATAGGCTCACCCACTATGACTTGGGGCTTACACATAACGAGCGAAATGTGAGTTTATCTACTATAGCACTACCTCTGCCTAACCCTTCGGGAAAAACAGTCATGATATTGTTCATTTTGTTAATCAAAGTACTTACATGCAGGTCTCTTCCAGGCCAGTCCTCGACCAGCTGCCTGGCGATGTCCTTGCAAGCTGTTCCTTTTGGCATGGACGCTTCACACTCCCACCTGCGACTAGCACTGTGCGCGTATAGTGGACCAGGAGTCGCATGCGTAACGCGCATTGTTGTTACAAGACCTGGAGACAAAGGGAAGCATTTGATGTAGCAAAGAATTCTTTCACAATATTAAACTGTATTTTTTATCCTTTCTTAAGAATTAGCTACCGAACCTGTAGGGTAATTGCGTACCTAACACACTAACAGTAGTAATGACTTTCATTTTTACAGTTCAACAACATTCATTGCGTTATTTACGTTGTTGAGTAGACAAATTCTTCGAACATATGAAGCAATGGATTAGCAATATCCTTCAAAATGATTCAGATTGTGATTGATAGTGTGTTATGTAATAAGGGTGCCGGTTATTGTTAAACCCCGACAAAAAAGAGGGGTGTTATTAATAATTAATTACAACCTAGGCTGACGACCGCGACGTAACATTTATTTTTTATTTTTTTTATTTAATAAACAAAGGAGGACCGGACAAAATGGTCGCCACTACCAATATATATGTCATTAGATAAGCATTTTAATATACAGAAATAACTATTATGGCGGATCATTTCAAGTCGCTGCTTGAAAAATGATATGGCGATGTTTCTTAGTAGATAATGAAATACTTGATAAGTTAATCACTTCTGGTGGTCTTTGTTTAGTCAGATGATAAGCCTGGACGCTAGATGATGGAACCCTTGAATAGCTAGGTACTAGTAAACCCATCGAGTGTCGACTCATTACCGAGTTCCGTTCATTTTACCTGATGAGTAGGACCTGATGCTTGACCATTAGAAGTGAATAACCATGAAAGGGTTCCGTTATCTAGCGTCTAGGACAATGCTACGGAACAACGCCATAACTTTTTTCACACAGTGGTTTGAAATGAGCCGCCATAGTATTTATTATATTATAATAAAATACCTATTTAATGCCATATGTTGTTAGTGGTGCTTAGACCAGCTTCCATATTTTTTTTTCTATTCTCTGTCAATTTAACTTTTTTAACTTAATTTTCATGTGAGACTTGTTTTAAAAACTTAAATATTGCCCACTTGCCACATGCCCGTTCCACTTTCTGAGAGTCTTAAGGTTATAACTATAGCATAAAAAACACGTTGATCATGTGTTATAGGTATGTGTGTCATTGTCACTATTATTTACACAACACTAACTCAAAGGATTTTGTTCGTTTAAGTATTTGCAAAATGTTAGTGATGTCTAGCAGTTGAATTGCCTCTACGTTCACGTGTAGCTAAAGTCGGCGTTCATTTAAGGGCCCGTTCACACGTACCACAACCACAACGACACCACGTGTACGGGCGCTAATTTGTATGAAAATGAATAGTCTATTCACACGGACAACATTTGGCTGGCAAAATCAATCAACCGTGTGGGCTATACTGACAACATCAAGATTGTGTCACAGCCACAACGCAACGACAACGTTACGTCGATGCGACTATACTGTCACAGCCGAAGTCGATCTGTCGGAAAAATTAGTCTAGTACATATACTAGACTACATCGGAACGCAACCACATCGTAATTGCAAGAAGCTGCAGCGATACTATTCACACATAACCACTGCTGCCCACATTTTGTAGCTCAGATGTGGTGTGTTTGTGGTACGTGTGTTCGGGCCCTAACTGTCATAGCTATTAAATAGTTGTGACTTGTGACGTTATTGAAATTGAGCTGCTAACGTATCTACTTTTATGAGAAATATAAAACTATTTGCTTTAGATCATCCTTACACCTTAGGTCCTACCTATTTGTCAAGGTTTTCTATTTTTTAATAATCGTCTCATTGTACAGACGCCAGCAGGTCAAACTACCCGAAACTGTCAAATTTTTCCAATCAAGCTTTAATCTTAATACTTTAGCGATAAAGTTGAAAATCTATTAAAGAAATTTGACAAATTGTAATAGCTTGATGTGCTGGCGTCCGTACGATAAAACAGTCGTCTAGAAAATGTGGAAACATCTTGCGAAGACAGTCAGTTAACTGTGAGAGCGTGACGTCATGGTCTAATAAGAATCGGACTGAGATTGCAGCGAAAACTTTGGGTTCCTTACCTGCACTCTTCCCAGCCTTCAGAGCCAGTGCAGCCAGCGACTCCAGCCTGGCTTCAGGCTTGAGGCTTGCATCGCAATCGTTGTGCTGCACACTAGCGTCTACTCCCATAGTGTCCTGGTTGGTTTTCACACCACTGAACATTGCGGTGGCAGTGCATGCTGAGTCCGGCACCATTTTATTTGCTGAGTAGGTCTGAAAATAAAAAATAAAGATTATGTCACGCGAGGCACATACTTTTCTGAAGTGGAGTTAACTCAGCGGGATTGTCCGAAAGGGTTACCGCTACCTCGGAACATAAAGGGCGAAGGAAGGAACATGGGTGGGTTTTAGTCAGTAAGAGTCTGACACTCCCTTCCGCTCCACCCAGAGCGGGAGGGGGTCATTTGATGATTTCCCACCAGAAAAAAAAAGTGGAGTTAACTCTGTTCATCTTCTAAATGCACTACAGACTTACAGACTACGCTTGTAGTTTTAGCACTAAACGGGCTACGCCCGTAGCAGTCAGCGCTCTACGCGCTACGCTCGTAGCACTCACCACTATACGCACTACGCTCGTAGCACTAATCGGACTACGAACTACGGTCGTAGCACTGTACGTACAGAACGCTCTTAGTACTAAACGAGCTGTAGAATACGATCATACCACTAAACGCGCTACGGTGTATGTTCGTAGCGCAAATCAGTTTACGTAACGCAATGATGCTTAGAGGTGAAACTTCTTGAACACGAGCTACGCACTACGGACTTAATAATTATGCTGTAGGGTATCCACAAGTGACTGACGGTGGAGGAAAAATAAAATCTCGAAAAGGGGATTTATGGTGGTCTTTTCTCGGTTTTAAAAGAGGCCTTTATCCTACGGGTCCACTATCAGTTTGTATTAGAAATAGTGAAAAGTTACCTTTAAAAGCCCAACATGCGGGAACTTCTCATACACCAGCCGATGACTCTCCCCGCCCTTGTATATCCTAGTCGTGGTCACGGTGTTGGGTCCCATGCCATCTCCAACGAACAAGATGACATTCTTCGCCGGGTTGAGGTTCCATTTGACTTTGAGAGCCTCCTCCAGTTCATTTTTTGCGAGGCTCGACCAGAACTGTTGGTCTGATGATAGGATAGTTTTTAATAGGTACAGTTCATTATTTAGAAATGCGAAATATAGGTGCTCCTCTACCTAACTCTTCGGGGAATACAGGTGGATGTTATATTTTGAGTGTATTAAGTACGTGGGATACGTAAGTTCCGTCAGTAAAAGTAGACTGGATGGACCGATTTTCTAAGACAGGTAGCCGGGTAAAATGGATGGAGAAGGCAGAGAAAAGGGTGTAGTGGCGCAACTTTGGAAAGGTCATTAATTGCCGAGTTATGTTAGCCTATCGCGGTCCACTGCTAGACACGACCAGAGCATAAGCTAAAGTAATCAGCCTGATAGTAGGTAATATGTTCCCACTTGTTGGGATAACACAGGCTTCCTCTCTGTAAGATGAAGCGGGCCGTAATACCCCACTGCACCCATTTCTGGTGTCACATGTCTTCAAAGTTTTGGTTCAAGGACATGTCGGTTTCCTCATGATGTTTTTTTTCACCGTTTTGACAGCAGTGGTGGTGAAATAAATTACACAAAGTCGGGGTCAGTACCAGGCCACCACTGCTCTCTTACTATGATTACATGAATGAGTATTTTAATAACAGGATCTTATTGTTAGGTATTTAGGTCTCCACTCTTTATCGATGAAAGTATAATAATAAGATCCTCTGTGTTTCACAATAAAACAAGAAAAGCTATCTTAATCCATATTAAGATAGATAGCTATACCTACTTGTTCTGATCCAGACACGTACGTGATTATGTAGGTAGTAGGTACATTACTACAGGTACTTACCTACACTACCTAAGCAATATGCGTTTTGTTTATTATAATTATTTGAGAGTATTTTTAAAGTAGAATACTTATATTATGAACACAGAGCTATGTTATGTTTCGTAACAGGAAACAGAACTAAACAAGTTCAGTTGGTAACTGAATCCGTGAAAAGATGTTATTTTAAATATTGTTACCTAGGTACCTACTCAGTTTCGTGCTTGTGGTGTGGTTTAATTTCATACAATGTTTTCATAACTATTTCTATATTCTAAAACATTTTAAAAGAGTAGGGTAAAGGAGGGTATCCGCGGTCAGGCGACAATGCCGGTCTCCACACTATCTTCCAAATTACAGCGTTTTGCGCACACACACATTGATCGAGGGTGGCGTGAGTGTTCCCCGCGCCGATGCACCGGCCCCAGTTTAGTTCCGAGCACGCGTCAGGGAGAACCGCGCGTCAATTTGTTTCGCGCCACTTTTTCGTATTTTTTTGGACGCGGAACATAAGAGGTGAGTGTCTTAAATTTCATGTTGCATTCATTGTCAGTGTTATTTATTATCATTTAGTTATCTATCTACCCATGTAATCATAGATTTCAAGCACTTTGCTACAGGTTTTTGTTAAAATTATTATTAACCAGAAAAGTATACGGGTGGCTAACGCCGGTCATGCTGACCGGTATTAACCGCAAGTTATGTTTGCAAGTAGATTATATTTTTGACCTTTTATTCCGTTAAAATTTATATTATTTTTATTTTTAGGATGTCGGGGACTCAAGCAGGAATGCAATATTTTTATGAAAAATGAATTAGGACGAAAGATCACGAATCAAAACGACATTGCCTTACTTTTCAGAAAAGCTTTTCAAAAGGTAGCGACCATCCCAAAAGCTGAAGCAGGTTTTTCTGCTACAGGAATATATCCTCTAAACCCAAACGTGTTTACAGATGAAGACTTTCTGGCTGCTGAAATGTTAAACAGCAGTGAATTGATGGTATCGGTGTAGAAAATATGCACGACCAAAGCAACAAAACTCCAGAAGCTCAAATTAACCCATTAAGCACAGAGCCCACATACCCAAATATAAGAGCACCTAATTCACCATCACTTTTAACCGACTACACCCAAACAACACCAGGAATTAGTCCTGTCGCATCTCCCCAAATCCTGCAAACGATAATAGACAATGCCATTCCCTCAACTTCAAGAGTTACCGCCAAAGATCTACTAGTTCCGAAGAAACCCACACACAATCAGAAAGTGCAGGGAGCCTCTCGAAAACAACATGCAACTGTTTTAACAAACACTCCGAACAAGGAAGCTTTGGTACAAAAAGAAGAGAGAAGAGCAACAAGGGCAAAGAAGAAAGAATCTGGTGCCAAAACAAAAGCAGGAATAAAAAAGCAACAAAAAGAAGACCAGCTAAATTTACTAATGTCAGAAAGGTAAATAAGAAAGTTCTCCAAGATGAGAACGAGGACCAGAGTTCATCAGACCCCGAAATCGAAATGACTGACGTACGCGATGATGATGATGACACTGATGTCGAAGATCTGGAGAACAGATGCATGTTATGTGACGATTATGGCCGGAATAACGAACTTTGGTACAGGTGCGTACAGTGTGGGCTTTGGGCTCATGCTGAGTGCTCGAATTATGAGTCTCTCGAAGGCTACGTGTGCGACTTGTGCCGCTAAAAGTTTGACCGGTTTTGCCAACCTGCCGACCGGTATTGTCTGCCATGTCGGACAATACCGGTCAAAGCCATTTTTTTTTAAGGGTTGATTGTTTCATATTTTTAGCATTAATATTGATCTCAATGGTTGTGATTATGTTAGAATAATACCTTAGGTTATGTTTCATAAGAGTTTCTTAAATAAATGTTCATTTTTCACTGAATTGTAGTTCTTTTTGCTTAAGTGACCGGCAATACCCTTCCTTACCCTATTCATTCTTCTCCATACGAAAACAACCATTTGGAAAGGGCGATTAGAATCAATTCTATTTTATTGTAATTTTTGACGTTCAAAAGTACCTTAGTGCCTGTTTTAAATAAATGCTTTGACTTTATAATAATATTCTTCCTCGTACAGGCTAGAATAAGTCCCCTGCTGAATTAATTACGGCTTTCATTTTGACAGTTCAACAACATACATTGCGTTATTTACGTTGTTAAGCAGACAAATATGTTACGCAATTAGGGTGTCAGTTGTCTGACTCCAAACAGTCCCTTTTTCTATTTGTATGTAATTGACTAGGTACTCCATAAAGCCACAATGTAATTGTTGAGTTACATCTCAAACGATACCTCACCTATTGTGCTCTCTGTGTGATAACGTTTGCAACGAAAGACCTTTGCGAGATCAACGCTAACTAGTGTCCGACCGAAACTTATGAAGTTAAGAATAAATAAATAATCTAATGGTTAATTAAATGACATTATTTTCTGAGACCCATCGTTTATCGTTGATTTGTTACAAATCATTTTATTAAGGGCCGATTTTGCAATCATCAGATTTCTTGTATACAAAGAAAAAAATACTTTGTCAGATTTTGTGTGAAAACTGTCAAAATTTCAAAATGACGATTGAAAAATGAGCCGTAACTTAAATAAGGGCCTTAGCAGATATATGCTACTGTTAGCTTTTTTTGTAATTTAGTACCTAAGTAATTTTTCAGATGCTGGATTCAACTCTTATCACCGCAAAATTTCCGCATTAGCAAGCTTTTCGGAAGCTCGATATCAAAAATGATAATCGAAAAATGCAATGCTTTATCTCTTCGTCAAACAATTCAGTATCGTTAGAAACACTATTTTTAAAAAATCGTACTCTAACGGAACGAGTCGCCAAGCCCAAAACACGATGCAGCGTCGAAGTAATCGCTGAAACGTGTGATTTCGCTAATACATATGACCGAACGCACAGTCACTAAGATGCATCTGCTATTGCCCTTAGAGCTTGTATCGATCTCCCAGAAAGTGAATAAATTCCTTCTCACTGATACTAACTAAAAACAGAACAGTTTTTTTGGCCCAAACTGGCCGAAACCGAACCTTCGGTCGGACACTATGTTAACGCTATCAACTTGGCTGAATTCTTGTCAAATCTCTCATAATTTAGAATCATACCTAGTTAGTAGTTAATAATAATAATAATAATAATAATTCATTTATTTCAGGTCTTTAACCCATATAAATTTAAACAAATAATAATTTTACAACTGTCATGCTTACACTATGTCACATCCCATTACAGATTACAAATTAAATCATAATTACAGAAAACAAATTTTAAAAAATGTCAAAATAATAATAATAATAAGAACATAATAAATTACTGAAAATGTCAAAATTTAAAATGATACAATAAAATGTCACATGTTCATACCAAATTTAAAGATGATAATACGTGCAGGCGCTGGCATGTAGCTGCAGCCATCTCCGCAAGAAAGGAGAATCCCACCGCTCGGACAACACGCTCAGGACTCCGTTCGAACTGCCCCTACAGCGACGCAGAAGCGATGCACTCCTTTTCCGGATTATTCCGTGGAAGTCATCGGTAGTAGCATCAGCGAACATCGCTGATGCGCTACAAAACCGGGGCCGCCCCAACAGAATCCTAAACGCGTTGTTGTACTGGACACGTAGCGCATTGTATGCCCGCTGAGTAAAGTTAGTCCACAGGCTGCACGTGTAGAAGGTCTGGCAGTAAGCCTTGAACAGGGTTACCTTCACTTGTGAAGAACAACGTGCAAACCTGCGAGCCAACATGTTGCAACGGACAGACAACGCCCTACGTTCTCTCTCAATGTCCGTATTGTCCGACAAGTCATCAGTGACCCAGTGACCCAGATATTTGAACTGATTTACCCTGTTCAACAATGATCCGCAAAGAGAGACAGGAGGTTCAGTTGAGTAACTTTTAGTACCAGCTTTAAAGATCATAAGTTAGTTAAACTAAACATCCAAGAGTAAATAGGCATGTACCTATCCCCATATCAAACGAATAAATGAAACTTCCTTATGTCTGTATCCGGAATAGCAGTTAAATAATCATCTCTCAGAACTAATCATGCCTTCATGGCCTGGATAATTAGTAACACAAAATTAAGATTGATTAAACAATAGCGTGTAGATATAGTTACCTATCTCAACGTAAATAAAATGATTAAATGCATGTTTCATGGGATTTAAGTTGGGGAGTTCATTTATTGCGTAAGATAATTTAAACCATTGTCTGATCCCCCCCCCTGCGTAAGAAAAAATAAAACTTGAATGAATCCCCCCCCCCTTTCATTTGATTCTTACGTAAGATCAGTATCTACCAAACTTGCAAAGAAAAGTAGCAATTTCTTTTTAAACTTGTAATTTTTGCTTATCTTTGTGATCTTACGTAAGAATAATCCAGACCCCTCCCACCCCCATGTAAGAAAAAATAAGACTAGTTCGGACCCCCTCCCCCCTCAAGTCGTCTTACGTAATAAATGAACAGCGCCTTGTTTATAAACTAATTCAAAATGATGGGTGCCTGCCGTTTTGCCGAAAAGATTTTGCCAAAATTTCATTACCCAAACAAATTTTAGCAACCTTTTTTTATAGCATTGCAATATTTCGAATGATTTTAGTTCGCATATTTTCATTTGGTCAAATTTTTACTTGGCAAAATATTGCCAAGTATAATGTCATTATGGCATTTGGTCTATAATCAAATGATTTATTACAGCAAACAATCTTCAGACAATAAACGTTTGGTGAAATGATTTGTTAAGACAAAAAATGTTAAGGCAAAAATAGCATTTTTTGGTAATTAGGTTAGATTAAAACTGTGACCTCCTACGCACGAGCCGAGCGAGCGAAGCGAGCGGTGCCGCGGTAGCGGCTGGCGAGTGCTAGACACGACTTGCATTAATAGGAAAAAGATATTGTTTTTAGTAGGGTACCCGGAACTCAACTATTTAGATTAGGTTAATTACTTATTTTTAAAAAAATGGTTAGGTTAGGTTAGGTTAAAACTGTGACCCCCTACGCACGAGCCGAGCGAGCGAAGCGAGCGGTGCTGCGGCAGCGGCCGGCGAGTGCCAGACACGACTTGCATTAATAGAAAAAAAGATATTGTTTTAAGTTACCCGGAACTCAACTATGTATTTAGATTAGGTTAATTTCTTCTTTAAAAAAAAATGGGTAGGTTAGGTTAGGTTAAAACTGTGACCTCCTACGCACGAGCCGAGCGAGCGAAGCGAGCGGTGCCGCGGCAGCGGCCGGCGAGTGCCAGGAACGACTACATTATATAGAAAAAAAATAGTTAATATTCATATTATTATTACCTGTTTAGAATTTTTGATTTACCTCCTACCCACTCAGTTCACATTTTTGTCATTGAAGCATTTGACTGAATAGGAAAGGGTTAATTGAAAACTGACGATACTAAATATTTGTATTATTTGATTTTGCGTAAAAACTGTTATTCCAACTGAAACATTTGATTAAATGAAAAATGTTAAAAGTACTAGTTGGTAAACATGTTATAGTTTAAACGTTCATTTGCCAAACATTAGGTTTGCGTTACAATTTTTTGTCAATAGATTTTTTGCTAAGTAATAATTTGGCAAATGAAATTATGCGAAACATTTTTTGGGAAATGAAAATTTGTCAAATTCCTTTCGGTCAAACAAGGGAGACCCCAAAATGATATTATTTTATTTTTGGCTCCTTTTTTAACAAGATATTTATGGTTCCTACATTTCTGTATAAAATAAACCTACATCATCATCATAATTTCGGCGCGGTATCACCCACTCCTGGGTATAAGCCTCCCCTTTCTTCTGCCATACTTCCCGGTTCCTTGCGTCTCTCATCCAGGTATTTCCCGCGAGTTTGAACCAACAACCAGTCAACCCAGCGTGCTTTTGGATGGCCCTGCAGGATAATTGTGTAACACACTATCAGTAGCAATGGCTTTCATATTGACAGTTCAATAACATCCATTGCGTTATTTACGTTGTTGAGTAGACAAATTTTTCGAACATATTAAGCAATGGATTAGCAATATCCTTCAAAATGATTCAGACTGTGTTTGATAGTATGTTATGCAATTATGGTGCTGGTTTCCTGACCTTGGCTTAAATAAACCTACGTTAAAGGCACAAACTGTAGGTAAACATTAAATCAACAGACACAACAAAACGTTTGTTATTTAAACTTCGGTGCATAGGTTACCTATATTTATTTATTTATTTATTCATTCAGTAGTACACATACGTTATATACATTTAAGTTGATGCCAACATAAACTCATTAGAGTTTTACTGTGCACCAAAATCATCGACTACATAATTTAGAGAATTTAACCACTTAAGTAGGTACTTAGGTAAAAAGTAACGAGTAACAATAACAAAACAAAATTACAACGGGTGTAAGCGAAATACTATTATCTAATACATCAGTGACCAATCCGGCCGTCCATACTTAAAACAAAAGTGGTGGAGGGTTCTTGAATTGATACAGGTGGTTCCCAAAAGTACATATACATATGTTGTTAGAAATAGTTAACTTTAAATTTTATTTGTGTTATGATATTATTGTCAGGTATATTTTTGCTTTAATATTGTTTTAAATTATTTATATGTTTTCATTATTCTCAAATTAGATTCACAGGTAGGGACATCGACGCGCAAACTATAATCATGAATTCAGCACATGATTCTAGACTCCCTAGTATATACATTTTTCGTCAATTATTAAAAAAATAACAACTGTTGCATAGAAAAGTGCAATACTTACGCGGTCAAAATGTATGATACAGCAAAATTTTTTTTCAATAACCTACGATATATCATCTCATGGGACTCAAATTGTTCAGAATCATGTACTGAGTTCATGGTAACAGGCTGCCCGTCGATGTCCCTGGCACCATGTATACCAATACCTACCTACCAACTAGAATAGAGGTTGCCTTATACAATGTTTACAATAACTATAATAGATAAGATACTACAGCGGCTCTGTCTGTCTTACCCACTGTCTTATTGGATTTTTTCTACGAATTTCGAAGTCAGGATTTTTGGTAATGGACTCACTCGCGCACTGAAATAACTATAAATTATCCCCAATTAATCACACTAACCGTATAATTATAACTGTAGGTTCCATCAAGTCTTACGTAAGGAGGCACTGTAGCAGCTAAACCGATTAGCTACACACTCCTAGCAATAATATAATGACTGACCTATATCCGCTTTATTGGTTTCTGAATAATGACAAATCAATTAACATTTAACATGTCGGTTGCAAATTTGAATTTTTGAACAAGTTGGTGCAATATTTTAATATCTAATCGAACAAGACGCATTGACTTCAACAACAATACAACGGTACATTCAACAACAACCTTGAACAACTCATTCCCCAAATTAACAACATAACCTAAAAAAATACACTGCAATTGACACTAAATTAATAAAAAAAAAAAACAATTTTATTGCAGTTTTCATGTAAATTACAGTAAACATATTGATTGAAAATGAGGAAATACGTACCGGTCCGTAGTGTAGACCGCGCGGCGGCGATAATAGCGCAGAACGCGAGCACGCTGCGCAGGCGCATGTTTGACACTAGCTCGTTACAACTAAACTACCTCACGGCGCACCGGGCGCACGCTTTTGCTCACGATAATAATTAGGTAGCGTAGAATAATACAGAAGGTTTGAAGATAATGACGTGTAGGTATAAGGATTATGTGAATAAGGCATCATTTTTCAACAATCAGATAATTTTCATCTGTGCGATAAATATTGTGGTTTACCAGCTTTTGTATAGAAGTTAAATTATTTCAGACTATTGAAAAATCAGTCCTAAGTACTTAGACATAAGGACTTTAGTTTCTAGATAATGATAGATACGAATTATAATAATAATAATAATAATTTTTTATTTATTTCTAATTAGTTACAGACGAGAAAATACATTATATAGTTGTTATGGTTATAAATAGGTAAAAAAATGGATTACAACTGGTTGGCATAAGAATAAAGAGGAGAGAGGAATTATTCGATAGATGGCGCTACAGGGTTCAACCACCGGCCTTGATTTCCTAGAAAACTACGTCGTATTGCCCAATATGACGTAGTTTTCTAGGAAATCAAGGCCTCTAATAATTCACGGTCAAACAAATCAGCTAGCGATACTCTGCAGACGTGATGGGTATCGATATCTAAGTACGATAAAATTGAAATAAAATGATTTTATGTTTTTTTTTTTAGGTCAACGACCTTTGGTTGTTTTGTTACTTTAGTATGAGTTGAGAAATTTCTTTTGTTTTATTGTATTTAGATATGTGAAGTTTACACGAAAAAAACTGTTATTGTTAAACTGATATTTCAAGTAACTACACTAACTGCGGATGACCCCAAAAAATCATCATGTTTAGATATCGTCGTATACGTCTGCAGAGTTTCGCTAGCTAATTTAATTTGACTCTGTATTAGTAAGTGCGGGCCACCAACCCGCAACCACGCAACATGAAAGCCAATAGTGACAATCTTGGCGCGGTCAGGTTATTGCAACGTTTGGTGTTTATCATAAATGCGTGGACTTACTTTTGTTTGGGATGGCCCCACTGTTCTTCTATATTCTGTGGTACAGTCGAATATCGATGAGTCTGTGGCCGTTCTAAAATTAAGGTGTTTTGTTTATGTATTAAATAGAGTCAGAAATAGAATCTGACGATTGGCTAATTAGGTTTTTGAGGTCAGTATGTTACTGCAAATATGTAGATTTTGAAGTGGTTGGGTTGGATTCGAATGTTGAACTTACTTCACCAGTATTATTTTCACCAGAGATTTAAGAATAGGTACGATCCGACTTCTCATTGTACGACAACAATCTAAGGTCAGCTAAAATTGGAAATGTATAGCTTGATATGTCGTCGTGTGCCCGACTGACTAAACTTACATAGAAACTTGAATTACTTTTGGGGATAGATTTTAAAAAATCTTTTTTTAGTACTTACTTACTTTCGCTAATAAGGAACTCTTGAGCAAAATTTCGTGCTTCTAGACCATCTATGTTCTAGACCCAGCACTTTGCGCTGTCTGTCAGTGAACGAATGAATTTAAGATTTTTATGAATTAGAAAAAGATTAACCAAAAGCTAGGGTACAGTTACGATGTTCTCCTTAACATTACAAGTAGTTCCCGCTCATACAAAGCTATACACAGTCTGGCCATAAATACTGTTACAATAAAAAATAAGAAAGATAATTATTACATTTGAATTTGGAATCTGTCATTTTTATACGATTTTTCATTCAGTTTTCTAATGTTGGCGCCAATACATTGTACAATATTTTGCGATATTAAAATGGAGTGGGGTGTTAAAGAGAACTAAATAGCTGTGATTGCATTACACAAAGTTGGCATGGAGCCAAATGCAATTTTTAAAACTCTCCATACGCATTGTATTTGTCAAATGTTTGTGTACCGGGCTATTAATAGGTACAATGAGACCTCCTATGTTTGTGACAGAAAAAGATCTGGCCGTCCACGTAGTGTTCGTACGAAAAAGGTGGTCAAAGCAGTAAGGGAAAGAATTCGAAGAAATCCTGTCCGAAAGCAAAAGATTTTATCTCGGGAGATGAAGATAGCACCCAGAAACATGTCGCGTATTTTAAAAGATGACTTAGGACTTGCAGCCTATAAGAGACGCACTGGTCATTTTTTAACTAATAATTTAAAAAAGAATAGGGTGGTAAAATCGAAACAACTACGGAAGCGGTACGCAAAGGGAGGTCACAGAAAAATTTTGTTTACCGATGAGAAAATCTTTACAATTGAGCAACATTTTAACAAAAAAAAAATACCGTATTATGCTCAAAGCTCTAAGGAAGCTTCCCAATTAGTCGACAGAGTGCAACGTGGGCATTATCTGACTTCAGTGATGGTTTGGTGGGGTGTTAGCTATGAAGGAGTGACTGAGCCATATTTTTGTGAAAAAGGTATCAAAACATCGGCACAAGTGTATCAAGATACCATTCTTGAGAAGGTAGTTAAGCCCCTTAACAACACCATGTTCAATAACCAAGTATGGTCCTTCCAACAAGACTCGGCGCCGGGTCATAAAGCTCGGTCCACGCAGTCTTGTTTGGAAGTGAACGTTTCGGACTTCATCACAGCTGAAGACTGGCCGTCGTCTAGTCCCGATCTTATTCCGCTGGATTATGATTTATGGTCAGTTTTAGAGAGTACGGCTTGCTCTAAACGCCATGATAATTTGGAGTCCCTAAAACAATCCATACGATTGGCAGTGAAGAATTTTCCCATGGAAAGAGTGCGTGCTTCTATTGATAACTCAACGCTCAACGTTTAAAGGATTGTATTGCAGCTAATGGAGACCACTTCGAATAAGCTTTTTATATTTTAAATTGTTTTATATTTATGTATTAAACTAACACACTGTACAAATAATAAATATAATTTGCAATAAAAAAAATTTTTTTTTCTTCGTGACAATATTTATGGCATGACTAGACACACACAGTGGCAGACTCAAGCAATGATGACGGTAAGTGTGGGTGTGTGTAGTAAGAGTGGGTGGAACCACTTCACTTCTGACGTAGCACGAGCTCATAAAGGCAGCTAAACGAGGTGACAGATTGAAGACAGTTCTAGAAACTATCGCAGTTGTAAGTGTAAGATAATGCAAACTGACATGCAGCTTACAACTGGTACAGTTTTAATTCTCTTAATGTACCGACCGTTATTGACATTGCCTACTCTACTAGACCCCAAAATACAAGCCCTGCTTAATTTGGGGTTCAACGGTCAAACCAAAAATTGTGATGTACAAACTTAGCTGCGTTTACGTAAAATTATCTACTGTCTGTCATCACCTTTTCTTCTCGCCAATAAACCATTTTTATTTTGTTAGATTCCAACATTCTTGTCCGTATACTTAGAGTAACAGGTAGTTTCCATGCAAACCAAAACAACTACAACTTACTCCGCGAAAACTACCTAAGAACTTCATTACCAACTCGGGAAATGAACGCTATAACCGAAGAAACCATCTCATTACAGCAATTACCGTCGACGAGATAACGTTACGTGCTAAACGCTTGTATTACCTATAGATACACGTGTATACATTACTGACATATATATATAATAGCGGCTGGATATCGGAGCGCCCGAATGATATCGACCGGAGCTTCGTATCGCACTGCGCAGGGTCCGTACAGCCTCCCGGTTAAGGCTAAGACTGTTCTCGATTTAATTTCGGAGTATTTAATTTGTAGAAGGTAGATGGTTTACTTATTCGAGTTTATTTATTTATTAGGGGCAAAAACAGTTACATGCTGCAAAATACAGAGAAATAATGAAACTAAAATTTAACAAACATGTAACCACACCATTGTCCACGTAACTAAAGGTTTAAAAGAAGTGCTAAAGACAAGTGATAAAAAAGAAAAATAAAACAATAGTCGCTGCCAGAATATTGTCCAGTTACTTACCTTAGCTTAATTTAACTTAAAAAAACTTGCTAAACTAAATATCCAGAGCCATTTTCTTAAATAATAATAATAATACTTAATAAGTAATTTATTTCAGACTTTGTCCATAAGTTTGTTAGTAACAATGTTCATAGTCTAGTATTAGTAAAAGTAAAAATTGACAGAAATATAAATCAAGCGCTTGCCTTCGCGTGAAGGCATATCCAGTGCGCCATCAGCAACGAATCCCATCGATCGATTAAATGATTGGGTAGATAGACATATCTAGTGCAATAAAATGCTTGTTGTGGGAATAACGACACATCACAAGGCGACGGTGAGGTGCACGTTCCCCAGCTTTAGTCCTGCATATGTCTGTATGGAATAGTTGAGGGACGCGCACCCTTCGAGTAACAGTACTTTTGTAATGTAGGTATCAGGTGAGACCTTGAGATAATGTTATTATGTTGCATCCAGAGCATGCCGAATTGCGTTCACATTGGAAAAAAATGGATGGTGTAGGTAACCATCAGTCGAGTCATTAGTAACAAACATCCGTCTGGTCTTGGGAATGAGGGAATCATGGGAATTTTATCTATCGTATTGTTTTTTTTTTAACCGACTTCAAAAAAAGGAGGAGGTTCTCAATTCGGATTCTTTTCTTTTATGTATGTTCGGGCATAACTCCGTCATATATAGACGAATTTGCAAAATTCTTTGTTTTTTGTTCCAAAGAGATTTATTCCGAAATGGTCCCATTTAAATTTCGTAAAGATCCGATTATGAGTTTCGGAGACAGACAACGGAACTCTTCAATAAATGCCAGCAGATCAACCGCTATTGCTGCTATCGCATATGTATGCATTGTTTACGCAATCACACAACATAACATCACGCCTGTACCCTCTAAAGGGGTAAAATAAAGAAAGAAAGAAAAAGTATTTATTGCGACTCGTACAGGGCGTACTCGTATGCAACGCTCATTTCTGTCAAAGTTGTTATTGGAGTACCTCTACTCTTGCAAGTATATATCTATATGAATTTGTGTGGGGTAGGTAGGTACAACTAAAAACAGAAAAATATTTTTTATTTACAAAAAAAAAAAACTACTTCTGATCTTTAAGCTCTATTGTGTTACCATAGCTTGTTAGATTATAGCAGCGGGGTATTTGCGTAACACACTATCAGTAGCAATGGCTTTCATTTTGACAGTTCAACGACATTCATTGCGTTATTTACGTTGCTAAGCAGTCTTTTTTTCGAATATATAAAGCAATGGATTAGCAGTATTCTTCAAAATGATCCAGATTGTGTTTTAAAGTGTGTTACACAGTTAAGGTGCTGATCAGACTACGTTACTCATCCTTATTTTATTTTGAATCTCATTTCACAAAATCTCTATCGCATTATTATGTATTTATATATACTTTCTCATCATCTTTATTCATTTTCAAATAATTTTATATCATTAAACATCTACGAAAGTACGAACTTTGACACCGTTTTTCTTGAAGCCTGCCCTTAACTGGCGCGCTGACTTCAATCAGCGCCGCCTTTGCAAAGTGAAGTTGTCGCTCGAATAGTGAATCTATTAAAATGTTATACGTCTGTGCATACATATTGTGAGACCGCGACATCCCAGTTTATGTTACCAGTGGCTAATCAGATAATGGTACGTACTATTAATAATTGGTTATCGACGAAGAGATTATTATTATGGCGCTTTTCTTTGTATTATTGAATATTGTGATGATAGATTGATTATATTTTTGGCGAGACTCGATCCTGTTTCCGGAATTTCATAGTGATCTAGCAGTCTTTGTGCTGCGACTTTTATATAATTAAAATCCAAACAAAAGCCGTATTTGACAACCACTTTACTGATTAGATATCTTTATTACTTTCGACTTTTATTTAATTGTGATTACACTTTTTATTTCGGGTATCGTGTTACCTAGGAACTGGGTTGTGGAGGTCAGATAGGCTCAGCTCCATGTAAAAATACTGGCAATTAGCTGTATCCTGTTAGATTGGAAGCCAACCCCAACATAGTTCGGAAAAAGGCTAGGCAGATGATGAGACATTTAATTTTGTTCTAATATTGTAGACACTTCTTTATCTGAAATTAACAGATCAATAAGATGAATCCAACATTGCGATTATTATTGCTAAATGCCACTTTGTATAGCACCTTTCTTCTTGTTCGTATCACTGCAATCAAGACTTCTACCTACCTACCTATTATTATTACTATTTTTTTACTGAAACGTCCTAAAGGCCCTGACAATGTCAGCTGATCTTTAGAATGAACAATCGCAGGGAAATTGCCAAAAACATACCTACACCGTGCTTAAAATATGGATTGGTGATCACAGTTTTTAGTTACCAGCTGACCGAAAGATGCTGATGTGAGTTTCCTTTCTCGACATCCACAGATGAGAGAATTGAAAAGGCGGGTGTACCTACTTATTATTGTACAGGGTGGCAGGGACATCGACGTGCAACATGTCACCATGGATTCAGTACATGATTCTGAAACACCCTGCGTGCACATTTTCGTCGCTTATTTAAAAAAAAAAGTAGTAGTACCTATTGCACTTTTTAAGAAACAGTTTTTTTTTTCTCTTTATTTATTAGGGACTTGCAACCATTAATGGGTCATGTCAGCCCCATCATTTCCTTACGCAAGTTACTTACAAAATTTTCTTAAGACTATTAAATATAAATTTATAAATAAGCTTAGCTTTATTGCTTGCAGGGTAAGCCAGAATACATTGGAAAAGAAACGGTTGTCGTTGTTTTAATAAGCTACGAAAAATGTCTGCGTATTGAATCACGTGCTGAATTTATGTTAACAGTTTATTAATAGATACTGGCCAGAAATCACGCAAAAACCTAAAAACTCTTTCCGACCTAGTAACAAGTAATAAAGACCTTTGAACCGTATAAAATATTCTGTTCTTTTGTTTTGCATTCGAACAGATGTTAATCGTCTGTAAACTAATCTAATTTGCATGAATATCAGCTTGAATACAAAGTCAGGGGAATTAATTGTTGAGAAAATTGACTACCAACTGAAATTGCCCGTATATTCAAATCACAACTGTCATTACTTGACACAGTGTTACAGTTCAGCCGTCTAGAGAATGCATATTAGTTTTTATGAAACTGACAGGCTTCAAGAACGCATTCTCTCGTCGGCCACACTGTAGATATAATAACAGGTTAAAACACGGTTAATTCAGGTAGTATGTTAATTTCATAAGCAGTTAGTGTCCCTGACTGTACCTACACTACATCACCTTTTTTTTCTACTTTCAAGCTTAACTGGGAATAAAAGAAAACTAAGAAGGTACCTATCTATCTATACTTACTCATGAGACTTTCAAACTTTCCAATGACACATTAAAACGCTTTTTCAGTTCAAAATTAATAAAATTGCAAACGAATCATTAGTTATTATACAATGTGGATCTCCACATTGACAATACGGCGATAAATGAAATTGCCCCGAATTTCTTAGTAACGGTCCGGGATTTGGAAGTTGGTGGTTTAATACCCCCGTGCCTCGGAAAGCACGTAAAGCCGTTGGTCCTGCACCTGATCTCTCTCCGGTCGTGTCGGATAGCCATCTCATCGGACTATGAGAGTAAAGGAAAATCTAGCTTTATTTAGCTGTCCTTACTCAAGTACTACACTTTGATCATCAAATTACACATTTTGGTCACGGATAACCATGATTGAGCGAAGTGAACAATTAGAATAATAAAAAAATCTCAAGCATATCCATGATAGTCTCCGCAGTGCCAATATGGTAACTCTGAATAGCGAATAAGGCTGCGTTCAGACGACACGCGCCCGATAATCGCACGCCACGCGCGTCTGCACCCGCGTCTAACTCGCTTTGAAATTTTTTGTATATAATTTGAGTCACACATCAAGAGATCTCAAATTGCATTTATCGAAGTCCAACTGCACACGCCTCGCGCCCGCCTCATGCCAACCCCGCGCCATCGAGTGAAAGATTTTGCGCGTGCCGAACGCGGGTGTAAGGCATCTATACACGGCCTAAAAAATGGCATGAGATTTTCTTTTGTGCATTTTGACACAAGTGAATGAGGCCACCAGCACTAACAATCGGATAGAAAGGTAAATAGAAGTATACATATAATTTTACATTAACCTTTAATAAACTACGGTATGTTCCAGGCAAGGATGGAGCTCCCCGTGCTAGACAAGTTCTGCTTCATCTTCGACTTGAGGACAGGATGTATTGTGATGGGATTTATCAATTCCGTAAGTAGTATGCCTCGAATCCTCACCCTACACAAAAAATCGCGGTTATGTACGACTATCAACTCTTTTGAATTACCACCTAACTAAAAAGCCATAGGGTAATCATCATTTTTCTTCTATTATTTCTACTATTCGTTATCTTCGTAGTCAGTCACGTCTTTTCTAGCTATATCATCTTTCACACAGTACATCCGTCGTTGTTTCGGTCTGTCCCTACTCATAGTCATAGAGCCATCCACATATTATGTACAGTGTTTTGGGTAAGCAACGATGGATGGGATGTATGAAAGATATAGGTATACCTACTATGCATATTATCATTAGACAATATTCTATCAACAATAATAAACACAACAAATAATAAAAACAAAAAAATCAACAACAACAACAATCAACAAAACAACAACAACAATCAACAATACAACAACAACAATCAACAAAAGAAACGAACTTTTAATAAAAAAAAATTATTTGTTCACACTTACAAAATAAAGTCGTTGTATTATTTAAGCCAGTAAAAAAAGCGTTCCTTTCTTACCTCCAGGTTGTAACATTCATCCTATCACTACTCCTGATAAACTTCGCGGTCAACATCAAGGATGCCACCGAAGCGCAGCTGAAGCGCGATGACATCGACTCGATGTCATCGGTGGTGTACACCATCGTGGTCCTGCTGGTGATCCTGCTGTTCGTCAAGTTCATACTGGACCTGGGCTTTGTAACCTCGGTGTATAAGGTGAGGCTCCCCCATTTATTGTGACGTCATTTATTTATTTATTGTTTTGTTTATTTAATCAATAAAACATACGAATATACACAAGACATGGCACATGACTAATGGGCAACATCAGTTATTAAGTTGGGGCACTCCTTCACATAATGGAGACCAGAGCATGCACCATTAAGTTAACAACTAAGCCCCTCAGCCGTCACGCAAGCTGATTCAGCCGATCGATTCTGTAAAAATCTCACCGTGAAAACTTAGGTGAAGTGAGCTTAGAGTGAGCTGTCAATAGCGTCAATCGCTAGCATTAGTTGGAATGACAGCTCACTCCACGCTCACTGCACCTAAATTTTCACGGTGAGATGGTTACAGAATCGCACTGCAGTTCGGCAGCCATTGTTTTACTAACTGTCTTTTATATAGTGACAGTTGAAGATCAAAGTTGAAATATCCTACTATCCTACTAATAATAAAAACGTGAAAGTTTGTATGGATGGATGGATGTTTGTTACACGCAAAAATTAATGAATAGCTAGTGATGTCGTGTTTCGTTGATTTTAAAATTCGGCATAGTTTGAATGGGCTCCGATCTCACCAAAGGAATAAACAGACACGCACATTATGTAGAATTTTCTTTATTATTAGCCTATATCTATCTTCCCACTGTTGGGCAAAGGCCTCCTCCAAGTCATCCCAGGAAGTCTTTTCCCGCACCACCTCGAACTAGCCCTCACGGTAGGAGTCGGTTCATCTCGCCACCTCTTTCTGGGCCGGCCTCGGCAGTGTCGTCCACCTTCAGGCATCCATTGTGTGGAAACTTTTGCACAGCGGTCATCGTGTATGCAGCTGATGTAAAAATTTCTTGACAAGTAGGACAGGACTAAACAGGCCACTGTTGATTTACAGGAAAAACTGGGCCTCATGAAGAAGTACTGCATCTTCTGGATAATATTCCTGGTGCTGTACATCATTGGCTTCCTCAAGACCCTGTTCCACATGGACGCTGGATACGTCATCGCTCAGATCATGTTTCTCGGTAAGTCACATAGAACGGTACAAACACAACAACAGACATATAGAATGCGATCAGCACCCTAATCGCGTAACACACTTTCAATCACAATCTGAATCATTTTGAAGGATATTGCTAATCCATTGCTTCATATGTTCGAAAAATTTGTCTGGTCAACAACGTGAATAACGCGATGAATGTTGTTGAACTGTCAAAATGAAAGCCATTGCTATTGTCAGTGTGTTACGGAATTAAAATGCTGGAGACCCTATAGCCAGACCGCGTGACGAAACGTAACGTAAATTCGAAAGATTTTTGAACCGAAAATTGCAACTATTCTGTAATATTTTGGTTTACTTACATGTAAAAGTAAAGCAAACACCTCGGTGACTGAAAGTTCCAAACAGTTTTATTTGAATAGTTTCCTATATCGACTGTCGCAACAAACACTATCGAAACTGCAAAAAAACGACTTTTGCTTTTTTACATAATTGAAAACAGAATTTGAAACAGTGTGGGATACATAAAAAAATATAATTAAAAACCTATTACTAAAGAAGTTTTTAATTGAACAAAATTGATACAGCAGTGCGATTCTGTAACCTGAAATATATCTCATATATATAAAAAAGAAAAAGAAATATAAAGAAAGAAAAAAAAAAAAAGTTAAAAGTTAAAATAGCACAATCAAGGATTGATTGTCCTGAACTTCTTTCTAAGCTGTCTCTTAATGTTCCACCTCGACATTCTCGTTTGAGAAATCTCATTCATGCTCCTTACGCTCGCACAGTTTACCGTAGCAACTCTTATATGGTTCGCTCAGTCAAAGTTTTTAACCAAATTGTTAAGAATAAGCACCCTTCAATCGATTTGTTTGCAAGCAGCTTAGCGTCCATTACTACTGTCTTATCTAAGCAGTATAATATTGTTTCTGATGCACTCTGACAGCGGCTGCGCATATATGGCAGATGCATGTGCCGCTGCTGTTGGAGTATGTGCCGTTACTGGTATTTAATTTAATTTATTAGTTAAGTAATTTAATTTATTATTTAAGTAAGTCAATTTTGAAAATGTGTTCAACAATACTCTATTACTAACTGTGGAGGCTTGTAAATAGCTTGTCGTTTATTACCTCACTACTACTTCTGTATTTAATAGCTGTAAGCCACCCAAAGACAATAAAATCAAATAAATAAATAAAATAAATAAATATATATCTCACCGTGAAAACTCCGGTGAAGTGAGCGTGGAGTGAGCTGTCATTCCAACTAATGCTAGGGAATGTCACTATTGACAGCTCAATCTGAGCTCACTTCACCTGACTTTTCACGGTGAGATTTGTACAGAATCGATCGGCTGTACTGCCGGTCGATTCTGTAAAAATCTCACCGTAAAAACTCAAGTGAAGTGAATTTGATGTCACATCATTAGGCGGGAGGAAACGCCCGGGTGTCACCATTGCCAGGATCGCCCAGAGGACACGGTGGAGCACACGGTGGAGGTCTGCCCCGCTTGGGCGGAGCACCGCCGAGTCCTCGTAGAGGCGATCGGCAGCGGCAACAGCTGTTCCCTATATTTATGTTCGTCTAACTCGTCAAAATGTAGGGAACAGCTGATTTTTTTTCGCGATTTCTGGTTTGGTCCCACAGTAAAAGTTGTTCATAACGATGAGTACAATGACCTCTTAATAGGTTGTTGGTGTTTTACCAATAACCCTGTATATGCAAGAAATGTAACGTAAAAGGCCACCTACGACGAATGTGCAAAAAGATAAATTTCGTAGGAACTGGCGGGTCGGGTGAGAGCGACGATGACGGTACGACAAAAAAAAAATACGTTCATTCAGAGGTGAACCTATGACTTTAGTAGTTTCGATTCAAAATATTAAGCTAAAGTTCGAAGTAGATACCGGATCGGCAGTCACAGCGATTTCAGAAAAAGTATACAATTTTTTTTTTAAATTGTTGCCATTATCACCAACGACGGATCAATTGTTTAAATACACGGGGCTTGTTATTCAGTGTTTAGGAATAGTGCAATTGCCTATTAGATACTTGGACAAGACACAGACTGTTAATGTTAGGGTGATTCGCGATGGTAGTCCCCCAATTTTAGGGCGAGATTTCATTAGTTTGTTTGGATTACACACGTTGCAAATAAATTATTGTAAAACAACTCAAATTGCTGAACAGTTAAAATTACAGTTTCAAAATATAAAGTTAAGTTACAGTTGAAAGAAAACGCAAAGCCAATTTTTTATAAAGCTCGTCCTATAGCGTTTGTACTCAAAGATCAAATAAACGGTGAGATTGATCGTTTGTTACGTATAGTTGTGTTAAAACCGGTTCAATTTTCAGAATACGCGTCGTATAGGGACAATTGTCCCTATATTAAAGCGCGATGGTTCAATCAGGTTATGTGTTGATTACTCTTTAAGCGTAAACAACAGCTGGTTGTTGAACAGTATCCGTTACCGACTGCTCAAGAACTTTTTTATAAAATTACACGGGGGTCAATAGTTTAGCAAGTTGAACTTAACGCAAGCTTACTCACAATTTGTGTTAGATCAGGCGTCTCAGAAAATAACTTGGATTGATTAGTTTTTGGTCTTGTTAGTGGTCCTGCTATTTTTCAGCGGGCTATGGAGTGTTTACTGTCGGGATTAGACGGTGTTATGTGTTTCCTTGACATCTGTATTACAGGGGCAACTAAAGAGCAACACTTAGTTATGTGCGGTCTTGCAACGATTACAAGACGCAGGATTAACACTTGTCTTATCTTAAAGATAAGTGCGTGATCTTCGAGAACAAAATATAATATTTAGGTTATACTATAGATAAGAATGGTTTAAGGAAACCAAATGAAAAGGTCAAAGCTATAGTCCAAGCACCTCTACCAACAAACATGCATAAGTTACAATCGTTTTTGGGGTTAGTCAATTATCATAGGAAGTTTGTCCCTAACGCATCATCAATTTTGAGCCCGCTCTATTCATTGTTGCAAAAGGGATACAATACAATAGGCAATACGTGGAAATGGGAGGTGATACATGATAATGCATTCAGAGCAATTAAGAAATGTTTAGCCTCAAATCAGGTTCTTGCTCATATTGATCAAAATGCTCAAATAATTTTGACGGTGGACGCTTCGCCCAGCGGCTTAGGAGCTATCTTGTCACAGATAGGGTCAGACAAGGTGGAGCGCCCTGTATCGTTCGCTTCACGTAGCAGAGAAGCGGTATTCTTAGATACAAAAAGAGGCTACAGCTATTATTTTTGGAGTGCGAAGTTTTCACCAGTACTTATATGGAAGATCAGTTCCGTTTGTGCTTCGTGCCGACCACAAACCCCTTTTATCTATCTTTGGTCCATATCGGGGTATTCCAGGTCTCTGCAAATAGGTTGCAGCGTTACGAAATGTTCCTGAGTGGTTACAATTACACCATCGAATACATACGCAGCGTCGACAACAGCGCAGATTTTTTATCGCGCGCCAGTCTGCCTGACAGTGAGTCAGCGGCGGCTAATGGGGGGTATGGCTACAGGGCCGACGATAGTTTAGTCCCTGTAGAAGATCGCGCATCTTATGTTAATTTTGTTACCGATGGTAGTTTACCCATTACAATTAGCGAAATTCGTGATGAAACTCAGAAAGATCCAGTATTAATTAAAGTTTTATCATATGTCGTTAAAGGCTGACCTAAGCGACTATCAGATATATTAAGCCTTATTTTCTATGTCAAAATCAGTTGTCGTATGAAGGCGGTTGTATTATGCGAGGGCACAAGGTTTTTATTAGAGAGACACTTCGGGAAAAAATATTATTAGAGCTACATAAGTCACATTCGGGTATTGTGAAAACGAAAGCGGAAGCGCGCAGCAGATTTTGGTTTCCAGGAATTGATTAACGCTGTAGAGAAAATGATTGCGGATTGTGAGGTTTGTTTACAGTTAGCAGCGCGTGCGCCACCAGCGCTGTGCCCACATCCACCGCAAGCTTTCTATCGTATTCACATAGATTTTCTCGGCCCCATACATAACCGTTCCTATTTGGTGATTGTGGATGCGTACTCGAATTGGGTAGAAGCTTACGATATGGGAACGAATATGTCATCATTATCTGTGATTAATAAAATGTATGAATACATGGCACGATTTGGCTTATCGCATACTATTATAGTCAGTGATAATCGCACACAGTTTACTTCCTCAGAATTTAGGACGTTTTGTGTTTCAAATGATATTTCGCATGTGACGTCGCCTGCTTATCATCCGGCTAGTAACGGCGGCGACGGCAGGCGGAAAGCTACGTGAAGGTGGTTAAAAAAGGAATCAAATCTTGTATGTTAAGTAGTAGTAATTTCACGGGATTAAATAATAACTTGCTTAAATATCTATTTGATTATAGAAATTCCATACATTCTGCAACGTGCTGTTCACCTGCGTTTGTTTTTGGTCATAAACTTAGATTTAATTACACCGGCGTCTATCACTCTCACCCGAAACGTCGAAAACAAACAGTGTTTGCAGTCTAAACAGAATACTGACAAAACTTTTAAATACTTTAAACAAGGAGACAGTGTTTTGTATAAAAAAAACAACACTAATAAACAAGGAATTTGGAATAAAGGTGTAATCATTAAAAAAATAGGAAAAGTTGTTTATACAATGTGTAACGGAAAGGGTATATACATACCAAGGACAAGGCTTCTTTGGATGATATCAAACGATATTGGAAGGGTTTTTTAATCCTATCTCTACATGTTCGGAAGTTATGAGATTTTTTAATACATTGATACCAGAAACCAAACTTTTAAAATTGAAATAAGCACATCACTAGCACTAAGTCAGCTGATCGGTCTCAGCGAACTATTTGCAAGTAAAAATAAACCTCTTATTACTCCTGGTAATTCCGAATGAAAGGTTCCGCATGTTTATTTTTTGTTTACAAAATTTTATTACTGACTTTTAGAATAGAATAGCATTTATTTGCAAATATGGGTAATACATAAGTAGATAGTAGTAGATATAAACCAGAGTTCTGCCACCATTTGGATTTCACAATTCGGCATGCAAACATTTTCATTATACAAAATTGTTAAAATTTAAATTCTCATTAAAACATTGAATTAATTATTACATTCAATAAATAAAATTATTAAAATTCAAATTTTCATTACAACTAATTTAATTATTACATTCAATAACAGCAATTATTAAAATTCAAGTTGTCATTAAAACATTAACTTAATTACAACAATATACTTACGTACATTAAATAAAATGGTCAAAAATTTAAATTGTCATTAACAGACAAATTATATAAGAATGAAAATCGTGGTCAAAACATAAATAAACAAACATACATTAAAATTCCAGGTCATAGATAATATGTAACATAATAATGAATTTAAAAATTACAGGTATTCAGAAAAAGTTTTGTCCGTTAAAAACTCAGTTACACTATAGTATGTTTTAACTATTAATAATTTTCGAAGTCTACTTTTGAATTGCACTGTTTTCAAATCTTTCCAAGCACGTGGCAATTTATTATAAACAATTGGGGCCATGTAATAAATGCTTTTGCGCATCATAGTTGTTAGACACGACACCTGATTTAATTTTGTATTGTCTCGCCTATTTCTTGGAAATACATCGGCCAAACGTTCAAAACGATTTGGATGGTTCTTTACAAACACAACTACTTCGAGAATATAAATACAGGGAAGTGTCAAAATGTTGTACTGCTTAAAATATGGCTTGCAACTGTCGGTGGTTTTTAGTTTGAACATTGACCGGAGACATCTCTTTTGAGCCTTAAATGCTGTTTCTTTATCGGCGGAGTTTGGCCAGAAGCAGGGCTTATACCAAAACAGTAACATAATTTTTGTAAGAACCTTGGCACAGGAAATGAGTTTGCCAGAAAGTGATGATGATGATTAGATAAGTCCTTAGTTATCTAATCATCATAAAAAAAAAAACAAATCAGACTTAGCATCTACACACATACCTTTGTTTTTTTTTCTTACTTTGTAAAGTATTGTAATTATTATTTTGATTATTGTGAATGTGAAGACTGTGGGGCATTTCATTTATTTATTTAACCATTTATGTACACACATATACACATATAAACAGACAAGAAAAAACATAACATAAAAAATAGGTACAGAGGTGATGCTTATTTCATAAGAAATCTCTTCCAGCACACCTGCGATAGGAAAATAGATACAGAGATGTGAACTGAGACATGAGAATTTTTTTTCTCTCTGTTCTTTCAGTTTTTGTCGTGGTCTGGCAGTTTGAGTAATTTATGTAGTCTACCCAAATGCCTTTTCTTTGGTATTGTTCGTCGAATCGTTGAGCTCCTTAAGTTTTGAGTAGAGCTGCACGCATCGAAGGACTGGAACAATTTGCCTGCAGCGGTTTTCCCGCCCGATTATAATTTAAGTGTCTTCAAGGCTAGAGTGAATAGGCTCATAATAAATTAGTGCGCTTTACCATCAACGATTGCATCACTGCTTTGCATCAGGCGGGATCGCAGTCAAGCACTAGTTTATATCATATATAAAAAAAAAAACGATTACTGACAACTGCGTTCACTGACTGGACAGGTCTACTCAATCTGTGTGGTTCTTTCCTCAAAAAACCATTTCAGACATTGATCTACATGGTCCTCACATAATCTGACCAAGACTTTAAAACAGACCTTGACCTTTGTGAGTTTGTTTCGGCCTTTCTTCTTGGAGTAGTCAGATAGGAAACGCCGACATCATCTAGTTTTTTAAATATGATTCACTTTATCTGTAGGTAGCTAAGCTAAGACTGATTTTGTTTCTGTTATTTTAAGGTGCACAATTCGAAATTTCCTTTAGATTTTGTTGTTATTGTGGTCCAGAATGACTTTGTATTTTATCTAACTAGTATGTTTTCATTATAACTGTTATAAGTTAAGGATTTATATTATTTTTTACTGATCTCATTGATTTTAGGAGATCCAATGGGCTGTGATTAGTTTTTAATAGTTATTAAAGTCACGTTTGGTCATAATCCAATTAAGTGAAATGAACTTCTTCATTGCACTCAATTGGAATAAGACCAAACGTTGATGTTTATTTTTTTTTATGAAAAAAAAACGATTGTTGATGCATAACTTTTCTTTAAAATTTTGCATGCTATGTTTTATACTAGCTAAACATGCTTGTGCCTCAATTTGTATTTAACACCCTTGTATACCATGTTTTACGCAAATAAATATTCTATTCTATTCTATTCTAAATCTTTTGCATCGAATTACAACTTTGAATTGCTCTCCTTTGAAGTACGTGATTTGAAGTTTCGATAGTGTTTGTTGCGGCAGTCGATATGCTTCAAAATACTTATGCGAGTGACAAGATGGTACTTTAGTATAACATTGCGACAAGAAAAAATGTACCTACCACCTGTAGAAATCAATATCTACTCTTGAAATTAAGTAAATATTATGTGCGATATAAATATTTTCAATGTAAAAACGTACGAATTTACGTTACGTTTACGGGGTTCGTGGCTAAATAATAACAGTAGTACGGATCAATCTTCAGGGTTAGGCAATGCTTGTCGAGGTCGACCCGTGGATGGGTGACCGTCCATAACATACCGCAACCCCTCCGTATCTCGGACAGCACGTTACATGGTATCCTGTCTTTTCGCCGAAAATGGTTTAGCAGATTATCACTTGCCAACCAACGTTTCGCCGATGTTTCACTTTGACAACTAACGATTAGCAAATTTTTGCATGACAGCGTTTCATTTGGTAGCATTATTGTTAAGTTGATTATTTATAATGACACAATACCTTTGGGACATTTATCATTTGTCAAACATTTCACTAGGCTTTTGTAAAGGGAAACAGTTAGGTTAGGTCACATTAAAGATAAAGTAAAAAAAAAAAATAACTAACTACCTGTATAAATATAATTTGTCCCAAATGAAAATGGCATCTTTGTACTTCTTGAAAGTTGGCATTTTAAAAAGTGTCATTATGAAAAGCAGACCAAACGTACAGTTAGTAACTGTGAGGTTGGGAAATAAAACAAAATTACGTATATGATAAGTTGGCAAATGACTATTCGGCAAAATAAAATCTGCGAAACGTTAGTTGGCTAGTGAAAATCTGGTAAAGAATTTTCGGCGAAAGGGCAGAGATCCTTCGTAGATAAGCATTTGCCAGGCAACCCACGACCTACAACTCGTAAGTCGCGGCCGATACCACTGGGCAACCACTGCTCGTCGCTCCATATAAAATACTGATATCCCGCTGCATCCAGTTAGACTGAAAGCCGACCTTGGGGTCGGCTTTCAGTCTAGTATACATAGTAGAGAATATCCGAGCAGATTCATTTTTATTTTACTCCGTGCGTTCGTGTTATTTATGGAGCAATATGCGATGACTGTAGGTACTATGAAGTATCAAATATTTAATTATTTATTCACGATCTTACGCAAATTAATCTACTTATATTAATTTTCAGCTGGAAACTTGTACTACATCGTGGTCATTAGGAGCTACTTGATATCAATCAACGAAGACAGTGTCATGTAAATAGTTCCTTTTCATAGAAATTTATTATCTTCACTACATAACAACAAGAAAGGGAGTTCCCTCGACAAAAAAAAAAAAAAAAAATCAATTCAGAAAATGTATATTGTTTGTATAATTATATTTTTTTGTCACAATTTTACAAAATTTGTAAAGAAATTTGTATGAATAACATGTCATGGTTTTTGTAGGTCTCTGGATAGTGATAGAGACAAAAATATCGTTTGATAATTGCAAATGTATGTGCAGTGTTTAGTAAAATGTACCAATAGATGGCGTTACTTACCATAGTGTAGGAAACCTTATTATCAAATAGATTGTTGATATGTATCGCTAGATAGAATTAACATATCAGAAAATATCCGTGAATGTTTTGCGTTCTTAAAATTGTTTCACAGAAAACAATATTATACTTCTTAACAAGAGATATTTGGAGAAAAAAAGGATGAGTTAATGAGGAGCGGATATAAAGAATTGTACAATATCATGAGAGTTATGCTTATGAAGAAGAAGAGTTTAAAGGACCAAATTATAAAGATCTGTCTTTAAAGAACTACAATCATCAGGTGGTATAAAGTCATTACATAGTTTATTATTAAAATACTAGGTGGCGTCGACGGTACGAAGGTAATCGATATTTATTGATGTACAGACGCCAGCAGGTCAAGCTACCCGAAGCTGTCAAATTTTCCCAATCAACCTTGGACCTTAACGATTTAGCGATAAAGTTGAAAATCTATTAAAGAAATTTGACAGATTGTAGTAACTTGATGTGCTGGCGTCCGTACACCGATTATTGTTGACAATTAAGTTTACACATCTTCATAAATGGAGGCTTACATACCTATAATTGTAAAGAAAGGGACATGGCAAGATACGAAATGCCACCTATGCCAAGGTCATCATCAGCGCCATCTAGTAGGTATATGTATAATATAATGTATATTTTTTTTGGGACGCTATTTTGTGTATAACTTTTCTTTGAAAATTCTATAATTTATTATCGTAAAAGAATGTGTAATTCCTGTTGGTTTATGCTGCGTATATTGAATATGATTATTATAATGGATATTGGCGCCGATTCCCTTGTTCACAAACTAAGCTTAATTTAACTTTAGTGCATCTTTTTCTTTCTATTTCATGAGAAAAAGGATATAAGTTAAATATTAGTTTCGTCCTGTCAAATTAGTCAGCGCCTGACGTAAATTGACGTATTTTTAGTAGCCATGTTTTTAATCACGTCTAAATCGTCTATGGAGTATCTTAATTTGACAGGACTACACTAATATTTATCTTCTGTCCTTTTCTTAATGAAATAGGAAGAAAAAGATGCACTGAACTTAAATTAAGTATAGTTTATGAACAAGGGAAAAGGAAAGGGAAAATAAATAAAGGAAGGGAAGGGGAAATAATAAATAAGTAAGGGAATCGACGCCATTAGTTGCTATTTCATTTTAGTACGATGTTATTGTAATGCATAGTTATCCGATGTGTGTTAACCAAAAAAATATTCATTGTTATTTAATATTTATGCTTTTAAAAGGTGCAGCCGACCGATTCTGTAAAAATCTCACCGTGAAAAGTTAGGTGAAGTGAGCTGTCAATAGTGTCAATCCCTAGCATTAGTTGGAATGACAGCTCACTCCACGCTCACTTCACCTAAGTTTTCACGGCGAGATGGTTACAGAATCGCAATGCAGCTCCTAGTCCAATATTTGAGGACAACCGTGGACAAACAAAAGTCTTCAATGAATATTGATGTCTTACTTTTATAAAACACGGAATCGGAATCACATGATTTTATAATAGAAAAAAACAATTTTTACCTGTTAGGCTTACTGCGGCTTTTTCTGAACGAATGTTACAAGATGTAGGTACCTACCTACCTATAGTTGTTTATTTCTTTTAAATAATTAACAAAATAAACTGGCAGGTAATGTTAATATTGGATTAGGAGCTTTTCAAATATTTTACGTGATATAAAAACTAAACAGTCATAGTTTGGTGGTTGTGAAAAGCTTCCGCTTTATCCTTTTTTGTTATACATATTTGTATAAATGTATAGTAAAATGTTATTTTATATCATTTTGATATGAAGATTTGTCTTCCATTTTGTAGATTAAAGTGATCATCGTTTGTTGTGAAGTTCGATAAATAGGTACCATGTTTTAATCTACATAAATCGGTTGTCGTTGAAACGAGGCGAATCGTTACCTATGTACGTATAGGTCATTTCTACAAAACAAGGATAATAATTTGCTTTTTCGCGTCAGTCTGTATGCATGCAATAGGTATTTTTTATCGATCGGTTTTGCCAGATAAAATTAAAATGCCTTTAGCACAACATGTATCTACCTACAGGTAAACCTAATATTGAGGTGTTTTCAGTCGGCAACCGAAGTATGTACTTATGTTGATTGTCTGCGACATTTTCTTCTTATAACAGAGAGTAGTTAGAGTGTCCATGGAGTTTCTTGCCCGGTCTTCTCCATAGGTACCTACTACGCTTTGGAATGGGCAACTAGCTTCATTTCTCTGACTGACCGACCCCTTGACAATTCAAAAGTGCCTGTAATTGGTTTAATTGAAATAAATACTTTGAGTTTTGAGTTTTTTGAGTTGAGTTATGTCAATAATATTTATACAAAACGCAAATATAAATTCTTGGATATTCTGGGTAGGTTACCATTTTGCGTTTGCAATTTTTCAATTATTATACAAAATTGAAAATCAGTTTTATGGACATATTTACCAAATTTCTAAAAATCTTAAACATTTCACGTTTAATTAATGTACAATTGATACTTCTGAGATTGTTATTCTATACTAACATTTGAAATCTACATATCTTTTATATCACTTACGTAATTTGGACATATATTACGGTCATAGGATCTGACAAAAAGGAGCATAACAGATTTATATTGCACGAATATTTATACATTACCAAAATTCATTATTGTATAAATATTTTTTGTATAATTATTCTTATTAAAAGTTAAAACATCACTCAAGGTCATACTTATCAGTATCTTGTGAAAATATTTACTTATTTTTTGTTTGATTTTGATTAAATTGTTACTTTAAACGGTATAAGTTCTAGTTGTCAAGTAACGACGGTTAAACTGTCTGTGTGGATCCCCTTGTGTGTAATAATAGGTTAGTGGGCGATCTAGCAAATGTACTTATATATTAAATAGCTGTGATTGTTCTAGTGTCCATGTATGCCATAAATATAATAAAGGGAACAGAAGAATTGGTTGTAAACATGTACTCTACAGTGCTGTATATATTGCAGATATATTATACACAAAATATTATGGCAGATTGATACGTTTAACATTATACATCGCAGATAACATTTTATTGGTAACTTGTATATGTATTTCAACACGTGGCGATATTTAAGAGTACGTCTTGAGAATCGTGGGCAGTCAGCGCCTCTATAACATTGCTGAATGGATAATAATTTTACCAAGGCATAAGCTATTCACATATACCTGAATAAATCATACCGATCCGGGAGAAGAAAAAATACCATTATCATGATTTGATAATAACTTCATAATACATTTTATATTTTAAATACAAACAAAATTATTTGAATTATTTGACTGACTGTATACAACAAAGCTTTTTAATAAAATTTCATGAAAAGTACAGTTTCTCAGAAAACGCTTAGTTCTGTATAAATTAGATTAAATGGATGTGTATTTAATGTTTGTAGGTACCAAATAAACTAAATAACGACAATAATACGTCCTTCGCTTTAATTAGCTGATAGATTATTGTATCCATGTCTGTACCTGTCCACTGTAGGGAAGCATATAGATAATTATACATATTTGAAAAACAATTTTCCTGTGTTTTTTTAAAGTTGGTTTTCGCTTCTTTAAATACGGGATTAGTTGTAGTTACATTTTATTGTTCCTGATTGCAAATATATGTTATAATTATATTTATTATCAAATATTATATTCATAAGTTTTAACATTCCTTTTTATCTGGTCTATAATAGTTTCGTAAAAAAATTATTTAAATCTATTTGCTTCCCCTAATTCCTAAAAATATGAGAATCCCCTAAACAAGTACCATTATTTTTTACTAAATTAACAGTATTATATTGCAGAATTGAGGAGTAGTAAAGGGTTTTCTTATATTTTATACTAAAAATCTTTATGAATATTTACCTACATTATAACTTGTACTTCCCCTTTACAGTGTACTCAAATTATTTGTTAGAAACGTTTATAATAAATGTATATTATTATGTAGTATGGGTTTATTCACATTGGAATACCTACAAAAAATGAGGAAATATGGTAATATTACCTAATGATTACAAATACAATGTTGCTCGATTAACTTGAAGGAAATTTGTAACAATAATTTAATTGGTATAATAAAACTTGCAGCTCGTTGATTATTGTGGTTTAAGGTTAAAAATAAATTTAATTTCATTGTTTTAATTAATATACAGTCTAGGTTTATTACTGCCAATGTGTATTTTAATTTAAATGACTCAAATGGCAATCATTCTTAACTGAAATGCTGCAAGAAGTATATTTACAGCAAGATAGGGATAAAGTAATGAAAGGTGAAAATAAAGGTGGAATCAATTGACCGAACAACTATTGCTAAACTAATTTGAAGTATAAGTAGTTATCAGACAAATTGACTTGACAATTGACTTGTTTATTGTTTCTGGTGTAATAAATATATGGTTCCAGTAGGTACAAATAGACGACTCCGCATTGGAGTGTACCTAAATGTGGTGCTGTTCCACAAACGATAAGATACTTATAATCATATCCTACATGCCACGTCAGCGCCACGTTACAGGAAGTGATGGACGCTAGTGATGGCGCCAACACGTAACCGAGTTCTAGGCCAAGTCCATTTAGTTTGCGAAGAAGATATGGACGGAAGGATGCTAATATTAGTCGAAAACATAACTAATATAATATTATCCTGTCTAATATGAATAAGCCCATAACTTAAATGTTTGCACAACTATCGATCAATTATAAACGCTTTAAATGTTGTAACAATTATTTACAATGTGGATTGAATTTAATTTTATAGACATTTTGATGTTTGTGATTGTTGTACAACGCTTTGTTAAATGCATTGGGTATTTAAAAATAAAAGGAAGTTATAGCAAACTGTTTCTTATTTATTATTTGTGTACATACATTTTTCTTTTTGATTATACAATATTCATTCAATGATGCAGTCTCCATATTAAGTAATCAAATTCTTGACAAGATTTTTACGTTACTTTAAATCATATACACCTTAATAAGTCTGACAATCAGTCTTACCAAGGGGTATCGTATTACCCAGTCACTGGGTTGTGGAGGTCAGATCGCTCCATGTAAAATAATGGTATTCAGCAGCATCCGGTTAGATTGGAAGCCTCTCAGGCAGATGATGACGATGATGATGAATAGAATCATATTACAAACAATAATATTGAGGGTAAACATGTTATTTTACACAAGATAGGTTTAGGTACAATACATAATAATATTTATATACTACATCATATAAATAGTTCGCCTACAACATCAAAGGCACGGTATTTGCACATAATTCATTATTTAAGGCTATTATTATGACAACAAGGTATTATACAGATTATTTTATTTTATTTTAAGTACATAGCTGCAAAAGTTATATAGGTACACCTAAAAAAAACAAATATAGTGTAGCTGCCGTTACAACTACTACGTATTTGTTTTTCATGAACTGAAAAATCCGGACAAAAAAAACAAATTTATTTACAGAATAAATAAAAACATGATTTGGTTTATTTTCCTAACTCCTATGAACAGGTATAAACAATAATAATTATACATTTTTGAAAAGTGTTTCTTGAAAAATTTCCAAATATCCTTTCACTGGTGCTGTAAAAGGAGATTTCAATGAAATAACGACTAGGTAGGAGAACACCAATAGGTATATTTGCTAATGATGATAATATCGAAATTCTTTTGCTACTGTCCAAAATAATCATTGCAACGGCCTATGAGGGTAACTAGCCGATAAGATTCAAACATTAATTAGAAATTGAACTTTACGAGCATCTGACATGCAAACCAAAAGCAGAGCTGAAAAACTAGATCTAGGTACCTAGCTTTCCTAGGTTTAAAGCAAAAACCTAAAATTACTCGGATATCTAATAAATTACAATGTTGCTTAAAAAAAATACAGTCCACTCGTCGAGAGATTGCGTTCCTGACACCTGTCAGTGTGACAATTCTAGTAGCTCTTAGAGATCAAATATAATCCGCAAAAAAGTATTCGTTTGTCTGAAACTGACAGGTGTCAAGAATGCCTTCTCTCGTCGGCCGCACTGTGACACATTTTTTATTCCTTTTCTCTCAGGCGAGTTTCATCTCATTCTAAGTATCTCATTTGTTCAAGGTATTAATCTCCGAGACGTGTCTTATTAACAAAACGACAAAGACAAAATACATAGGTAGCTACACTATATCTATACATATTATAAATTAAAGTCGCTTTTCCGCGTCTGTCTGTGTGACGGCATTGTTATTCCCAAGTTCCAATTACTCAACGGATATTAATATGCGGGTTTCACCATCACTTAGATTTGTCCCGAAAGGTTTTAAACATATTATGTCAAACGTACATGTAATAAAGAAACAATGTTTTGTCAAGTCACAAAAACAGCGTGAAGCAGGGGAGGATCGCTAGTCTATACTGATATTATAAAGAGGTAAAATTTGTTTGTTTGTATGTATGTAGGGGGTAATCCCCGGAACTACCTGTCAGATTTTGTCTTGTCAAAAATAAATGTGAAAAATCTTATTGCATTTGATATCCAAATTTATGTCGAACTATACTAGGTACATAATTATTATTCAAAATTGTATAACTGTGTGTATAACTGATTAGAAGAAACCACATCAGCGGGATAATTCATTGCGTAACACACTAACATTAGGAATGACTTTCATTTTGACAGTTCAACAACATTCGTTGCGTTATTTACGTTGTTAAGTAGACACATTTTTCGTACATATGAAACAATGGATTAGCAATATCCTTCAAAAGGATTCAGATGGTGATTAATAGTGTGTTACGCAGTTAGAGTGGGATGAAATAAATAGAATAGAATAGAATAGAATACTAAATAGAGGAAGATTGTAGAACGTGGGGTTCTGTAGTTTCTGCTTATACTATTAAAACTGTGGTAAAACAAGGTGAGTTTCTTTTGATTATTATAAGAAGTCCATGGCTTTTTTTTCTAGTTTTAAAAAGGTGCCTTATGTTGTCATTTGTTACAGTCCGTCCGTCGCGAGAATGCTTTTCTGACAGTGCGACAAAAATCAAATTAGCAAAATACGTATTCGTTTGTATGAAACTGACAGGTATCAAGAAAGCCTTTTCTCAGCGGCCGAACTGTAATTCTTATTACTAAACATATAAAAACTTACACAGGCACATTTAAAACCTATTAATAAAATACGTTAAATAGACTGATGCAAGGATCTTTTGGCGCCTATATGACGTTGACAGGAGGCGTTGTTGGTAAATATTTGCCACAGACATCGTATTGAAAGAATAAGATGGCGGCCATTGTTCCGATTTCAACAACGCGCCAAAAGATCCTTGTACCGTTGTAGGTATCTGCAGCCCGATTCAAACTTTACGGCGGCTCTGATTGTGCGCCACGCGCTGCGCAGTACCTCACCCCTCACCCCCGCTGACAGGTGAATTTGTTACTGCGCAGCGACTCGCCTCATGTTCCGAGCCGCCATAAAGGTTGAATCGGGCCGTATACATTAACTAATCCACGCTGTCTTGGAGGGACTATTCTTTAAAGTCGTGTCCACCCCAACAAAGTATGTACAGTTGCATAAAATACTGGCAAGATTCTAGCGAGCTGGCTCAGATGGGTATAGCAGTCTCCAAGTACGCCATCTTCATCAAGCGGTAGAGGCTGTTGATCATCGTCAGGTAGTACAGGGAGTACACTAAAAAGTTAAATAAAAAAGATTTCATTAGAAGGATATAGGATTTTGGGTTTTCTTGACCATAAATTCGACCCTTCACTGCTACATAAAATGCGCAAGGAGAGGATTCTTTATGTCACAGGTTCGACTCGGCATGGTGACAAAATTGAATATTACGTAAAAACATACATAAATGATATGTTCAGAGTCAGCTTGACTTGTGCCGAGCCGACCCGAACATGAATCCATTTCATCTCAGAATACCAGATTCTCAACAGGGAGGGTAGATGCCGAACGGAGTTTTCCGATCGGCATGAGCCGAATGAAAGCCGATTATGTATATTCAATGCTTCGGGCCGGCTTTGTTGTTCAATAAATACTGCTGAATCATTAGACGGAAATTATATTAGCTTAACTCCGGGATTTCTTCTCAATTATGAAGTTGACCGTCCACTGCTACGTGGAATGTTCACGGAGAGGTTTGCCAAGTTATGAGTGCTTCATGCTTGTTCGATTTGGGATGATCGGCATAGCCAGGCGGCAAAATTTTCAGCAAAAACCGCTCGGCCTTGTTCGAATCGTGCCGAGCCGACCCGAACATAATTCAGCAAGGGTACGGAGCGTAGCGAGGAAAGCCGAATATGGCAGTAATTGCTTCGGGGCCGGCTCTGTTGTTCAACAAATTGCCAATCTGAATGTGCCGACCCAAACAAATGTGTAGCTGCGCGTTTCATTATTTACTAGACACGCATCCGTGCGTAGCGTGGTCGTGGGTTATACAAAGAGAAGCTATGTAAGTACATGAAATGAATATGTGTGAAACGGGAATATGTATAGTAATTGCTACGGACCGGCTTTGTGGTTCAAGAAATAATGCCCGATCAAATATGTCCTCCCTCTTAGCTGCGCGGGACATTTGTTTGCCAGCCACGCATCCGTGCGTAGCGTGGCCGTGAGATGATCCTGTCTACATTTTTTTATAAAGAGAAGCAAAGTACATGTACGAAGCTTAGCCGTGGGTTGTCGTGGAGGAGTGCATGGTGCATCCCTGATTCCAAACTGTCGTCGAACCGAAGCGAGGTGCCTTCCTCATTGCGTCATTTCTAATTTAACATCAATAGAATTTACTACGCAGTCAGTTTATTTATTGAATAGGTACACCAACAGCATATACATTTAAAATTGTTTTAAAACAGGTATTCAGGATATATACGCAAATTCTAAGCGTACATAACAGTAGTCAATTAGTTCATTACAAGGTTCGTAATAATAATAATTAGTGATTCATTTCAATGAATCATTATTAATTACCGAGGGCAGTCCCTGAATTAACTACCCATAGGCTATGGTGCCAGTATTTGCTTCAAGTATTGAATTCATAGAGCAGTGGAAAGTGGCCAAGCGGGCACCTGTGTAAACTAGTTCATTACCACTGCTCTCAAAAAGGTAAAGAAAAACATCTTGAGGAAACCGGCATGTCCTAGAAGCAAAAATTCGGAGACGTGGGCCATCCACAAACCGATACCGTATTTCCAGAAGGGTTTGGCAGAGGTGTAGCTATAGTACACCCGCATTTCACCAGTTATGTTTAAGTCCCATGTAATAAGAAGGAAACCTATTGCCATCAACAGCTGCTACTGAGAAATTCCTAGAGGAGAAATCCAATAACACTTTGCCCGACCAGCGAATCGAACCCAGGACCTCATACTCAGTAGTACCGCTTGCGACCACTAAACAAACGAAGCAGTCTACTAGTGCCTAGAGTATAAAATACTCCTTGTTACTTACAAGCTCCACCGATCAACAGGAACACAATGAGGGCGATGTGGCCAGGCCCCTTCAGGAAGTCATCCAGTCTGAACAGGCACGTCACTATGGCAACCAGGAATATGCAGAATATGAACACTGAGTTGAACACCAGGGACCACTGCAGCTTCGATGGACGTTTCTGGAAAAAAAGAAGAGACTACTGGTTTAATTCTTTATTTCTCCCCAAATTTTTGTTTTCTACAAAATAACTGAGCATTTTTTACGGTTTTTTTGAAAAACCCAACAGTGAAGTTCAAGGAAAGATTATCATCATCATCATTTCAGCCGAAAGACGTCCACTGCTGGAGATAGGTCGTCCCCAAGCACCTCCACTTCGAAAGGTTCTGTGTTACCCGCATCTATAACGGAATCCACCAGGTCATCGGTCCACTTTGTGAGGGAGGCTTCCAAGTAAGTAAAATGCTTATAATGACAATGAATTAGGATTAAGGTGTTCTTAAAAATACGGAAATTGCCCTCTAGTTTGTCGTACCATTTTATTTGATTATTGCGTCACAGAGGGAGCTCTGTGACGTCATAATCAAACAAAATGGTTCTCACCAGTACAATGCCGAACAATGCGATAAGATTGCTGATAGCCGAAAATGTAGACAGTCACATACTTTTTTTCGTGACGAATTTACTTTGTGACGAATGTACAACAACCCGTATAACCATGCTCATGGTTTTCCGAAGGTCAATCAATTTTCGTACATAAAAACCTTTAAATTCAAGTTGCAATCTCATCTCAGCGACAAACAATGTTCTAAACTTGTCAAAAATAAATGTAAATTACAGGGATTTTTGGCTGATTCAGGAATTGCCCATCAGGGTTGAATTTTGGCCCCTCTTTCTGTGACGTCATAACAAAACAAAATGGCCTCACCAGTACAATACCGTACAGCGCAATAAGGTTGCTGATAGCCGACAACGTGGAGAACATGACCATGCTCATGGATATCAGGTTGTCTTCTGGCTCCCTCTCTCTGTGACGTGGCAGGTTCCATGCCCCGGTTGCGATGTTAGCTGCACAGGCCAGCTAGAAAAAAATCAAGGAAAGTATTATACAGGGTTAAATTAAATAAACTGGCGAACGTGATGGGTGGCTACTGAGTAACGATATCTAAAGGAAATCTAAAAAAAAAATCGAAGTTGTTATTTCTAATAGTGACCCCGAGCAGATAAAGTTACTTAACATTAAGTAGGTGAGTTTACGAAGACTATATGTCAACAACGCATTCTCTCCTATTTCGGCCACATAGTAAGCAGAGGCGATGAAAGTTTGGAAAAACTGACTGTGGTTGGGAACACCGAAGGCAAGCGATCGCGCGGTTGTTCACCAACACGATGGACCGATCAGGTGAAGGAATCAGCGTACTCTAAATTCTACACGATAGTAAGGGATGCGCTGGACAGAAACCGGCGGAGGCGGATCATCCGCTCTAGATGCAACTCCGAAGCTTATAAAATCCACGAGTTTATAAAATCTTTTGATTGTGTTATATTTTTTTAGTTTTACCCTGTATAATCAACCTATAAAAGCCTATAACAGCCTATATTGTTCCCACTGTTGGTAGGCCATCGGGGTAAATGCGTAACACACTAACAGATCGACAACATTCATTGCGGTATTTACGTGGTCAGGCAGACAATTTTTTCCAACATGTGAAGCAATGGATTAGGAATTACATTCCTTCGGATTTTGGAAGAAATAGTGTTACGCCATTGGGGTGCAAGTTGTTATCCAAAACGCGAGTCTAGTGCGGGTTGGTGCTTCAAAGTAAAATGTTTCCCCACTTTGGCGAACACAGATGTGATGTACCTATATGTTCCGAGAGGGAAATAGGACGGTTTTATTTATTTATTTATTAAAGAATGGAAGACTTGAAGCTAAAAAAAAAAAACAAACAAAAAAAGGAAACAATAGTCGACAGAAAGCCAATTACAAGTCTTCCCGTTTAGACTTTTAATAAAACTTGTGTTGTGAACATACAAGCAGTAACATATTACTATATACTATATTTAATAGTTAAAACTATTAAAATAACCACTTGTGTTCTTTTTTATTACAAAACATATCCTGCTAATATTATAAACGTGAAAGTTTGTACGGATGGATGTTTGTTACTCTTTCACGCAAAAACCACTGAACGGATTTGGATGAAATTTGGCACACATATGGTTTATAACCAGGATTAACATATAAGACTATTTATCCTGGTCCTGCACTGGATCCTGGACCCGCATAAGTTTCGATCCCGTGGGAATATCGTTCCCACGGGATCGAAACTTATGCGGGTGAAACCGCGGGGTGCAGCTAGTAAACAATATAAAACAAAAACACAACGTTTTCCGGTTTTTCGAACAACTAATTGCTCTCTTATGAGGATACGACCGGAAGTTGCGGTTGTGGTTGGGCAACAGGAACTATTTTCTTTACAAATATGACAATTCTTTGTCCTACAAATTGGGATACCCCATTAAGTGGATTGTCATTGATACCTTCACAGGTACTACGTATTAGAATACGTACCTATCCATGAAGGTATTAATGAGAATCTTTATTAATATACAGGCGAAAAAGACACCACATAGCCGTCAACTACGCATTCTGTACATCACACTAAAAAAGTGCACAAAAATAATTGTTGGGAAACGAATTTTATTTTTAAGGTTAATCCATTGCTTCATATGTACGAAAAATGTTTCTGCTCAGCAACGTAAATAACGCAATGAATGTTGTTGAACTGTCAAAATGAAACCCATTGCTAATATCGGGGAATATCGGGATAAAAAGTGTTCTATGTGTTAATCCTGGTTATAAACTATCCGTGTGCCAAATTTCATTCAAATCTGTTGAGTACTTTTTGGGTGAAAGAGTAACAAACATCCGTCCATCCATCCGTCCATCCATCCATCCTCACAAACTTTCGCGTTTATAATATTAGTAGGATAGTAGGATATACCGATCCGGAAAAACAATTAATAAATTGAGTCAGAGAGGATTACATACCGTCCTTCCCAATAACGCATGCACTAACGCATGTGCAACGGTCATTGTTATAATGTGCATAAGACCCTTTTTGATAGATAAGCAAGTAATGGTAAGTATTTGATCACTTGGAAAATACATTGATTGTTTAAATAAGGATAATTACTATTCCACATGAATGCAGGATACGATTTACCATATATCACTTAATATGAGATCACGTCTGCATTTCTCAAATGGCAGGTCTTAGGTCTGTTCTCTGAGGTATATCTTATACAGACTTCAAGATCAAGAGATACTTAAATAAAGAAAGAAAATATTTCATTTGGGATCCACACAGTAAAAAAGGAGCATTTAAACCTAACAAAAAAATTACATTAAAATCAACAAAACGAAAAAAGCCCTGTACGAGGCCAAAAAGGCTCCTATCTCACCATATTGTTGCGATATTTAAAAAATAAATACCGCAGCGCTGGTGATCTGATATATCGTAATAACATTTAACCTAATAAACGATCCGACTTGATTTGAACAATAAGACGAATATTTAAAACTTTTGCAGTTGTTCTTGCCACTTTTAATAAAATAACAACTGACTTAAGATGAAAAATAAATGGAATTTCCATTTTCCTTTATAGGTACCCGCTACCCACTAATTACATTCGTCGACTGTATCTTTGAATAATTGTCAGTTACGCATGCCACGCGCGTTATTCATTCCTGTTATAGGTACTTGTCCCAACGCCGACGACGAACGAGGAAGCTACTAGTTATCAACGATTTTCTCTTTCAAGAAACGTACAAAATATTAAGTCTCGGGAAGGTAAATTAAAAGAGATGCGTCTATTAATAGTTGATCGCTGATTTTTCACACCGACGCCGGCGAGTACTCGTTTGTCGCAACAACAAGAGCTATCAAAGAGAGTACTCGCTCAGTAACGCTCGCTTGACGGGCAGAACACTAGCTTAGAGACTCACGCTTGGTACGTACGCATACCAGCGAGTAAGTAATCGCTATTCGCCGTCGCGCACTCACTGCTCGTCAACTCGCTTTTGCCAGCTTTGTGCTCATGCATGGCAACTGCATCAGTCGAGACTCGTCGTCAGCAGTCCTCGACTTGTCGGCGGCAGTCTTCGACTCGATGGCGTCAGTGTCAGTCGTCGACGCGTCGACTGCAACCTACCGCTCGTGTATATGAGTACGTGAACACGAGCAGCATGCTGCCGCTGCGTCGACGGCCGCAGTTGCCTCTGCCGTTGGCAACGTGCCACTTGTGTGTATGAGCTCTCTATTCGCTTCCCGTTAGTCGCCTGCGGTGGGACAGGTGGCTAAACACATACATTATAAAAGTAGGCCGACGTACAACAATATGTGAACGTGATGAGCATATGTGCCTACCTCTTATTGTTGGTACAATGATACCACATCCAGTGATTCATGATAGATTGCAAACAACGCCGCTATAGGTGTAGGTACTCGTACATAACAATAAATTGTTGTTGCATTATAATTTGTGGTTGTATAAGATAAGTAATGTAATATACAATTTGCATGCATGCATTGTTTTATAAACTTACGAGTACGTACTCGTACGTTATTATTAACACAGGTTTTTCCTTATTTAGATTTTAGATCAGCTAACTAACTGTTGGGTTAGGTTATGTTTATTAATTTTTGCCGTCAATTCCAGAAGCTTTTCCTAATCTTTAACTTTCTGTGGAAGTCCATGATCAGTTACCAAAGGATTCCCGGTTACTTTGATTACATTACCCGTCGAGAACCGGATAATCTTGAAAAGTTGCTGGTGTTGTCAAAAAACAGATGGGAAAAGACCTGGCGGCCGGTCACCTTACAGCTGGTCAGACCAAGTACTCGTAACCGCCCCCATGGACTCTCTGCTACGACCGCCCTGAAAGAACCGGAGAATCGAACGAAGTGGAAAGAACATCGTACTTAAGCCACGAAGGCCTGTCAGGGATACGACCTTTAGTAATGAAGTACGTGACCACGAAGAAGTAAAGTAAATCATATTTTGCTCCAAATGGGAAAGTGCTAGTAGACTGATGATCACTGGACGCAGCGGCTGAGCCATCTATTTTTTTAAATCTTGCTTAGCTTACCTACATAGATGGTTTGATAAGTTACCAGTTCACCCTCGTAGCAAAACGCAATGAATGTTGTTGAATTGTCAACATGAAAGCCATTGCTCCCGATAGTGTGTTACTCAATAACCCCGTTGAATGAACTGAATACGCACCGTCAAGAACAAACACAAAGTTCTTTTCCACCACTCAAAATGTTCATGCATCAAATCAATCAGTCTCATCATTTATGTAAACAGACTCAGTAAATAGCTATTAGTTTATCTGTTTGATAGCACTTTCAGACAAACCAGACCACTTCGTACGAGGTTAGACACAAATAGCCCTATACAGTACAGTCAAACAAGTTGTTTGGCATACAGGCAAACATTATACATATTCACTTTTATCGTGGGTGTAATATCTTTTTAAGCGGATTGCTTGAGAGAGTGATATAGAAGTTTTGGCTACTCTGAACACACTCTCACGAAATTGTTTTAAAAGTGTGTGAGATATTTTTACCAAATATTTTGTTCGACTGTACAGTACTTGAATCAACCAACTCCGCATCCTTGCAGCCACCTCTTTAAGGTGGTCGGTCCATCTAGTTAGGGGGCGTCCCAAACTACACTTGCCGATACGCGGTCTCCACTCCAACATCCTAATTGCGTAAACACACTTTCAATCACAATCTGAATCATTTTGAAGGATATTGCTAATCCATTGCTTCTTATTTCGAAAAATTTGTCTGTTCAACAACTTAAATAACGCAATGAATGTTGTTGAACTGTCGAAATGAAAGCCATTGCTACTGTTAGTGTGTTACGCAATTACCTTGCATCAAGGTAATGGACTCGTCTGCTCCAGCGGCCATCGGTCCTTCGACAAACATGGCCAGCCCAGTGCCACTTCAGTTGCATGTTCTAGGGATTTGAGGGAAACCCTACTATTTTTATTTTTAGCTTATTTATTTGGGAAAACAAACAATTGTACAATATGTTTTACAAAAGAGGAAAAATAATATAAAAGACATGTGGGTTAATGTACAATCAACAACGTTTCCACAGATTACTAGTGTACATAACTAAATAGATAGGTAAGTACAAATTACATTTAAATACTGAGTTGGTATCTTAAACTTTTAGCTTAGTTACTAATTACACTTAGTGTTGTTTTTGATCATCACACAAACAATCAAAAATATTTCTCTTGAAATTACTTTGGGACAGAAAAAAGATATCTAAATGATAAAAGTGCTTATTATAAATTTTTACTAGTCGACGGAGTGGAGCTCGCACACCAGCATGTGTTCGGCTAGTAGTCGTCGCAAAAAGCGGGTAAGCACGCACCTCCCGTCTGATTACAGTTCTAGGCACAACATATGAAATATTATTAATTAGTTCGATACAGTTAAATTTATTATGAACCAATCCGTGAAGCATCATGGTTTGGAGTAATAGGCGTCTAGATTGCAAAATGATCAATCTGAACTTTTCCAGTGACTCCACGTAAGACAGGGGCAAGAGACGACATTTATACTGCATAGCTAGTATATATTTACGTTGAACTATTTCGCTTTAACCCTGTGATATCCTACCTGCTGCCACCAGAAAATATTACTAGCTGACCTATAGGTTAATATCGCAGCATAATCAGCCTATAATGTTTCAACTGCTAGAAAACAGGCCTCCTCTCTATGAGAGGGAGTGGGCCTTAATCCACCACGCGGGCCCAGTGCGGTGTTGGTAGATGTCACTTGCCTTGAAATTTTGGTTCTAAGACATGCCGGTTTTCTCACGATGTTCCCTTCAGCGTTTTGGGAGCAGTGGTGATGAAATAATTTACACAAAGTGCTTATCGTAAAGTGACGACTCGCCCGTTTTTCGTGCGAATCGAATAATAACAAACAAAATATGAATATTAAGTACTGTACTAACAAGTTATCTAAGTATAACGAATACGATGACGTCAGAGCTCCGACGGAAAGGGGGCGTATATAAAATATTATTATATTTGGGAGCGCCTCTTATCTCGGAAAACCAAGTTGGAATATAAATCACCTGCTTATTGTAAGTTGTTTTATTGATTAGTCGGAACTGGACTGTTCACACTACTTGTGACCTTTGGGGTTTGATGGATGGCCTTTTTGCTGGGCAGCATAGTTATTGAAGAATATTTCAGAAGATATACATTACAGTATGTTTGGTTAAACGAAGGACATATTTTCTATCGAACCAACATCTCCAAAATATGAAAAAAAAAAAATTGCTGTTCCAAAATTGAAACTGAACTGAATTGAACAAATAATTTGTAATCTATAGCCTTTCCCCAACTATGTTGAGGCCGGCTTCCAGTCTAACTGGATGCATCTGTACCAGCATTTTACATGGAGCGACTGCCTACCTGACCTCCAAAGAAGACCCATGTACTGGGTAACACGTTCCCTTGGTAAGACTGGTGTTAGACTGTCGGGCTTCTGGCTACCCGTAACGACTGTCAAAGATCCACAAATGACAGCCGGGACCAACGGCTTAACTTGCTCTCTGAGGCATGGAAGGGTGAAAGACCCATCCAAGGACCGATCGACCTGTGCGGCTGTCATTACTTAAATTACTTTTATTAGTGGATCAATACCAAAATAAAAAATTGTGAGATATGCTAACATAAATGCTAGCTCCTGATTTATTTTCGCGATTTCAGTCTTCGTAGTTGGTCCTCTCGTAAAAATTGTTCATAATGATGAGTACAATGACCCATTAAGTGGTTTTCAAGGTACACCTTGTTTATGTGAAAGACGATATGACTAGAGAGGGTGTGACTATTGAGATGATGACTAATAGAATTCTCTTTGTTTGTCCTTAGGATCAGTAACTTAAAAAAAAAAAAAAAAAGAAAAAAAATAGAAAAAGAAAAGAAAAAAAGAACAAGAAGAAGAGAAGAAGAAGAAAAAGAAGAAGAAGTAAAGAATTTTGGATTGTATACTTGCATTGCGTATTTACCCTTAAGGTACACTATACTCACAACTAGTAAAGTGTATAGTTATTTGAAAGAGCGGAGCCTACTAATACAGGCATTGTTTGCCTAAAAGTAGGTTCCAAACACGTTATCATGTAATGTTATTTTATTGAGACAATAAACCATTATTATTAAAAATGCTGCGCCCCCTGCGGCCCCAAATAAAATGGGATAAGGGCACAGGTACAGGTACTTACAGTGGACATAATGCACAGTATGAAGCAGCCCGTTCGCAGGGATATACAGCCGCAGCATCTCCTTAACAGCGGCAGTGGCATGTCGGAGCTGGAAACAAACAATATTTATTTTCAGTTAAAATCTACAATATTCTTTTTCAGTTATAAATCTTATGTTTGTTAAAACAAAATAATGCTTGTGTTTAAAAAGTGTTGTTTTTGCCCGAGAAGTTAATTGATAAGCAAATTAACTAGGTACAAATTTTGTCCGTATGTTCAAATCACAACTGTCATTCTGTGACAGTTGTATAAAATTGCTATAGCATGGCAAATTGACGTAAGATGTCAATGAGCTAGAGTCTAGCTCATTGTCATCCTACGTCAATTTGCCATGCCTCTAGGTACAATCAGGGATTTTTATGGTCTAGCTGCTAGACCATAAAAATTCCTGATTTGTACCTAAAGGGTGCAAAAACTTGGTTTTGTAAGGTACTACATGCGGCGCGATTATAGTGTAGTCGGTAAGGTAACAAATATTTCACAGTTTATCCTCTGAACTTGTACCTACAATTTAAAACCACAAAAACTGGCATCATCTGCCTTGGCAAGAAATCTATCAATAAACTCCACTCGGGAATCAAATCCCTCCGCAGTGGCGTTCGTCAACTCCACCAATTTATAATACTTTGCCAAAATGAGCATATTTTTTCAACTTATAGCGTTTCTTGGAAATGGCGCAATTTAAATAAATCAAAACATTTTCTTATGACGAATTTCACCAATGACCAGTTTCATTGGTGAAATTCGTCTAAGAAAGTCGTTCTAAGAAAATGTCTTGATTAACGCGTTCAGCGCATCTAAACCGAGTTCAAGAGCTTTCAGTGTCAAAATCGTTGTGGTATTATCTTTTAATCCTTCTCTCGTCTGTGTTCTACCGTACCTACAAGACTATGTGGGTAAGTTTCGATCGGATCTATAAGGGATGACGTCACGGCCGTGCCGAATTCTCCCCTCTGATTAGTTACCATGGCGCCAAACTTAATAGTGCCATTAAGTGATATTACTTGGACGGAACGTTTTGTGAGTTATGGGAGTTGGGAGTCACTGTTGTTGTCGAACGTTTTGCCTTGTAAATAATATTAATATTATAAGTCAATCGATGGGCCTAGCCTTTTCACAAATAGGTTAGGGGCGGCTTCCAGTATAACCGGATGCAGCTGAATACCAGTATTTTACATAGAGCTACTGCCTATCTATCCGATATCCACAACCTAGTTACTGGGTAGGTACCCCTTGGTAAGACAGGTTGTCAGACTTAGGGCTTCTGACGACCCGTAACCACTGTCAAGATCCATGAATGACAGCCGGGACCAACGACTTAACGTAATTTCAGAGGCACGGAGGGGTCTTGGTATGTAAAGATGGTGACCCATCCACGGACCAACCTCGGCAAGCGTAGCTTAACCTGATCGATGGACCCGTGCGGCTGTTATTAATTAGCCACAAGCCACTCAATAATATTATAAGTGAATATTATGATTTACTTTAAATAATTAAAGTAGGTAATATCGTGACGTTAAAAATGATTAAAACGCACATTGAAGGAGGTGTCATTTGATGATTTCCCACCAGAAAAAAAAAAAAAAGAGGGCAAAGGGTTTTTCCTCGTTCAGAGAAACAACGAACATTGGTCATCAAATTGCTCATGCTTGTTGAAGATTTCAGAGCTTGTTATTTAGAAGTTTCTCATAAAATGCTTGACATTTGTAAAAAAAGTCCATACAAATCAGTACTTTTTAATTTTATCAGTACCTACATAACATATCCTACTAATATTATAAACGCGAAAGTTTGTGAGAACGGATGGATGGATGTTTGTTACTCTTTCACACAAAAACATACTGAACGGATTTTGATAAAACTTTACAGTAATATAGCTTATACATCAGAATAACACATAGAATACTTTTTATCCCTATATTCCTACGGGATTGATACTTATGCGGGTGAAACCGCAGGGCGCTGCTACTAAAAAGAAAACCCATAAGGGCCTGCGCCAACTGACGGCATATCATTGCATAAAAATCCCTTGCCGGGGATTTTTATGCGATGAATAGGAATCATCATTCTTCTGTCCTTATCTTTAGGAATATAACTTAATAATAATTATGACAATAAAATTGAAATTATAACGATAATGGCGCCGATTCCCTTGTTCACAAACTAAACTAAATTTAAGTTCAGTGCATCTTTTTCTTTCTATTTCATTAATAAAAGGATAGAAGATAAATATTAGTTTAGTCCTGTCCTGAAGATAAATTAAGATACTCCATAGACAGTTTAGCGCGTCTAAACTGTCTATGGAGTATCTTAATTTATCTTCTTCTTCTTCTTTCTTAAAAACATGGCTACTAAAAATACGTCAATTTACGTCAGGCGCTGACTAATTTGACAGGACTAAACTAATATTTATCTTCTTACGTCCTTTTCTTAATTAGATAGAAAGAAAAAAGATGCACTGAACTTAAATTTAGTTTAGTTCGCGAACAAGGGAATCGGCGCCAATACCTACGAACGTCGCGGCATGCCTAAGTAGTGATACCGAAGGATCCCATGCCGTGTCGTGCCGCCGCAGTGGGCCCAGGCCCTTAGTCAAAAAGTCCGGGCAATTGACAAGGCCGGTCATAGTCCGGACGGAGAGTGAAAATAAAATGCAAAATTGCACGGAAATAATGCCACGTCATAACTAGGGTTTAGTTATGACGTGGGATGATTTCCGTGCAATTTCTTTTTCATTTTTCTTAGTCAACGATGACCTGGAATTATTTTGAGTCATCATTTTCACGGCGGATTTTGTTTAAACTTTACCGCTGAGTTATTTAAAAGGTTTACTTGAATTTTAAATCTCATCGCCTTTGTGAGAAAAGATCTGTTCTCGACAACCAAAAAAAGGTCTTTTTGTGTGATGTTGTCTTTTTGTTATCAGGAAAATTAATTGTATATCAAATTGACTACCGACTTAAAATGTCCGTATCATCGAATCACAAGTATCATTTTTTGACAGTTGTATAACATGGATATACCTACACGGAAAGTTAGAAAGAAAAATACATATAATTGCGGCAAACGTGACGCATAAAAAAGAACGCAAAAACAAAACAACAAGTGGGGGGTAAACATGCGGTAAGGTGTCGTAGTGAGTCAATTTGATTATTTTCCCTGAGTGTACTTCAGTAAAATAAATAGCAATATTGCGAATGTTAGGTAAGTCATAACTATTGACGTCAAATAGAAATATCTGTTTTTTCTCGTTAGAAAAGAACAGACAAATAACTACCACAATTTCGTTCCAAAATGTATGTTAAGTAATTTTTATTTTTTACTATATTTTGCCCGCAAAGTCTGCGTAAAATTTGTTTCTCCCCCGCCTCCCAACCATCTCGTCGCATCGCATCGCCTGCCTGCGCTAGTATTTTGTTTTCGCTTTGCGTTCTTTCTGACTTTGTTTTCATTTTGCGTGGCTCCTTAGGGCCCTAACGTGATGTTATATAGCCTATAGCCTTCCTCAAGAATTGGGCTACCACATGCATTACGAATTTTTCAAATCCGACCGGTAGTTTCAGAGATTAGCGCGTTCAAACAAACATACCTACAAACAAACTCTTCAGCTTTATCAGTAGTATAGATATAGATTTCTAAAACACTTATCCTATTCTATAATTTGGGTTTAGCCCAACAACGAAAACCTCTCAGGGTTTATTCGTGTGCTGGCGAACCGTTCATTTAACTTTTACAAAAGTGTTCTTTGCTACAATGATACATAATAATACTTTTATATTGTCGATAACAATTTAATTATAGGTACATTAATACAACACAATGTAATAGGTATTTTAATTTTTTAACTATTGTGGTATAGTAATTTTATTTTAGGTGCATCGTCTACACATATAATTATATAATGAATGTAGGTATGCAAAATATTGGAAAACATTTTAAAAGAGTAACGGTGGAGTTTCTTGCCCATTCTTCTCCATACGAACACCACCTTTTGGAAGGGGCGACTAGAATCAATTTTATTTTAATTTAATTTTTGACGTTCAAAAGTGCCTTTTATGTGCCTATTTGAAATAAATGATTTGACTTTGACTTTGAATACAAATAAGGTCTCAGTTATGAAACTAACCACAGAAGATAGGTATATTTAGTATTACCAAGAAGTGAAGGAGGAAAGACTGAATGAGCTGTTCGAGCAATTTACCAGCTAGATGCCAGAGTTTCTCTAAGAGATGTTTTAAAGATATTGGTATTCTCACAGTTGCATCACAATATTCATCTTCACCAACATCTTATAACACTTGTACACTATAAACAGTGATATTCACAGTGTTAACACTATAAATAAGGACAAACTGCGTGTTTGGCTTTTATATAAATTATTATTTAGGTATATACCTAATTTATATTTTCGTCGCAAATGTTAATAATGATTAGTAGTCATTTAATCATCATAACAACAACAATCATAACATATTGTATATTAAAATCAATCCTTATATGACCTGTTTGGGATCGAAACGTTCGGATCATGGGGCCCGATTGCGCATCTCCTTTTTAAGGAAATGTTTCACCGAATGGACACTTTAGGTGACCAGAGGGCTCATTCTTTGGCAAAATAATTAGCATTGCCATTCAACGTGGCAATGGAAGTCTTCTGGGCACATTTTCGAATGAGAGCGATGTGGACGAGTATTTCCACCCCTAGGGGTCCTGTTGTTTTTGTATTTATTTGTATAGTTAGTTAGTTAAGATTTTAATTTGGTAGCTAGTGGAAATAGTTGCTTGTGTTATACATTGTATATGTCGCAGCCAACTAGCTTAATTTGCCGTTCAGTTAACAGCCTAGCCTTTATACTAATCGACGCCGTTCAACTACCGGCCTGAATGATATTCAGCCAATGCGTCTAACAAAACATTTAATGAACTGGCTTGCAGATGCTTAGGCCATCATTTTATTTTTTGGCGCGTTAATCTATTTACTGCTAAATATTTATTTATTTATGCCTTTAAATATTTGATATGACTCATTTTTATTTAGTTTACTGCTGTTTTTTTTACTTCCGAACTTGTTAGTTAGGGCTGATTTTTCAATCGACAGATCATTTTTATTCGTGGAATAAAATTGACGTCTGACAGTTTTTGTATGGAAGAACTGCCAAAAATTAAAAATTCTTCCTCGGATAAAATTATCTGACGTTGGAAAAATCAGCCCTTAGCTCCTTAGTCAATAGTTCAAACGTTTGGATCACTAGAATTTTAAATCATAACGTGGTGTGTGACCACAGCTGAAGTGGAAAAATGTCAACTAACTTTTAGAGGCCACTGTACAGTCACGAGGAAAAGTACGTATACACTCGGCTTTATTCAAAAGCAATTTACTCCTTTATTTTTTAATTAAATTCTATGTTGTTACGAACATATCATTTTCGAACCCATAGGTTTATGTAATGTGTCTTATTTCATCGTTGCATTCGTTATTCCTCGAAAAAATCGCAATTATAAGTTGCCAAGTGTTGATATTGGTGCTCGTGACTGTACATATAAATAAATTTCAAATAAATAAGAAAATCCCTGAAACTGAGGCAAAACAAGGCCGGCGGCTATTTTATTAGTACATTTCGTACTAGAACAGTCAAATCTATTTATGTCGACGGGTGCGAGACAGATTAACACGAAACGCCGAAACTATGACTAACGAAATATTCATATTACAGACTATTTGATGTCAAAATATTACAGCTGTACCATCAAAGGAACTTGGACTTATTGCCTTTGTGATAGGACAAGTTATTGCTTGGAAAATGTTCTGAGAGGAGTTTTTTATTAGAGAATTATTTTCTGTTAATGGTACTATTAGAGGTCATTATTGCTGTGGATAGGAACGGACAACGGAAGCGTGGTTTTAATTTTCCGGCTATATTAATCTTTCATAGCTGGCTAGAAGTGGTGTTAAGAATAGATCGTCGTTCATTATTGTCTCGTTTTGCCAAGGAGTCTCTAAATAATGTTGAACAAAATGTCTAATACTTCACAAATGACTAGCAAGGGTCCCCTACCGTTTTTACCAAAATCGATCATACACATATATTGATTTTAACTTGCACCAGGGTTGGTTACGGATGGGTTTCAGAGAAATGGAATGCCAAAGAGGCTATGGATAAATTTATTTGAGGGGTGATATAGCCAGAAAGAGGCTGAATGCTGTGGTGACGGCTGACAGAGATCTAGGTGGAAGAAAACATAGGTACTACGTCGACCCCAAATAAATTGGAATAGGTAGATCTAATAGGAAGATACTAACGACGATGACCAACATTAGTAGATAATAATACCGTACCTACCGCTTTTGTAATTTGTTCCTTACTTAAGTTGCAAGACAAAAAAATGAAAAATATTAAATGGTTCTGATGACCGGTACGAATTTTAAAATATCCAAAGGTGATGTGTATCAAATAATTCAATAGGTTAATAAATTGTCACAGAACCTAAGTCTTACAATATACCTTCAGTTCATATGTAAGAATTTACCGAACAAACAATAATTAATCAAATTCATGCGACATTATCCTCTTTTGTAATCTTTCGGAGTTAAATGACAACCTTAAAATAGTTATTAATCTGCTCTTGTCATCTTGAACCATTAGTTAACATAACAATACATCAGCAGGGTAATTGCGTAACACACTATCAGTAGCAAGAGTTTTCATTTTGACAGTTCAACAACATTCATTGCGTTTATACGTTGTTGAGCAGACACATTTTTCGAACATATGAAGCAATGGATTAGCAATATCCTTCAAAATGATTCAGATTGAGATTGATAGTGTGTTACGCAATCAGGGTGTTGGTTTGCCCAAAAGGATAGGCAGACGTTTTGGTGTTGCCATATTTTGATGGTTTTGTTTTACTTATGAATGGGACAAATCCTTTGAAAACTAGTTGTAATTAGTAATTACATTTTGTTTATCAAGAATAAAATGTACGTAGGTAATATAGTCTATTCAAATTAAAACTGATGTTATTTTAAGTTAAACAAATATCAATTTTACTGTAGTGAGAATTAAGTAGATTTCAGAGTGACTAGTGTTGTAATAATGTTTGAAATTTTAGTACAAACTGAACTTTATTGTCTGTGTATTAAAGTTGTTTTTACAAAAACGCATATTTGTTTACATGTTTGGAAATTAAATCGCGCACGCAAATTAGATTAGACCCCAATTCATAATCGTAGATTATGTACGCACTACGACATATCAAGCTGTACATTTCCAGTATAAGCTGGCTTCTCGTTGTATGAAAAGCTCATACAATGAGAGATCAGCTAAAACTGGAAATGTATTTCTAGATGTGTCATCGTGTGTACGAAAGGAAAGTTGAGTTGAAGAAGAAGTTACTTTCCGAGTAACCATGAATGGCCATCTAACAGCTTATGCTCAAAGCGAACTTTGACACGAAAATGGCTTAGTAATTCCCTGTTGGGTTTGTATAAAATCCTGTCCTAAGCTCCAAACGAAACGCAGAATCTCTGAAAATATACTTTTTTATCGTATACAGGGACCTTATTGACACAAGGGACACAATGAACGAAACCGCGCGAAATCAACTTGAGATTGACGGGATTAGTTAAGGAATTGACGAGGTTTCGAGTAAGGAATCGTTAAGTGGTCATACTAGTGAATTAGGGCCTAGGGCACTAAAATTCACTCAATATTTGACTTACTTCGATGATTTTCTTTTGTTTTCCAGAAGCAAACCACGAGACGTGCCTGATTATTTATTGAGATAGAGCCAACATTACAATAACATTTTGTTGTATACTTAAACAAAATGCAAAATACATCTAAAAACATTGGTTTGTTGTTTATGAAACTGTTTTAAAACCCAAGTAAGATACAACACGTATCTAGTATTTTAAGAAACCGGTTTGCAAAGCAATGTTGATGATGGTGAAATTGCATAACAATAAATTTGTGTCGACAAACTCTTCGTTTATATGGTAATTATTGTTATGATAATAGATATAAGCTAGAGTAAACAATTTAAATAGTCATAATTCATAGGTATTTTGCATAATTAATTAAATCACATTGCGCAACTCGTAATTTAATTAAAATTACATATTGTAGATAACCCTGCATTTATCTACTGTACCGATACATTCGCGCACGGGTGCATGCGTATTAATATCATCTATGTACTTACCTAACACTAGGTACTTATATTTTTCGCTATCAACAAATCACTTACCGTTTCATTTATTGAAGTCCCAAAAACACGCTGAACGAAAATAACTCAGGAATCGTGTCACCAAGTACAAATCGAGGAAACTATGAATATTTTGTGAAAACGCTACATCACTGCCACAGAACACATACTTTCACTAATATCATCAGTACACTGTAAAAGACAACTTGGACTTTAGGTATCGAAACATTTTATGAAAATACACAAATTGTATACTCCAAAGTTTACTCAAGTGCACACCGTTCCATTCGGTCGCATTCGTTCGTTCACTGATCTATTTACATACACTTTAATTATAACGAATTGATGCATTTGTGAAGTCTATTTTTATTCAAAGTCGCGTCCAACTGCTCATTGAATGTGCCATTAATTTAATCGTTGTTTAAAACGCGCTTTAGTACAATGAATCATCTCCTAAATTGGCGGCCTTGTGTCTTTTCCTTAAAACATACATAGTTTTAAAACTTTAGAATTCTCCAAACACAATATCTGCACATTTAGTTACATGTACGATTGTATTTTTAACCAATATCGTTTTTAGGTGACGCCATTACAGTTTTGCATAGAATGTAATTCAAAGTTTAGCCGCGAAAAACGAAAATAGAACGTCGTATTCTTTTTAATTTGACGAGACGATAAGCGCACCGTGCGACGTCTAGTGAGCAACTAGCGATGTGGCGCTTCCTGCATCCGTTCGGTAATGGACGGCCCTGGCCTTGCCGCAGCCAGACAATGCTGCAGCGCTTGATTTTATAACTAATTGTACAGTTGATTGCTTCCCATTCATTAATGGGCTAGCAGGGTCTGTTGAGTACATGTAGATATTAGCCACCTGGATGCCCACCACAACGAAAATAATCAGCTGCTTTTTCGTCGCTGTAAATCTTTATTAATACTTTTAAATTTCAATCCCTTTTTTTTTTTTTTTTTTTTGGGATGGGAAATCATCAAATGACTCCTCCCGCTCTGGGTGGAGCGGAAGGGAGTGTCAGACTCTTACTGACTAAAACCCACCCATGTTCCTTCCTTCGCCCTTTATGTTCCGGGGCAGCGGTAACCCTTTCGGACAATCCCGCTGCCCCGGCAGGCTTCGGCCCTGAGGGGCCCCTCGTTATGCTGACATCAATTTCAATCCCTCAGGTACAAGTCAGGGTACTAAAATGAAAAAGCCCAGCAGATAATCTTAATTAGGGAAATTATAGATATTTTCTTTAATAAAAACTAGGTAAGTAGGTACAATATACCGACATAGTGCGCAGAGTAAGCAAACTGAAGTGGCAGTGGGCTGGCCATGTTTGTCGAATGACTTATGCTCGGTGGAGCAGACGAGTCCTGGAGTGGAGACCGCGTATCGGCAAGCGTAGTGTGGGACGTCCTCCAGCTAGATGGACGGATGACCTTAAGAAGGTTGCTGGGACGGACTGGATGCGGAAGGCGGAGGACAGGGTGTTGTGGCGCAGCCTGGGAGAGGCCTATGTCCAGCAGTGGACTGCGATAGGCTGAGTTGATTGAGGTATAATATACAAATCATGTTTCTTTTGAAGCGAAGGGCTGTTGGAACTGGGCCAGGTACCTACGTAGTGCGATAGGCGATAAAATCGCGCCCCCTATGACGACATCGCTGGATATGGATATACGATAGTAGTAGTACCTCCTATCTACCTTTGCCTTTGATATTGTTTCCGTTACTCAAGTTTCCCATATCATAACAAGGTCATGAAAACAAAAATCTTGGAGTATAAGGTTCTAATTGCCACTTGAAACTACTTTTGAGAAAGTCCAAGTTCAATACATTTTGTAAATCACATTTCGATTTCCGTTATGTTGAAGTCCCATGTCGACTGCCTATGTAGAGACATGCCTATGTGCTGACAATAGGCTCGTCCTCTATGGGGCGAGCCTAATCTCAGCACCAGCCTTCAAATTTAGACTCCTGACTGCTTCGGAGGAAAAACCCAAGAACACGTCACCCGACTGGGGATCTAACCCAGGACCCCATGCTTACGAGTAGTGCTCGCGACGAGTAGGTCAGTAGAACAATCAGGAAGTCCATGTAACCAGGTTATTTGAACAATAGTGACCATGCAATTGTTTTTTTTTTAAATAATATAAACTCTTTCCTTTCTAGACTTTTCATTAGAAAACATAACAAGGAGTTTTTATTTCAATTTGTAACGTGTCCTACTTCAAAGTTATTTTGCTCCCATTCCACATCAATGTTCAAGGAATGTTCCTCGTCGTGCATACTAATGAAATATATCCGTTTATTTTCTTATCCTGAAGCCAACGAAATATGAATACTAATCTCGTATGCTGGTTGAAAATCCTTCAGAAAAAGTTGTGTAATGGATAAAATGCTAAAGGCTGGGTTGTGGAGCATACAGAACTGGCCATCCCGTAAGCGATAAACCCATGGAATTAGTAAGTACTGGATAACCCCAATGACACAGCTACAAGGATCTCTTTTCGTTCGAATGACGTTGACAGGGGGACGTTGTTGCTAAAAATCTGTGCAATTGTTTTATGAAATGTCACTTGATATGTATTTAAAAAACAAGATGGCGGCGTTGGTTATGAAAGCTAGATTAGCATGAACAACAAAGAAGAAACTTATTTCCGTCGGCTATAAAGCTAGGTACTACTGGCGTGCAAGAAATACCTTTTGTACCAATTATGCTAGAAGTAGGGGTTATGAATTTAAGATGTCTGTGTAATATCATTACAATATCACCGCCAAAATAAAAAGAAACAGAGTACCCTACAAAAAGAAATGAAATCCCACCAAAATATTTCATGTAAAGTAGGTTGCCAAGACTTACTCTACAAACATTACATCTTGGTCAAAATGTATGACTTGGCCGTTCCATTGCACTGGTCTTTAGTCTTGTGTCATGCAATAGCTTATGGCCCTTGGGAGTGTCTGTGCAACGGCCGCGAAACGGCCAAGCCGTACATTTTGGCCAAGATGTAATGTTTGTAGAGTTAAGCTTTGTAGAGTTAGGTGCTTGGCTCTACATTAGATCCAATAACTTTTTAACAGGAAAGCGTTATGTAAGTCTTGGCAATCTACTTTATATCAAACGTTTTTGGTGGGTAACATATTCATCGTACGGAACCCTCTCCACGCGAGTTCAACACGCACTTGTCCGGCTTTTTTATTTCTTTAAATTTTACATCTCTGTGTTATCTTGATGCAGTGGACGTCCACGAGAATATCGTCACGTATGAAATTATAAAAACGCCTCTAATCTAATAGAAACAATTCTAACAGAAACATACATTTTTTCTCATTTTTCTACCTCGCCGATATGCACCGCGTTCACGGTTAGAAGCAACATCAATCACATCATCAGCCTACAGCAGTTCACTACTGGACATTTGCTCGCCATTCAACTTGATTTTCGGCGACTCCAGCGGCAACCAGCCTGCGAAGATCGTCGCTCTACGTAGCCTGAGGGCGTCCTTACGTACGGACGCCAGCACATCAAGTTACTACAATCTGTCAAATTTCTTTAAAAGATTTTCAACTTTATCACTAAGTCATTAAGGTTCAAGGTTGATTGGGAAAATTTAACAGTTTCGGATAGCTTGACCTGCTGGCGTCTGTACCTTACCTACCTTACGTTTACCGATTCGTCTCTACTCAAGAACACGTTTACCCCAACGGTCATCGGTTAGAAAACAATCAAAGCTAAAATTGCACAGCACGAGTTCTCACGTAACACCAATTAAAATCTATATTTATAAAATTGAACCCAATAGGGCTTAAATTTTATATTGAACCCCTATTGGGGGTTGTATATAGATTTCCCTTGGTCACGCCATAACTTGAGAATGACTTCACCGAGTTCATCCATTTCTTTTTTTATAGTTTTCTAATACTTTGTAGAAGGTTCTTACAGAAAAAAAAAAATTAAGAAAGTTACTTCACGGGGACGAAGTCGCGGGCAGGAGCTAGTATATAATAAAACTAGCTGCGCCCCACGGTTTCACTCGCATATGTTTCGATCCCGTGGGAATGTCGGGATAAAATGTATTCTATGTGTTAATCCTGGTTATGAACTACCTGTGCCAAATTTTATCCAAACCCGTTCAGTAGTTTTTGCGTGAAAGAGGAACAAACATCCATCCATCCATCCATACAAACCTTCACGTTTATAATATTAGTAGGATAGTAGGAGGTACCAACCCGACATTTAAATGGAACAAAATGATAAAATATCTATACTTATAATAAATATGTAGAAGTGAAAATTCTGTACATTGAAAATATCAAAAAAATAAATGGCAGGGGGTGTTACTAGACCGACACCGAACCCAAAAATGTGATTAAAAATTTTTTTGTCTGTCTGTCTGTCTGTTTGTTCAGGCATCACGCAAAAACTACCAGTTCGATTACGATAGAAACTTGGTATAATTATTCTTTAATATCCTGGGCACCACACTGGGTACTTTTTATCCCGGAAAAGTATATACAATAAAAAACAAACTTAATTTTGCGGTTCGATCCCTAGACTCGATTACTGTACCAACCGCAAATAATAAGTTTGTCGTAGGTTACGTCACCCGCAGTGGAGGGCGCTGCACACGGCTAAGATACTATAATATTAATTTATCAATATTATAGTATTTTTAGTTTTTACTAAGTACAGTTTAAGGTAGAGTCATTTAGGTTTATTTTTATAAGTCGTAGGTATAGATTTTAATTTTAAAGTATAGGTAGTATACCGGGTGTTATTGACAGCCCTCCACAAAAACACAGGATTGATTCAGCTCCTTATTCTGAATCATATCCCACTGGAAATTTACTCAGGAAAAAAAAAAAAAATTATGCCGTTTTTTATGCTGATATTCCTTTATGTCAATGTAAAATTACATTATCTGTATGCAACACTCCATTTATGTAAATAAAACAGCTGAATTAAAAAAAAACAGCAATGGATGTTGAAATACTCTAAAACGAACGACACTTGAAATCAGCTGTTCACTTTATGCCTAGCTACAGTGCATCGAACTCGCCGCATGCTACTCTTCCCTCCTAACCAATAGAGAGAGAGTAGATTTGCATGATTGTACAATGCCACGATTGCAGTGTTGGCAAGTCATTAGACCTTAATTTGTGAACAAAAATGTTAGAACAAATTTGGTTCACCTTAAACCTAAGAACCTCTTTTATGTTAAGATTACAGATTTGCATTTATCAATTATGCAAATCTTTTTATGCACCTAATTTTAAACGAAAACTGCACTTAATGTGCCCTTGAGTATTTGTGGCTCGTATCTTATTAATTAATTATTTCTTTATTCAAGTGATCACTGGAACCAATATCTAAGCCACCCAAGGGGCTTTTACATGGCTTTACAACAGCTACCTATTGATAGTAGAGTCGGGAATCGAACCTATGCCCTCTGCAATGGCAGCCTAACCTTACACGGGACTTGCACTACTCATACTTTACTTAACATAACATTTAAATTAGATTGACAAATTAATCGTTTCAGTCCGCCACGAAAAATGACAGCCAACTTTAATCCATTTATGATTAAATGATTAAAAGTAGCGCAAAAACAAAAATTTTGCACAAGATTTCGTGCGAAATTTTCGTGTAGTTGGCAACATTTGTCGTCGCATCGCGAGCAGGATGCAACTTGCTGGCACTGGCAGTATCGCTCGCTATTGTGCGTAAGCGCATGTCGATTCGGTTCGCCCGTACAGTCGCGTTGTGACACGTTCGGTTCGTGTGTGTTACGTTCGTAAATTGTTTGTTATTGTGTTATGAAAAATGGCTACATTTAGTGCGCGTGAGTATGAAGAAATGATGATGTGCTACGGGGAAGCTCGGGGAAATGCTAGGGAAGCCCTCCGAATTTACATTGATAGGTATCCCGACCGTCGGCATCCATCAGACTCCCGGATAGTTACCAATGCCTATCAACGAGTGCTAGATAACCAGCCCATAGTTCCCAATCAGGAAGGCGCCGGAAGACCACTTCGCGGTGTAATTGCAGAAAGGGTTTTAGACTTGGTCCGTCGAAATCCACGCCTAGGAACACGCACTGCAGCTCGATTATTGCGGCGGAATCATGGAGCCCGCGTCTCACACTTCTTTGTGCATAAAATGCTGCGAAGGGATCGGCAACGGCCTTATGTAATACATAGGGTCCAAGCCCTATTGCCTCGTGATCGTGATCATCGAGTAGCGTATTGCCGGTGGTTGCGAGCTGAACACGATCGAAATCCGAATTTTATCGCCCATGTGATATGGACTGACGAGTCGACTTTTACGCGCAACGGTATGTGGAATCATCGAAATGCGCATTACTGGTCGCAATCGAATCCATTCGAGATCCAAGAGACCGGACATTAAACGCGTTGGTCGGTAAACGTCTGGGCAGGAATTTATGGTAATAAAATCCTAGGGCCTGTGTTTCTTCCCGCGCGCATGAACGGAGCGCGCTATCTCGATTTTCTTCGCGTTAACCTAGAGAGAGATCTGGACACCCTCCGTGACGAGCTGGACGAGGAATGGGAAGCCTTGGAGGATTTACCACTTGCGCACTTGCCAATGATTTGGTTCCAGCACGACGGCGCTCCTCCGCACGTAACGCTCCCAGTGCGTTCGCATTTAGACGCCACCTTTCCGAATCGCTGGCTTGGCAGATTTGGACCGCAACCCTGGCCAGCCCGCTCGCCCGACCTTTAGACTTCTTTTTGTGGGGCTACGTAAAGGAAAAACTGTTTGTGAGTGCATGTGCAAGTGAGGAGGAAATGCGAGAACGCATCACGAACGTATTCCAGCAGCTACGCTACAGCAGCAATGAGGATCCCACCTTGCTGCCCCGCTTACACGCGGAGACCCTGCGCCGTGCCAATGTGTGTGAACACCTCGGTGGAGGTCTCTTCGAGCCGTATCTCATACGACCGGAGCGATTCTAAGGTAGAATTATTTTCTTTAACTTATTTTTTTTTTCTGTGTATGTGTTTGACTGTGTACGTGTGTGTACTCGTTGTCACTCGTTTCAATGTAACGTAACGTAACGTAATAAAAGACGCGGCCCAGGTGCGCCGGGGAGCGCGCGAGGGGCGGGGGCAGCCTCGCTCAAGCTCGCTGCGCTGCCGGACGCTACGTGCGTTTTGCCACGGTAACGATACATTGCGTGTAAGGTTATAAAACAAATCTGGTTTTTTGGATTCCCTTAATGTTCCTGAAAGAACTTCATGTAGCGGTCATCTTAATATGATATACTGAAGCCACCCTATCAGTTTGTGGAGGGCTGTCAAAAACACCCTGTATTTGATAGTGACCGTAGGTTATTTTATAATACTGTTAGGTAGGATTAGTCATTCGTATTATATAGATATTCGTGTTTTTAGGGATTTTGCTTATTTATTGAGTTTAGATTAGTTATCATCAGAAATAGGTTTATTTAGTTTATTTAGTGGTCCCATAGTCACCAAGATAGGATCTGATAATTGGATCCTGGAGAAATCGAGGGCAACCCTCAAATTTTATGGGCCCACACATCGTTTTTTTAAACCAAAATTACTGGTGAAAATTACAAATTAAAAGTGAAAAATAAAAACTTTTTTGCAAAAAAAAACCGACTTCCAAAAAACAAAGTGAAAAATAACTTTAATTTCGGAAGTCGGTGGCAAACAACGAAAATGCGAATCCAACGACACCGACTTCCGAAATTAAAGTTATTTTTAACTTTGTAGGTAGTGTCTTTTTGGAAGTCGGTTTTTTTTTTTGCAAAAAAGTTTTTTTTTTAATTAGGTAGGTACTTAGGTTTACTTTTATAAGGCGTAGACCGTATAGATTTTAATTTCAAGTATAGGTAGGGGCCCGCGCTGGGACAGAAGTATTAATACCGGTATGCTCGTTAGATAAACGTTCTACACAAATAGCACTTTACACAAAAAACTCATTGATGAGTTTCGTCATCCACGCGAACGAAGTCGCGGGCACAGCTAGTTTATAATATAATCGGTTCAGAAAACTACTGGTGGATAAATGCTACTTATGTATTATTCACTAAATGTTTTTTTTTAATGATGACTTCAAAATGGAATGACTTAACCATTTATTCAGTTTAAGGCATTTATTTTTATTGTACTTTATTTGAATTTAAGACATTATTTTAAATCTGTGACATTATTTATTTTAAATGAATTGAATTTTGAATGATTACTAAGTATTATATGTAAGTATGTCGTCGCAAGCAATTTCAAGACGACAACATTATCAAAATATTCAAAATACTACTATCCGTTGATTTCGTAATATTGGTCAAACTGTAACTTAATTCTCATTGGTTGATCGGTTAGTACAGTGAACACCGTTAGGGGGCGCTATAATTTCGCGCCATTTTCGATACGTGGACAGAGTCGATTTGAAAAAGGGCGGCATTCGATTTGCGGTAGCTGTCGCCCTTATAGTTGAGAGCATACGATCGAAACTGTCACGTTCACCGTACAAGCCTTTGTTTCTTACTACTCATAAAGTCATTGACTCATTGTAAATTATCAAATAAACGTGATTATGATTTTGTGCTTCAACCTACGTTTTACTGGTTTGCCCGAGTACCCACCTTCCTCATGGAACCCGTACCAAGAAATGATGATAGTGGCCCTGTCATCGCAATGCCCACGCTCGCGCCGTCATATATAGGTACATATATGTTACGGGCAACGTAATTAACTGGGCATTATTAATAAGGATCGGCCATTATTAATAATGTCCAAGGGCGATGGGCAAAGTGATTAATTTATCACTTTGACCGGCCATTATTAATAATGCCCGACGGCATGTGGTCCATGTAATAAGTCAGTGTTTGAGATAGCCTGAATTTATCACTTGGACCGGGCAGTATGAATAATTCCCTACTTGTAGCCGGGCAATTTGATAAATTGGACCGTGGCCGTGCCTTGCAACATGCGAGGGGCGCGTACATGCGGGGGGAGGGCCGGGGGGCACGCAGCGACGTATTAGTAAGTTTGCAGTAATACTTCGGAACGAGAACACGTGAGTGCGTTGAGTACGTTTATCTCGCAAAATGGCGGCATTCATGGATATGATGGATATGAAAAGACGTTTTAACGAAGAAATTCATAAATTAAAATTAACGAAGGGGAAAAACACTCAGTTATTTTCTCGCGGTGAGTATTATTCATTTTTAACAAAAGTGCAAGTGACAAAAGACAAGACTCGCAGGCAAAACTCCGGAGAATATCAGCGATTATCGAGGTATGACATAGTGAAGATAGGAACAGTTCAAAAATTAATCGTACCTTCCAGTGAAAAATGACAGAGAACCAATTCAATATTACTGTTATTTGGAAGAAACGTTTGATATTATTCACGAAACTCACATTTCTATCAGGCATGGAGGTAGAAATAGGATGATGAAAGAGCTCAAACCGAAGTACAAAAATATTACTAAAGAGTTTGTGGCGTTGTATTTGGCTTTGTGTGAACCATGACAAAAAAAATTAAGTGTTCCAAAAAAGGGCTAGTGGTTAAGCCTATAAAAAGTAGTGAATTTAACTTACGATGCCAAGTCGACCTAATCGACATGCAAACACAAGCAGACAATGATTTTAAGTTCATTATGGTGTATGAAGACCACCTCACCAAGTTTGTGATACTTAGACCATTAAAAACAAAACGAGCCGAAGAAGTCGCATATCATTTGCTGGATATCTTCACAATATTTGGAGCTCCATGCATTTTGCACAGTGCTATTGGCAGGGAATTCGTAAATAAAGTTATTGTCGAACTATGCCAAATGTGGGAAGAAGTCAAAATTGTACACGGCAAACCCCGTCATAGCCAATCTCAAGGTTCAATAGAAAGAGCAAATCGAAATATACAGAAGATGGTATTTACATGGTTGGAGACAAATGAAACCACAAAATGGTCGGAAGGGTTAAGATTCGTACAGTTCATGAAAAATAGAGCTTACCATTCCGGCATCGATCGCAGTCCTTATGAAGCTATGTTTGGCTGCAAACCCAAAGTAGGTTTAAAATCAGTCTTGACATCATTTGACGGGTTAACGGAGATAGTAAGTGAAGATGACCTTGAGGCAATGTTAAAAGATGGTGATTCCGGTGAAGGTCAAAATGTAATTGTGGACAGAGCGGATGATGCCGTAAACGAAGACAGCGATAACATAGATGAAAACTCAGCCGCTGTTACTGGTTCTATTTCTGTTACGATTGAACCTGAACCCCGTTCCAAACTGGAACAACAATCTGCCGATATTCAACCAGAAAATCAGCAACCTACTGTGGACGTAATAAATGAAAACCCTCGACCAGACGATCAACAGCCTTCTTCTGAACTGGAACAAAATTCTGCCGATAGTCTACCAGAAAATCAGCAACTCACTGTAAGTGTGGACATAATAAATGAAAACCCGCGAGCAGCCGATTGTGACTGTTCCTAAATTACCCTAGGCTGATAAAATTTTCGTTTTTCCTAATTATGTGGAAATTACAGTTAAGAACGGCTCTCCCTGTGGGAAAGGGAGCACGCCCCATTCCACCGCGTGCTCCTGTAGGGCTCGACACCAGACTGGGGCACCCTCCCACCGTTATAAGAAATGAATTCCCATGTACTAATGTGCCTCGTCCCGACTTAGAAAGCTTGGGGACAAGGATGGGATGCAAGGTGAAGTTAATAATGGGAATTCACAGTTAGGAAACATAAGTATTACAATTATCAATATTATATGAAGCTAAGAAGACAAGAGGATATCCAAAAGTATATAATATAATATAATATAATAGGGTTTAGTATTATAAATGTTGCTCGCAGGTCGTCACTGATATCTGCAATAGTATTGATGATTAGACGGAGTAAATAACGGGATCGTTACGCTTGCGCTTAAATGAATAAATTATAACTACGTTAATTTAACAATTTACCCACTACAGTGAGACTGGGAACCGTTTTAAAACGTATGCCTCATTATACGTGTTCTGTTAGACCTAACGCATAGAACCTCTGAGGACACTAATACGACTCTAACAGAACACGCTCCCTAAGCACTAAATAAATGTCTTACTCAACCCTAGGACAGAGTACTGCGAAGTCCAACTGTTATTGAGGAAGACAAGTTTTGAATAGCTTTTAACGCGTATTAATATGAAGGACACCCTTACGGCAACCTATCCCTTTTCTAAGGTACACAAACTAGCACAAGCGCACCGTAGACTCAGCCTCTAGCAAAACTCATTGCGATCGTACTTGGTGCACACCGAAGTGGAATTTCGTCACTTCACATTTCTTTATTCTTCCCCATTTAGAAGGATGCATTGCATCCCGATAACGTGTTTCGATAAATAGTGTCGATTCAGTAATTGGCCTACTAACAGCCTTGTGTGGGTTTTATGGAGACACGGTCCCTAGCGTTCTTAAAACGACTACCAAACAAGTTTGGGGTACTTAGTGATGCCTACCCCTATCTCCCAGAAATGTGCATACAACAAGCCTCACGCAATTGTTCTGTGGCGAGACCTTTTTGGAAGCAGAAGTCATCAATAAAGTTTGGTCAATCATTTAATTATAGGTTGGCTTTGTAGCCTAGTTCGATCCAAAAGATCTGTGAGTTTTACGGTTCTGCCTTCCATATGGAGTCGTCAACAGTCGTCAAAAGTCAGGAGCATTAAAGCTCATTGTCAGGTTTAGCGGAAGGCCTTCTCCGTATCCCTACAGCCAAACGAAATTGACAAACTCTGTCGAGGCAAGGATTAGGAGATGGACACATAATACAAGAGAAAATAGCATGGATTACAATCAATTACAATTACAATCATTTAGATGATTTATTTTCCAAATAAATCATCACTAATAGCTTCTCAGCTATATCGCCCTTCACTACTTCCTAGTGTTTAGCTGAGGAGAAGAATGGGCGTAATAAACTCTCCAGCAACACGTATCTGTATGTTTAGTTAGAGGAACTTTAATACCAATATCAGCCTAGGATAATTATTATAAATAAGGACTCACCCAGTCACACCAACAAACACACACATACCACCTTATTACACCTTAAATACTAGATTAGCCTAATCTGGGCTCCAACCCAACTATATTTAACTTAATAACTCGTATTCGCTATTTCGCGACAGCCCACTCGGACATAGCCTCCTGATATTCCCTAAATCTCCTAACTTAACTAGCCTGGACTAGGAAGTCCGTCCTATCTCGTGGTTCTAAATCGAGTGTCCTTTTCGTCCATCCGTTCGCTAACAATCTTTCCTCAAAAATACCACGCCTGGCTCAGCCCCTTGTCCCTTTTTTTGTTTGTCAGCTTTCTCGAATTGTCTCAAGGGTTCTTTTCTCACGCCTCTGGACGCATTTTTATGCTCACCAGATGTGTGGCTAGCATTGTACAAGGGTCTAAACGTTCTTAGAATTCGTACAAAATATTGCATCTTTATTGACGTAAAATATCGCTCTCTATTGATGACTGTCTATAATTGCCGGGCCTGTTTCCCATAAAATATAAATGAAATGGGTTTCTAAGGGTTACAATATTGTTTTACAATTTTAAAGAAATAGGATATTTTGTTATTGAACGTGTCAAGCTGTCAGACGATAAAGTTGAGATTTATTGCGCTTCCATGTTAAAATAAGAATTTAAAATAAAACATTTGGTTATTAAATAGGAACAAGTGACAGACAGTCACACGATCAACAGCCTTCTGCCGATATGAGCAATGAAAAGGAAAATTCTGATAATGAAAAGGCTGCATCTTTACTCAACGCAAAATCAAATGAAATTCGGAAGGCTCGTAACGCAGCTAAAGTATCACTTGATAAGCAAGCCGAAAAAATGTTGGCGCGTTCAAATGCAAAATTTCCTATTGCAGAAATAGGCCAAAGCGTTCGAATAAGAATACCAGATGTCGATCGAGCCTAGACGGATAGTCGTAATATAATTGCTATTATTATATCTGTCGAAAAAGAAAAACTTTACAAACTTGGAACTAAACACGGTATTTTAAACCAACTGTACTCCATAAATGAGTTTACTGTGTGTAAAGAAGTTCATTTCGATCGACGATGTTCCAAAAGTTGATATTACTCTTCGAAAATGTGCTCGAAGAGACTCTCATTTTGATGGACAAGGCTTCCAGCATTGTAACTGTAGTGGTGACTGCAATTCAAAACGTTGTAAATGCAAGAAATCAAACATTCTTTGCAATTCCAAATGTCACAAAAGCTCATCTTGCAAGAATAAACAATTCTAAACTTAATAACTTTCTTGCACAGTTGTTTTTAAGTAATATTTTTATCAAAATAAAAGTAGGTAACTACTGATGTTATTACATTTTTAACTACTATGTTCAATAGTTTATTTTTTGTTAACTTTTCATGAAAATTTTGTAAGTTTAATTTCATTTAATAAACAAAAACACTACAGTTCACCTGTTTTATTACGTTGCCTAAGATAGGGTGGGTATTATTCATAATATCCGGGAAAAGTGATTAATCATGCTGTTTTAATCACATTGCCCAATTGAGCCGGGCATTATGAATACAGACCTGCCATTATTAATAGTGCCCGGACTTATCAAATTGCCCGTAACATATATATATTAATAATTTTAATTAGTGATACGACTTTTAATGTTTACGTTTAATTTGTGTGTGATCTTATTTATTCTAGTGATTTGATTCTTTTTAATGTTTTCCAGAGATATAAATTGAAAAGACGCATATCATATATTTAAATGTGTTTATTGATTGTAGTTCGATTAGATTTTTTAATGATGCTTAAATAGGTACACATGTTATGCAATAAAGAGTTGAATTTAAATTTTGCTGGAATCGGTAATTTGCTCTTAGTAACAATTTATATATTACCTATATAATAAACTTTTTACGAACGTTAGTGCGTGTGTTAATTAATCCCAACACACTAGACACTACATACATATATATGTTGCCATAATTGTTGAATTACAGTGGTATTTATCTCGCTCCAATTAATTTTTCCTGGTTACTTGCATTTTTTATGATCTGTAATTACAGCTTATCCCCAATTACGTTCGTATTTACCTAAATTAATAATAAATACATTTTGGTCGATCGGTTACATGTTGGGGAAAATAAATTGATTTAGTGTGATCGTGGCCGGCGGCTCTGCAGTACATAACAACATTATGTCTAACGCAACTGTTAACGCGACCCAAGTCATGGACGCCGGCAGAGATCCCGACTCTAGTCCTCCAAGTCCCTTAGAGAACTATATTTGGATCACCGGGATCATATTATCGTCACTATGCTTGATACTGCAAGTAGTGCTCTTCATAATCAGACCCAGGATAAGAAAAATAGACCAGAAGGTGCTCACTCAGTTGACAGTAGCGAGGCTGTTGAACACAATCCTAGAATGCTTGTTGGGAAATTTTATATTTAACCGGTATACACTGGATGTAACGTTCGCACTGTACATGCAAACGGACGTCGTGTTGATATGCTGGATGTTTGTGTACACGAAGAATCTATACGAAAAAGTAGTGCTAGTGTTTCTGTTGCAAAAGTGGAATTTCATTGTTCTGTCTGTACTGATTTGGACCATATTTTCGATACCCATAGGAGTGTTGTGCCCAGTATTTCTTTCTCGTTTTCCTGATCATTTCACTGTGTTCTACGCAGTTTACGCACTGTTAAAATTCATCGTCTTGTCTCTGAACATTTTGTTTTTCTGTAGAATCTTTTACGTCATCATAACCAGAAGCAAGAACTCTAATAGAAATTTTACCGATATCATAAGAATTTGTGTCATCTCATTCATATTGGTTTGTATAACGAGTTTACAAGTGTTTGTTAATGATATCTTTTCATACATTGATGCGATTGAAACAAACGCTTTCTATATAATTAATTCATATCAAGTGATAGCGGTAACTATTATATTTCTTATTCTTGCCAAGAACCACGCTGATTAAGCACAAGTAGATCAGTGCTCGTATTTAAATGAATTCAATCTTATTATTGTATATTGAAATGTTGGTATGTAGGTTTAAGCTAGTGTTATTAATCTGGAGTTTTTTAATAAAACTTGTATGACGGATTGTATTTTTAGGTAGGTATCTCCCTACCTATATTTGACCACATACTGGTCATGCATTGAAATGAGTGTACAGGAGAAGAGGAAAACATTGTTTTTAATTATTATTCAGGAATATTTCCTCGTTGTGAAATGTGTACCGCATTATATTGGTACCTAACACTTATAAATACTAAAACTACAAACTTTATCTGTTTTTCATATTGTGTATTGTATAAAAATAGTTCAATTAGGTATGTACAAGAGATCGCCCCTGCTTCGCACGGGTGCGATAGTGATATGTCAAAATAAATAAATGTCATGTGGTAAAAATCACATCAAAATCCATTGCGTAGTAATATCTAAGCGATCACACAGACAGACACGAAAATCGACTTTGTTATACAGGCTGTTAAAGAAATAGCATGCCATAGCTTAGGGGTAGGTTCAGTATCGATAAAGGAACCAGTATGCCAATAAACGCATTTTTCTTTTAATAAAAAAATATATTTAATATCGTTTATTGTTGTAGTATGGCTTGGTAAAAAATCATTTACCGAGCCATATTATAATATATATTATATCCCTACCCCCCCTGCCGTTATGCCTTCGTTCTTTAGCTGAAAATAAAAATTAGTTACTAAGCAAGATCCTTCAGTGGCAACACAAAGAATGGTAAATAGGTGCCTAAGTGAAATTCCGGCCCACGAAGTAAATGTGCACTTTTATAATACCTTGCTGTTCTACCTTCTGGAAGGGGCTACTAGAATCAATTCATTTTTTTTTTAATTTTGAAATTCAATAGTGCCTTTTATGTGCCATTTGAAATATACGATTTGACTTTGACTTTCATTTCTAAAGTGACGATATTGTCGTATACGCCCACGTGCATATAACGTGTGGAAATACGTGCAAGTTATAACATTACCGTGGACGGAAATTTAAAAGCGTTTTTATTATTAGGGGTCTGCACGTCCAAATGAAAAACGGAACCATCGTGGTATCACTCGTATGTCTGTCTGTCTGACCGTCCGTCTGTCACAGCCAATTTGGTCGAAAATTTAGCATTCCCCCCCCATATCTCCAAAACTGTTAAAAAGTTATCAGATCTAATGTATGCCCCTAACTCAACAAACCTTACATCTTGGTCCAAATGTATGACTTGGCCGTTCCATTGAGTTTATTGCATGACACAAGATTATTATTATTTTCTTTTTTTGTTTATCCATTTATTTCAGGCATCAAGGCTCATGTAAACACATACAATACAATATTAATACAACTTAAAAGTACGATAAATACATACAACATTATTATTACACTAAAAACTAACTAACGCACACGAAGTGTGTTAATGATGACCAGTGACTTAATTTCTTACTATAAGCTCGTAGGAGTGTCTGTGCAACGGCCGCGAAACGGCTTAGCCGTACATTTTGGCCAAGATGTAATGTTTGTAGAGTTAAGCGTTGTAGAGTTAGGGGCTTAGGTCTATATTCGATCTAATAACCTTTTAGCAGTGAAAGCGTTTTGTAAGTCTTGGCAACCTACTTTACATGAAATGATTTTTGTTGGTAACATATTCATCGTACGGAACCCTCTCCACGCGAGTTCAACTCGCACTTGTCCGGTTTTTTTATTTCTTTACTTCTCTGTATTATCGCGATGCAGTGGACGTCCACGATAATATCGTCACGTTACAAATTATAATAACGCTTCTAATAGAAACGATTCTAACAGAACCATACATTTTTTCACATTTTTCTACCTCTCGATATGCACCGCATTCACGGTTAGAAGTAACATCACATCATCAGCCTAATAGCAGTCCACTGCTGGACATAGGCCTCTCCTATTGCTCGCCATTTAACTTGATTTTCGGCAACTCTCATCCAGCTGCTACCAGCCTGCGAAGATCGTCGCTCCACTTAGCCTGAGGGCGTCCTACCTTACTTTTACCGATTCGTCTCTACTCAAGAACACGTCCACCCCAACGGTCATCGGTTAGAAAACATGCTCGGAATACCACAATCGAAGCTAAAATTACACAGCACAAGTCCTCACGTAACATCAATTAAAATATATATTAAAATACCAACCCGACATTAAAATTGAACAAAATGATAAAATATTTATAATACAATCGGCTCAGAAAACTACTGGTGGATAAATGCTACTTATGTAGATATTATTCACTAAATGTTTTTTTTTTAATGATGACTTCAAAATGGAATGACTTAACCATTTATTCAGTTTAAGGCATTTATTTTTATTGTACTTTATTTGAATTTAAGACATTATTTTAAATCTGTGACATTATTTATTTTAAATAAATTGAATTTTGAATGGTTGCTAAGTATTTTTTTTCTAAATATTTTTTATTAGTGATACGACTTTTAACGTTTACGTTTAATTTGCATGTGATCTTATTTATTACAATGAATTGATTATTTTTAATGTTTTCCTGAGATATAATCTGAAAAGACGCATATTATAATATGTATTTAAATGTATTTATTTATTGTAGTTCGATTAGATATTTTAATGATAACATTAACTCCTATTTACCTTATTTATAATGAATCATGCTAAAACTTATATTTTATTAAATTGTTGTGCCCGACAGGGTCCATGTGAACTGTATAACTATTAATAAGACCTTGTAAACACATATGTTATGCAATGAAGATTTCAATTTTGCTGGAATTGATATTTAGCTCTTAGTAACAATACATGTAATTGGGTATATATTTTATTTATAGTTTTAATAGGTTTTTGCTTATCTTTATATTTAAAATATTTATTCCTCAATTTTCACGATTGCACCTACCACTATTTTTCTCTGCATCACCCAAAGGTTGACTGGTAGACAATGCCTCTGGCATTAAGTCCGCCTCTGTACATTTTTGTGCTGGAAGTGTTAAATAAACAAATATAGCGCCTTTATGGCATAGCAGTAAGTTTCGCAGTACAAGTTTTACCACTGACATGCGGTTGACTGTACAAGGCACGACATTATACGCATCAGTCAGTACTATAGTTAATCAAAAATATTAAAAGATGACTACTTTGGTATTATGTACATATATATGTTGCCATAATTGTTGAATTACAGTGGTATTTATCTCGCTCCAATTAATTATTCCTGGTCACTTCTATTTTTTTATGATCTCTAATTACAGCTTATCTCCAATTACATTCGTATGTACCCAAATTAATACATTTTGGTCGCTCGGTCACAAGTTGGGAAAAATAAAGTTATTTAGTGTGATAGTGGCCGACGGCACAGCAGTACATATCAACATTATGTCTAACGCAACTTTTAACGCGACCCAAGTCACGGACCCTCGCACAAATTCCGATTCTAGTCTCCCAAGCCCCTTAGAGAACTATATTTGGATCACCGGGATCATATTATCGTCGCTATGCTTGATACTGCAAGTAGTGCTGTTCATAACCAGACCCAGGATAAGAAAAATAGACCAGAAGATGCTCACTCAGTTGACAGTAGCGAGGCTGTTGAACTCAATCCTAGAATGCTTGGTGGGAAATTTTATATTTAACCGGTATACACAGGATGTAACTTTCGCACTGTACATGCAAACGGACGTCGTGTTGATATGCTGGATGTTTGTGTACACGAAGAATCTATACGAAAAAGTAGTGCTAGTGTTTCTGTTGCAAAAGTGGAATTTCATTGTTCTGTCTGTACTGATTTGGACCATATTTTCGATACCCATAGGAGTGTTGTGCCCAGTATTTCTTTCTCGTTTTCCTGATCATTTCACTGTGTTCTACGCAGTTTACGCATGGTTAAAATTCATCGTCTTGTCTCTGAACATTTTGTTTTTCTGTAGAATCTTTTACGTCATCATAACCAGAAGCAAGAACTCTAATAGAAATTTTACCGAAATCATAAGAACTTGTGTCATCTCATTCATATTGGTTTGTATAACGAGCTTACAAGTTTTTGTTAATGATATATTTTCATACATTGATGCGATTAACACAAACGCTTTCTGTATAATTAATTCTTATCAAGTGATAGCGGTTACTATTATATTTCTCATTCTTGCCAAGAACCACGCTGATTAAGCACAAGTAGGTCTGTGCTCGTATTTAAATGAATTCAATCTTATTATTGTATATTGAGATGTTGGTATGTAGGTATAAGCCAGTGTTTGTAATCTGTCGATCGATTCTGTAAAAATCTCACCGTGAAAAGTTAGGTGAAGTAAGCTTAGAGTGAGCTGTCAATAGTGTCAATCCCTAGCTGTGCTGTGGAATGACAGCTCACTCCACGCTCACTTCACCTAAGTTTTCACGGTGAGATGGTTACAGAATCGCACTTCTGGAGTTTTTTTAAGAAACTTGTATGAGGAATTGTACATTGGTATGGTACCTAAGCACATTGGTCCTTGACCACATCCTGACCGTGCATTTAAATGAGTTTACTGGAGAGGCGGAAAAAAATGATATTAATTATTATTTATGAATATTTCTTCGTTGTGAAATGTGCACCTCATTATATTGATAACACTTATAAATACTCAAACTACAAACTTTATCTGGTTTTCATTTTGTGTGTTGCGTAAAATGAGATAATTGGGTCATAAACAAAACAGGAATATAAAATTTTAAAAAATAAAAATGTCTTCTTTTTTATAAAAAATCAGCATTTATTATGGAAAATAGCAAAATAATTATACCGTCCACAAAATCAGAGATCAACACCTTATTTTCATGAAAATATGTGACATTTTAGTTTTTATGTGTCCACCGAAAATACCAAATAATCCACAGGAAAGTCTAAAATAGAGATTTTAATCAACAAAATAAACTCTAACATTTCGTAACCTTTACTACAAAAAAAATTACGTTGTACTTTACTTCTTCATATTAAAAATAAAACAAACAATCCAAAATAATCAATGAAATAAAATAAAACTTTTACGTCCACAGAAATGACGTCTTTTCCGTTAACAAAATTATTATATCGTCGGCGCCAGTGCAGGACTTGTCGAAGTTTTATTAGAGACTCAAAAATCTAATCATTTGATTTGGAAATAAAATTGACACTTATGTTATCCCTACAAGATTGTCCAGGCAGAACATAAAAAAGTACTTGATGAATTACATGTAAATTTAACAGAGTGTCATTTAATAATCGAATTTGACGTTTACTTTTCATTCGGGTTATCGTCTCATTTTTATCAGAAGTTAATCTACTGCGCTCATCTTGTATTAAAAAATCATGCACAGCTTGTCTCATATCCTTTTTTAATACTGTTTTTTTAGAACTATCCATTTTCCCATTGTTTTCTTTTTTTTTTCTAGCCTTCTTATACGCATCTTGTATTTTCTTATTTGTTTGCTCATTGCTAAGACCTTTAAATTTAAAGTCTTATTACGAGCAGCAATTGCCCTTCCAACTTCAGCACGTGTAAATGACGAAGAAGGACTTGACGGTGGAGTATCTTCTTCAAATAGGGCAGCGGTGGCTTTCCGCATTTTTATTAATTCACGACGCTTTTTTGATTTCTCACGCCACATTTTCCTAATTTGACGCTGCTGTCTCAGAGCACATTGATCAATCGTCTTAATCTCACCTCTTTCTTTCTTCTTATAATACCTTTCTCTATCTTTCTTGCGTATCTCTTCAATAGCAACATCGCTTAGTTTTGCACGCGCTCGCCGCATACTCATTTTTTTTTGTTCACGTCGCCTTATCTTCTTTTCTTCATCAGTTAGATGCCTAATATTACTTGTTCTAGACATTATTAGCTGAAAGAGAAATCATAACCCACATGTACACACCAATTTGAGCAATAGCAAGCGTTAACAAAACAGATAATTTAAAAAAAATGCATCTTAATAGACCATAATGTTTGTCGAACATAATTATAGCTTCTATTCAGCGTCAAGGCGGGAGTGCGGGCGATGCATAAGTGCTAAGCCAAAGCTAGCAACACAGGTTTTTAAATCTTACTTGTGTCGTAAAAAGTATAAGTTGGAATAGGGGTCACTTTTGTGTCCACCGAAAAGTTTGTCCACGGAAGGGTTAAACAAACTAAAATTGTTTTTCAAACCACAAAATTTTGAGGTTACAATATGGCGCACCTGGTTTTTGCAAATAGCTTCCCATATTACACCAAGTTCAATCGATAATTTATTTTTTATGCCAGTACTTACCTAAATATGGATGGAACAGAAAAGTTGCAACGACCTTTTACACAAAAGTTAAATAACACTTGTTTATACAATTTTGCAAATAAATTTTCACAAAGCGTTAACTTGTATCACTTAAAGTTTTTACTCAAACTAACAGCTCGACAATATTGCCAACCAAAATAAATAAACTAGAGCTGCTTTCCATTTCACAAATATTGAATATTCAATTTAATTGGACCACGGAAGGGGTCGCGAAATCGGTAACAACCTGTTTAAGTCTTATAATGCATTTGTACTGTGTATTAATTTTTCATAATAACGTAAAATAAGAACTTTAAGATGTTAGTAATAAACATATATGAAAATATATTCACAGTTTTATTTTCAAGTATTTTTTTAGTTTACGCAAACTTATGAACCTAGGTTGGGCACGGTCCACGGAAGGGGACCTGAGTCTCACTTTAGTTTTAATATTTTAAAGTTAATTAAATATTATCAGGATATTGTATCGTAAATTATTAAAATAAATAAACAGTAAATTTATTAAACAAAAATATAAATGTATGAAGTATGTAATAACATTTTTTTTTAAAAGACACATTTTTTTTGTGTGTTTTGTTTATGACCCAATTAGGAGAAATACACGAGATCGCCCCTGCTTCGCACGGGTGCGATAGTGATATGTCAAAATAAATAAATGACATGTGGAATTAATGTTTTATTTTTAAATAATGGTAAAATCCACATCTACATCCATTGCGTAGTAATATCTAAGCGATCACACAAACAGACACGAAAATCGACATTGTTATATACTATGTATGGACATAGACAGATTAAGAAGTGGAGCTAATAACTTTTTACTACGCGAGAGACAGGAAAATTTAAAAAAAAAAAACACCGGTTTCATACATTATGTGGTGTTCATATAGAATTTTTGTATGAAACCGCAGAATTTCATAGTTTGTCCTATATTGTTGTAGATAAATGATAACTGATTTTATTTTTTAAGTAGTTAACAAACAGTTTTACACGTCAATCATATTTTAAAACTAGATGAGGCCGGCGTTTCCTGTCTGACTAGTCTGAGAAGAAAGGCCGAAACAAACTCTAGAGGTCACAGTCTCTTTTAAAGTCCAGATATAATCTTGGTCAGATCATATGAAGACCATGTAGATCGATGTCTGAGATGGTCTTTTGAGGAAAAGATTGAGAGGACCTGTCCAGTCAGTGCACGCATTTTTCAGAAATCAACTGAAAACTTTAGGAGTTCAACGATTCGACGGACCATACCAAAGAAAGGACATTTGGGTAGGCCACATTAACTACTCAAACTGCCAGACCATGACAAAACATGACATGACCATGTCAGTTGAACGACCCCTTGTAAAACCGAACTCTTTGCTATGTAATAATTTGTGTTTATTAAAATTTCTGAGAAATTAATTTTAGACGAAATGGTCTAAAATTAATTTCTCAGAAAATTTTTACTAAAGGTAGGTAGTACAGAAATAGGTCTATAATTTTTGGGGTCTGATGTACCACCTGATTTAAACAAAGGTATTATTTTACTATTTTTCTTGAGGTCAGGAAACTCCCCACCGTCAATATAACTATTAAAGATAAGAGCTAGAGTAGGTACTACAATGTCAATAATAGACTTAGCAAATTACCCCACAGATCTGCAGTCTTAGTCTTACTCCTAGAAAAAGTAGTCTAAATTTTCATCCCATGGAAGAATGCCAATTAATTCTATTTCAATTTGTATAGTGGCAGTAAGCGGCAAAATTTGGGTCAAAAACTATGTATAGGAAAATTAATTTCCCTATATATTACACTACGCTTACTAACTCACTTAAATGATTATTATTTCCACGCATTTGCATGTTGTTTAGATTTTACTCACAATTATCTTCTCGCACGTTGACCCCGTTGCGTGAAGACCTAAGATAAGGATTTATCTGTCTGAAACGGATATGAAAATACCCGAACGTACGCATAAACTGTCAATATCATCATCATCATCAGGGTAATAGCAGCAGTCTACAGCTGGGGCAGCCTCTCAAATCGCACGTTATTTAGATTGGTTCTCTGCTTCTTTCATTCAGTTTCACCCAGCCGCCCTCTCTAGTAAGATTGACTCTCCACCTAGTTCGAGGGCGTCCTCCCTTCACTCTAGTACAAGGACATGGTGCTCTGGAACATTTTACTAAATCGGTAAACGCATGCTATGTTTTATCCTAGCTGAACACGTAGTTATGCCCCATTATAAGTATATTTAACACCCCTCCCCCCCTAAACATATACTTCGGTATATTTAACTGCCCTATTGCTTGGTCTCGTGGTCGTAAGTGCGATTGCTGAGCGTGGGGTCCTGGGTTCGATTCTCGGGTTGGGCAAAGTGTTATCGGATTTTTCCATTGGGAATTTCCTAGTAATAGCCTGGAGTTTGGAAGTTGGTGGTGTGATATCCCCGTGCCTCGGAAAGTACGTTAAGCGGCGTGCCCTGCGCCTGATCTCTCTCCGGTACTGTCGGATTGCATGCCGTCCCATCGGACTATTAGAGAGAGGGAAGAGGGATTGCACAAGTGTATGCGCAGACACAGGTGGGAGTGCTCCTGTGTCTGCGCATACACTTGTGCACTATAATATCACTCGCGCCGAAGGCTGGTCTCCGTTGAGATTGGTCGCCGTGACCGAAATCGGTCGGGAGGCTATTAAAACCTTTTTTTTTTTTTTTGTTCCGGGGTGGAAAATCCTCATGGATGTCCGCCAGTGTTCCATCTCTCACCTACGCCGGGGGTCGCGGGAACGTAAGATCCTTCCGCAACCCCCGACTGGTGCCGGCCCGCCGCAGCGGGCCTCCTCGGGTCAGGGGGGGGAGTGAGGTGTTTGACTCCCCCCGCGACGTCTAAGAGAGGCGCGCATGGAACACTACGCGCCGCCATCTCGGGTCCTGATGTGTGGGGGGCGACGGACGTCCCCAAGTCCGTCGCCCCTGGACCCATTTAGGGGGGCTGGAAGAGGGCGTAATCCGCCCTCCGCCGACGCCCGGTGCGCCTGCTGCGGGCCGGGTGAGAGGACGAGATCTCCCTCTCCCTTTCCGCAGCCGGTGGTTTCCTTCTGCGAAACGGTCGTCTCGCAGAAGGAAACCACCGCGTCCCAGGACTCTTCGCTGCCGACCATCGACTCGACCACGGCCGGCAGCGACAGGTCACTGCCTACTTCTGAGATGAGGGCACGGCGCGGCTCCTCCCAAGCGGCACACTCTGCCAGCGTATGCCGCGCCGTGTCCTCCCGACAGTCGACGCAGTGGTGACACCGGGCGTCCGGCTCCCTGTTTATGCGACACAGGTACTTCCCGAAGCAACCATGCCCCGAGAGCACCTGCGTCACCCGAAACGACAGGGAGCCGTGCCTCCTCCCGAGCCAGCGCTCGAGCACCGGCCGGACCGCCTCGATGGTGACGAGGCCGGCGGTAGGGCGTGTGAGCCTGTCCCGCCACTCCGCCACCAGGACCTCGCGAAGCTGAGACCGACGCAGCTCCATGTGTCGCTGCATCGGTCGCTCGCCCCGCGCCCTCGCTTCCTCGCGCCACCGAAACAGTGACGCGAGTACTTTCGCCTCTAGGTCCCAGGGCGGGGATCCGGCCAGTGCGCAGGCCGCCTCGTAGGAGATCGTGCGATATCCTCTGATGACTCTGACGGCCATCGCTCTCTGCGGTTTCCGCAGTACCGCGATACTGCCGGCCGTCAGGTCAGAGGCCCACACCGGGGCCCCATACAGGGCCATCGATCGCACGACCCCCACGTAGAGCCGCCTACAGGCGGCGCTCGGGCAGGCTATTATAACCTAACCTAACACAATAGAGGTGTGTTAGGTAAGTAAGTAGGTGCCATGATCACTTCGTTTGTCATGTTCATTGGACATTTTATTTATTTATTTACTGTGGCACTCCAACGATTAATTCACATAGACATTAACAGAGAGCTTAGTCTTCTTATAGAAAGTTCTACAGTGAACTTATCAATTAAAGGTGTGCACAGCACTTACATAGTTTGCCTCATTGATTTACTAGGTAATTAAAGTGATAAAAATAACAATATAATCGGATAAGTTAATAATAATAAATAATTGGGTTAATAGCCAAGAGCCTCGACCAACACCTGAGGAGGCTCTCGTTGGGCAGCTGGATCAAGGGCTTGATTCAGAAAGCGGTACTTCTGGACACGGCTCGCATTGTCAGGAGGTTCCTCTCTCTGGAGCCCTGACCGCCGGTAGCTTGGACCCTGTTCCCGATACCGGTGGGCTACTATTTTTTTATATTTTTAAATGTTTTTTTATCTTTTTGTTTGTAAAAATATTTAAAAATATAATTTGTAAGTATGTAAATGAAATAAAGGAATAAATAATTAAAATAAATAATTTTGGGTCCGGCGAAGGGTTGCGCACGTTAACCATACACGAGGCTCAGGGGTTGACCTACGACAGCGTAATCATCATCAACACGAAGTCCAGGAGGCTCCAAATCCACGACAGCATCTCCCACGTGGTAGTGGCGGTGTCGAGGCATACATATTACTCCGACGACGCCGACGACGCCACGGGCCGCTTTGCAAAGAGAGCGATGGATGCGCCAACTAAGACGGTCGTCGAGTACAACTTAAAGACGGCCATGCAGCATCGAGACGCAGTCGTTGTGGAAGCTTTGCTCAAGCTAGCGAAGTCCCTGGTCAGCAGACCCGCTTACACAACATAACAACACCTAACAACTCCAAACCCCAACTCCCAACCCAATCCTTAAACCAACCTAACCAAAACCAAACCTGTACCTAATAGATATAATAAAAAATAAAAAAATAATAATAAAACACATGTCGCATAGTTCGGAAATTCCTACTATTAGATTTAGACAATAATCTCAATGCGGTACAAAACACCTAATCTGCTCAAACTTAAAATCTCACCTTGGTTTACACCCGTGAGATTTTGATAAATACCAAGTTCTAGTGAACCTAAGAAAATAAATTAAAAAAAAAAACAAAATAATAATAATTATATTGTAAAACTGCATGGCGGAGCGAGTCATACTCACTTAAATGTCCTGCCGATGGTGGCGTTGCATATCCGGTCGTTGGGTTCCCTATAAAATGGTTGAACTGAACGGCGCGGATGTGTAAGTCATGTACGTGAACGGATGCCGTCGCTCGAGGTTGGTCGGCTCGACCTGCCATGTAGTTCTCTAACCCATGTACCTACTTAATAATAATTCTTTATTTCAGATAACTAAGATCCAAAGTGTTAGTAATTACAATCATGACTTAAGACTATTGTTAGTAAAGTGACACAATATTGGTGATTCTTATTTATTAATCACCGTCCTTACCATTTTCTTAAAAACTGGAGAGGTAATATCCTCCCCTATTATTTTGAGGACGCTGTTGCTAGTTCCTCGTACTCTGCTTAGTAGAGATGCAGTTTTTTTGCGAATCACCTCATGAAAACCATCGGTTCGATTCTGCACAAACATCTCTGAAGCACTACAAAAGCGAGGCCTTCGCAACAGCATCCTAAAAATATTATTATACTGGACGCGCAGCGCATCCATCGCTCTTTTGGCATACGCGACCCACAGGCTTCCCGTGTAGAAACTTTGGCAGTATGCCTTAAAAAGGGTGATTTTGACATCTTCACTACATCGGGAGAACCTGCGTGCCAGCATATTACCTCGGACCGATAGTGCCCTGCGCTCCCTTTCAATGTCTACATTGTCCTTAAGGTCGGCGGTGAGGAAGTGCCCGAGGTACTTGAAAGAATCTACCTTATTTAGTTTCGAGCCACTTAACATAACTTAGATTCTTAGATTTAGATAAAGTTTTATATAATATAGTAAAACCTGTAAACAAATCCAATTATGTCAACAAAGGCGCGGACGTTCATGTCCGCGGTTATAGAACTAAAAAAAAATCAAATTATTTAGTAATTATAAAATCAAATAAGTTACAATAATAAAATCAACTAAGTTACAATAATGAAATCAATTAAGTTACAATAATAAAATCAAATAAGTTACGACAATAAAATCAATAATAATAATTCTTAAATGTCAAACACATTTAAAAATACAATCAAATGAATAAAATAAAATAATTACATTGATTAAAAAAGTTAAAACTGTAACAAAGAAATACAGAACAAAACATGAGTTACGGAATTCAAACAAGAATCGACTGTCAGCAATCTGTAAGTTGTCGTAAAAGATGATTGCGAAATTGAGCCAGGGTGTTGGAGAAGATGTCAATGGTATCTATCGGTGCAAGAGTGGCTGTCATTATACGTCCTCATCAAACTGTTCAGAGGTGCTGATCGACATCGTAAGTATGTTGCCCTATAAATTAAAGAAATAAAAAGTATTTATTGCGACTCGTACAGAAGATCATAAACGAAATGACGAATAAGGATAGTGAGAATACATACATACCACACAGCGAAATGTTGTGTTAAAGTAGCGGGTTTATTAAAAATAACATAGCAATCGATTGTAGTTGTGAGCAGTAGTGCCCAGTGGTAACGGCCGCGACTTACGTATTGTAGGTCGTAGGTTCGATCCCGACAGGCGCTTTACTATGAGTAAATTTTTTCAACACCACTGCTCTCAAAACGGTGAAGCAAAACATCGTGAGAAAAAAATGTCCTAGTACCAAAAATTCGAAGACGTTAATTCTACCAACCCGCACTGGGCCCGCGTGGTAGTACAGCCCAGTCCCTCTCACAGAGAGGAGGCCTATAATGTTCTCACTGCTGGGAGTGTCCCAGCAGTGAGAACATTATAGGCTGATTATGTATTATGTAATGCCATTATTGAGTTATTTACGTTGTTGAGCAGACGAAGTTTTCAAAGCTATGAAGAAATGGACGTCAAAATGAAAGATATTACGATTGGCCATTGCATGTGTCTTACGCAATGCAAAGCAGCCGGATTCCGCTGATGGTGTAATAAGGAAAACTACAGTCATTTTACCTCATCACTGTCCAAATCACAGTGATCTTTATTCTCATTCTGATAAAGTTACTGTTGGGTTGCTAACACTGACAAGTCTGTCAAAATCATTATGTTCTTAGATTCTCATTACAATAAGGTTGCTATTATGTCACAGGTAAAATAGCTGTGAACGAACTGTATATGTCAATAAGGTTGAGTATTATTTCGTAAGGTATACGTACTGGAGTGATAAGTACATAATTCGACATATATGACTTGATAGTGACGTCGGGGTATTGTGCACTACACAAAAGAGAATAATATTCGTTCAATACAAACAGCGCTTGGGCTCTGTCTCGCATAGGGTCTTAACATTTGTGCTGAGCGATGACTGTTATGCTTGGTGTATTTTCCCCGTCAACCTTGATAATGAAGCTCCTTCTCTATGTCAAAATCCCTTATCATAATTACATTTCTTCAAACCTTGAAACTTCATACAGGATAAAAATTTAACCAGTGCGCAAACTATAACCATGAATTCAGCATATGATTCTAGACGTCGTACTTAGCGGAGACATTTTTCGTTTCTCCTAAACACACGTTATTTTGTAACCAACCGTTCCTCGTGGCGGCGATCGGCGGCGGCGATCTCTCGCGTCCGGCCCTGGTCCAGGCCATGGTACGGAGCGAGAGTGCATGGGAAGCCGTCACCTTCTTCTGCGAAGCAGTAAGGAGGAGGCGGAGCGCGTGAGGGAGAGGTAATCTCTGCGCCCTCACGCCCCTAGTCGCCGCAGGAGACGCCCTGGACGTCGGGAGTTACCATCCGACTCCCGGCCACCGTAGGCGCGGGCTTGCGGGTGGCGAGCAATGGGCAGCTCGCCGCCCGGCACGGGCCAGGCCCGGGTCGACGGCGCGTTGTGTTCCACGCGCGCCTCAAAGAGATGTCAGCATGAACTGACGGGGTCCGCTAGGGCCGATGCCTGCCAGGGCCGCGGGTTGTTCGAAAGAGATACCGTGGTCCCTGGCATAGGCAACTGAAGGAACACGGGTGGGTTTTAGTCAGTAAAAGTCTGACACGCCCTCCTGCTCCGCCCAGAGCGGGAGAAGTCATATGATGATATCCCACCCAGAAAAAAAAAAAAAGTATGTATGTTAAAGCATGGTTTCATAGAAGAGCGACGGCCGCCACATAGTGCCTGCAAATAACCGGCGAATGACGTCACTGAAACGTGTATGTAAGTTAGTGTGTCTTCTTAGAGAGCGTTTCTTGACACCGTTAAGTAAAATCCCGCTGCCATCGTTTTAATGTTAGCCGTTACTGCTCTCCGCTCTTCCTGGAAATCGTAGCATAATCAGCCTCTAACTTTCCAACTGCTGGGACACAGACCTCCTCTCCAAGAGATAGTGGGACGTAATCCACCACGCGGGCCCAGTGCGAGTTGGTAGATGTCACATGTCTTCGAATTTTTTGGTTCTGGGTCATGCCGATTTCTTCACGATGTTTCCTCGTTTTCACCGTTTTGAGAGCAGTGGTGATGAAATAAATGAAGCACCTGTCTGGGTTGGAACCCACGACTACTAGTAAATCTGGGCCGTTATCAACGGGCTGCGGAAACCTTAGCTTCAGCAAACTGTATTGATTAGCTTGTCAGCAACCCAGTGTTTGTATACTCTGTACATACAATAGAAATGTAATTAATTAGTTACATCAGTATCTCCAAAGAGGGCTTGTGGCTAAGTAATAACAGCCGCACGGGTCGATCGATCAGGTTAAGCTACGTTTGCTGCGGTTGGTCCATGGATGGTTGACCATCTTCACATACCAAGACCCCTCCGTGCCTCGGAAAGCACGTTAAGCCGTTGGTCCCGACTGTCATTCGTGGATCTTTGACAGTCGTTATGGGTCGTTATTAGCCCAAAAGTCTGACAACCAGTCTTACCAAGGAGTATCTTATTACCCAGTAACTTGGTTGTGGAGGTCAGATAGGCAGTCGCTTCATGTAAAATACTGGTATTCAGCTGCGTCCGGTTAGACTGGAAACCGACTCCAATATAGTTGGGAAAAGGCAGGCAGATGATCCGCATCTCCAAACAATCAGAGGTAAGAATGATAATTGAATGCTACAGTTAAAATAAGGAAAAAGGACACCTATTGTCCAGACAATGATAAAAACAACTGCAACTCAATATTAGCTACACCTTGACAGTTTTTATTAGTACCGCTTTTGATTATTTATAACCACGATCGCGATATTATCCATTGTTTTGATTTTTTGTTTGGTTTTCCTATTGTTCTGTTTGTATACTATCGATACCACACCATTAGGTTGTAGGTACTCATGTCATTATTATGCTGTTGTTTCATGCAGTTGGCATGGTGGTCTTATTTTGTTTTTGACTATGTTGTATGTGTATATTTTATGTCTTTTTTATTTGTAACTATCTGACCCGGCAAACGTCGTACCCCCATGTTTATTTTCTTCTAATTGTCTTCTATACATACCTTGTCCTGGCAATAAAAAACATAAAAAAAAAATATCCAATTTGGTGCAGTCGATCGGAAGTTATGCACGTTCATACATTTCGGTGATTCATTTTTATTTACAGACAGATGAGCGTTTTGTTTGAGCCGTGTAATCTCCATCACACGGCTCCGAAAGTTCTAAAATCTTCATCGTTACATGAGCTGTGTGACTGTGTGTATCGCTCCATTGCATTATCAACTCATTCTCCATCTGCCTAAAACATATGTATCAAGCAATGACATTCCAAGTCCATTAGAAAAAAAATATGGCGCATACACATTTTTTTTTTTGTTTGAACGCGCTAATCTCTAGAGCTACCAGTCGGATTTAAAAATACTTTTTCATTGAAAACCCAATTATTGAGAGAGGTTATAGACTATTTAACATCACGCGACGACTCTTAGGAGTCGAGCAAAAAGTCAGAAAGAACGCTAACCCGAAACAAAGAAATAGTGCGGGTTGGCTATGCGATGGGACGCGGTGGCGATGCACAGCTTATAATAATAAAAGGAAATGATTCAATATTCCTGTGCTACTTTTATTTATTGTATTGGGATTTCCTTGAATGACTCGCGTGTGTGTGATTCTTTATTCGTGTCAATAATTACGCCCTGCTCTGAATGGCAGCGAGTAAAACCCAAAGAATGTCACACTGCAACTAGAGTCCCGGTTGCATGCGACGGTAGTTCAAATACATAGATACTTGATAAGGATGCACACATGAATAAGGCTCAAACTGGAATCATGTGGAAACTCAAGCAAAACCTGTACATAGGGTCAAATTAAATGAGTTAGCGAAACCCTGCAGACGTGATGTGGATAAATATCGAAAACATGATAAAACAAATAATTATTTGACGGTGCTTGATGATTTAGGCGATTTATTGTAACATTTTTTAAAAGTTGTAATTGATTATTTTTATCCTGTGGTTTAGAATTTATTTCTTTATTGGTATTTTTAATTTAGAGCGGGTAACATCGAATGGGGTTTGAGTGTCATGGTGGCGGTGGCTATCACTTTGAATGCATTCGTCACGCGGTGCACATACATGCATAAATCCATTGGCTCTAAATGCAAGTAACAATTAGTATTGACTTAATCAGTGATAATAGTTGTAATCATTCACTTTTATGGTTAAGTTTGTGATATTTGGGAGTAAATTAAGTGCGTTATTTTGCGAGTATTATTTTCCAAACACCTGCACGTACACGTCCATAATTGGAGGACCTGCAGATGACGGATCAGCAGCGATACGTGGTGTCTCAGTCGCTCGAACGATAATAACTTTGATGATATTTTTTGCTGAGTAAGTGTATTTACTTGAATAATGAGCTGAGAAACTCAGTTTTTATGTTTAATCGTGTTTAAATTACGATACCCATCACGTCGTATTTTTTGAACAGATATGTCAAGTCCACATATAGTCGTTACTCCAAATAAAAAAACCATGAAATCATTTTTTTGTTTTCTAAGAAAGAAAGAAAATACATTTATTCGCGACAAACATGCATAAAAAAGAACATAAACACACAAAAAATATAACAAGTTGGGGGGAAACACGCGTCACATTCACGCAAAAAGGCCATCGTTCAGCATAACGCTAAGACCCTATACGAGACAGAGCCCCAGCGCTGCGTTTTCAGCGGCAGCCGGCGTTGACGTGATGAAGTCAACCAGTGCAGCATGCAATTATACATAAATAAATAAAAACAACAATCGAAACAAAAATAAAATAAACCATTGCAACATATGATTCGACACAAACAAAAAAAAAACAACAATCAAAACATGAAACAAAATAAAGTAAACAATAATTAATCATTTATTTTTATCATGTTTAGACCTCGATACTCATCACGTCTGCGGAGTTTTGCTAGCTAGTTTAATTTGACCTTGTATACTACCAATGTACTTATAACCTGTATTTACAGCGAAATAACAAGTTGTGTAAAGAACTGTATGTGTCAGCAGTAGCCGGGAGTCTAGGTTTATGCTCGGTTGATGGCAATGGGTTCACCCCCTATTATATGGTGGAGAACATAACGGGCGAAATGTGTGTGTACTATGTATGTACATCTCAGCCAAATCCTTCGGGGAAAACAGTCATGATGTTATGGTTTACCTAGTATACGCTGCAATTAATCCCCTTTGTGCCAGGGGCACGGTATCTCTTTCGAACAACTCGTAGCCCTGGCAGGCATCGGCCCTAGCGGACCCCGTCACTTTGTGCTGACATCTCTTTGAGGCGCGCGTGGAACACAACGCGCCGTCGATCCGGGTCTGGTCCTGGCTGGCAAGCCTGCGCCTACGGTGGCCGGGAATCGGCTGTTGATTCCCAAAGTCCAGGCATCTCCCGCGGTGACTAGGGGCGTGAGGGCGCAGAGATTGCCTCTCCCTCATACGCTTTGCCTCCTCCTTCGTGAGCATTATTCGCAGGAGGTGACGGCTTCCTATGCACTCTCGCTCCGTACCATGGCCTGGACCAGGGACGGAGGCGAGAGATCGCCGCCGCCGATCGCCGCTACGAGGACGCGGCGGTGATCCGCCCAAGCCGGGAGACCTCCACCGTAAGCTCCACCGGGTACTCCGAACGATACTCATAGTGGTGACACCCTGGCCTTTCCTCTCGCCTTATCCTGAACAGGAACCTCCCGAAACAACCATCTCCGGTGAGGACCTGCGTTAGGCGGTAGGTGAGGGCACCGGGGGCCTCTCCAGCCACTCCTCAAAGAGGTCCCCTCTTTGAGGAGTGGCTGGAGAGGCGCCCCGCAATTGTGGCGTGCTCAGTAATTAACCCCCTGGCTGCTGTTTGAGTTTGAAACTACCAAAAACTATACCGCACTTTAATATTTGGGTATAAAATGTTCGACACTTGAATGATGTCCTTTTCTTATGTTTTTTGCAATTTGCAAGTCAAAGTCATGTTGTATGTTAATTAAAATATGATGACTTTAAGAAATATGACTTTACAGAATTATTATCATTAGAATCGTCAATACAACTCCTTAGGTTTTAATTATTTGTAATAATAATAAATAATAAAGAGAATTCTATTCTATTAGCCTCAAATGTCATGATTTCATGAAATTGTCATTCAATAGGGATGAAGCCAGAGAGTTGTATTGATGATTTTTATGATTATAAATTTCGCTGGTAACCCTGAAGCGTTCACCTTAAACCGTGTCAAAAGGAAAAACTTTTTGTAATAAGACCGGTTATTCATGTTTCTGATAAACCAAAAGTGTTTAAATAATAGCATAATATGCCTGTAATGTTTCCATTGCCGGGAAACAGGTCTCCTCTCGGTGAGAGGGCCCGTAATCCACCACGCGGGCCCAGTTCGGGTTGGTAGTTGACACCTGATGCCTTCAAATTTTTGGTTCTAGGCCAATAAGGTCCTCTAATGTGTAACCTATGTCACAATAAAACAATTATTACATTAATTATTTAATTTTACAACAATACTAATCTAAAATGGCACTCCACGAGTGTCTGCTTTGTCTAATTGACTATTTTTATACAAAACTATGAAGGTATAGGGTACCTCTGAGATCCAATAAACATTTCCTGTAGTGATCTACAAGTCTTTAGACACAGTTCTTGACAAGAATGAGAAATATAATAGTAACCGCTATCACTTGATATGAATTAATTACAAAGAAAGCGTTTGTTTGAATCGCATCAATGTATGAAAAGATATCATTAACAAAAACTTGTAAACTCGTTATACAAACCAATATGAATGAGATGACACAAGTTCTTATGATTTCGGTAAAATTTCTATTAGAGTTCTTGCTTCTGGTTATGATGACGTAAAAGATTCTACAGAAAAACAAAATATTCAGAGACAAAACGATGAACTTCAACCACGCGTAAACTGCGTAGAACACATTCAAATGATCAGGAAAACAAGAATGAAATACTGGGCACAACACTCCTATGGGTATCGTAACGATCCAAATCAGAACAGACAGAACGACGAAATTCCACTTTTGCGACGCGAACACTAGCACTACTTTGTCGAACAAATTCTTGGTGTACACAAACATCCAACACACTAGCACAGTATCAGTCTGCAGGTACAACGCGAACGTCACATCCCTGGTGTACAAGTTAAACAACGGGTAATTCATAATGTACTCAAGTATCGAGTTCATCAGTCTCGCTACTGTCAGTTGCGTGAGGATCTTCTGGTCCATTTTTCTTATCTTGGGTTTGATTTTGAAGAGCACCAGTTGCAGAATTAAGCATAGTGATGACAAGATGATCCCGATGATCCAAATATAGTTTTCTAGGGGGCTTAGAGGATCAGACATCGCGTTGGTATGTCCTGCGGTGCCAGCAGGTACTATAATACTATGCCACGTTTTCCATTAATTTGTATTTTATTATCATTAATGCTAATTTGGATTTTCTACGTATTGCTTAGTTCATATGCAGTTTCTGACCAAAGACTTTTTCCTTGAATGTTTAAAACCTATAATTCTTTTATACGTACAGTCACAGGCTTAAATATATTACTATGAACAGCTCGTCGTAAATATTTTATTTCACGATTATCATCTTAACATATGAAGGCAAATACCTGTGATAATTTTTGGAAGGTACATGCAAGCGGCAGTGTATACCTTGTGCAACTATTTCAGTTATTTTTGGGTTGCTACTAAGGGTTGAATTTTAAATAAATTATGGCTTTCAAAATCGCTACATTTATAGGATTCTTTTATTTATAAGTCAGGACATAAGGAATACAAAATTATTATTTCCTTTATTTCTTAATTACTTATAAATTACATTTTTCATTATTTTTATAAACAAAAGGATAAAAAAAAATATATATAAAAAATAGTAGCCCACCAGTGATGGTGGGTTACACAGGGTCCAAGCTACCGGCGGTGCTCCAGAGAGAGGAACCTCCTGAAAATGCGAGCCGTGTCCAGAAGTACCGCTTTCTGAATCAAACCCATGATTCAGCTGCCCAACGAGAGCCCCCTCAGGTGTTGGTCGAGGCTCTTGGCTATTAATTAACCCATTGGCTGTCACGACTATCGGCACAATGATTGCTGACTCCACATGCCACATGTCGACAACCCCGCGAGCCAAGTCAAGATACTTGATTTGTGTATCTTTCTCAGCTTTCACGAGGTTGTCATCATGCGGGACGGTTATGTCAACAAGCATTGCGCGTCGCTCTTATCGATCTATCACCATTATAAAAGGCTTATTGGTAACAATAGTCCTGTCAGTGATGATGGATCGATTCCAGTACAATGTGATATTGCCATTTTCGAGAACTGCAGTGCGATTCTGTAACCATCTCACCGTGAAAACTTGGGTGAAGTGAACGTGGAGTGAGCTGTCATTCCAAATAATGCTAAGGGATTGACACTATTGACAGCTCACTCTAAGCTCACTTCACCTAACTTTTCACGGTGAGATTTTTACAGAATCGATCGGCTGGGTCGGGCACATACCCGTAGTACGGCACTTCCGATTCCACAAGGTTGTATTTCAGAGCAAGTTGCTGGTGGATTATCCTGGCTACAAGGTTGTGTCTATGCAAGTACTCTCCGTTAGCTAGACGAGAACACCCGGAGATAATATGCCTGATTGCTTCCCCCGGCCGGTGGCATGCCCGACAGATTTCAACCGTGAAAATTATTACTATTATTACAAACTAAGACATTTATAAATATTTGAATCAATTAGTTTTAAGAAACAAGGGTAGGTCTGTTAGTATTAGGGTACTTTTCCTCTTTCACCAACAAAGCAAATATTACTTTTGTTCTTCATTGGTTGTAATCAATTTATTATATTTCCCCATTTAAGCAACACCACGTTCAGCTATGTCATTCACTACTCGCATAGAATGAACTTTTTTTTGTTTGCCTTATTTCTACAGTTTGACAATTGGTGCGACCTCTAAATCGTACACAAAAATGAAAAGAAACGAATCTGTATAATCGAATGACAAAGTGCCGCGATGATAATTCAAAAGTCGAAAAATAAGGACCATCCTGGTGCAATAACAGCCAGGGTGCTGTTGGTACAGCATAATCAGCTTGTAATGTGCCCACTGTTGGGACACAGGCCTCCTCTCTTCAAGAATCATAAGGGGTGGGTTGTTGGAGCGCAACCTGCCGAGCGCGGACCACGGCATATAAGCCTTCAAGGTGTGCGTCCGCGAACATACCCGACGCACTGCACCAGCACGGCAGTCCCAATAACGGCCAGTCCCAGTCCAGTAAATATGTGACATCGAAGGAACACCGAAACTACCTTGCGACCCATGCGTCAAAATATTAGAATGCTGCATCGGTTTCGAAAATATGTGTCAATGCAATATTAACGGACATGTCTTGCGTCATAAATATCTGCCTACTCAGTTAAATTCAGAAGAATGGAAGAATCTACCTCGTTGTGGTCGCAAATTTCTGACATCACTTTGATAGCATAAAAACCTGACACGTTCCCTAACACTGTCATGTTATGATAAGGTGTAGTGGGCAGACTCCTTTATAGATTCACACCATGCCACGATTATCAAATTTCGCAATAATGTTTAGAGAATTTACGTATTTGTAATATTGGTACAAAATAACCAATAAACAGAGAGAAAAAGGCTATTATGAAAGGTTTATACTAAACATGTTTTTGATGTCTGTTTGTTCATAAATGATGGTAATTTAATACCGCCCAGATAATGTTCTTCATATCTGTTACATTCATAGTTAGGTTTGGTGTAACAATAAAACAATTGTTAACAAAATACTTCTTTACTTTTATAACATATTCTCAACATTACTAAACTAAATTAAATCTAAAATGGCACTCCACGAATAGAATCTTAAGAAACTTATAATTACGATTATTCTGCTCTTTATCCAATTGACTATTTTTATACAAAACTCCCTCACTCCCTCCTCCCTCTCACGGAGAGGAGGCCTGTGTTCCAGCAGTGGGAACGTTATTCGCTGATTATGGATACAAAACTATATTTTACTCAAAAACAATTTTTAGAACAATTTATAGGGTACCAATGAGATCCAAGAAACATTTCCTGCAGTGATCTGTAGAACCCTTATAGAGAGTTCTTGGCAAGAATAAGAAATATAATAGTTGCCGCTATCGCCTGGAAGGAATTAATTAGACAGAATGCATCTGTCACTATAATCACTTCAAGAAGGGATAAAATGTCATTAATAAAAACTTGTAAACTTGTTAAACAAACCAATATGAATGAGATGATACAAGTTTTTAAGATTTCGCCAAAATTTCTATTAGAGTTCTTGCTTCTGGTTATGATAACATAGAAGATTCTACAGAAAAACAAAACATTCACAGTCAAAACGATAAACTTTAACAAAGTGTAAGCTTGAAAGAACTCATTGAAATGGCCGAAATTAAGAAAGACTGGGCACAACACTCCTATGGGTATCGTAACGATCCAGATCAGAACAGACAGAACGACGAAATTCCACTTTTGCAACGCAAACACTAGCACTACTTTGTCGTACAAACTCTTGGTGTACACAAACATCCAACACACTAGCACAGTATCAGTCTGCAGGTACAACGCGAACGTCACATCCCTGGTGTACACGTTAAACAACGAGTAAGTCATCATATACTCAAGTATCGAGTTTACGAGTCTCGCTACTGTCAGTTGCGTGAGAATCTTCTGGTCCATTTTCCTTATCTTGGGTCTGATTTTGAAGAGCACCAGTTGCAGAATTAAGCATAGTGTTGATAGACCTATCCCAGTTAGCCAGATATATTCCACCACTTCACTCGGGTCCTCGATTAATTCCTCAAAAAATTCGGTAACATTACGGGTTATGTTAGCCATCGTGTCGATATGTCCTACTTCACCGGCGGTAACTATGATACTGCGCCTGAGAGGATTTCCCCTTAAGCTCGATGTTATGAACTTGTTCTATGAATAATTTATACGTGTACTTGAACACACATATAAAAGTTGCAGTGTGGGTTATTTACCTAGTACGTACGTCATTGACTCCCCTCTGACGCAGAAAGAATATACGAACTTGAATGGTCACAATTTTGGTTTAAAGAAAAACCAATGGATTGATAAATAATACGATATGTTCAGGGCCCTCCCCGAATATAATAATATAAATATCATGGTATTTTTCAAATTAATTTGAAACAGTTTGTAGGTATTACTTATAATGTATACGCAAATTATAGGCGTAGGTGCGACAGAAGCTGGTTACTAAACTAGTAGTAAAACTAATTACTAAAAGTTGGAGTGGCATGGGTGGTAGTTTAAGTAAGTGGAGGGCACTGTCAACAAAAATCTCATGAGGAAATAATATCCAAATAAACAGGCTTATGAACAAAAATTATATTAATGTGACTATCCAGTATTTTTTTCGAATAGCACTCTAGGCGTCGTGAAATATGTCCGTCAGAATTTGTATTTAAGTGTACCCATTCTCCGCTAATTAGAACGTTTAATAATCACAATATGTTAAACATAAATATAAATTCTGACGGACATATTATTTCACGACGCTTTGAGTGCTATTCGAAAAAAATACTGGATAGTCTCATTAACATAATTTTTGTAAAAAGGGGGCCTTTTTCGTGGAATGGTAAGGGGAATCTCTGTTAGGAGGGAACTACGAGTTTGTACAATGAATCGTTTCGTTATAATATTGAGCGGAAATAAAATATTGAGAATCACTCTACGATCACGGTGCGAAGTCATTTTGAACAAAGAGAGTCGCTGTAGTCTGCAGTAGCCTCCAAAAGTTAGTTGAAAGTTTTCCACTTCAGCTAAAATCATCACTTCACATTGTGATTCAAAATAAAATAAAAAATCAGGTACTCTTATGGGAATACTTGATTATTTTTTATGATAAGTCAAAGGTCAATAACAACGTTATAGAGGTTCAAACATTTGGATCACTAGAATTTTAAATCATAATGTGGTGTGTCACAGCTGAAGTGGAGAAATGTAAACTAACTTTTGGAGGCCACAGTATCTATGTATGAGAAATAAATCCAAAGAAAGACCGGAGCGTACGAAGCATGTGAGCAGCTATGGGTACCCTGTTTTATTATTACTATCAGCCGTTTGTGTCCCACTCCTTCCACCTATTCATTGCTGTAGGTATGTGGCTAATCTTTAAGATAAGAGTCGAGTTCGTCCCACTACCTCCTGGACATCAGTGCATCTAATAAATTTTATTTGTTTTGTTTTAATAACGCCTATAAAATAGATATGTGTAAGTTAATCTGGGCTATTTTTCCACTCGATACGCTTCCGTAACGTATTGAAAACCAATCAATGAATAAAATAGCTGGCCACTATTCTTCTGATAGCTGTTTGCTGTCGGGGGTAAGGCAAACCGGGTTATCAAAATGTGTCATTTTCGATACGATAGCCTGTCGGATGGTTGTAAATAGCTATGCAGAACTCAGATAGTTGTGTGTAACTTTTGTAAGCGTACAGTGCAGCAGGTTTGTAAAAGTTTACTTGTGTGAGTCCATCGAAAGAAACATTATTGTGCCGCACACTGAGCATACAGTGTCGCACAGTGCCGCACACTGTGCAGTACAGTATCATTAAAAATAAAGCAGGTAAACTGACCTTATTTAAACATAATCAGTAGGTACGTATATCTCATATTAATTTACATTTTTAATTTTGCATGTTTTGGTACGCTTGCTTTGATGGATGTTACCTTATCAATTGGGTTTTTCTACATAATGTTTTTATTTTTACTGATATGCATGCTTTGGATAACAAAACAAAGTTTATCATGCGTTTTAAACTTTGTAAAAGGTGTCATTTGTTTTTGTAATATTAATAATAATAGGTACCTACCAAACTAGCTAGAGATACAGAATGGCAGGTACATCGACGCGCAAAATGTAGCCATAAATTCAGCACATGATTCTACACACCCTAGCAAAGAAAGTTTACGCCGATTATCACTTAAAAAAACCGCTGTTTAATAGAAAAATGCAGCTAGTCTAATGGTGCGTCCAGACCTGGCGCATGCGCCGCGAATGCACGGCTCGCGAGCCGCTGGCGAGCTGCGCGCGTGTTGGTCGCGTTCGGTTACAGCCTCCGTTTGGTGCGCCGCACTATGGGACCATTGGTGCCTTCCATCTCAAAAATCTATAACTTTTTTGTTTACTGATATTTTGAATTGAAATTTTGTACACGTATTCCTGAATACGTATGCTATTGGATAATTAAAACACTGCCAATTTAAAACTATTTTTATTTAGTAAAAAAATGACAAAGTAAAATGTTGATAATTTTCATATAAAAATTGAATGTAAATTATTTAAAATGATTTATTTGCTTACTCTGGTCATATTAAAATTATTTATAAGTTAATAAATAATAAAATCATGTTACTACGTAGTTACATGATTTTAAACTAAAAAAAAACAAAACATTATTCTACTCATCTGTTCGGTGTTTCCACCGAACACCTTAGTTAGCAATATTGTATGTATGAAGGTATGGGAGAAAGTAATAGAGGAAAGATTGCGAGAGGAGAGGGAGATTAACCCAAACCAGTTTGGGTTTATGCTAGGTCGAGGAACAATGGACGCCACTTTTGCACTCCGCCAATTGTGCGAGAGGTACAGACGTGCACATAAGAACTTGCATATGGTGTTCATTGATCTGGAGAAAGCGTATGATAGGGTACCTCGTGATGTGCTGTGGTGGGCCTTGAAAGAGAAAGGTTTGCTCGGGAAGTATGTAGAGTTAATTCGTGCTATGTACAGTCAATCTCGTACCTACGTCCGGTCGGCTGCTGGCTATACCGACGAGTTCAGTGTGGCTGTAGGCTTGCACCAGGGATCGGCTTTAAGTCCTTACCTCTTCCTGTTGATTATGGACGCTCTTACGTCGGACATCCAGGAAGAGGCACCCTGGTGCATGTTGTTTGCCGATGACATTGTTCTCGTCGGTGAAGATGTACCTGAGATCCAGAGCAGATTGGAGAAATGGCAACAGAAGCTGGAGAATGTTGGCTTGAAAATCAGCACAACCAAAACGGAATATATGCGCGCAAACATCACACCTGTGCACAAGGGGGGTTCGAAGGGTAATGTGGAGAATTACCGTCCAATCTCGATCCTCTCCACTTTGTCAAAGGTTTTTGAGAGACTCGTCCATAATGAAATATATCCATTCTTACACAATGTCATTATACAACAGCAACACGACTTCGTTAAACAGCGGTCTACTACCACAAATCTCCTGTCTTTCTCCAGCTTCTTATTTGATAGTTTTGACAAGGGCTTGCAAGTAGACGTTGTTTATACAGATTTTTGCAAGGCCTTTGACAGGATGGACCATGAGCTGCTGCTTAGTAAAATTGCCTTTAACGGAATTCGTGGCAATTTGTTACGATGGTTTGCTTCGTATATTTCGAACCGCTGTCAAAGGGTAATAATCAATGGTTACAGGTCAAAAATTTATGAAGTCACTTCTGGTGTCCCACGAGGCTCCATCCTTGGTCCGCTCTTATTTAACATATTTATTAATGATATAGGTGACTGTTTCCACAATACTAAATTTCAATTATACGCCGATGACTTGAAGATCTACAAGTCCACCAAAACTGTTGATGATTACATTTTACTCCAACAAGTCCTTGATAGACTTACAGACTCCTGCCACAGTAACAAATTAAAACTAAGTTTACCGAAGTGCAGCTATCTCACGTTTACTAAAAATAAGCATATTAATAAGTTCGCCTACACCCTTTGTCACGTGCCACTATCCTAACTGAATTTAATTCGCGACCTTGGCGTTATACTTGACTCTAAACTGTGCCTAGACTCACACATTAACAAAATTGTCAGCAAAGCTTTCCAGCTATTTGGTTTTATCATGCGTTCCACCCTTGACTTCAAGAGAACCACGTCATATTTATGTTTATATAAAGCGCTTGTTCGTTCACAGCTAGAATATGGAGTGTCAGTATGGAATCTTTTCTACAAAAAATATTCTGAAATGGTTGAAAATGTAGAGTACATATTCTTGCGTGCTATGCACTACAGATGCCACAAATCCTTCTTATCATACTCTCAATTACTCAGCAAGTACAAGCTCCTCCCCCTTAGCTCTAGAAGGAATTACCTCGAAGCCACAGTACTATATAAAATTGTCAGAAACAAGTCTAACTGAACAAATCTGAACAGTATGATTTGCTATGCTGTACCTCGAACCATTCACAGGCGGCAGGTACGCGCAGGTACTCTTTTCGCTTTGAACACTTGCCGAACTAACTCAGGCCTGTGCTCACCTGTCCGCCGTATGGTTGACCCATACAACAGTACCTTTGTGAACATAGATATCTTCAATTGCACAATAAGTAAATTTAAAAGCCTCATTCGTAATTCCCTATTAGATACCACAACAAGTGCTCCTTGATATATTATTTATAATATTGTATAATTTTGTTATCTTTTTACTTTAATTTTGAACAAATTATTCCTAATTTTTTATACATTTCTCATATTTATATATTTTTTTTCTTATCATTAATGTTCCTAGCGATTAGCTTTTTTTTTAAACTTCTATGCCTACCTGTGAACAGCGATGTGGGTTACTTTATAACCAAATTGCTATTTCGTTAAACTAGTTGTAAGTCTTTATAATGTAACTGTTTGCCGTTCCTCTCAATAAAAAATAAAAATAAAATAAAATATGTTCTGAGATTTCGGCGGTCTCTCCAGTTCTGGAGCCATAGCGCTTGGTGGCGCACGTCTCCCAGTCTGCTCCGACTTTCAGTATCTCGGTTCACTCGTGCAAAGCGGTGCCGAAGTAGATCGGACGGTTAAGCACAGAATTAACATTGGATGGATGAAATGGCGGCAGGTCACGGGAACAATCTGCGACTCCTGCATTCCCCTTAAACTTAAGGGGAAGATATATAAAACCATGATTAGACCTGCTGTCTTGTATGGATCAGAATGTTGGGCCACAAAAGGGATGAATGAAAGGCAATTGCATGCAGCTGAGATGAGAATACTAAGAGGGATGTGTAGTGTTACACGAATGGATAGAATAAGAAATGAGTACATATGAGGAAGTCTGAAAGTGGCACCGGTAACTGGAAAGTTGTGTGGAAATCGGTTGTCATGGTATGAGCATGTGTTACGGAGAAATGAGGAAAATGTCGTGAGGAGAGTTTTGAGTATGAATGTCGATGGGTATAAGAGTAGGGAAGACCAAAGAAACGATGTATGGATGTGTGAATGATGACATGGTTAGAAAGGGGGTGACTACCGAGATGACGACTAATAGAGAAGTATGGAGAAAAAGACATGTTGCGCCGACTCCAAATAAATTGGGTTATGGGCAGGTTAGTTAGCAATATCCGCGCAGAGCGTTGACCTAATTTTATTACTTATTATTTTATATTAGATATTATGTTCAGTGCACTTTTGTCTACCGCGTTAGCCGGGTGTATTCAAACATTCCATCAACATTTTATCACTAAGAACAGTTTGTGAGTTAGTCAATAAACAGTGTTCAACATAAACATTTGTTTCTCCTCAAAAACATCGACACCTCGCTACGTACCCCGACATATTTTTTTGTGTTTCGAGCCGGATCACGCGTCGCGAAATTTCGGAAATTCGGGATTTTGGTGTGCGAGGTCTGAACTATCGTATCAAACAACAGTGTGCGTACGTTGTAGGGTTGTCGGAGCGAACATTGGAGCAGAAACTGAAGTAGCAGCAAAGGCTGACTACTAACAGCGGAGAATACAAGTAATATTTTTCCTTATTTCTAGTCAGTAAGCATTTTAACACCGAATAACAATGTCGGAACTCATTGAAACGCAATCAATGATCTATGATAGCATCATTAAGCTTGGCATTAACTTGAAGAAGGATAGTGCTGATAGGAAAACAGTAGACTACTTTAAGCGGAAGCTTAATACTTTGGAGAGCTATTGGAAAATATGGTCAGTCGCACACAGGGAAAAATCAACACCTCAACTGGAGATACCGAACTTCAACGGGAATTACAACCAATGAGTATCGTTTAGAGATCTATTGCGGAAGTAATACATAACAACCCCTCGTTATCAAGTGGCCAAAAGATGCAGTATTTGAAGGGGAAGGTTCGTGGAGAAGCTGACAATGTGCCCTCCAAGACTTCTCATCAAAACAATTATCCAAATCAAACCTCTAACAATAAGAAAAATAATTACAACAACTCAAACAACCAAAGCAACTGAAATAGAACAGCGAAATCGATGCACGTGTCAAACATAAAATGTCCTCTTTGCAATAACCAACACGGCATTTATAATTGCAAAACATATTTAAAAATGAGTGACGACCAGAGGCTAAAAACTGCAACCAAATTGAAACTTTGTACAAATTGTTTATTTAGCCATTTCGGAAAGCAATGCACCTCCAACTTAACATGCCGAAAATGCCAAGATCAACATAACACCATTTTACATGACGCATTTGCGAAAGTAGCAAATGCATCACCTCTGTCGTCAAGCGGTAACAACGTTGAATAACAAAACGCAAAGCGCAATGAACCCGTGACGGTCACCGTGAATGCCTCTCAAGATGAAAAGTTGCCAAAATATCCACGAAATACAGCTTGAATGACGTCATGCTGAAAGGGCCCAATCTACAAAAAGATCTACAGGCCTTACTACTTCAATGGAGACAATATCCCTTTGCCTTCACCGTAGACATCGAGAAAATGTACCGTTAAATCTTAGTTAACCCCATGGATCAACATCTACAAAAAATCGTTTGGTGTGAGTCATCAACACAGCTTATACAAGTGTATCAACTGAACACGGTAACATACGGGACAAAGGCTGCACCGTTTTTAGCAATTATGACTTTAAAACAGTTGGCGGCGGATAAGCGACACAAATTCCCAACAGCGGCTGCTGTCCTGGAAAACAGTTTTTATATGGATATTACACGGCTGCTTCAACATAGAACAGGGTAAACAATCGATAAATGATTTAATTCAGCTATTGAAATCAGGAGGCTTTAATCTTCGAAAGTGGTCATCCAACAGTCAAGAATTATTAGGGAACATATCAACAAGTCAAGAGGAATTCGTTTATAGCTTCAAAAATGATGACATGTTGAAAAGTTTAGGTTTGTGCTGGAACCCAAAAGGAGATCAATTTACGTTCCGTTGCGACTTTTCCCAAACAACCTCAAAACCAAAAGGAGCTTACTATCAGAAATTTCAAAATTATATGACCCTCTAGGTTGGCTGACACCCCTCAATTCTCAATACTCAATATCTTTATTGCTTTATCATAATGTGTACTTAGGTGGTATACATATAATTTAGATAATTATCCACGAAACTGAAATTATTATTTCAAAAGTTGTGGAAACATGATCTACAGTGGGATGATAAAGTATCCGATGACATACATAATGAATGGGTCAAGTTAATTACGGGAATTGATAACATCAAACATTGTAAGATTCCTCGATGAATATTATGCAACGAGAATGATGTCATCGAACTGCACGGCTATTGTGACGCATCTATCGAAGCATATGCGTGTGTGGTAGACGCATGAACAAAATACCAACAAGAAACAGTAATCGTCGCAGCAAAGTCGAAACTAAACAAGCCAAGTAAAAAGAGCGTAACATTGCCACGGATGGAGCTTTACGGGGCTGATCTACTTTCTAAGCTCATCGAAAAAATAAAATAGTTGTCAATTAGAAACCGTTCTAATTGACAACTGTTTGATTTTTGAATCACACCATCCATAGGTATGGATGGTGTGATTTTATGGTGGTCATAGGGTGGCTGCAAGGCGACTCGGCACGTTGGAAACCTTTCGTGGCTAATAGAGTCAACACTATCAAACAGATCATGCCGTCAAATTGCTGGCGATATGTAAAGTCGGGAGACAACCCGGCCGACTGCGCCAGCCGGGGTTTAACAGCGCCTCAACTATTACAACATCCTTTATGGTGGAAGGGACCAGCATGGCTAGCGTCCTATGACATAGAGAAGGAACAAAAACAGACTATCTACTAAACAGTGGAAGAGGTGAAAAGGATAGAATTGGTAAATATTGTCCAAGACATTAACAGTAATAGTATAATAGATAATTTATTATTACAACATAATCCGTTTATAAAAATAACTAGTATCTTGCCATGGGTACTGAGGGCATTGACGCCAACGTCGCAACGTAAACATTTACCGAAGTACCTAAGATTAGTAGAATTGCGAAAAGCCAAATCGGCTATTATAATACAAGTGCAAAGTACAGCATTTACATCAGATATTGCAATATTAAACAAACTCCTCCATTCTACCATACTGGCGTGGACTACACAGGTTTTGTGAACATCAAGGCAAACAAGGGGAGAGGGATGAGAACATTGAAAGGCTACGTGGCTGTATTTATATGCATGGTCACGAAAGCAATTCACTTGGAATTGGTGTCTGACCTCACTAGTTCAGCATTCTTAGCTGCACTTAAGAGAATGGCGGCCCGGAGAGGAACACCACATAACTTGTATAGTGAACAAGGAACTAATTTTATCGGAGCTAATAGACTGCTGCAAGAGGAGTACAACCAACTAAAACAAGTTTTCGGGGATACTTGCCAAGCAGAAACAGCCGTCCGCAGTCTGAAGTTCCACCTAAAAAAAGTAGTAGGTGAACAAAGACTAACGTTTGAAGAGTTCACCACTGTACTGACACAACTGGAGGCGTGTCTGAACTCGAGACCGTTATGTTCGCTTACAGAAAACATTGAAGACCTGGATTATTTATCACCGGCACATTTTTTAACAGGAAGGTCCGATTTAACAGTGATTGAGAGGAAGGAGGATGCGAGAACAAGATGGCACTTAACAACCAACATTTTTAACCAGATTTGGAAAAAATGGAAGAATGAATATCTGAGCCAATTAACAGCGAGAGAAAAGTGGTTTAACCTCAGGAAAACTTAAAAATAGGCAATATAGTGATAGTGCATGAAGATAACATTCCAGTTGGACGATGGATTACGGGCCGAGTGATAGATGTGCATCCCGGTAACGATGGCTACGTCCCGGTGGTATCATTGAAAACGAAAAATGGCGTCATAAAGCGGCCAGTAGTCAAACTTTCTTTATTACCGGTAGAAATCGAAACAAACAGCCAACAAAACATCACAACTGAAACAGACAGTTCAACTGAACAGGGTTCTGAGACCCAGAATAACAGGAGACGAACAAGAAAAACAATACCAGGAACGTTATCGTATATTGCCATGGCATTAACCTTCTTTATGTCAATCTGCACCATTGCAAATTGCAGCTACAACATAACATCATTAAACAATAACCAATCTTTCTACTTTGACCCAATATCAAAAATCAGCATCGTAAAAGACAGTTTGACCCTAGTCGTATTCTATAACATGTCTCCGTATTGGAAAGGTAGGCAGGCGTTTGAAAAAATAACCGCATATCTGGACAAAACATGCAAAGGAACAGGCAGCGAACAGTGTAATAGGTATGATAGTCCCTCAGCTGATCCATGAATGTAATGAACTGAAATTATACAATGAACTTCTGATGACGCAACACGTAAGTGGACACTCCAGACGGCGTCGGGGACTACTTATCAATGCAGTTGGAAAAATTGCAAATTCCTTATTCGGCGTATTGGACGAACAATTCGCGGAAAAATATAGCCGAGACATCACATCAACATGATACAACAAAATAAAAAAACATTTAGCCGGTTTATGGAAGAATCAGACGTCGATTGTGAGTCATTTGATAAAAAGAACAGTAGAAATCATGGCAAAACAACATAAACTAATCAATTAACATCTGATCACGCTGGATAACATCTCAAACAAACTACAACGAGAGATAAACAACATATCCTTACTTCAAGAATTTACCATGACAACTCTAACAGCTAGTAATTTACTGCATAACTTAAAAAGAACTCAAGGTATTTTACTTGACATCCTAACTAATGTCCACCACAACAGTTCCAAAAGGAACTTAACATTATCTCTGGGCATTTATCCGATGACCTAACATTGCATATTGAACCACACGATATTCGAAAGCTTTATTCTCTGATAAGCAATAACTGAAGAATACATCCTCTTCCAAATAACATTCCCACTTATCAGTAGAGACAGAAGTATACAACAGTATGTGCAGAATGTCTTCCATTGTGGCTGACTTGGAACACTTGCGAGCGTGATTTAACCTATACTTCTTATAGTCTTTATTACGAGCTTCTTGAGCATCTTCAGATAATTCACTCATCCTCCATAGAAAAGGGAGGATCCTCCGACCAGACGGGTGCTGTGTCTGGCGGGAAATTGCCCAACGACTGATATTGGGAAATTGTATCTATGCTAATTGCGCGGTAAACTCTGCTTGCGAGATGCAGGATTTGCGTGACGTCAGGATGACGCGTTGTTCGCATGTGGCGTTGTAGATACCGCTACAGGCCTATTGGCAAAACTGCAAAGTGCTCGATTATTTTGACACCATGTATAAGAACTTTGTGGACTGAAGATAGCATATAGTACATATAAAAAATATTTCTCACAAAATCATAACGTAGGTATCTATAAACTACAGATCCTGAGCAATCCAAAAGGTACTTATATATTCCCTGGTACTTATATATTCCCTGAAGAACTTAGGAAATATCTTAAGTTGGACTTCCATAATATGAAATTATCGAAGTTCAAAGTTTGGGTGTAATTTCATATACCTAAAACTGTTTTTTTTTTCTTTTTACTATTATATCGGATAGCACATGTATCTCAGAATATAAAACAATCAAAACGGTTTCAATAACACTACTTTTGTCCGAACCCTTTTTGAGATGGCATATTTTCCATCTCAAAAAGGGTTCGGACAAAACTAGGGTTCGCACAATCGGACCAAACGCAATAGCGTTTGGTCCGATTGTGCCGCCTAGCCGCCTAGGTGCAACTCCGGCAAGGCGCGTGCAGCGCGCGCGCAGCTCGTGCACACATAGCTTCTTTCGCGTTTAAACTATATCTCAGTTGTGAATTTTCTTCCGAAGATGTCGGACCATACGACTGCCGTTAACATAATTGCTGCAGCATCGACTATTTTATTACTGACAAAAACTACAAGGAAAAACAAAAGACGGTGGTGGCAGGTTCCGTTTTTTAAAATAAGATAGAATAGCGAGGGAGGTGCACCGCAGACAACATGCGCGCTCCTCCTGCGCCGCTCGAGTACGGTGCGTAGCTTGCGCGTGAGCGGCGCGCGGACGGCGCAGGAGCTGCGTACGAACATGAAATGCACGCGTGCAGTTCGCAACCGGCTCGCCGCAATCGCGGCGCATTCGCCAGGTCTGGACACACCTCAACGCGGTCAAAATTTATGGAACAGCATTTTTTTTTTTAGTAACCGACGAAAAATTTCAAATCCCGCTGCATTGAAATTTTTCGTTCGTTCGTATCGTTCAGAATCATGTACTGAATCCATTAATAGGTTGCGCATAGATGACCCTGCCACCCTGTATGGTAAATACTGTTTTTATTTTTAATAATGGCTGTGGCTGAATTTACACTTAATGTTTACATTCTTCCAACACAGAATTCCAACCTAAAAATAAGGAGAACCGGCAGGATGTTATCTTATGTTGTTTTGTTATTGCAGAGGTGTACCTAGAGGTCACTATGGGTGACCATCTTTACATACCAAGACCCCTCCGTGCCTCGGAAAGCACGTTAAGCCGTTGGTCCCGGTTGTCATTCGTGGATCGTTGACAGTCGTTACGGATCGTCAGAAGCCCGAAAATCTGACAACCAGTCTTACCAAGGGGTATCGTATTACCCAGAAACAGGGTTGTGGAGGTCACATAGGCAGTCGCTCTACGTAAAATTGATATGTATATGTGCGTACCTGCACGATTATGTTGTGTGTCTATGACAAAGCAGTAATAAACGAGCATCCAAGCGCAACGGTGGTTTTACTCGGTAGCTGACAGATCAAAAATACTGGTATTCAGCTGCATCTGGTTAGATTGGAAGCCGACCCCAAGCACCAGTTGCAGAATTAAGCATAGTGATGATAAGATGATCCCGGTGATCCAAATATAGTTTCTTAGAGCGCTTAGAAGAGCAGACATCGCGCTGGTATGTCCTGCGGTGCCAGCAGTCACTATGATACTACGCTATGTTTTCGATTAATTTGTAATTTATTAATGCTAATTTGGATGTTCTACGACTAAGACTACTTTTTTTCTTTTTTTAACTTTTTTTTTCTTTTCCTTGAATGTTTAAAACCTAAAAATGTTTAAAATTCTTTTATACGTACAGTCACAAGCATAAATATATTACTTTGATCAGCTCGACGTTCATGATTCAGCCATATTATCATATGACGGCAAATACCTGTGATAATTTTTAAATTTATTTATTTTAATTTGTACCGAAATCTTTCTTATGTCCTTAGCACTCACGTTTAGTTCGATGTTATCACACACGGGGTCAGCGTCGAGCGTCCACTCGGAAGCACCTAAAGGAGATTCCACGATGAAGTGATCTTTAAAAATGTTAGCGATATCTTTGCGTCGGTGACACCAAATTTGAAGGTCAATTCCCGTAATTAAAAACGTTCAAAATCTAGTCGCAATCTCATCTCAGCGACAATCAAAGTCAAAAACTTGTCAAAAATGTAGGGAAATTAGGGGTATTTTTGGCAGATTGAGACTGAGATCAGACTGTGAACGTTCTTAAAACTACAAGAACGGCTCCGGGTCTGACATTAAATTTATTGGTATGTTCCCAAAATTACCGAAACAGATTCTTCGAATGCAGGGTCGCTTGCTGATTCATCTTTATCTGTTTCTGCTGTTGTTAAGCTTAGCTTTGAAAATCTTTCTGCTATGTATGATACATTTTTTTTTTTTTTTTTTGGGATGGGAAATCATCAAATGACCCCTCCCGCTCTGGGTGGAGCGGAAGGGAGTGTCAGACTCTTACTGACTAAAACCCACCCATGTTCCTTCCTTCGCCCTTTATGTTCCGGGGTAGCGGTAACCCTTTCGGACAATCCCGCTGCCCCGGCAGGCTTCGGCCCTGAGGGGCCCCTCGTTATGCTGACATCTCTTTGAGGCGCGCGTGGAACACTTACGTGCCGTCCGGCACGGGCCTGGTCCTGATCGGGCGGTGAGCTACCCATTGCTCTCCGCTCGCAGGCCCGCGCCTAATGTATGATACATTGCTTCATGAATGAAACCTGCTTCAGGTTTACCAAACAGTAACCAGCACCCTAATTGCGTAACACATTGTCAATTTCAATCTGAATCATTTTGAAAGATATTGCTAATTCATTGCTTCATATGTTAGAAAAATGTGTCTGCTAAACAACGTAAATATCGCAATAAATGTTGTTGAACTGTCAAAACGAAACCAATTGCTACTGATAGTGTGTTTCGCAATAACCCCGCAGTTCTGAAAATCAAGCCTGGCCATCCTATGAGCTTTGCCACTATACTTATTCCACCGATTTCCACACCATGTCTTGTTTTTTCTACCGTTCCTACCCTGTAGCTAGACTCTGAAGCCTCACTTAGCGCTAAGATTAAGATTTGTTTACATGCTCTACATTATTACACCGTTTATCACCGGATTCTCCTAATTCCATTGAAAGGTAATTTTTTCAGGATTTTGTTCAGATTTTCTTTCACTTTACTTTTAGGTACTACTTGAATCACATTTTTAATATTAAAGTATACTAAAATTACATGAATACGGATGTCTGTAACATAGGGCCACGCTGCACTAGTATTGTCATGATTTCAAAATACTAATAAGATTTTTAGTGATTTTTGTATCGTTGTAGTCATGAATTTTAAAAGTATCTCATTTGATAGTTACCGCACAAACTACTGGTTTTTAACAACATGAAATGGAAACATGATGTTTGGAGCATCGCCTAGTTTCTAAGTCAGTTCTCTTCGAGCTCCAAAACTAAAAGGTTGTCTTCAAGAAGTCTATATTGATATTATATAGAGTACCTAGGTACCTATTAGTTTGTTAAATATTACTATATACCAAGTTTGTATGTGTGCAAGAATATAAATACAGAAATGTTTATACTGGAAAAGGTGTATTCATCAAGCATGCGCTTCGCTTACAAAAGTATGCGTATCAGAGTCCATCCCGCAGTGTACAATGTCGGCACTTACCCAGTCCAGTAAATATGTGACATCGAAGGAACACCGGAACAACCCGGCGACCCATGCGTTGCTAAAATATAGAATGCTGCATCGGTTTCGAAAATATGTGTGCAATGCAATATTAACGGACATGTCTTTTTTTTTCCGGATGGGAAATCATCAAATGACTCCTCCCGCTCTGGGTGAAGCGGAATGGAGTGTCAGACTCTTACTGACTAAAACCCACCCATGTTGCTTCCTTTGCCCTTTATGTTCCGGGGTAGCGGTAACCCTTTCGGACAATCCCGCTGACCCGGCAGGCTTCGACCCTAAGGGACCCCTCAAATTATGCTGACAACTCTTTGAGGCGCGCGTGGAACACTTACGCGCCGTCCGGCACGGGCCTGGTCCTGATCGGACGGTGAGCTACCCATTGCTCTCCGCCCGCAGGCCCGCGCCTACGGTAGCCGGGAGTCGTCACGCGGCTCCCGACGCCCGGAGCGTCTCCCGCGGCGGCTGGGACGGGAGGCTCTCTCCCTCATCCGTCCCGCCATCTCCTTCGCTAGCATGACTGCTTCGCAGAAGGAGGCGACTGCCTCCCACTCCTTCTCGCCCCGGACCATGGCTTGCACCAGGGCCGGGAACGGACATGTCTTGCGTCATAAATCAGTTAAATTCATTTGAATGGAAGAATCTACCTCGCTGTGGTCGAAAATTTCTGACATCACTTTGGCAGCATAAAAACTTGACACGTTCCCTAACACTGTCATGTTATGATACGGTGTAGTGGGCAGACTCCTTTATAGATTCACACCATGCCAGGATTATCGAATTTCGCAATAATGTTTAGAGAATTTACGTATTTGTAATATTGGTATAAAATAACCAATATTGGTTATTTTATACCAATATTACAAATATTACAAATACGTACAAACCTTTATCCACCTTTACCTTTGCCATTATGAAAGGTTTGTACTAAACATGTTTCTCAATCAATCAACTCAGCCTATCGCAGTCCACTGCAGGACATAGGCCTCATGTTTCAACATGCAACATGTTTCTGATGTATGTTTATTCATAAATGGTGGTAATTTACATTCATAGTTAGGTTTGGTGTAACAATAAAACAATTATTAACCAAATACTTCTTTACTTTTTTAACATATTGGCGCCGATTCCCTTGTTCACAAACTAAACTAAATTTAAGTTCAGTGCTTCTTTTTCTTTCTATTTCATTAAGAAAAGGACAGAAGATAAATATTAGTTTAGTCCTGTCAAATAAATTTAGTCTTTTGTCACACTTAAATTTAGTTTAGTTTGTGAACAAGGGAATCGGCGCCATTCTCAACATTACTAAACTAAATTAAATCTAAAATGGCACTCCACGAATAGAATCTTAAGAAACTATATCTACTACTATATATATATATACCATATCTATAATTACGATTATTCTGCTCTTTATCCAATTGACTATTTTTATACAAAACTCCCTCACTCCCTCCTCCCTCTCACGGAGAGGAGGCCTGTGTTCCAGCAGTGGGAACGTTATAGGGTGATTATGGATACAAAACTATATTTTACTCAAAAACAATTTTTAGAACAATTTATAGGGTACTAATGAGATCCAAGAAAAATTTCCTGCGGTGATCTGTAGAGCTCTTATAGACAGTTCTTAAAAAGAATAAGAAATATAATAGTAGCCGCTATCGCCTGGAAGGAATTAATTACACAGAATGCATCTGTCACTATAATCACTTCAAGAAAGGATAAAATGTCATTAATAAAAACTTGTAAGCTTGTTAAACAAACCAATATGAATGAGATGATACAAATTTTTAAGATTTCGGCAAAATTTCTATTAGGGTTTTTGCGTCTGGTTATGATAACAGAGAAGATTCTACAGAAAAACAAAACATTTACAGTCAAAACGATAAACTTTAACAACGTGTAAGCTTTGTAGAATTCATTGTAATGGCCGAAATTAAGAGACAGTGGGCACAAACCTCCTATGGGTATCGTAACGATCCAAATCAGAACAGACAGAACGACGAAATTCCACTTTTGCAACGCAAACACTAGCACTACTTTGTCGTACAAACTCTTGGTGTACACAAACATCCAACACACTAGCACAATATCAGTCTGCAGGTACAACGCGAACGTCACATCCCTGGTGTACAAGTTGTTAAGCAACGAGTAAGTCATAATATACTCAAGTATCGAGTTTATGAGTCTCGCTACTGTCAGTTGCGTGAGAATCTTCTGGTCCATTTTCCTTATCTTGGGTCTGATTTTGAAGAGCACCAGTTGCAGAATTAAGCATAGTGTTGATAGACCTATCCCAGTTAGCCAGATATATGCCACCACTTCACTCGGCTCCTCGCTAAATTCCTCAAAAAATTCGGTAACATTACGGGTTACGTTTGCCATCGTGTCGGTATGTCCTACTTCACCGGCGGTAACTATTATACTGCGCCTGAGAGGATTTTCCACTTATGCTCGATGTTATGAACTTGTTCTATGAATAATTTATACGTGTACTTGAACACACATATAAAAGTTGCAGTGTGGGTTATTTACCAAGTACCTACGTACGTCATTGACGGGGAGTCAATGACGTACAAGTTAGAATGGCGTTAGTGGTAGTTTAGGTAAGTGGAGGGCACTGTCAACAAAAATCTCACGAGGAAATAATATCCAAATAAACAGGTTTATGAACAAACAATTTGGTAATGGGAATCCAGTATTTTTTTCGAATATCACTCAAGGCGTCGTGAAATATGTCTGTCAGAATTTGTATTTATGTTTACCCATTCTCCGCTAATTTGAACGTTTAATAATCATAATATGTTAAACACAAATATACATTCTGACGGACATATTTCACGACACCTTGAGTACGGGGCCTTTCTCGTGGAATGGTAAGGGGAAGAGATTCCCCTTACCATTCCACGGAAAAGGCCCAACAATACAATACAATGAATCGTTCCGTTAAGAATTTTGAGCGGAAATAAAATATTGAGAATTACTCGTCGATCACGGAGCGAAGTCATTTTGGAGAAAGAGAGTCGCTGATTATATGCAGTAGCCTCCTACTTTCAGCCGTTTGTGTCCAACTCCTTCCACCTATTCAATCCTTTAGGTATGTGGCTAATCTTTAAGATAAGAGTCGAGTTCGTTCCACCAACTCCTGGACATTTTTTTTTCTGGGTGGGAAATCATCATGTGACTTCTCCCGCTCTGGGCGGAGCAGGAGGGCTTGTCAGACTTTTACTGACTAAAACCCACCCGTGTTCCTTCAGTTGCCTATGCCAGGGACCACGGTATCTCTTTCGAACAACCCGCGGCCCTGGCAGGCATCGGCCCTAGCGGACCCCGTCAGTTTGTGCTGACATCTCTTTGAGGCGCGCGTGGAACACAACGCGCCGTCAACTCGGGCCTGGTCCTTGCCGGGCGGCGAGCTGCCCATTGCTCGACCTCCTGGACATCAGTGCATCTAATAAATTCTATTTGTTTTGTTTTAATAACGCCTATCTTTGAAACTGCCAATAGATATAAGTTAAACTGGGCTATTTTTCCACTCGATACGCTTCTGTGCCGTATCGAACAAAAATCTATACTTCCATACTAATATTATAAAGAGGTAAAATTTGTTTGTTTGTAGGAGGTAATCTCCGGAGTTAATGATCCAATTCTAAAAATGTTTTCACTGGTAGAAAGCTACATTATGTGTGAGTGGTATAGGCTATAAATTATGTTTACATCATGTATTTTAGCTAAGCTATCACAACTTTTGTCTAGCAAGTCGGAAAGAAATACCTCTTAAAACAGAATTATTTGCATGCCTAAACAGTTGTATATAACTAAAAACAATGTATGGCAATTTGGTCTGCCTTAAATAGTTCTACAAAATAGTCCGCGACACCATATTTCGATCTTTTATATTTTATCTTTTAATACCGCTTTTATGTTTTAAAAAAGTATTTTTCGACATGCTTACGTTTGGATGGAAATATAAATTTTAAATATGAATCCTTATCAAAATAAATTATTTTACGATCACAAGAATATCGAGGAGATAAGATTTGCCCTTTACGGTATGTCAATTGGTCATACAGTTTTGGAGATAATATAAAATAAACTATAAACGAAAATTACTATAAACGCAAACTTTCGCAAAAACATTCACGAATACAACTTTCATTCATGGCGTGCACATTGCACATGCTTTGTGCAGACGTTTTCTCTTTTCACCCATAGACGGCGTTGTGCAAATACGTCATTTTTCTGAATAGCGGTGCTAAGACTTTCCGCGGATTGATGACTTTTCTCGATTTATCTAAACTGAAGAGTTTGTTTATTAGTTTGTTTGATTGAACGCGCTAATCTCAGGAATTACTGTTTCGAATTGAAAAATTATTTTTCTGTTAGATAGTCCTAGGCTATATAACATCACGCTGCGACCAATAGGAGCGGAGCATCAATGGAAAACGTTGCAAAAACGGGAAAAATCATTCCTTTTGAGAGCTTGGTAAAAGGAATAAAGAAAATACATTTTAAACGGTAAACGGTTTAAGTTACGCAAAAATAATTTATGATGGAATTGTTTCACTTTAAAAGTTAAAAAGTCCACGACAGCATATGTCTATCTTTTAAGATTGACTTACTATAACCTTTTTTATGGTAATCAAATTTGTTCGAAATTAATGCATTATTTGCGAAGGTGTTTTATCAACATGATAAAACACATTCCTTTCAAATAAATTAGCCAGTGTTAGCGAGAGTATTGACCCTCTAGTGACTATTGATCCCTATCATCCCGCTTTCTTAATAAGCATTGACATCTTCGAAATACCTCCCCTTGACCATGCACCGCGGTTACGATGTATCTATAGTAAAGGAGATTTTGAGTCTATAAACCACGAGCTTGTTGCCGTTAATTGTGAGCTCGAGTTCTCATTCCGGTCTTAGGATGACTCAGTTGCGTACTTTATGGACACAATAAAAGAGTTACAAAATAGGTTTACATCGCTAAAGCTAATACGTAAGAAAACACACCCTATCTGGTACAGTACATCGCTCATCAGAACCGTTAGGGAAAAGTATAAATACTTAAGAAAAATTAAGACTTACGGAAATAAAGCTGATGAGTTAACTTTTAAATGCTTGCGTGATAGAGTTAAGACTATGGAAGCCTCATGTTATAAATGTTACCTCAATCAAACGGAAAAATCTATTAAAAACAATCCTAAACATTTTTGGACCTTTGTTAAAAATCGCTACAATTCTAATGCTATTCTTAAACACGTTCAATTACAAAGATGAATTATTGCTCACTGGTGATTCTATTTGTGAGGCTTTTTCTTCTTATTTTCTCTCTACCTTCCTTGATTCTACCTCAACTAATAATTCTAATTCAGCCTCTGTTTTTCCCTCTAGCACTACTATACCTTCGTCTGACATTTGTCACATAGAAGTAAAGACCGATGTGATGACTGATTTACTCTGCAATTTGGATCCATCAAAAGGTGCTGGCCCTGATAATATATCTTCTAAATTTCTCATTGAATGTGCGTCTTCCATATTGACATATGACACTCTGGGGACAACACCTTGAGATAAAGACTTGTCTTTATCTGTGGAATTCTGCGGTGTATTATGTGTGGAAATCTGCGTTTATTACACCCGTACATAAGAAGGGGTCCAAAACTGAAATTACTAATTATAGACCGATATCCAAACTGTGCATTGTAGCTAAGATATTTGAGAGGATTACCAATAACCAGTTATACCCCGCACTTGCTAATTCGTTCAGCTCTTTCCAATATGGTTTTTTGAGGGGACGGTCCACCACTTCGAATCTTGTCTTATTTAACGACTTCATTACCGAGGCTATGGACGATGGCGGACAGGTCGATGTAGTTTACACTGATTATAGCAAAGCATTTGATCGGATCGACCATGACACCCTAATAAATAAGCTCAACCACATGGGCATTTGTGGAGACCTCCTGAGGTCTCATCTTATATAGACAATAGGTCGTAAGCAGTAGTGCTCAATAATTATATGTCTGGATGGGTATCTGTGCCCAGCGGAGTACCTTAGGGTTCGTTGCTCGGTCCCTTTTTATTTGTGGTATATGTAAACGACATCGATCAATGCCTGCATTCATCCCAATTATTATGCTTTGCTGATGACGTGAAAATTTTCATCAAGATTTCATCACTTGATGATGGGCCATCACTTCAGCCTGACTTATATCGGTTTGAAGAGTAGTGTCGGGCTAACAAACTCGATCTCAATCCATCAAAGTGTTCAGTGTTCACTTATATTAGGAAACGGGCTATCCTAGCCACCACCTATACTTTAGCGGGCCAAACGTTGCCTAGGTGCGATACTATCCGTGACCTAGGCGTCCACCAGGATAGTAAGCTAGTTTTTGACACATACATCGACGCCATCGTCAAAAAAGCCTCTAAATTGCTTGGGTTTTATAATGCTTCTCTGCAAGTGCTTTGCAGATGCTAAAAAAATATTGTATTGCACTTTTGTTAGTATGCATCTCAGCTATGGAACCCACGTTATCATAAGTACATTGACCGCAATAAGAATATACAAAGACGTTTTATAAAATATCTTTGTTTCCATCAAAAGATCCTATACCATTCAATCGATTACCTCCAACTCTGTAAAAAAATATCATTTATTACCACTCGAAGATCGACGTGAGATTGCTGACTATTTATTCCGGTTAAAAATCTTTAACGGTATTGACAGCCCTGAGTTATTATCAAAATTTTATTTCAATGTTCCAAACAAAACATTTCGATTTATACAACCCTTACGTGTACCTCTCAGTTTTACGAATTATCGGCAGAACAGTTAGGTATATTGTGCGTGCAAACAAAAATTGTAATAAAATATGTAAACAAGACGATTTGGATCTCTTTACAACCATTGTGACCTCAGTTAGAAGGTGCTTAAGCCTCAACTTTTTTAAATAGCTGCAGTGCTTTTTAGTTATTGTATTTATTCTTTATTTTTTCTCTCACTTTTCAATTGCGAACACAAGTGGTTATTTTAATAGTTTTAACTATTAAATATAGTATATAGTAATATGTTACTCCTTCTATGTTCACAACACAAATTTTATTAAAAGTCTAAACGGGAAGATTTGTAATTGGCTTTCTGTCGACTATTGTTTCCTTTTTTTTTGTTTGTTTTTTTTAGCTGTAAGTCTTCCATGCTGTAATAAATAATTATTAATCCTTATCCAAATAAATACGTTACTCATCACAAGTATTTAATTGTGAAATAAATTGCCCTTGACATCACTTGATCAACATCTTAGGAGCTATCATAATTTTAAAATAACTCCACAACAAAATCTATATCTACATAACAAATAAAAAAGCTGAATACTTTGTTTGTTTGTTTGAACGCGCTAATCTCTGGAACTACCTTTCGGATTTGAAAACATATTTTTCACATTTGATAGCCCAATTCTTTAGAAAGGCTATAGGCTATTTAACATCACGCTAGAACTCTTAGGGGTCGAGCATATAGAAAAAAAAGTCAGAAAACAAAGTAGGTAATAGCGCGGGCGTCTATTAAGCGATTGCCCGGGTAAGGCAAATCAGGTTATCGAAATCTGTCATTTTCGATACGATAGATGCAGAACTCAGATAGTTGTGTGTAACTTTTGTAAGCGTACAGTGCAGCAGATTTGTAAAAGTTTACTTGTGTGAGTCCATCGAAAGAAACATTATTGTGCCGCACACTGAGCATACAGTGTCGGACAGTGCCGCACACTGAGCATACAGTGTCGCACAGTGCCGCACACTGAGCATACAGTGTCGCACAGTACCGCACACTGTGCAGTACAGTATCACTAAAAATAAAGTCGTTTGTTTTTTCCAGCTCGTCCCGCCATCTTCTACGGGGTCTGCCGCGACGCCTTCTAGCTGTGTCAGGGCTTAAAGTAAACATACAGGGAGGCAGCGTTGCTGGCGACGGCTGCGGTCTCACAGGTGGTGGGCCGCATACGTCGCCTTGACCTGGAGGTGGCCCTCAGCAAGTCGGAGGCCATGCTGTTTCATGGCCCCCGGCGGGCGCCGCCGCCCGGCTCACACATCGTGGTCGGGGGGGTTCGGATCGCTATCGAGTCTACCTGGAATTGGTGGTCGACAGCCGGTGGGACTTTGGCCCCCACTTCCGGCGGCTGGCGCCCAAGTTGTTGGGCGCGGCTGGGGCGCTATCAACGCTGCTTCCCAATCTGGGGGGCCCGAGCGCCGCCTGTAGGCGGCTCTACGTGGGGGTCGTGCGATCGATGGCCCTGTTGTGGGGCCCGGGTGTGGGCCTCTGACCTGACGGCCGGCAGTATCACAATTCTGCGGAAACCGCAGAGAGCGATGGCCGTCAGAGTCATCAGAGGATATCGCACGATCTCCTACGAGGCGGCCTGCGTACTGGCTGGATCCCCGCCCTGGGACCTCGAGGCGAAAGTACTCGCGTCACTATATCGGTGGCGCGAGGAAGCGAGGGCGCGGGGCGAGCGACCGATGCAGCGACACACGGAGCTGCGTCGGTCTCAGCTTCGCGAGGTCCTGGTGGCGGAATGGCGGGACAGGCTCACATGCCCTACCGCTGGCCTCGTCACCATCGAGGCGGTCCGGCCGGTGCTCGAGCGCTGGCTCGGGAGGAGGCACGGCTCCCTGTCGTTTCGGGTGACGCAGGTGCTCTCGGGGCATGGTTGCTTCGGGAAGTACCTGTGTCGCATAAACAGGGTGCCGGACCCCTGGTGTCACCACTGCGTCGACTGCCGGGAGGACACGGCGCGGCATACGCTGGTAGAGTGTGCCGCCTGGGAGGAGTCGCGCCGTGCCCTCATCTCAGAAGTAGGCAGTGACCTGTCGCTGCCGGCCGTGGTCGAGTCGATGGTCGGCAGCGAAGAGTCCTGGGACGCGGTGGTTTCCTTCTGTCAAACAGTCGTCTCGCAGAAGGAGGCTGCGGAAAGGGAGAGGGAGATCTCGTCCTCTCACCCGGCCCGCAGCAGGCGCACTGAGCGTCGGCGGAGGGCGGATAATGCCCTCTTCCAGCCCCCCTAAATGGGTCCACTCGGGGACGTCCGTCGCCCCCCACACATCAGGACCCGAGGTGGCGGCGCGCAGTGTTCCACGCGCGCCCCTCTTAGACGTCGCGGGGGGAGTCAAACACCTCACTCCCCCCCTGACCCGAGGAGGCCCGCGGTGGCGGGCCGGCACCAGTCGGGGGTTGCGGAAGGATCTCACGTTCCCGCGACCCCCGGCGTAGGTGTGAGATGGAACACTTGGGTGGTTTTTAGTCAGTAAGAGTCTGACAGACCCCGTCGCCCGCCCCAGGGCGGCGGATATCCATGAGGATTTTCCACCTCGGAAAAAAAAAAGGGCTTAAAGTAAACATAAAGCCACTTCAACCTTGCAGCGAAAGAGCTGGAAGTCATGTGGAGAGGTCTTTGCCCAGCCAGCTGTGGGATGATACAGGCCAACAGTAACCACTTATAGTGGAACCCAGAGATTTTGAGCAAGTATGTTATCCAGGGTGAAAAGTTGATAGCTGAGTAGTATAGAATACATTTTATTCCGATAATCCCACAAGAATATCTTATGCAGGTGAAACCGCAGGGTGCAGCTAGTAATTTCATTATAGTTATTATATTTATAATGTAATTATAATGTTCCCACTGCTGGGACACAGGCCTCCTCTCTATGAGAGGGAGTGGGCCGTAATCCACCACGCAGGCCCAGTGCTGGTTGGTAGATGTCACGTCTTCGAATTTTTGGTTCTAGTACATGCCGGTTTCTTCACGATGTTTTCCTTCACCGTTTTGAGAGCAGCGGTGATGAAATAATTTGCACAAAGTAAAGCGCCTGTCTGGGTTCGAACCTAAGACCTACAACTCGTAAGTCGCGGCCGTTACCACTGGGCCACCACTGCTCTCTTCATAATAACATGATACATTCAAATATCTAAACATTTGCATACTATAAAGTAAAATCTTATTGTGACTATCCGAAAATCCACCTTATCTGTATGAAAATGAATGGTTAATAAATCTATAGCTGTTATTTTAAGGTAAAATAAAACCCGATAAGTAATAAAACACGTTTGTGTTGGTTGAAGCGGATGTTATGGTAGGAATGTGATTTTCCTGTATTATAATCACAAGAGTAGCTTCGTTATAAATTATTCATATTACACATAAAGACCGGGGTTTAAAAATTCGCCAAAGATGTAAACAACAATGGCCGCTCGAAATAGTCTATGATTTAGTGATGTATGAATTTTAAGGTTTGATGAGTATGAATTTTAAGTTTTGGTGCCAACGATGTTACGATTTTTTTAGTAGTGTTTCATCAGTATTTTTTTATATTGAGATATCTTCATAAGTTAAGTTAGTTACGAGTGATTTTGATTTGATTTGAAAATCTGAATATGTTACTGTCCGGGTAATGGGTACAATTCACAGGCACATGGTTGAATAATACAATGGTTTAGATAAGACACTTATAAGTAATAGTATTACCTACAGCTAGGTTACATAATTATTATTGCCAGTGAGCCCCAAACTAGTCTTACTTTTGCTAAGCCTAGCTAAAAAATGTATACTGGGCATTTGTAACATAATGTATATACTCACAGTTATCTACATTCATTCCTCCAGGTCAGACTAGCATTCCGTTACCGTTAGGCGCTATTCTGACTATTCCTCACGACACCAGGTCACGTTTAATCCATAATCAGTACACAGACAGTCATCAAACTTTAACATAACACTACGACGATTTAGTGTCATCCAAGGGCTGCGAATTTCGCCCACATTGATTGTTATCATTTTTCCTATAAACACTATACCTTTAATACGAAATAACTATAGATTTAATTGTATTTTATTATGACAGTTCTGACAACGACGTTTAATACGTCGCCATGACAAGTTTGCTTATAAATTCTTATCAGTCTGTAACTTTTAGCTGAAAATATATTCAGACTTTCACAAAACTAATACTGGCCATCAGCATATTTCAAATTCATATTTATTTCTACATGTTGCTATTCTACGAGTTGACCTTATGAATCCAAGCAATGCAAGGATCAGTTCGAGTTTCGCCTCTAAAGCGAACCCTCAAGATAGAGCTGGTACTCCGGAGTCACCTATCCAGGGAACTCTTGGTGTGTCCCTCTCCAAGACTCCGGTACCTGACGGACTCACGCTGCACCTCCGACCTCCGTCCTCCGTACCAGTCGGACCGCTGGCGTGCCTCGCCGGAACACCCTCTACTGGGCCGTGCCTCAACCGAGGCCCGTCTCTCCTGGCGGGCTGACCGCGTGCTGCCGTGCCTGCTCTCTCGTGCTGCCGTGCCTGCTCTCTCGCGCCGCCGCGCCTGCTCTCTCGTGCTGCCGTGCCTGCTCTCTCGTGCTGCTGTGCCTGCTGTCTCGTGTGGCCGTGCTGCGACCTACTTCTGCCGCGTGGGCCCCCCTACGGGTATCCTCCGTGCCGCACACGCACCAGCACCTCACCACGCCCGCACCTGCACCTGTCACCGACACCTGCCTCGCGTCGCGTCTACCTCTTCAGCCTCCTCAACCCACCAATCACTCATCTTCATCCTTCCTCACCCACACACTACACACCACTGTCAGTTCATCTCCATTTTTTATATAACCTTTACTTGTGAATAAAACTTTAATTAACTTTAACTTCCCTTTCTTTAATTTAAACTTAGTTTCTTGTCGCTACACGACACATTCTGTAGCAAACTATTAGAAATTATCAAAAATTAATAATTATACAATAAATAAAAATAATTTTGAACAGCGAGCGGATTCTGAATATAATAAATTCAAATATAGAAACAATTCGGCGCGAAATTGAATAAATGACTATGGTCATAGCTCCTCTGTTATTGACTCAGTTTCAATATGTATAATGTCCAAAAAACGATTAAAATTACATTCGAAAAGCATAAATTGTTATTATAATTAATGCTTATTGTATTTAATGCTTAAAATAAGTTTATTTCGATCGTATGTTCGGGTCCATTCGGGGCCGCTTCCGAACTATACGGTTAAGGAGCGCTCGCTGATTTTTTTAAACTAAGTAGGTACTTTGAACCAGTACCGGAACCGGAGTTGAAATAAGAGAACCAGTTCACGTTTTCATCGTTCGTATTTCAGCTCAAATGTCAGGGAGGCCCCAGTGTTCCTTCGGCATAGGCAAATGACGTGGGTTTTAGTCAGTGAAGTCTGAATATATAGTCCCGCTCCGCCCAGAACGGGAGACGTCATTTGATGATTTCCCACCCAAAAAAAAAAAAAAAAAACAAACGCCGTCAAGGCAAGAGGTGCCAAATATGAAATTTGTGAAAAAAATATAATAAGTTTTTCGACAAGTAGGTAACGATACACTACTCGTAGAAGTCTAGTTTGCTCGGGCGTTTTAAGATCGCTTGAAACGGATATGATTGAGAATTTCAATTCCCAGAAACAGTTTTCCACATTCGAACCCGAAAGTACTCCTTGTACAAATAGTCGATATTTTTATGTCAATCACTAGCATTAGAGGTATGAGGAACAGGGTGTAAAGTTCACTCATCCTCCATAGAAAAGGGAGGATCCTCCGACCAGACGGGTGTTGTGTCTGGCGGGCAATTGTCCAACGATTGATGTTGGGAAATTGTATCTATGCTAATTGCTCGGTAAACTCTGCTTGCGAGATGCAGGATTTGTGTGACGTCAGTATGACGCGTTGTTCGCATGTGGCGTTGTAGATACCGCTACAAATGACAAGATAAATTTAGACGAGACAAAAAAGGATGTCTCTGTATGACGTTTGTAAAAATTCAAAATCCGTCCTATTTTTCGCTTTTATTGATAAATAGTATACGTATTTAAAAGTTTAGAAACACGCACAGGGTGTTAAAGCGAGTGTGATAATACGTGTATCCTATTAAGTGCGTATTTAATCAGTAAGTCGTAGATATCGCGTTCAATTCCCAACAAGTTCAATGTTATTGCTTTTGGCGAAAGGCCGCCACTGCCAGTATAGGTAAGTAATGATAAGATGAAATGATGTTTATTTCTGTAATAGCTCTTATAAGATAAGATAAAATTATAAACGTAATTTTTTGGTGCATATTTAAAAAAAGATACTTTAAAGTATTTTTTTAAATAGGTATGCATCAAAATGTTTTAAATAAAAAAAATAAAAAAAAATTCTAGCCGAGTGATCCTCGAGAGGAAATGCCGAAACAAACTCAGAGGTCATTAAAGTCCAAACATAATATCCATTTCTGCAAGCCAGTGGAGTTTATTGATTGGAGTCGGTTTTAAGCAGCCCGATATTGTCCGACACGTCTCATTCAGGGCAGTGTCCACCTGCTTAGCTTGAGCGGACCGGTGCCACACTGGACACGCAAATTCGCCAGCAGAGAAGCACAAAGATATGCCAGTTCTGCGAAGGACATCGGGTGCTGCTCCCCAGTTAGCGGAAATTAGGCGACGTAAAAAATTATTGCGCGTCCCGACCTTCTACTTGGTTTTGTAGCAGTGTGACTTATACGTTATGCCATTGTGGTAATCACCAATCAGCAGTTGTTATGGCAACGGCATGCAAGCTATATGCATATGCATTTGTGCAAGTTACAGGCATTTGTATTTCGGGTTTAAAAGTGTTTTTCGACATCTACCCGTAGCCGCGAGCAAAAACTAGTATATTATCATAATAGTCAACACCCGTGTTGCCGCGCGCTAATTTCATAATCAGACGCACGTAATGCTATTCACGTCATTTGAAACCGGGTTAAGTTCGATCACACATTATGAAGATGACGTAGATACCTAGTACAAAATGTCTTCTATAAAAACGGAAATCATACACGTAATTACAACGGTGTGAGTTTCACATTTATATAATATCTTTGTTTATATTGTTTGCGCAGATATAATGTGTTATTGTTTGTTTGTCCCAAATAAATAAATAAACCCGCAAGAGACAACTTGAAACCAGGGGGTCTACTACGAAGTGCAAAGTGCGAATGATCGGATCGGACCGACACATGGCGGAACCGAATGTTATTGAAAAATGCGAAAAAAATTCGGATCGGCTCAGCTGGGTCGGGACCATAGTCAATATTCGAAAGAGTGTAGGATCGGGACCGACCGAACCAAATAGTAACTTCGTAGCAGGAAACGGCCGAACATTCGTACGATACCACTTCGGAGTAGACCCCCTGAGCGGCCCCTCCAGACCCCCGCGCTCGCCATTGACGTCTCAGAACCGTGCGCTTACGTCATTCGACCGAAGTCTCAAGTTAACTTTTGCGGGTTGTAAGAACATAACGAGAAAATTGTTAGAGGGGGCCAACTAAGATAAAATGGCTAAGTGTCCTGCAGATCTATTCTGGTAAAATCTTATCATTAAAACTTAGATTGAGTGAGTTGTCAAAGTGTCAATCCTGTCATCAGCACCCTAATTGCGTAACAGACTACCAATTACAATCTGAATAATGTTGATGGATATTGCTAATCCATTGCTTCATATGTTCGAAAACATTGTCTGCTCAACAAGATAACTATATACCGCAATGAATGTTGTTGAACTGTCAAAATGAAAGCCATATTCTACTGTTAATGTGTTACGTAATTACACTGTTCTGGTGAAATGACAGCTTACTTCAAGTTCACCTAAGTTTTCACGGTGAGTTTTTAACAGAATGAAACGGTTGGCTGATCTCCCTGAAGGATTGAAAACTATACCGGAACCTTCTAACTTTTCGGACCTTCACATAGAGAGCATTTGACTTCTAAAATCTTGTAATGCTGTTAGGTGAAAAATAAAAATACCTACAGTGTATTTTTCCTTAGCTTAGCGACACACTTTAAATAGCGCCAGCATCAATGACATCATCCGTCGTGCTCTTGTCACCGCCGAGCTGCCAGTTGATTTAGAACCCAATGGCATAGCACGTGACGATGGGAAGAGACCATCCGTCTGGTCTGCAATATACATATGTCTGGGATGCAATATACATATGTTGACACTCTTGCATCATCCTATCTTTCTAGCACGGCGGGCTGTGTTGGGTCAGCTGCTGCAGATGCGGAAAATCTCATACGATGCAAATATTCCAATCTTATTGGAACTTGCGTATATGTTAGAGCCGTTTGGGGTTGAAACTTTAGGGCGAGGAGGTCCGATTATCCACTTAGTTTTTCGAGACATCGCCAAGCGATTAATCGTCTGTCTGTCTGTTAAGACCCTTTTTATCAGGAACACGTGAAGTTATTTAGTTGAAATTAATATCAAATACTGTTGGCTGCAATCCCTTGAAGCACGGAAAAAATTAAATTACTAAGTCAACGCCATCAAAAGATACGGGTGTTTATGTTCCGTTTATGCCGCATATTTTGACACTCGCAAGGGAATCAAAACCTGATAGGGTACATACTTCCCGTTGACCTGACCTGACTACGTAGCACAAGTAAAGGAAAGAATCCGAAAAACGTAAATTTCCGTTAATTCACGGCAGTTGTTTACCTAACTAGCACTTTCTTTTGCTTCGCATAGAGTTCGTAACATTTAGAGCGTTTTATTAAAATATTTTCATTTTTGTATGAAAGTCTGATGAATTATTAAAATAGCAAAAGTTGTTATTTATGATGGTGGGCCTAAGAGGTAAAAGAGGTTTTTAGTATTTTAGCAATTGATAACCCTGTATCATGATCATAGATATAATTATAATAGTGTAGGTTAGGTAATATCCCCCTATACAGAATGTTAGGCGAAGGGTTAGAAAAACAAGGGAGTTCGTAGGTAGACCCATTTAGGAAATACATGTTTAGTTTGAAGACCCAAAAGGTTCAAAAAAATTTATATCAGTTTTTTTTTTGTAGTTTTTCAAGTTTCCAAAATTTTAGGTTTCCGGGAAAGGATAAAGAAAAACAAATATTGATACGTAGTTATAGGGATAATTTTAATATTGACATACATGTTTGCCTATAGGGAAAAAAAATGGAATTAAGTGGATGCCTAAGTTATTAATAAAACAGAAATTCGTCGAGCCGAGCGTCCGCTTTTAACACGTTAGCAGCAAGTGTGAACGGACCATCTGAAATTCACGTTTTATTTAAATCTAGATACAACAACTAAGAAAGCTTAGTTTTTCTTTACGGCTAAATAGTATATGTGTGCTAGCTACGCGGTGGAAGCCGCCGGCAAAAGCTAATCAAAATAAAAAGTCATTTATTCAAATTAGGCTAAGAATCAGATCTTTTCGAACGTCAAAATTACAAAAGACAGTCCCCCAAAACGCCCGCTCTTCACCACTTCCTAGCGCTTTCGCTGGGAAGAAGAAGTGGCGCAACAAACTGCCTAGTAGCACAGCTGTCTGTTCAGTTAGAAAAACTAAACTAGTGTAGTGACTGACGCGGTACTTACCCACTTCAAACCATTTGTTTCTGGGATAACCGGTGTCTTCCCTCGATGACACAATGGCCTCTCGCAGAGCGAAAGCTACGCTTATTGACAAACACGTCGGAGGCTCGGCAACCGCTGAAATGTGTCATTAATAAACTAATTACAATGAGGTCATTACATTAACATCCATATTCTTTCAATGCCAATCATGGTAATGGAGATGATATCGCGCTTGTTACATACCGAGCCCAAGTAGTAAAATTACTCGTATATATTTTTGAGCAGGAAAAATGCTTTACGGTTAAATGGAAGTAAAACTATTTTTGGTGACGATGTTTTCTAATTGATTTTCCTTTTACCCGAATCGATAAATTTGATGTGGATTATACGAGTATATACAGTTTTCCTATATGCCAAATAATAGCAATACTCTTTAGATCCTCGCTGCACTCGGGCGCTAATTTCACGCCGTCCAATAATGGGCTACTTATGTACCGTTTTATTATAACGTTTTTGTAACCAAAATTCATCGTTTATATCTACAATTTGTATAGGTTTTAGAGAAACGGGTACAAAAAGTATGAATTTTAGATTCTATGAGAAAGAACAACAATAATTTTGGCGCCAACTCTAAACTGAACTAAGGCATATTACATAGTAATTATATAATATATACATAAGTATTACAATTTTTTTCTGAAATTACTGGTGATAATACGATAAAGTACCACTTACCCCTAGCACCCAAAGTACCAAGAGGATTATAAGAGTTTCTCCTGAGTTGTATCCTGAAGTCTATGGGAATATCTTTGGCGAGAGGCACTTTGTAGTACCAGGTACGGTCTGTAAGCAGTTCGCCAGTCTTCTCGTCGAAGATCAGCTCCTCGTGGGTCCAGTAGCCCACGCCCATCATGAATGCGCCTTCGATCTGGATAATGTAAAGGTTATGATTCCGAAAATTTATTTGTATAGATCTGATATTTTATATATCTTTTATCGTGGACGTAGCATATAAAAATCAAACAGCTTTTAGAGCATCTTTGGAAGGTACGTACCGCGATTTTACTAACATCCTAATCTCAAACTTCCGACTGACTAGTATAGTGGAGTTTAAAAGAAAAATCGTATACTGCACCTGCCTAGGAAATCAAATATTTATTTTAAATTCCCCGTGATAGCTGTGCACTGTCAGTCGTTAAGTCAGTCATGTAACCTTTCTGAGTAGCATTCCAAACAGCATTTACCTGACCAATATCCAGTTCAGGATTTATACTCGTACCAACATCTTCAATAATATCGACTCTTAGTATTTCATGTTCTCCTGTCAAAATGTCGAGTTCTACCTCAGTCACGCATACTCCTCCAGACCTGTACGGCACCTGATCGTTAGCGGTGACCCTGTAGCTAGTCTGCAGATTGATTCCCCTATTGAAAGCTGCTTCAATCAATATCTCCCATGTAGGATCAGTTAGTGTTTCCCTGACAACCGTCAGACGGTCTAAGAGAATTTGGCAGCACTTAATAGCACCAAAACAGACTGATTGCGTCGTCCTGCTTCCTCCAGTGGTGAAGTTATTTGGATTTGTTGCAACATTAGGAGTCTTACACTTGACCTTTTCCGTAGGAATGTTGAGAGTATACGCCACAGTTTGTATTACTTTAGTGTTAATCCCTTGCCCCATTTCAATGCCTCCATGGTGGACCACAACTGTAGCATCTCCGTGATAGACTGACAGAAGAACATGGTAGTCAAGGACAGTAGCTACAGGCCAATTCATGAAAGCTACTCTAAGTCCCTTCTTCTTCCATCTGTTCAGTTTGTTATAGTTCTGTATTTCATCTTTACGTTTATTGTACTCAGCATCTCGGAGCAAAGTTTGTACCATCTCTTGTACTTCAATATACGTCGGTTCTATGTTGGCTAGCCTCACTTGCGCTGGATCTCGTTCTAACTCGTAAGATATCCTTTCCATTATCTGTTCCGTCATTGATATTGTTTCCAACGTGCCTGAAAATTAAGATTTTATTATTTAATCAAGCTTCTGTGTTTTACATATTGATCCCATTTAGTATCTTTTCAATATTGTTTTGATATTGAGTTTAAATAGCAGATTTTCTATTACGATTGATTTAGTTTAGTTATAATTCGACACCAAATTCCATCCATATTCCATATGAATACTTAATTAAACAATGGGTAGAAAAGCATTAATAACAAGCGTGGAGAAATCTTGAAGATGCAAGTTTTATTACCTGGTGATCTAGCATAAGTATTGGAAGGTGTGTCCGTAGTAACGTTGAATATCTTGTACTGCCAGCGCCGGTTGTCGTAGCAGTTTCTAATACCGGGCAACAGCAGAGGCGCGACTGAGTCACTCACCACGTAGCCATTGTCCTCATAAAGATGGTACTCCAGATACTGGATCTGTCCGGAATTACTGACGCCAACCTGTGCAAGAACATCAGAGAATGGTATATTAACCCGTCTGTAGACAAAACAGAAAGAGTTTAAGTGCGTTTGTCTTCAAAACAATAATAGCCAGTATTCGTAAACAAATAATAAAATAATTTGTTGAAAAATAAATTGTTGGCTTCAGATTTTTTTTTTTCAAAAATGCATCTAGTTGTTATAAATATGTAAAATGTCGGTTTTCCTTAGATATTGTAACGTAAGGTTCTTTATTTGAACGTAAATATGTATATATGACCAAGATTACGTTTTAGTTAACACCAAAGCCACAAAATAAAAAGTCTGTTGCGTCATATTATGCGTTGCTCAACACAAAGCAAGAAAGTATACAGAAACCGCCACCTGATATTGTATTGTATTGTATTGCAGCTAGACATAAAGGCAGTAGTGGGTCCGCAATGCTTGAATTTACCGTCATACATCAGAAGGCCAATTCCCGTAACTATAAACGTTCTAAATCTGGTCGCAATCTCATCTCAGCGACAATCAATGTCAAAAACTTATCAAAAATGTAGGGAAATTAGAGGTATTTTTGACACATTGAGACTGAGATCAGACTGTGAATGTTCTTAAAATTAGGTACGAGAATTGCCCCTTTAATTACTGCACCAAAGCTATTCTATTCATAAAACCACTTACTTCAAAGTCTCGTGTAGCGGGCAGACGTTTACCGACCACTCTCAAGTTAGCTTGGATGCTCATAACAAATCGGCAGGGTCGGTCCATTTTGTAGGTGACTAGGGCACATGCGGCTCCTATGTGGTTGGTACGGGTTATCTTCGCCCCATATGCACCTCCACATCGAGGTACTGATACGTTTATTCTGGAAAATATATCGAGGAAACTTTGATATCTAAAGACAACAATGGAAAGGATGCAAGTCTTCTGATAGCCAAAGCCTGGGCTAATTCCTTAACATTCAATCTATTCTACCTGTTTTGCGGTATGTTCAGCACTTCAGATAGACCGATATGGAAAGAATCCAACCACTGTGTAGTAGCCAGCACATCTATTCCATCTTCGTTGGGTCTGGTGACCGTAGTGAGAGTCTCCATATGATAATGATACTGTGCATAGATATCATCGGTACCCTTGAGAACTCTCTGTACATTCAAACCTCGGTCTCTAGCAGGGAAGACTATAAACAATGTGACACGTTCTGGTTCCCTTTCTCTGACATCCTTTATCGTCAAGGCAGGCTTTTTCTTATCTACTTTATAGTTAATTTTGACCAACAAAGCTGCTCGGTTCGCTAGTTTTTCTGTTTCGGCAACAATAACCCCTAGAGGTTGATCATAGTACTTAATATACTTTTCAACGAAGACTTCTTCTGGCACCAATTGAGAAGGTACTCTTTGGGACAGAAACGAGTTTTTTCCAGGGATGTCTTTGGCTGAGAAGAACGCTAAAACACCGGGTATTCTCTGCAATGTTTACGAAAATAATTTAAAAATAGCAAAGCTACAGTCTCATCACTGCTATTTTCCTTGACTATAACTCATCAGCAACCATATAGCAATGAGAATAAAGATCACTGTGATGCAAAATCCGCGGCAAAATAACTGTAAAAGGACTTCGTTGATTCCTTTGGCCTCTTTTAATCTTGTTGTGACATTTTAATACATGATATTTCATATACCTATTTCGCTCTTAGCGATAAGACCGCCCATTGGGTCACCCTTCGTAAAATATTATTAATTTTATATTTATATATTAATGTTCTGTAATTTATATGGTGTACATAATAAACAGTATTCTATTCTATTTATGACATAGCGTTTTGTGGTACTCACCAAAGCCGGTGTAGCATCAATACTTTCGACCTCACCAGTGCATATATCTGACGTTACAAACGCACAGAAAACCTCCCTAGGTTCAGTGGGTAGGTCATTGCAATACTTGGCTTCCCCTGCACACTGTATCAACGACTCAATCTTCGGCATTGGTTCATTAACTGGCCATATTATGGGGTTCGTGTCATACACTTCGGAACCTTTCGATAGTGGTCGTGTCTTCCTGAAGTCTCTCGCTCCTGAACGATACCATGGCTTTAGGTGTTGTTTGGGTATCAGAACAAGCAAACCCTGAAAGAGGAATTAAATATAAAAAATAACATTATTCGTACTGCTGTTTCTGTGTAGGTATACCTACGTATATGGTACTCGTGGGCTGCAGCTGTAAATCAGCGTCAGGTGCACCTAGTATTGCCATCTGACGCAGAAGCATTGTTTTCCTTTTGTTTTAATAGTATAAGATGTTTTTGTTTCACTGTTTTTCTTCTTCGTTCTTATTCCAATTTTCTTTATTTCTATATTTTAAGTCATCATAAGAAGAAGAATAGGCACATGTGGTGTAACATCACTTACTTTATAAAACAATCCAAGAGCACATTTCTTCCTGTATGCAGGTTTCATCTCACCAGCAATTTCTTCGACTATCAATTCTCCTTCAAGTATCTTCAGAGCTTGTTGCAGAACTTCGTTGGTGAATATCTTCTTCATTTGAAGGAACTTCTCTGTTTCTTTGGCATGGACGAATTTTGCCGAAAGTCCACCAATCACAATTCTAGCTGATAAGACTACATCTTCTTTGTGCTCATCAAACTCGTATAAGAATGCCGCGTTTACTTGAGCGTGCGCATTTTGAGCTCGAGGCATGATCTGAAAATTGCTTAGCAATCAATTGAAAATATCATGGCATTTTACTTTTTCTTGTCCTGTAAGTAACTAGGCAGTTATATACCGAGAGCAAAAAATTATGCATTTATTGATATGTCACTTTAACCGCTTACTCACTAAAACATACATAGACAAAAATTTCAAATATTTTTAGGTAGTGTGAATGCGTCATTTACAGAAGTGCAAGGCTCTTACCGCAGCGCTGAAAATCCGTATAAACGGCGGGGTAATTGTGTAAAACACTATCAATAGCAATGGCTTTCATTTTGACAGTTCAACAACATTTATTGCACGCAATTATGGTGTTGATGTAAAAATTAAAAAAGCAGTGGTGGCTGTACAGTTGTAAATTAATCACGATAAAAACTCTAGACTGTACATACCTTAAAAGAAACGAACTGGTAACGATGAGAATACGGCGGTATGTTCACATGAGTTATTACTCTTCCTGTCATGTCCAATGCTAGGAATTCCTCCGGAGTCACTTCCACTGATGATCCTTTGTGTACTAAAATATTTGACACCAGTAAAATTAATTAATTGCGGATGAGCATAAGGTGTTTATTGCAACCAGTGAAAATCATCTACCTACAATTAATATTGACTTACCAATAACCAAAGTGGCTTTGACTGTTTCGAATAACAAGAAAATATCCGAAGAAAAGGTTGGCAGACGATGTTTCGTCATTAGGTTTCCAGCAACAGTACCAATCTAAAACAATACAACAAGTGTACAAAACAAAAGTTATTGTCACGATAACCTACGCAATATCTGATTAACTATACAATATGTAACAAAAACCCTGTCCGATCCTTAAGAGTATTATTCGGCATCGTACTGCGTACACATATGCGTAATCATTTAATGGATTTGAGATTATTATTTTTCCCCAGTGAATATCATTAAATTAAAATAAAAAATAAAAACTGACCAAAGGCAACACTGATCGCTCGACAAAGTTCACGTCTTACTACCTACAGTTTTGTGTCAAAGAAGCCGCCCGTGTCATTAACCGCGCTTTGTCGCGTGCCGCCAAACATACCTACATTACGCGCGGTGCGCGTAGGTATCAGCTGATATTGTTTTGTAGGCATAGTAATCCGGATTTCAGATACTCTCTGTATTTTGTGTTTTTGACTTAATTCTGTTTATCAAGAAACAATTAATTGAATTAAATGTAGCCCTGATAAGGGCTTTTTTTTAAATGTGATGTGCTTCTGGCAATGTACTTACCGACTCCAGGTGTTAGTTTATTAAAACGTTCACTTGTTGTTGTTGCATACTTCGGCGATCATGCTCCACATGTCCACCTCCAACACTAATACACATTCGACACCTTTTTGCTAAATTTACAAAAAAAACACACACAAACACATTTACAAAATTCCATTCTTGGTTCGTAATCAGTGGGCAGAAGGGATTGAACCCGCCGGTAGTGATAAGGGTGCTGACCATCTCCCTTCAGCACACTCCAAACCGCACTGTGGTTTGTGTCTAATCGTCGCGCAACAGAGCGTGTGCTTTGCGTGGGGTCCGCGGCAAACATATCCAGCACTTGTTCCTCAATTTCCTCGTTGCGCTCTCGTGGTCTTCCAGCATCAGTGGCTTGCGACTCGTGCCCATGAACACTGCCTGTGGTGTATACACCGTTATGCAGGCGTTGGAACGCACGCTCCGACGGTACTGTCACACCTGGTCTATTAGCGAAACGCACCTCGTACCTACGTATTACGCGCAGCTGCATAATTGCAGTCGGTCTTGCCTAAGCACATCAACATATTAAAATATTCCTGATTAGAATACGACAATGTTCGCGAAACGACAGCGCTTGATACGTACGGACGTCAGATCGAAAGCTATCTCCACGAAAGACTAGCAACAAGTATCGCGTCGGTAGGTAACTAGGCGGCGATATCAAAAGAGTCGGCGACTAGTTGAAAGAGTGTCTACGACGCGGTAGTGTAGGGCGGTGTTCTTTGAAATAAAAATAGGTAAAAATAAAAAGATTTTGCCGGCGGGTGGAGTGTTGTCAACTTATGAAAATTTGCCATATTCAGTGTTAAATTTCGCATGGATTATAAAAATTAAAAATCAATAACTTTTGGTTTTTATGAGTTACATTTTTATAACGATTTTTTCTAGTACGTATGTTGACCCAGGAATACGCCTTTATTGGATCGGACAGGGTTTTTGTTACAGCCTGTAGAACTGCTTAATTTCGTAAGTTTAGATCTCCAATCTGGAAATGGCATCTGGACGCACAACAACGACGTCGACCAAAAAATACTTACAAGTGGGAAAGTGTGTAGAGTCAATACAGAATGGCAAGCAGGTCGAATTCTTAGTACTATTCTTCTTTATTTGTAAAATTAAGTTATTGCTAAAATCAGCTTGTCTTGACTTTAAGCAACTGCGACGTTTATAAATAAAGAGAATTATATATCCAAAAATAAGATAAAAGTCTCTTCTCATAAAGATTGGTCCTTGGTAGCTCTGGACATAGAGAGGTGGAAAGAGAGTAGGGAGGCCTTTGCCCAATAATGGGACATTAACGCCTATTAATAAATAATATATCCAAAGTAAAGCCTACCTAGGTGCAAACTTACGACCTACAACTAGTAAATCGGGGCCACCGGATACCACTGGGCTAACACTGCTCACTGCTTTGTGTATTTAATTTCATCACCACTGCTCTTAAAACGGCGAAGGAAAACATCGTGAGGAAACCGGCATGTCCTAGAACCAAAAATTCAAAGACATGTGACGTCCTCCAACCCACACTGGGTCTGCGTGGTGAATTATCGGCCCACTCCCTCTCATAGAGAGGAAGCCTGTGTCTCAGCTGTGGAAACATTATAGGCTGATTATGTATCTAATAAAAACTTACATTTCTAACAGGTATATGAGCGACCAAGTCTAAGTGTTCATAAAGCTTGTAAAGGTATTGGAACTCCTCGTGCGCTTTAGACACATTCTTGAACAACTCCATAAGATTGGTCAGCGTTATACCAGCACCGAACACCAAGTTCTGGTCCAAGTAATATCCTGTAAGGTCCTTAATTGGCTTGATATCTATAAGAACTCTTGGGAACACTAGGATTGGCACAGCACCTGAAAAAATAGTAACAGATTTTAGTATTTTTATGCTCCGTTCGATGCGAGAAGCATATTATTATATGATCAGTCGATGTGGCGACGCTTGCGGGATGCCTTTGTGCTGTTGTGCAGCAGTGAGCGTATTTTGACTGAAACGATGTTGATGATGACATACTTTAGGATTAGATGATTCAACAGATATTTCAATATACTCACCTCTTCCCGTGTTTCCGTTAACCAACATATAAGACCCATATCCCTCAGAATCTAATACAGTAAATATATCAGCAATTTCATTGACTCTATACCAAACATGGCCATCTTTAAGATTAATTTTCTTTATCGTTGGTGGTTCTGCATCACTCTGGTTCACCATACACCAGTTTTTATCACATTTGTGGCAATCTTCTTTGTCTTTGCAAATTTTTAGATCTTCTATGTCTTCAATTTTTGGTGGAGGTTTTGGAGCGTCTTTGGCGAAACTTTTGAATGCGTCCAGAATTGGCCGGTTACCTGTACATCGGCAGGTGTTGCTTCCAAAGGAATTTTCAATCTCGTACTGAGTTAAGTCATAATGGTTTGCTTCTAGGAGACTGAAAAACATTTATTTTGCTGAGTGAATCGTGAATGTTACAAGTTTTATTATATTGAGTGGCAGCCATACATATGCAAACTGTAACCATGATTTTAGCACATGATTCCCCCATGATGACCCCCTAGCGTTGAAATTTTTCGTCTGCAATAATCTGCTGTTTCATAGAAAAGTGACATATACGCAGTCAAAATGTATTGAACACCATTTTTTATTAAATAATCTAGAAAAAAATCAGTTTAGAATCATGTACTGATGTACTGAATCACAAGCAATGCAATATTAATGAATGTTATGTAATTATTATTGCATTGTTATTCGACGGGTCATTGTACACTACTTTTAAATATATAAAATTTGTCCTTTATTATGTGGTCTACAATAAAGTGTTATCTTTTCTCATATAAACATTGTTTACATAGTGTTTCTATTTATTCTGCTGGGGAAACAAATCGGTTAATCCAAATAAACTAACAACGAACACACCAGCCTTGCTTATTGCTAGAATTGCACTAACCTGTACATGCTCATCACAAACCCTGGGCTGCAGTACCCACATTGAGTGCCGTTGTACTCCGCCAAGGTCTTCTGCACCGGGTGGTACCCTCGCGATCGGTCGCCGATCCCTTCTACCGTGGTCACCTCCCAGTCTTGGCATGACGTCACTGATACTAGGCACTGAGAAACAGGGTAAAGGGATTTGTCAAATGGGCCTGTAATCGGTTATTGTTGAATCTAGATTTACAGTTTATGTAGTTAGCCGTTATAAACCTGATAATATCATCATCACGTCTTACGAGGGATACGACTTACTGCAACTTATAAGGATGGGCAATATAATAGTAATAATAGTAGTAAAATAATAGTAGCGGGGAAACGCGGTGATGGCCAAAGAGAAAAGTCCTGGCTGAATATTCACAAGTGAACTGGAGTGACTCGTGCTGTTGAGCTGTTCCAACTTCAAAAAACAATTAGACATACGATCAACTGTTAGTAATTAGAGAGGCCTCAGAAGAAGACGGTTTATTCTACTCTTTATCAGCGGGGTAATTGCGTAACACACTAACAGTAGCAATGGCTTTCATTTTGACAGTTCATCAACATTCATTGCGTTATTTACGTTGTTGAGCAGATAAAGTTTTCGAACATATGAAGGAATGGATTAGCAATATCCGTCAAAATGATTCAGATTGTAATTGACAGTGTGTTACGCAATTGGGGTATTGATCTTATAATATGAAAAAGTCCAATGCGTTGCCATTCATGCGGAGCAGGCATGAGTAAAATCATGCAAGCATGCCAACGCGCCATCCAAAAGCGCGTTGGGCTGCCGATATCGTCAAAGTTGCGGGAACACCTGCAGTGCTCGTGGTTTTGTCAGTTTCATGGTCGGCTACATGGCACCACCACACCATGTCAGCGAAACACGACGCAGACACTTCGTGTGCGTTAGTTTGTTTTTTAGTGTAATTATAATGTTGCATGTATTTATAGTATTTTTAAGTTATATTAATATTGTATTGTATGTGTTTTTATGGGCCTTGATGCCTGAAATAAATGGATAAATAAATAAATAAATAAATAAATAGTGCGATTCTGTAACCGTCTCACCGTGAAAACTTAGGTGAAGTGAGCGTGGAGTGAGCTGTCATTCCAACTAATGCTAGGGATTGACACTATTGACAGCTCACTCTAAGCTCACTTCACCTAACTTTTCACGGTGAGTTTTTTACAGAATCGATCGGCTGGATGAGGACATGCACAGACAAGGGAAGTATAATAAAAGGAAAGGTGTTCCTTTGCCCAGCAGTGGGTTACTACAGCCTGAAATGGTGAAGCGTGCAATGTATTTATATGTAGGTACTGCGATCAGCAATAAATATATGATTTGAATTTATGCTATCGCAGTCCACTACTGGACAGAGGCATCCCCCAAACTGCGCCAATCAACCAATCGCAATGGGCTGAGTTGATTGATTACAATACCTCCCGTTTATAGTAGGTACCTACCTACTTAGCTACGTGTTTATTATGAAAATGTTAGTGCATGTAGTTTCCAATGTTAAATACTTTAATACCAGCTACCTACAATTATAATAATATTGTTTAATTGGCTCTACTCGATATTGTTAAATAGGTACATCCTGACATTCCAGTTTCCACACTTAAATAAAACCGTTATTAAAATGTAATTAGATATAGCATGTAAATTAGGTAGGTGTATAATTATGATGAATTACGTTAATATCTTGATCAGTTGGTACCAAGTGGTACTTGTCTGGGTGACTAATTACCTACGTCATAAGTATTCTGTGCGTACTCTACAATTACTATGGTGGTAGCAGAGCAATTATTGAAAAAACCGGTCTTTGTGACGAAGCAAATGATACAATGAAAAAAAACCAGCATTACAAAAGCAGTATCTCAAATGGCCAAAGATTTCTTCCTATTTAAACCTTTGCGATAATGGCGACCGGATAACTCGACATAGCTTGCAGAGTAAGGAAACTGAATTGGCAGTGGGCCGGCAATGTTTGTCGAAGGACCGATGGCTGGTGGCACACGAGTGCTTGAGTGGACACCGCGTATCGGCAAACGTAGTTCGGGACGCCCCCCGAATAGGTGGAACGACGACCATAAGAAGATGGCTGGGACAGACTGGATGCGGAAGGTGGAGGACAGGGAGGACGGGGTGTTGTGGCGCAGCCTGTGAGAGGCCTATGTCCAGCAATAGACTGCGATAGGCTGAGTTGACTGATTAATTTAATGGGGATGCTACTTCATAATCGTATGCGTAGGTAATATTAAGGGGCCTTTTACAGTCCACTAGCGCCGCCAATCGAAAAAATGTCATAACTCGTAAATAGAATCAAAAATACAAAATGTGGTCTATTATTACTGTAGAAAAGGCAATAACGTAATTTTATAACACATTGTCAACACTTGAAATATAGCTGTTTAGCTAAATCGTGCATTTGTGCAACAAAAACGGCCGTTTATATTTTGAATGCACGATTTAGCTAAACAGCTATATTTCAAGTGTTGATAAGGTGTTATACAATTACGTTATTGCCTTTTCCACAGTAATAATAGAACATATTTTGTATTTTTGATTCTATTTACGAGTTATGACATTTTTTCGATTGGCGGCGCTAGTGGACTGTAAGAGGCCTCTTAAAAAAAAATACAAAGTAAATAAATCATATTGTGTACAGAGTCCCGCCTACATAAAAATATTGGGAATGTGGAAACTAGTCATAAATAAAGAATGCATCTATTATTTCGGCAGGCGCCTAATAAGGGTTTTTTTTTTATATGGGACCCATATTTTTCCCATTGGAGAAGCTAAATTACATACTGAAGCGGTGCAGTAACAATGGACTTTCCAAAAAACAACCTCTAACGAGTGTTACGGTGTAAAAAAACAACTGAAAAATCAAGTTTATCTCAGTAATCTGCGCAAACAAAGTTAAAGTCAATTGTTAGTTTACCTATTTATTAAACTAAAGATGCTCTGACTTTACTATGTCTCCTCAAACGAGCAAAGCTATAAGAAAATTAGGTATTCTCACAGAATTGACAGAGAAGATCCTGGGATAAGAGTTGCTGACGATGACTGCCACTGAACAGGCTCCACAACCACCTTCCTTGCGCATGTACTTGGTGCCACATATACTATGAAGGTGTATACTTACAGAATTGACAGAGAACGTCCTGGGATGAGGGTTGCTGACGGTGACTACCACCACACAGGCTCCATAACCACCTTCCTTGCACATGTACTTGGTGCCACATATACTATGAAAGTGTATACTTACAGAATTGACAGAGAACGTTCTGGGATGAGGGTCGCTGACAGTGACTGCCACAATACAGGCTCCACAACCACCTTCCTTGCACATGTATTTGGTGCCTCGCAGGTTCAGATGGTTCCGGAGGTAGTCGTTCAAGGACGTGTCCGAGTCCACTTCAGAACCCACTGCGTATAGATGAAATTGATCAAAAATTGACCTTAATTAATTTAACGTACGGACTAAACTAATATTTATCTTCTGTCCTTTTCTTAATGAAATAGAAAGAAAAAGATGCACTGAACTTAAATTTAGTTTAGTTTGTGAATAAGGGAATCGGCGTCATCCTTTTTATTTTTTCCTTTTCGGACATGTTTTTGTCACCTTTTTTTAAACTTCCTATTTTCTGCAGATAAAGATACGATTCCTTGACTCTATCCAGCTGTCTAATTGTCTTGGTCAGCTTATATTCAATGTTGTTTGTTTTTGTTTTGTGTGTAATTAAATTTTTAATTCAATTTATTTTGTTTAAATTCATATACTAATTATTGTAAATGAATAAATGACTACGACTATCTACCCTACATTTCATAGTAAGATTGTCTCCACTTACCGGAACATTTATCCTTATTCACATAAAACGTAATCCTGTCCATGTTGAATCAGAACTGAAACGAAATCGTACGAGCGCATAACTCATCAATATAAACCAAACGATTTCGCATTAAACTGTATCGATTTGCTGCTTATCGTTGTTATAATTGAGGATGCCCCATCATGAATAAGGATTAAGGCCTCATCCACACACGAAGGCACCTGTTGCACAGCCGACAATTAGCGAGAAGCGAGTAGCTGGTATGACTGCGTAGTCACTTGCTGTATGTACCAAGCAAAAGTCTCTCAGCGAGTGTTCAGCCCGCCAAACGAACATTGCTGAGCGACTATTTTCATCTATAGCTCTTGTCGCTGCGACGAAGTTGTGGAGAGAGTTCTCGCCGGCAGTTGAACAGTTTTTTTTTTTTTGGAATGGCATCTCGCTGTTCAACCTACGAGGTTGTTGACTGCTTAACGTCACCTTCCATCATTCGCGAGACCGCGCGTCCTCCTTCCAGTTTTGACGGTTTACTTTGTGTAAATAATTTCATCACCACTGCTCTCAAAACGGTAAAGGAAAACATCGTAAGGAAACCGGCATGTCCTAGAACCAAAAATTCGAAGACATGTGACACCTACCAACCCGCACTGGGTCCGCGTGGTGGACTTCCCTTCACACTCCCTTTCACAAAGAGAAGGCCTGTGTCCCAGCAGTGGGAACATTATTGGCTGATTATACATTAACTTAAAGTGAAATCTGTGAGTGCGGTCTGTCTAAGTCATATCCTTACTCAGAAGTAACGGATGCTGGCAATTGCTATTATCCTCATAAGCGAGTGCATAATTGAATATGCCTTGGTACAAAGTACTTATAACATCCGACATGTGTAATCGTATAAAGTAAATTGTGTACTTATAATCTTAAGCAGGTACTTATTACGTTTAAATAAGAAGGTCAGAGTCTATACGGAAAGTAGCTACTTTCTTAAAAAAGATTTGTTTCTCTCTGTGCAGTACAGACTAAGGGCGGGTTGTTTGTCAGCGGGATTGTCCGAAAGGGTTACCGCTACCCCGGAACATAAAGGGCGAAGGAAGGAACATGGGTGGGTTTTAGTCAGTAAGAGTCTGTCACTCCCTTCCGCTCCACCTAGAGCGGGAGGGGTCATCTGATGATTTCCCACCAGAAAAAAAAAAGGGCGGGTTGTTTCACGTCCACTTGACGCACGCGTAAACGTCAAAAATGGCGCTAACTATTGTCAAACCAAAAAAAGCGTTGACTCAAATTAAAATTACATAATTATGGTCTTGCCAAATAATGAGTACGTAATCGTTATTATTTGACGTACGTATGTTACTGTAACCAACCGTTTGAAACAACTTTTTTGGTTTTTTGATCCGTAGTTAAACTCAACCATGGTAATTTTTTTTCAAAATGTGTTTTTTTATTATTTTTTAGTTTGAATGTTATAATATCATTGCTAATGGACAAATAATTAACTATTAGTAAAAAAATAACCATTGGATAGACTAAAAATTGATCAAAAAACACATTTTGCAAAACTTTAACCATTAGTAACTATTTTTAACAATTGGTTGAGTTTAACTACGGATCAAAAAACCGGCCCTTAGTGTACTGAATGGTACATTTGTTCAGTGTTTGTGTGTATGGCTTAAAAACTATCTATTGGTCAGAAATAAAGGAGCTAAGGGAACATAATTAAACAAAAAAAGTATTGGTATAGTTTTTTCTCATATTGTAAGTATGTTTATATAGTTTTTTTCTTATGTATTTAGTTTTCCCTTCTACTCTTACACGCGTAGCTACGAGATCTCTTTTTACCTACTCTCCTATCGCAGGTATGCTGGAAGAGATTTCTTTAGAAAAAACATTACCCTTGTATGTGTTTTCTGTTCCTTTCACAGACAGAGTTATATGTGTATAAATAAATAAAACAGCCAAAATTTATTTATAATTATTTTATTTTTGATTTATGAATCACTTAATTAACATATCTTTTTCAACATTCAAGCATTTTTTTTATATTTATTACAATGACATTTGTAAATGCATTAAATATAAGTCCATTTTTTTTTTTATAAAGACGAAAAGACGAGCGGTTTCTGAAGAATCGGTGGTTTCCTTAAGACTTCTAAAGGATCGTAATATCATAGTTTATATTTTAGTGCCACTTTATAAATGCACTAAAAATATTAGTCTGTGCTTAAAGTTATCTTGACTACGCTTCAGAAAAAAGTCCGTTATTTTCGAACTTAGTATAAAAGGCAATTTTCTTAACCCCGAAGTATATATGTAAGCACATTTAGGTGTACACCTATTGAATTCAAAGAGATTCTTTCTATGCCTGTATAATTTTACGCATATTATCTTATTTATTCCAAACACAAAACTATTACCTAACTAAGATGGTAAGATTCAAAAAAATATTTAAAACATTTTTTAAATGGCACTTTCAAAAAAATATTATTATACAAAATGTTTACATTATGTTTGTGGTTTATTTTAAAAGGGTATATTATGTTAATTAAAAATATAATAACTATTAATGTTACTGTACTGTTTTGTTTAACCAAGATTATCAACAACGCTTGGTTTAAATGCCATTTCCAAAATTATATTTGTTATACAAATATAATTATTGCAGTGGCATTTAAAACATTTTCTTTCCATAAAAATTGCAACAAATAATTTTATTAAAAATCACAATTTTCCATAAAAATCGGTAGTGATAAGTTTTTATTTATTTTGGTTGATTACTGGTACTGTGTTGTTTAAAAAAATATATTTGTAATGTAAAACCAGTCTCATTAGTATTTTTTTCACTTTCAAAATCGTTTAGGTATTTAAAACTTATTTTTCGTCATATGCAAGCTCACTTTTATGATACAGTATAAAAATACAAAATGAAATAGTTATACGGTTAGAATTAATATTTAAAAAAAAACACAGAAATCCAAAGCCAATGATAATTTAAATACATTATATTTGCATTTATGTGACTGTGTGAATAATTAACTTACAAAACATTCGTAAAAGTATATTGGTACATAACTACTTCATGAAAAACGTAACTGTAACTGGAAACTTAAAAAAAAGGACTCAAAATCTTACAACTAAGCTTATGAAACTTAAAGAACTAAACGTAAGTAATAACAATGTTTAACATCAACACTTTTGTCATGCACCATAATAATGAGAAATAAGCTTATACCGCAAAACGATAGATTCAAATACATTGATGCAAGTCAAATTATTGATTCGAAGCAATTAACTCACCACGACGACAACATTTAGAAGTATTCTTATGTATCAAACTTAATTACCAGCACACATTAATATTTTGTTAAAATCCTATAAATTACGAGGCAGTATTGTTTAAGGCACATTTGTGTCCCAAATTCTTTACGTTAATTTTTTTTTTTTGAAAACATCTAAAACGAGTCGTATAATTATGGCAGCTAATAATATTTCTATGAAAATTTTATTTAAAAAATGGTCATTTCATATAAAATTAATGTTAAAATGTTTATGAAAATTTGGCCATGTGGCTGATAACTAAGTGTTTTACCAATATTAAAGATACTGTAGATATAATAATTATAAATGGATAACTTAAGCTGTGTTGTAGACTGCTGGCTTGTTGGCAGGGTCGTCCATCTTCAGATAGTAGCTTCTGATCACCAGTAAGAAGTAGATGCTCAGAACTGGAAATAATAATTCACATAAATTATATTTTTTTATTTATCATTGACATTTAAAAAAAATGGAGCAAAAAAGAAGAAATAAGGAAAAAAGAAATACTAATTTAATTAGTTGAAATGAGTGATTTTTCAGAATTTCATATAGCATTTATGAATAATTGCTATATGAAATTCTGTAGGGGCAACCGACGTGTTTCCCTGTTGTATATATTATTATATATTAGTATATATTATATATATTTTTTTATTTATCATTGACATTTAAAATATATGACAATTCACATATGCATGATCAGCCTATAATATTCCCACTGTTGGGACACAGGCCTCCTCTCTGTGAGAGGGTGTGGGCCCAGTGCGGGTTGGTAGATGTCACATGTCTTCGATTTTTTGTTTTGAGGTCATGTCGGTTACCTCGGGATGTTTTCTATCACCATTTTGAGAGCAGTGGCGACGTTATTATTTACACAAAGTAAACCTCATGCCTGGGTTCGATCCTACGACCTGCAACTCGTAAGTCGGGGCCATACCACTGGACCACCTCTGCTCTCACCATCTTAGTACATAGTACCTATACAAGTTTATATACAAAAATCTCGATATTCTGACATGTTCGCACCCGAAGAAGGGGCGGGTTGCTAGTACAAGAGCCATACCTCACCGGGACGACATGACAACGTCACCAGCAGTGCGATTCTGTAACAATCTCACCGTGAAATCTTAGGTGAAGTGAGCGTGGAGTGAGCTGTCATTCCGACTAATGCTAGGGATTGACACTATTGACAGCTCACTCTAAGCTCACTTCACCTAACTTTTCACGGTGAAAGTTTTACAGAATCGATCGGCTGGTCGCGCTGCCAACTAAATGTGTACAGCTTTATAGAGGGTGGCTCACCTGACGTCCGCTTGGTTACGCAGCCAACTAGCCTTATAAGTGAGTTTACACCATAGCACCCGATGAGGTCCATACCTTACAGTGACTGTTGAAGCCATCTCTAAAATATAATAAAATACTTACGTATAGAGATGAGATCCTTGACAATCCCGCCAGCGGTGACGTGTGCCGCGGCAAAACTAGCGAAGAACATTATGATGTACAGCACGATGAAGATCAGCGTGTAGATCAGGTAGGCCTTCACGTGACCGCGTTTGTACTGAAACAGAAACATTTAAGTTAGGTTACATAACATACATAATCAGCCTATAATGTTCCCACTGCTGGGACATAGGCCTCCTCTCTTCGAGAGGTCAAACGTATGCGCTGCGCTAAAGTTAGGGTTCAAATACAGAGCGTCTTTTGACACCTTAATGTCAAATACTGACTGACCTTTAATAAACAAATACACTGGACTTCATACTATCGATGGCAAAATGAAAACATTTGATTTTCGCCATTTTGGCGCTGACAATAACGTGAGCGTCCGTGGAACTAATATGTTTGATAGCGACGTTTACGATACTATATCCACGCCACGCAAGCGCAGCGATTATGCGGCGCCACTGTGACGTCAACCAACGGCTGGGTGGTTTCATGTCCACTTGACGCACGCGTAAACGTCAAAAATGGCGCTAACTACCGTCAAACCAAAAAAAACGTTTCAAAATACAATTACAAAATTATGGCCTTGACTTACGTCAAATAATTTCGATTACGTACTCGTTATTATTTGACGTAGTATTTTACGTTAACCAACCTTTATAAATCAAGCAAATTTTCAACTTATTAAGTATGCTGTATGACTTTTAAAATCATAAATCTTCGGCTTTTCTTGAACCGATTTGAACAATTATTGATTTTCACACATAATTCTAGGGACATAATATCAATTTACATAATGTATCTAAGTACCTACATATTTTCATTAAACTAAAAGGAGAAAAAAACCCAGAATTTGTAATAATCTGAGTTATAATCTAAGTTATCTGCAGATTACTTGATTAACTCATTAGCTGCATAGAGCATTAACCCTGATTGACGTTTTCGAGTACCTACATGGGTATAGATGTCAGATAGTCTTTAATCAAGCGATAAAACTGTATCGATCTAAATTGCCACATCCTAGATGGCCTTACTGAATAAGAACTTTGGGAATGATGCCCGCTTTTGAGAACATTTTTTCACACCAATTGCGAGTTTCTTGCTATCCAATTATTCTGCTATTTCTAGGAACCATTCTAAGCCAGTTGCATGGAGTAGGTACAGCCAAGAACCCACGACTGTCATGTCACTCTACATGTTATAAAGATAATATAATTAACCTAACAATAATAAGATTTTACAGCATAGTTTCCCAAGTTTTCATACAAAAATTTTAGTGACATAAATTCAAATCACATTATTGACCAGCGGGTTATAATGAAATATAGTACATTATCGTCCGTTTAGACCCCAGCGTCATAATGACTTAGTTTAGGTAAGGTTTGCATAACATATAATCTGGCATTATCCAGCACATGGTGTTAAAAGATAATTACCTGATGCAGCCCAACTAGCAGGACTATAGTGAATGCCAGGAACAGTATGAAGAAGACAAGCATGATCGCGATGACTGCCAACATGACGGCTCCAACTGTCTGCACGTCCTCGTCCTTGCCTTGCGCGGTGACCACGCCGGCTGCGGCCAAGCCGAGGATGGACATCAGGATCATGGCGATATTGGCGATCTGGAAAAATGTTGTACAAAGGTAAGTTATTTGGTCCTAGGTTCGATTGCCGGGCCCAAGTATTACTGGGTTTTTTCATCTCGAATTTCTCAGTAACAGCGCGGAGTCTACATTCGTGCCCGGTTCATGGCAATATGCTCGCCCCTTATTATATTGGACTTAAACACAGCTGGCGAAATGTCGGAGTGAAAACTTAAGTGAAGTGAGTTTCAAGAGAGCTGTCGCTTAGTTCTGTAAAAATCTCACCGTGACAACTAAGGTGAAGGGAGCTGTCAATCCAATCTGTACTGCGATTCTGTAACCTTCTCACCGTGAAAACTTAGGTGAAGTGAGCGTGGAGTGAGCTGTCATTCCAACTAATGCTAGGGATTGACACTATTGACAGCTCACTCTAAGCTCACTTCACCTAACTTTTCACGGTGAGAGTTTTACAGAATCGATCGGCAGGTGAAATTACAGCGCACTTCAAGCTCACTCACGTAAGTTTTGACGGTGAGATTTTTACAGAATAGACCGGCTGTCGTTCACCTCAGAATAAATTGGCTGTAATGATAGTAGTTAGAGAGATTTGAATAAATATATAAATAAGGATAGTCCTTACCAGGTTAAGATACCCGATGATCAGGCATCCCGTCCTCAGCTCTATGCAGAAGCAACACTTGTTGAATTCAAGACCCATTTTCAATCTGTAACAAGGAATGTTTAACATAAATAATCGGTACATAAAATCAAAATCTGTTGTTACAACTAGAAGGATAAAGACAAAGACGTAGTTTTTTTTTTAAAGGAAAGGTTCTGTGTTTTTTTTTTTTAAACTATGCTGATGAACGACAGATGAATGGTTTTTTTGAAAATTACTACTCAATACATTCTTTAAAAAAAATGGTTTGTATCGGAGTCCGAGTATATTAATAAAATCAAAAGCGGTACAGAAAACGAAGCGACAAGCGATCGCCGTTTCTTTACGAGTTTTAAAGACTAAAATAGCGAAGCAAGAATAGACAACACGTGTTACTATCCCGTCAGTGAGTATAGCACCATGGCCCCATTAAGAACACACCCATGGTTAGCCCCAATTCTTGAGTAGCTAGGCTGATGTTATTTATAGCAATTATGGCCATCAGGAATGTAGGAAACATCGCTACTCGCCATCTGGGAGCCTAGTACACTAATATGTAACGTCGTAACTCGGAATAATCATAAAATGTTTGTGACATTGCCAGTAGTATAAAGGCAGAAGTTGAAAATATTTGTGAATCAGATCGGGTATTCTTTACAGGGTAATTTTGATAAAGCAACGAAACAGGGCTGTACAACCTACTCTCTATGCCTAAAACCCGTAGTATCGGCCGAAGTTACGGGGGCTTACTACTCAGTTTCACTTTTATTAATTTTAGGATCTCCAACAAAAGATATGCACTAAACATTAGGTAAATATAGTTAATGGGCGGCATAGTATTTTGTACTCCTTCAATTACAGGAGACCACAGCATGCACAATAGAGTGAACAACTAAGCTAACAACGTATAGCAATACAATTTGACAGTTGTTCCTAATCGCGATGTGTATTTGCCCGTCCTAAAAAGTTAATTAATTCGGAGTATGATTCACTACGAAGTTACGAACTACTTTATACGGGCCCGTATATTCGTTAACGGACATAGAGAGTAGCACCCCTAACCATAGAAATCGATGCTTAGTACTAGACAAGACAAAACTTAACAAAGAAGACGGTAACTTCTTTGTTGTTTTAATTGTAAGATATATCTTAGAAGTAATTTTATCCGAGGAATAATTTTGAATTTTTAACAGTTCTGCCATACAAAAACTGTCAGACATCTTTTAATCGACGAATAAAAAATATCTGTCGATTGAAAAATCAGCCCTAAGTAACACTAGGTATAGGTAAGTATCGACACTAATGAATACTGATAAGTGCTAATAAATACGTGTAATTTTGGGTAGATCAAGTAACAAAAGCCACGCTTTGAACCGACAGCATTTCACAACGTGACCCGTGGGTCATGTGACCACGTGCACGTTATCGGCGCCTGTCGAGCAAAAATACGTCCAAAATAGCCCGAAATAAAAACAGATCGGCCATTTAGATACTCGCCAATGTCAACAGTTTAGTACTCCTTCGATCACGCATGATGATCTCATCTGACATTGAACAGCGCAAAACTAGAATAACGTATTTAGAGGAACGTGGCGCCACAAATTAAAATGTCAGCTATCTTAAAACTCTCACAATTGGTTCTATTAATTAATCCTGGGAGTGTACTGTATCTGGTACATTTTAATAATGTGTATACCCCATTTACTCTTACAATGATTAAGTCCCATATCCTCACTCGCGTACCGCGTACTCGCATACCTAAACACAGCAATTAAGTAACAATGTATTACGTTCTAGACTACCTAGAAATAGTTTGTGCCAAATATGGCACGACTAGCACACACACAGACAAACGCCAATAAAAAAAAAATGGATGATTAATCTAGGAGTACGTCAGTTCCATATAAACGAATGTGTTTTGCAAATTTGATCTTTATTGTCGAACTGACAGGTGTCAGGAACGCATTCTCCTGACGACCGGACTGTATAATTGACTGTACGAGTATGTTCATCACTCTTTTGCCCTTTTCTTTCCGGATGGGAAATCATCAAATGACCCCTCCCGCTCTGGGTCGAGCGGAAGGGAGTGTCAGACTCTTACTGACTAAAACCCACCCATGTTCCTTCCTTCGCCCTTTATGTTCCGGGGTAGCGGTAACCCTTTCGGACAATCCCGCTGAACTCTTTTGCCCTTATCCTATTAATTGGTGTCGGCGCAAGATGTATTTTTCATCCATACTTCTCTATTAGTACCTACTCATATACACGAGCGTCAACGGCAGAGGCATCTGCAGCCGCGGATACGTCGACGGCTGCAGTTGACTTTACCATTGAACGGAGCAAACTAGAATAATGTATACTATTTTAGAGGAATGTGGCGTCACAAATTAAAATGTCAGCTATCTTAATTCTCACAATTGGTTCTTTTAATTAATCTTGGGAATGGGCGGTATCTGGTACATTTTAATAAAGGATAATGGGAATATTCCATTAACTCTCACAATAATTAAGCCCCATATTAATTAGGAAACAATTCAGATGAATCCGAGCAGACTGGAAGCCGACCCCAACATACATAGTTGGGAAAAGGCTCGGCAGATGATGATGATTCATTAGGAAACAAAGTAATTGAGAAACATTGATATAGCTACGTGTTTTTGTGTTACGGGAAACATGTTGCTGGCAAATAGAATGTTGTGTTGTGGTGAACAAAACTTGTGTTAAATGTTACACAATTTTTGTTTCCTTGTAGGATGTTTCCAGACAACATTTTCACTGCCTGGAACAACAACTGTTTCTCAACTTTTTTTCTAATGAACATTTGGCATAAGAGCCTATAGTAATGTATAGTTATTTAAGGGGTTTGTGGCTAAGTAATAGCCGCACTGGTTCGACGATGAGGTTAAGCTACGCTTGCCGCGGTTGGTCCGTGGATGAGACCCCTCCGTGCCTCGGAAAGCACGTTAAGCCGTTGGTCCCGGCTGCCACTCGCGGCTCTTTGACAGTCGTTACGGGTCGTCAGAAGCCCGAAAGTCAGACAACCAGGCTTACCAAGGGGTTTCGTATTACCCAGTAACTGGGTTGTGGAGGTCAGGTAGGCAGTCGCTCCATGTAAAATACTGATACTCAGCTGCAGATGGTTAGACTGAAAGCCGACTCGCAAATCGTTTAATCCTTATGACCCTCGACATCCTTTAACCGAGTGAATGCCGCAATTAAAGAAACAATTAAAAGCCATTGTATCTCGCGTGGATCCACGTTCCGGCACACGAATGGTTAATGCTGGATGACGGCATAACATTAAGATAAAAATAAAACTCTTGAATTCTTTGTATGGTTATATATACAATGACGTAATGGACATTTGAATTTCGGTGGGCGCACCCTGATGTGTGAATTACTTGGTCTAAGTTACAATTTGTTGTAACGCATTTCATTGTCATGGGAAATATTACTCTACTAGACAACTTTCGTGGCGTGCAATAGGAGTGGTCTATGTCCAGCAGTGGACTGCTATAGGCTGATGATGGTGACAACTGTCGTTTGTGTACAATAAAAATTATCATGTTGTTTTTAGATCTCTGCTCTTTCTAACCATGCAGTTATTTTTTTATGTATGTGTGTAATAATTCCTTACGTGCAAGTATGTATACTTAAATCCTACTTATTTGTAAAAAAAATACATAAAATTTCAAATTAAAGTGTGTTAAAATCAAAATCAAATCAAATCACAAGTCATTTATTCAAATTAGACTGAGAATCAGCACTTTTCGAACGTCAAAATTACAAAAGACGCCCGCCCTACATCGCGTGTATTTTTTAATTGTGTAAAATTTCTATATTTATGTCTGTAATTTATATGTTGTACATGATAAAGAGTATTCTATTGTATTCTAAATATTTTTTGATTATTTCGTTCTATAGAAGCTCGGTCAAATTTTCTGCTCTCGAGTATTATGATCCGTGTTTAGAGAAAAACTTGGAATAGATCCAAGAAAATATTCGTAAAAGTAAAAGCGTCTTCATGACTCAGGTTTTTATATATACCGGATTATGATTCTGATAAGAATTTCTGCTAAAACATTCAAAATTTTTTTTCCGATTGAATTCAAATTCAATTTATTTATTAAGGGACTATTCAAATTGCGTTCGAATAAAACTACTTTATAAAATAATACAATAATAAAAATTAAATATTTCTTATTTCATTTTTATTATTGTATTCTTTTAATCAGATTAATTTGCATAATGGATGTTGCTGTTACATAACAATGCTTTAGAATGCTTTGGTAGGTAGTTACGCACGGCTACACATCAAGCTGTACATAACCAGTATAAGCTGACTTCTGATTGTACGAAATACCTATACAGTACGAGGTCAGGTAAAAGTGGAAATGTATAGCTTGATGTGTAGCAGTGTGTACCAAATTATCAACGATAATTATTATCGTCTAGCAAAAAGGAAAAACTAAAAATGATCTGCAGTAAAAACTTCAATTGTTTGAGACAATAAACAGAAGGCAAATCTCGTAATTTAAAACGTTCAAAATCTAGTCGCAGTCTCATCTCGGCGACAAACAAATGTCAAAAACTTTTCAAAATGTAGAGATAATTTCCCTACATTTTAGAGGTATTTTTGACAGATTGAGACTGAGATCAGACTGTGAACGTTCTTAAAATAACGAGAATTGCCCCTCTGGAAAACCGTATTTTTATCATGTGTTTTTAAAGTGGACGGATTTTAAATCGTGTAGAGCCGGGATCGGTGAGAGTAGGAACGAAGCCGGACGGTTGGAATAATTATTATATTTATTATTATGTACCTAAGTATAAAAATAAATATATTATTAATAAATATATTAATTAGTCCGATAGTTAGTAGGTATTATTGTTCAAAACCTAGTAATAACCTATTAGAAAAAAAGTGGTTAAAAAAACAGACATTTATTCTGACACTTAATGTGCACACACACGAGCGACACGCATCGCTACTATTCATATAAAAGTTCAGAAACTACCAAATTGATTAACACTTCGTGAACGGATATAACCCTTATGAAATACGCGCCCAATTTACACTTTCAAAGAAGCTTTATTTATTGATACAGCGAGCTTGCTATAAATAACGAGCATTCCATCGCAAAACTGAAGATTTGAGAGGTTAAAAACATCTGTTTACAGATATAACTATGGAATAAGCTTTTGTGTAAAACGGCGTTGTATTTATACGGTAAATTTTGTACTGGTTTTCAAGCTTTCCATAATCTTTTATCATCAATCTGACTAGCCTTTTACCAACTATTTTGGGGTCGGTTTCCAGTATAACCGGATGCAGCCAGATACCAGTATTGTACATACAGCCTATGAATAAATGAATATGATTCAATCACACTAATTTCGCCTCCTTCGCCTTTAATCTCCTTTATAAAAGAATTGTTTTTTTTTTTATTTCAACCAAAACGATATTTAGAGAAAACTGATATAACATCACACTTTGGCCCCAAAATGTACGATAAAACCAGGGGTTAAGGTTATATTGATAGGGCAGTCTGTTGCGCATGCGCATGTAATACTTTATGAACCTACAATTTTATGTAATCGCTACGCAAGCTGGCGGACCACGTATCGATGTCATCACTCGCGTACCTAAACAGCCTAAGAGCAATTAAGTAACAATGTATTACGTTCTAGACTACCTAGAAATAGTTTGTGCCGAATATGGCACGACTAGCACACACACAGACAAACGCCAATAAAAAAATAATGGACGATTAATCTAGGAGTAACCACGGCCAGGACCTGTACCTACCATAATCACTGGCTGGGCTGATGATATAGTAAATGCAAGGCAGGTCAAGGTGACAGATAGTGCACACTGGCACTCAGTCCCATGTGACCTGAAGGCCAATTCCCGTAACTAAAACGTTTAAAATCTAGCAATCTCATCTCAGCGATAACCAATATCAAAAAATGTAGGCTAGGTGGAGCGACGATCTTCGCAAGATGGCTGGTAGCAGCTTTGCCGGAAATAGAGTTGTCCAGCTGTGGACTGCTGTAGGCTGATGATGATGATGAGACTGAGATCAGACGGGAAATTCTCGTAATTTTAAGAACGTTCACAGTCTGATCTCAGTCTCAATCTGTCAAAAACACCTCTAATTTCCCTACATTTTGACAAATTTTTGACATTTGTTTGACGCCGAGATGAGACTGCGACTAGATTTTGAACGTTTTAAATTACTAGAATTGGCCTTCTAATTGGGAACGTTGTTAAAATTACGAGAATTGCCCCTCTGTTTACGCGAGTGTTTCGGAACCCCCAAAATACTCATCCACATATACAGCCCGGCCGTCGAGAGAACGCGTTCTTTACACCCGTCAGTTTCATATAAACGAATACGTGTTTTTCGAATTCGATCTTTTTTTGTTATGTTAATGTTATGTTAACGGCCATACTTAGCCACAAGCCCCTCCAAGCAACTCAATTATGATTAACACAAAAAAAACTTATATTCTTAAGTTTATAAAGTTCTATGCTTATAAAGCTCTATGTTTATAAAGCTCTATGTTTATAAAGCTCTATGTTTATAAAGATCTATGTTTATAAAGCTCTATGTTTATAAAGCTAGGTATATGTTTGGTAAAGTTATTGTTTGAACTTTCATTACCATTAGTAAGAAAAAATAAAAAGTTATTTGTCGCCGAGTTTTAGTTTTAATTGAAAAGACTGGGTGTAGTCATTAATATTTCGAAGCAGGAGAAATAACTAGCTAACTAATGAGCTAATGGTAATTGCGTCGATAACCGTCTGGTCACCTCATGACGTCATCCGTCAGTCAAACTACAATTTTATTAAGAGACAGTTTCTAAACTGTTTTTCAATTAACAACCAATTAAAACAATGTGACAAGAGAACGTAGTTAGTCCAATAAGTCAGGTTACAACGTTGGTTTCGGCCGTCATTAGTAGATGACAGTCGTTACGGGTCGTCAGAAGCTGAAAGTCTAACAACCAATCTTACCAAGTGGTATCGTGGTACTCAGTAACTGGGTTGTGGAGGTCAGATAGGCAGTCGCTCCATGTAAAATACTAGTATTTATCTGGGAAAAGGCTAGGCAAACGATGATCACCCGATAAGTAAAAATAAACAAATAATTTTGATAAAAATAATGATAAATGATTTATTTTCTGTAAGTAGGTTTTTAAAAATACTATATATATATATAGTATTTTTATATAATATATTTATATATATATATATATAGTATTTTATATATAACACGTCAATCATATTTTTTTTTTAACTAGATAAGGTTGTCGTTTCCTATCTGACGATTCTAAGAAGAAAGGCCGAAACAAACTCAGAGGTCACAGTCTCTTTTAATGATTACGTTTTCGTGATAAAAAAAACACACAAGTAGGTAATTCCTACTTTGTTTTGTTTTATTCGAATAACGTTTCTGCCACTACATGCAGGTAGAAAGCTAAACAAACAGGTATCAGGGCATTAGGTAATCTTGTCACATCACTACCGAGCAAGTATGTTTAAATCTTTTTTGTAAATTCAATTTCAATGTAAGTAACCAGTTAACCTACAAATCCATGTCCATGTATGTAGCCTATAATGTTCCCACTGCTGGGACACTGGCCTCCTCACATGTCTTCGAATTTTTTGTTCTAGGACGTGTCGATTTCCTCACAATGTTTTACTTCACTGTTTTGAGAGCAGAGTGGTACGTACTGCTGTTGGTGTACCAAATAGATAAATAAAATTAAAGTAAGTACTACCAAGCCCTCTCACAGAGAGGAGGGTTGTGTCTCAGCAGTGGGAATAGTCAAAGCTGGTTATGCTATAGATACTACCAAGCCTGATGATGAAGGAAACGCCAGAAAGCACAAAAAAAAAATTGAGCACCTAAAACACAGCTCTAAAATGAAAAACTTAGTGCCTCAATGACATTGAACGAATTCCAGATTGGAAGCACATTCAGGTGACCTAGATCTATGTAAATACACTATGTAAATGAAGTCGGAACATGCGGCGTCTCGTATTGTGACGGTAATAGCTATTCAATGTATGCATTGTCAATCGTCGACACTCAACTGTCTAATTTACCGGTCTCTTGGGAATTCGTGCGAGTTACAGAATATACATGTGCCATTTTCTTCTTTACGTACTATTATTATAAATCATCTGCATCTGCAGATGATGTATAATATTAGTACAGACGCCAGCACATCAAGCTATCCGAAACTGTCAAATTTTCCCAATCAACTTTGAACCTAATGCTTAAGCGATAAAGTTAAAATCTGTTAAAGAAATTTGACAGATTGGTAGCTTGATGTGTTGGCGCCTGTACGTAAAGAAAAAAAAACTAATGTTATACATACATACTTAATACATAATCAGCCTATAATGTTCCCACTGCTGGGACACATCTAATATTACAAAGAGATAAAAATGAGTTTATGTCTCTGAAATAACTGATCCGTTTCCGAAAATTCTTTCACTAATGGGTTACAGGATGGCAGAGTGCACGCCATTCAACTCGATTTGCGGCGACTCTTATCCATCTGCTACCAGCCATCCTGCGAAGATCGTCGCTCCACCTAGCCTCAGGGATTTATTCGCAGTGTCCACTCAAGAATACGTCTACCCCAACGGTCATCGATTCTCCGGCTAATATGGGCGGTAAGTAATTGAAAGCCGGCTTGAATAAATTATGATTGTAAATAAAGTACTTACGTACATAATAATGTTAATGTAGACTTTATAGAGAATGAGTGACAAGGACGGCAGTTCCGTCAACAAACATTTGTCAAAGATGATTTAAATGACAGGTGATGACTAGTGACGATATTCCATCATAACCTACCATAATTATTAGCAATTTATTTAGCAATTTTTTTTTCATTTAGCCATTTATAGCACACTAGTTGCGCCACGCGGTTTCACCCGCATAAGTCTCAAATCCTTTGGAAATATCGGTATAAAAAAACTTTTTTACAAAAAGAAAAAAAGAACCGGCGTCCAGAAAAAAACACTACAAACTAAAAAATAACTTTAATTTCGGAAGTTGGTGTCGTTGGTTCAGCATTTTCATTTTTTGACACCGACTTCCGAAAGTAAAGTTTATAACGCGAACCTATTTTGTTACCGTACCCGCCACAAATCATCATCGCATCAATCGCTTCTGGCGGAAACGCCTGTCGTTCCCGCCCGGCCAATCAGAGCTAGTCGAAGCTTCTAGATGCTTCCTTAAGGAAACATACGACGCGCGCCTCTTTCATGTTACCTATATAATCTATAACCTTGCTCATGAATTGGGCTATCAATTGCAAAAATAATTATTCAAATCCGACGGGTAGTTCAAGAGATTACCCCCTACATACATACAAACAAACAAATTTTACCTCTTTATAATATTAATATAGATATAATATTTATTAGTTTAGAAAAAATATAATATACGGTCGAATTGAGGAACCTCCTCCTTGTTTGAAGTCGGTTAATAATAATTCCATCATAGATCACGTCCATCGCTTTCCATCAGCCGAGATCGAGGTCATGAGCTGGCCCATATCACAACAAAAAAAAAAGTAGCAAGTACCATGAAATAAGTCAAAAATTGACGTAAAGGTTCTTAACCTTTTCACTCCCCGACTGTACATAACCTTTTCCTTCAATGTTTAAACAGAGCCCATTAGTCGCAAGTACTACGCACATCCGACCTTTAGGATGACATCAGAGAGGTCGGCGGTTCTATTGAGGTCATTTAGGGCGGCGCCGCCCATATTCACGGTCATTCGTGCTAATCTCATTTTGTTAATTAATTGTTGTTGGACATGGAACATCGCATATTCCATTGCGCTCTGTTTCCGCGCAAACTAAAACCATGAATTCAGCACATGATTCTAGTCGTCCTACCGTAGAAATTTTTAGTCGGTTATAAAAAAAAATACGCTGTTTCATAGAAAAGTGGAATACCTACGCGGTCAAAATGTACGGGAAACGGCAATTATTTTTTTTCTAATATCCGATTCAATGAAGACGGACGACGTAACCGAGGTCGGCCCAGAAAGCGGTGGCGAGAACCGCAAGGGTAAGTTCGAGGTAGCGCGGGAAAAGAGTTCCTGGAAGGACTTGCGGGAGGCCTTTGCCCAGCAGTGGGACAGTATAGGCTAAACAAAAAAGCTAAAAGAGTAGAATTCCGTACTTCCGAAAATTGGAAAAAGAGTACTTAACTGTTATTAAAAAAAAACTGAAGTGTAGTGCGTTGTATTTTATTAACATATTAAATAAAAATAAAATACAGTCAGATATTTTTTTTTTTCATTATTGTTATTGAACCGATGTCGACCATTCTGCCAGTGTCACGTTTAGACGTCAGATAATATTAATTGTTCATCAAATCGAGACACTTGTTCACAATTCGCTCTGTAATAGCCAATTCATACTGCCAACGAATGACAATTGGGATTTGAATATTGAATAGGACACTTTGATTGAGATGGACAAATTGTATTTGGCTTTTTGAAATAAATATTATTATTATTATTAATTTGGTAGGTAGTTATTTAACATGCATTTTCCTGGTTCTGCGTCAACAGAAAAATACCTATGGCGGAAAATAATAGGAAAATACATATACCTATATTGCTTCAAAACCAGTCATACGCAGGAACTATTATTGCGATTTGTTAATTAAATATATGTATTATTATCTGAATTACCACAATGTTAAGGATATAACAAATATAATACGACAAAAAAATACGTATAATTAGAACGGACATCACAAGTAACTACCTACGTACGTAGGCGCAAGATAATATTGAGCAGAATGTATGTATATAAAATATACTAGGATATTTTGGGATTATTCCACTTTGTCTCACCAATAATTATTTCCCAACCTGTAGGACAAAGTGGGATGTTCACAATTTTGTTATCCACTGCGTCCCACTTTATCTTGTGGGACAGATTGGCGGGGCAAAGTGTAATAATCTGCATTTTTGCTACACAAAACATAATACCTAATATGATAACAGATATTTTAAGCAACATACCGGTTAGCATCCATTTTTAGTTTAAATTTAATCACAAAAATGGAGCTTTTTAAGTTCCCTTTCCTAGCAATCTCTCCTTTCCTTTCCTTCCGTTCCCTCCTCCCTTCTCTTCTCCTCCTCTCTCCGTTCTCTTTCCTTTTTTAGCAATTATTTTTCATTAAATTACAGCAACATAGAGGACATTCTGGCTAGATAATACTTCAAACTGCAACAATGACGCTAAAAACGCTAATAATGCTTCAAGTCTTAATGAAATCGAGTCGGTTTCGTTTTTTCTCTTCTCCTCCTCTCTCCGTTCTCTTTCCTTTTTTAGCAATTATTTTTCATTAAATTACAGCAACATAGAGGACATTCTGGCTAGATAATACTTCAAACTGCAACAATGACGCTAAAAACGCTAATAATGCTTCAAGTCTTAATGAAATCGAGTCGGTTTCGTTTTTTTCATAAATTAACCTTTTTTTACAGCTACACAAATCTCTTGCAGTTTTCAAAACTAAGCTTTGGGCAATTCGAAATAGTATACAAATTCCGGATGCTTTAGATACGAAGAGTTCCGTAACTATACGCGTAGACGCTACGTGGACTGCGCTTCGCTGACATTAGTTCTAAGTGTAGCTGTTACATAGATGCATACGATACGTGAACAATGTTGTGAGTACATAGTCAATTATTTTATAAAGCCCGCTCCTCCTTCCCACGGTTTTTAGGATTTGACAAAACAGTGAGATTTTGTTATTATTTGTAAGTTTAATACCTAAGTATCAATGTACATACACATAAACCTTTCGGAATAAATTCTCAAAATGATGGTGAAAACCGCAACAAAATCCGCTGCGGAGTTTAGAAGAACAACGCGGTCTCATACAGACAGACACGATTATTGAATACCTATATAATAGATGCAATAAGCTTAAAATGTTATTACGCATATAATAAAAATGGTTATTTACAGTGCAGTTGAAATACACATGAATATTTTTGCCAGCAGGCATTTATACAAAATGGCTTGTTCAGTAACCAAGTACGTGTTTTTCGATAGACAACTTTTGGAAAAGTTTTACCGACTAATTTGTTTTCAAACTATATGTATTTTTTTTTGATACCCATATTTTTTTGCTTAATTCTAAATCTAACATGACGTACCTATTTATTTTAAAATATATTTATACATTTATACAAATAAATAAATTGAAGTGCCTGTTTGTAATGTCAAAATAACAACTTTTTGCTAAATGCATATTATATACGGTACTTAAAACAGAATCTATAATGTTAATCTGTCTGTCTGTTTGTTCTGGCTAATCTCCGAAACTACTGGCCCGATTTTGAGGTTAGGAAAAAGGGGAGGCCTTTGCCCTTACATAACAATGGGACAAAATGTCTAACAAAAAAAAATGTATATAAATATAAAACGATAAGAAATTGCAACAAGTTCCATACAAGATGGTTAAATGACGTCACAACTACGGTTACTATATTGATACATATTCGCTAGATGGAACGGCTGAGTAAATAAATATCAAACACACATTGCTAACCGACCTCCATTTCTGAAACCCAGTGACTGGAAAAACAGATATTTATACGTATAAGTTGATACACGAAGCGATAACGACGACCATTCGGCCCTGACTCTGTTATGTGTGAGCTAAAGCTGAACTAGCTACCTTTTAACTTCGGTAAAAGATAAAATAAGAAAAAAATACCTAGGTACTTAAAAACTTAGTTTTTACTTTTTTAAGATACTGCAGAAAGTCATCATGACTCAGCATTTTGCCTAAATAATAAGCTTATCGTAAACCTCCTTGCGCGGAGCAATATCATTTATAAATAATTGGGACATTCATACAATTACTTAAACAAAAAATATTACCGGGATTGCTATTTTTTTTACCGTTAGTCGACCTACTAGACCTTTATCTTATAATTAAATACCATTTTGTGCCAAGTACTTGCAAGTACTTAATTACATAATTTATGATATTTTTTTTGATTTATATAATATCCTACTATAATATTATAAACGTGAAAGTTTGTATGGACGGATGTTTGTCACTCTTTCACGCAATAACTACTGAACGGATTCGGATGAAATTTGGCACACAGATGGTTTATAACTAGGGTTTACATATAGAATACTTTTTATCTTGATATTCCCACGGGATCTAAATTTATGCGGGTGAAACTGCGGGCCGCAGCCAGTATATAATATACGCACGACGACCACATGGCCCTTACATGGCTTGTTTATCTACAATATTATTCGCCCAGTCTGCACATGCATAGTTCCATGAAGCAACTGATGTAGGTACTCACATATCTAGTGCTTTTTTCTAACGACGGTAATATGATCCGGATGAGGCGTATAAGAATGTTCACACGATATGTGGAAGTGCAGGTGTGGGTTGACAGTTACGACGTCACCTAGGGCATAAAGTGCTACTTTATCTACACCATGTCGGCAAGGAAGGATTTCATATTTCGGTAAAAACATTGTAAAGCCAGTTTATTAATAATCGTAACACCTAGCTAAAAATTGTTTTTGCCTAAACGAAGAATGATTTTTCTTTAAATATACCTGTACAAACATGGCAATAGGTATGCTGTTTTGTATATACTTATTATAAATTCGTTAATGTATGCGTCAATGCCAAGAAATTGAGAACATTTTTGTGCAAATCATAAACTAAAATATAACCAAGAAACTTTTTTATATTGACATCGACTATGAAAGAATCTTTGGATAGAATCCAATATTAGAATCTGATAAAGGTACTTAGCTGCACGTTTTGCTCATAATGTGGCAAAAGTTGAATTCAAGAATTAACCCTAACTGTAAGGGGGCCATTCATAAATTACGTCACACGTTATGGGGGAGGGAGGGGGTCGACAAAGAGTGACATTGTGTGCCAAGGGGTGAGAGGGGTCCTAAATTTCGTGACGTCACATTTCAAGATCTATTATAATCTAAATGTTAAAACATGAACTTTGAACTATTTACGAAAAACTCAAAAACATTTGCAACTCTATCAGTATAAACATAAGGTTCAAATTGTTTTGTCGGCCACTCGCTCTACTAGAGTTACACGTCGACCACCTAAGCGCCCTTTAGCGCGGGTATGTAACCATAGAAAAAGATGACTCCGAAGGTAAATTCGCTCCACTGTTACTTCAGATAGCTTTGGATTTCCGAGCGTCATCACATTTGAAGCATGTTCCGTATGATATCTATTGCCCCAGTGTCGAGGCATACTGGTTTAAGCGATCATGTGGCATCTATGGTCTATATTTTGGATCATACAAGGCCACTAATCGTGTGGGTTCAAAGTCCATGGATTCAAGATGATTAAGTTTTGTATCTTTAATTCATATAATTAATCGTTTTTTGTTTTGTTAATTTCTTGGAATGTTTGATTTGATGTTAATTTTATTAAAAAATAATTTAAATGGAAATAAAACTAATTTCGGAACTGCTGTAATTCAATAATTTCTAGATGTAAAATTGCAAAATATGTGACGTCACACTAGGGAGGGGCGGAGTCTCACAAATGTGACCAGCTGTGACAAGGACGGGGGGAGAGTCAAAAAATCATGAAATTCGTGTGACGTAATTTATGGATGGCCCCTAATCAACTTATAAAGGGGCTCGTGGCCAAATAATAACAGCAACACGGGTCGATCGAAGGTTACGGTACGCTTGCCGCGGTCGTTTCGTGGATGGGTGAACATCCATTACATATCGATACCCCTCCGTGTCTCGGAAAGCACGTTGAGCTGTTGGTTCCGGCTGTCATTCGTTGACCTATGACAGTCGTTGCCGGTAGTCAGATTCCCAAGTCTGACAACCAGTCTTACTAAGGGGTATCGTATTACCTAGTAACTGGGTTGTGGAGGTCAGATAGGCAGTCACTCCATGTAAAATACTGGTATTCAGCTGTATCTGGTTAGACTGGAACCCGACCAGAACATAGTTGAAAAAGGCTAGGCAGATTGATTGATTTTTATAATCAACTCCTGCAAGAGGCTTCGCATTGATTAGGTACTAACTAATTAATTTTATTTACCACCGTTGACCGCCTATATTGTAAGGATGGAAACAAATGAAAATATCCTCAGCCTCATTAATTTTATCTGTGTCTCCCGACTATGGAAAAACCAATTAAGTATACTGAGCAAAAATATATCTAATAATATACTATATAATATACCTACGAGCTAAAAAAAATAAAACTATAATGTAAGTTCATAATCAGCCTATATTGTCCCCACTGCTGGGACAGAGGCCTCCTCTCTGTGAGAGGGTGTGGCCCATAATCTACCACGCGGGCCCAGTGCGGGTTGGTAGATGTCACATGTCTTCTCATGTTTGGTTCTATGACATTTCGGTTTCCTCACGATGTTTTCGTTCAAACTATATTATTTATACGTTAAAATCCATTTTAAAGTTTCGTTCCGATTCACCCCTGCATCCCTATTCACCCCGTTTTACGGTACTAAGTAAAGCTGTTAGGTAGTTACCTATTATGTTATTGACACGGGTGTCAATAAAGTAACACCTACCTAATAAAAACAATATCCTCATCTAAAATCGCTACACGAACCATTAAGTTTTTAATGACATATGACGTCACATTTTATGTTCAAAATGGTGGCGCCGCGGTACGCCCTCCATTCTACGGATTTTTACGAGCTCTTGATTAAGAACAAGCTTGGCCTATTTTTGTTTTGTATCTACTACTTTTTGGACACGCTAAACTTGCCGTGTTTCATAGGCGTTTCCTATATGAGGATTAGTGGTTTCATTTCGGGCTTAATTTTTACTATCGAGTAGGTTGAAAACGTTGGTGAAGTGAGCTGTCATTCCATCTGTCGGTCTGTTAAAATCTCACCGTGAAAACTTAAGTGAAGTGAGCTTCAAATGAGCTGTCAATAGTGTTCATCCCTAGCGTCAGGCAGCTAACTTCACCTAAGTTTTCGCGGTAACATTTTTACAGAATAGACCGGCTGATGCTTGGGATTAGCCGTATTGGTACTATTGACACCGACGGAAGTACTTTTCCATGTACTTAGTAACTTTTTAACGCATGCCTTTGTTGCCACGTTGAGCGTAAATTTCGGAAGTCTGAAGGTGCTCCAGAAACATTGTTTTATTTCGAATCATTAAAGTGCAGTTTTCAATGTCACCCGGTCACTTCAATGTCGTGAAAAATCTCCTGCAGTGTTGGTGCCATCGATCTTTTATCCTTCAAACGGGTTTGAAGGGTTAAATGCTTATACGTACGTAACGTGTACGTTGTAGGGATTTTACTTAGATAACAACAGTTGTTAATTCAATTATTGCGGATTTTTTTTTTTTTGCAAATATAAACATTATAATGACGTTTCCTTTTATTACATTGTTTTGTTGTTGTTTACAAATATACAAAACGCCTTAATTACAATAAACAAGCTAAAATTAAATTATATCTACAAGTATATAATCCTACTACTACCCTACTAATATTATAAATGTGAAAGTTTGTATGGATGGATGGATGAATGGATGTTTGTTACTCTTTCACGCCAAAACTACTGAAGGGATTTGGATGAAATTTGGCACACAGATAGTTTAAAACCAGGATTAACACATAGGATACGTTTTATCCCGATATTCCCACGAAATCAAAAGTTATGCGGGTGAAACCACGGGGCGAAGCTAGTAAAAAATAAAAGAAAAAGGGGGAAGCTCATTGGGCATAAAAAAATTGTCTGCGTCGCTGTCAATGGGATAAGTGCCTAAAAAGCTAGCAGCATTAGGTATGTTTTTGTTATACAGATTGAAAAATATCTCTTTTTTTTGTATGCAAATAATAAAGACGGGTTATCCTTCAAATAACTCTTCAGTACAATGCCCTACTGAAGACTACGCTATAGTTAAGTAATTGTTATGGAAGCAAAAGGCCAACAGCTTTTCCTTTCATTCGTAACACAGTTTTTAGTTTTTTAACTTTATATTTCGTAACTACACTAATTTCGAGTTCATAACCTCTTAAAATACCTGCTTATGTTTGGGTTCAACGTAACATTGGATTTTATTTTTGTTATTTCATGCAATTTTTTTGTCTATCTACATAGTAACAGCTATTTTTGTTGTATATTATGTTAGCTACCTATTTTGTTTGTTTTTGTAAAAAAAAAAAGCGAAGCTGCTTGCAAAAGCTAGTATGGACATATTTTCTGGACGGATCTGAGGTCATTAGGATTATTAAGTTATCGTGTTTCGAATATTTCAACCCGATATAGATAGCTTATACAGGATGCTGTCTTCCCGTCTGTTTTTGATTAATAATATCGTGGTAAAAACCAAATTGATAAACGATATTTTGCGTAGGTATTATATGTATAATAATAGCTGTCACATTGGTGATAAATTAGTGTAGAATACAATAAAATAATAACAGGAAAATGCATGTCATGTGTGCTAGCACAACCTCAATCGGTGGTCTGAATTGACGGCACGTCGCATAGGTACTCATATATAGATTACTAGCTTCTGGCCGCGAATTCGTCCGCGTAAAATTTCCTATTCCCCCGACCCACCCCGTCGCATCGCATCACCTAACACTTCGTTTCTACTTAGACTTTCGACTCGACGTTTTTCCTTTTTGCTCCGCTCCTAAGGGTTGTTAATTAAGCCTTACTCAAGAATTTGACTATCAAATGAAAAAAGAACTTTTCAAATCCGTTATAGGTACCGTATACAGGGTTAAATTAAATTAGCTAGCGAAACTCAGCATACGTGATGGGTAACGATATCAGAAGACCAATTCTCGTAATTTAAAACGTTCAAATTCTAGTCGCAGTCTCATCTCGGCGAGAAACAAATGTCAAAAACTAGTCAAAATGTAGGGAAATTAGAGGCATTTTTGACAGATTGAGACTGAGATCAGACTGTGAACGTTCTTAAAATTACGAGAATTGCCCGCCTGGTGTCAACGATCACAGTTAAGTATACACTTGAAATCTTAGTTTAAAAAATCTTTTATATTGTGCAAACTTCACAGACGTGATCAGTATCGATATCTAAACACGATAAAACATATTTTCTCAACTCATAACACTGCTAGTGGTCATAGGTCACTAGTGGTTACAGGTAGTTGTTCCGGGTCTGGCTGTTTGTGTATGTGAGTTTAAATGTTTGTAAACGCACCCCAGGAGTAATTCCAAGTGTGGGGCAACGTAAAGAAAGAAAGGATAGACCCTTAAAAAAATATCAATATTTTTTTAATTTTCTATTTATCGGGCTTTGATATCCATCACGTCTTCAGAGTTTTGCTAGCTAATTTATACTTTCATATGCCTTTAGTAATATATTAGAGAAACAGTAATAAACTCGTAAAATAAAATTACCCTGATTGCTCGACGACAGTAGCTATAAGTAAGTAAACGATGAATTGGGCCAGCAGCATGGCGGCTGGGCGATGACGTAACTTATGTAGGTACTATACATATTCAACTAGGTATATGTACCGCACCTACTACGCACGGTTTTGCGACTTGACAAAACATTAAGATTTCTTTAACTAATTCATAAATCTAAGTTTAATATTCATGTAATAAACACATAAAATGAGACATGCACGGAACAAAGAAGAAAGTGTAAGTGAGAGGGGGTGGGGGGGGTGGGGGGGGGGTGGGGGGGGGTGTGTGAGTGGAAGTGTGAGTGTGTGAGTGTGTGTGTGTGTGTGTGTGTGTGTGTGTGTGTGTGTGTAGTGTGTAGTGTGTGTGTGTGTGTGTAGTGTAGTGTGTGTGTGTGTGTGTGTGTGTGTGTGTGTGTGTGTGTAGTGTAAGTGTGGCAGAAGAAAGGAATGGCTGGGTGTACCCAGCAGTGGGTGATTCCGGGCTGAAATGGTGATGATGAGACACATAAACCTTCCGGAATAAATTCTCTAAATTATGCTGATAACTGCATCAAAATCCGTTGCGTAGTTTAGAAAGAACGCGGCCACATAGACACGGAAAATGATTTTAATTTATAATATGTGGCGCTGTTGATCTATAATCTACTACGGTCACAGTACCTAGCTTCTGCCCGCGCTTTCATCTGCGTGAAAGTCGTTGTTCCCCCAACCCACCGCGTCGCATCGCATCGGCCGCCCGCGCAATTACTTGTTTTCGCTTAGCGTTCTTTTTTCTTTTTTTTTCTTTTTGCTAGGCTCCTAAGGGCCCTTGCGTGAGGTTAAATAGCCTATAGCCTTCTTCAAGAATTGGGCTATCAAATTCAAAAATAATTTTTCAAATCCGGCCGGTAGCTTCAGAGATTAGCTCGTTCAAACCAACAAACTCTTCAGCTTTATTATACGAGTAAGTATAGATTATGATGACTTATGGTTCGAGGAAATACCCGAAGCGTCACTCCAGTCCAGTCTAACTATGGAATGTCGTTAGTTGCTAGTGAAAATGAAACTTCTAAGTCAACGCAATCAAAAGATACGGGCATTTATGTTCCGTTTATGCCGCATATTTTGACACTCGCAAGGGAACCAAAACCTATAGGGTACTTCCCGTTGACTAGAATCATGAAATTTTGCAAGAGGCAATGTCAAAAACGGTAAATTTGTACGGAACCCTCGGTGCGCGAGTCCGACTCTCACTTGACCGGTTTTTTAGTTTGGTATTTCAAACGCTTAGCTCACACAGTGGTCTTTTTTTCTACAGCTTGGGCAAAAACAAAATAACCTTTCCAAACAAAAGACCTGTCAGTGATCAAAATGATAAATGCATTACTGACGTAATTACGTAGCTATGGCACGAATTTATTTCACCGTGTATATGCTTCCGCGATCTATTTGTTAAGCTATTATAATGCCTTTGCCATACCTTCGCGGAGTGTTGGAAATAATATTTATTTATGATAGTTCTGTCAAACGGGCCAGTATGTAAGATCGAAGCTAAAGTGTAACGTGGTAGATACTAGCAGATCTATTCTGTAGAAATCTCACCGTAACAACTTAGGTGAAGTGAGCTGTCAATAGTGTCAATCGCGTCAGGTGGAATGACAGCTCACTTCACCTAAGTTTTCAAGATGAGATTTTTACAGAATCGATCGGCTGTCCCGACTAACAAATAAAGAAAGAAAATACGTTTGTTTGCGGTAAACATGACGCAAAAAAAGAACACAAACACAAAAATATAACAAGTTGGGGGAAAACATGCGTCACATCCACGCAAAATGGCCATCGCTCAGCATAATGCTAAGCCCCTATGCGAGACAGAGCCCCAGCGCTGGTTTTCAGCAACAGACGGCGTTGACGTGATGACGTCAACCAGAACAACATTTCTTTAGAAGGAAAACTACTGGTAAATGGCTACCTTAGGAACTTTATTCTTATTTACACAAAACTTATTCGAAGCTTGCCGATAGATAATGGTTGGTAAGCGCGCTCCGAAATTCGCCCACCGCTCCCATTATTTTTTCGGTAACCTTGACCAAGCACGGCCTACACGCGCCAACCGCGATGGGCGGCGCGGCGCCGCGGCGCCGCACACCGTCATATTTAGTGATGTCGTAGGATATAAGAGCAAAAGGTTTCAATTGTTTTTTTTTTATAAACAGGCATTTTTTTAATTTCGTTATTTTCAATCGAACTTAAAAGTACCCAAAAAGTTTCCATATTTCCATAGATGGTGTTGGATAAAAGAGCATAAAGTTTATTTCCTCTAAAAAAACCCATAAAATGTTTATTTCCTTTAAAAAAATGCATTTTTTTTTTGCTTGCACTTGATGTGCAATGCGTAGGTAATAATTACTAAGAACGTTAAGTGTTTATTTAACAGCGCTTATTATAAGAACTGATAGTGTAGTGCATTATTTACCAATGAAAATACATTGAGGTTAAGTAGGTACTTACCCATCATATTATCAACGTCAAAGTATTTATTAGTGCGATTTTTGGTGATATAACAGGTCATACAGATATTTTATAGAAACTCAAAAATCTACTCTTTTGGCATACACTATTAATTTAACAATATTAGAAATATAATATAAACTTATCAGGGACTAGTTTGTTAATGACTAAATATAATCCAATTTTTGTTTAATTGTTCTCTGACCGCTAGGTGATTAAAATTTAATTGTTTTGACAAACGTTACGAGACTGATAAATAAAAAAAATAAAAATCGTCGTCAAAAACAAAATTGTTTTACAATGTAGGTAGATAACAATATATCAGATTAACATTCCGTAAAAGTATAAAATTTCACAGCAATATATTTTTTAACTTACTCGTAGTAAGCAAGCAGGCACATTCATAATTTAAAAAAAAAATGTGGCTAGTTGATAAAGCGAAAAAAATGTTTGGCAACAAGATTTTCACTTCAATTAGGTATGTACAGACGCCAGCACATCAAGCTACCCGAAACTGTCAAATTTTCCCAATCAACTTTGAACCTTATGCTTTAGCGGTGAAGTTGAAAATCTACTAAAGAAATTTGACAAATTGTGGTAGCTTGATGTGCTGGCGTCTGTACACACGGCTTCCTATCAAGCTATACATTTCTAGTTTTAGCTGACCTCGCATTGTATTTGCTTTTGAACAATGAGAAGTCAGCTTATACTGGAAGCGTATAGCTTGATATGATATAGCGGTGTGTACGAAAAGAAATATATGTGTTGTGTTTTTGTCTCGTTCAATTTGGGAATTTGCGCACTGTGTTTTATTTAAACACGCAATCGTGCGTGTAATAATTCATTAGATAGGAATAAACATTTGTAACTTATAGCGTGTCTAAATCCGAGATCGCAATGAGGTCAAATGATGTGCGAACTACTTAGATGTAGGCTTCCATAAAGACCATAAATCAATTATTATTCAATCATGATTAGTAATTACACACAAAATACATAATTACAATGAGGTAACCAAAGACGTGCTGAACTGAAAATTGAACATTACTATTTTCTATGTCGCATTTTTTTAAATGATAGACAGATATTTAAATGTATGAATGTAAACTCAGTTGGTTCAAGAGCAACATAAATGATTATGTATTCTAAAACAATACAGATTTAATTAAGTTTTGAACATTTTATGTTTTTCGTTTCTATTTGTAATGTGCGTTTTGTTTGTGCAGAATAAACCAATTTTTTTTCTTTCTTTCTTTCTATATCATCACTTGATCGTACATTTTTATTTCCAAGTATGTCGGAAAATCTAAGGTAATATTGTGACGCCGGAAAACAAGTTATGAAAGAATTAAAATATATGATGCCAAAGTTTGAGTAGGGTAAATTGTAATAAATAATATAAAAATATAATACCGGTACATGTACGAATATTTAAAAAGCACAAAATGGCGGATAACTGCCATTTCCGGTCGCAAAGAAAAATGGAGGCGTGCATGCGCATCCTAATTTTCGCTCAATCCACGTTTTAATATTTAAAATGCTTAATAATTTACTGTAAATATTATTACCAAAGTAAAATTAATTAATTCTTATAAAAGATTTAATTTAAAAAAAAAAGATAAGAAAAAAAAACAATTCTTAAAAATAAACATATAAACACTGGTACTTACTTTTTTTGTTGAATGTGGGACAAACAGTCACTGTTTATTTATTTATTTAAAAATAAAAATGCAAAGCGATTATTCGAAATAATCCCAAGTCGGCGACTGTCTCAGGGACGCTCTCGAATCAAACTGGCCCTGGCGTCACTATTAGACAGAGCTTGGCTAGGCGAGCCGCGATCCAGCAAAAAAAAAAATGTTCATTTGTTGTTATTGTACACAAGTTTATATATAACAGGAGGCATTATTATTAAACGACAACGAATCAAAATTGAAAGTTTTATAGAAATTATCCTGAAGCAATTGATGTCAACATACCAAGGTGAATTACGGTGACAAAAAATAAAATTAACTATGTATTTATTTTTCCTTAAAAACTAGAGTTGGTATCTATGCATGTTTTACATTAAAAATGTTTGGTATGTAATATGATATTCGTAATTTCCGCTTACAATAAAAAAAAATGACATCGCTAAATAAACCCAATTTATACTTTTCAACAGTATATACAATACTCATCCTAACTAATAAAGAAACCAGTCTGCCTGTATTTTTTTTACTGTAGTTTGTAAGTTGTCTACATTATCGCATTAGGTGACAAACCTGTAAATATAACCGTATGGTGGGAAACAAAAAAATAAATTTATTTGTTTTCAAAATTAATATTAAGTAGGTATTTCAAATTTAAAAAAAAAAATATTATACCAGTTTTTTTCTTCATTTTGTACAATATTAGTGAAATAATTTTCACTTCTGTTACTGTTAGCTTGCATTGGGGCAAGAGCCCCATGACTTCCAGCTCTTTCGATCCGGGGCTTATGTAGACCAGTGGTCGTTTGTTTTTTTTTCACTAATTTATAGATAAGTCTGAAATAGATTAATCTTGTACATTATGTATATAATTATATTATAATTTATATAATACATATATTAATATTAAAAACCTGTGATGTCCTACTGCAGGGCAAAGGCCTCCCTACTCTCTTTCCACTTCTCTCTGTTTGAAGCTGCTGAGGACCAGCACCCTAATTGCGTAACACACTATCAATATTAATCTGAATCATTTTGAAGGATATTGCTAATCCATTGCTTCATATGTTCGAAAAACGTGTCTGCTCAACATAGTAAATAACGCAGTGAATGTTGTTGAACTGTCAAAATGAAAGCCATTGCTACTGATAGTGTGTTGCGCAATTACCCCGCAGTTCTTGTTGAAGGAGTCCAGCTCATTTACATAATATATATAAATTCAATTTATTTATATTTTGAATCAATCAAAATCAAAAGTCATTTATTCAAATTAGGCTAAGAATCAGCTCTTTTCGAACGTCAAAATTACAAACGCTCGCGCCCTTCACCACTTCCTAGCGCTTTCGCTGGGGAGAAGAAATGGCGGAACAAACTCCCCAGCAGTACCTACAGCTGTCTGTTCAGTTGGAAAATACTTGCTAGTATACAATACTTACTAGTTATGCAATGTAATTAATATTACAAGACAATGTTCATAAATTCATACAAAATATACATTATAATGTCACATTATACAGACTTTATTTATTTGACAATGAGTCTACGTACGGTACGTAGTAGATACAAGGTCACATTTTAGATTGTCGACGGCAAAGTCAATGAATTGGAGTACCTATGTAAATGAACGTTTGTTAAATTGACATTGTGTTCAGTATCAGAATGTCGTTCACTTTACTAGCTATGCGGAAAAAAGAGAAAAAAAAACCGGCAAGGTGCGCATCGGGCACGCACAGTGAAGGGTTCCGTAGTCGGCGGGGTAATTGCGTACCACACTATCAGTAACAATGGGTTTCATTTTGACAGTTCAACAACATTCATTGCGTTATTTACGTTGTTGAGCAGACACATTTTTTGAACATATGGAGTAATGGATTAGCAATATCCTTCAAAATGAAAACCATTGCTACTGATAGTGTGTGATTTAATCGACAGCAAACATTTATTTGTTTTTCATAGTATTAAAGACAAAGTTGGTTCTGCGGTTGTAAGTTTTTGAGATATGAGATATAACTAAAAATATCTCACATCTCAAAAACTTTACGAGATCTTCTGTCTTCTCCTTCTGAATGTTTCACGGTATACTTGAAAAGGTAGACGGGGGGAGGGGACATTTTTGGCGTATCTAAAAGCGCATAAACCAATTATTGACTGAAATAAAAAAGTAACTCGGAAAAATCACAATATTTTTAATCATGGGATCCATATCTCCGTGCAAAATGGCAGTGTTACATACAGACGGACGGAAAGACGGACAGGACGACATTATAAGGGTTTATGTTTTTCCCATTATTTATATTTAATAACAAGTAACAAAAGTAGTAACAATATTTCTTAACAACTACGTTAGTAAACTTAACCTACACACTTAAACTAACGCTGCACTAAACATAGTTCATGCGAATCCCTGCTACAAGCTCAGCACCGATGTGGAAAGTTTGCAGCAGCGATTTACATACAAGCCAGTCTGCTCGCTATATAATGCACCGCAATATAATGTTGGCTACGGAATCCTAAAAACTATTACAGCTGTAAGAAAAGTAAAAAAAACAAATAAACAAACTCGGAGGTCATGGTCTCTTTGACGAAGCTCTTTCACTGAAGCTCGTCTTTCTACTTCCTTCGGTATTGAGGTTTTTGTATATGACCCAGGCTATTGTATAAACTTCATCATAATTACATTTCAAATAACCTATTCAAATCACGTGGGGTTAAAATGATAAATGAATACCTACTTCACTAATCAACCACTTACGTCGTTAATTTGGGAAGATTTACATGTTCGCTGTACACACAGCAGCAGCGGTCATCTCAAACAGGCTGATAACCTCTTATCGGATGTAAACTAATATTAGGACCAGCGTGTATTTATACAACGGTAATTATCACTTTGCTTTCATTGTCTCCACATTTTTCTTTTTATCAAGGAAACCACACAATTTGGTCTCTTTAAGTGGGTAAGATGGTAATCTTAGTTTTTCTTATCTTTTCTCCCTGAGTGGGGAATTATTTCAAGATCGTACGTACTGTATTACGCCAGAGCCTCACTGACTCCGCCGCCGGACCGCAAGTTTGTTTATACGAATGAATATCGCGCATGATCCGCACCGTCACCGCGCCGTCGCCGCGCCGTCGCCACACCGTCGCCGCGCCGTCGCCGTGCCGGAACCGCTTGTACACCACATTGATACCGAGTTTTAAATAGTAAACCAACGCTCAGAGTTCAGTATCTAAAACATTGCCAGCGAAACTGTAAGGACCTGAAAAAAGTTTATACACTCAGTCTGAGATATTCTAAAAAAATTGCTTCATAATTTCTTTCTTTCTTTTCATTCAACATCTTGTCGATCGCGGTATGTTGTGGCTAGTTGACACTGCCGCCGATTCCCTTGTTCAGAAACTAAACTAAATTTAAGTTCAGTGCATCTTTTTCTTTATATTTCTTTAACAAAAGGACTGAAGATGCGGAGCACCGCCGTGTCCTCGTAGAGGCGATCGGCAGCGGCGGCGGCCTCTCGCGCCCGGCCCTGGTGCAAGCCATGGTCCGGAGCGAGAGGGAGTGGGAGGCAGTCGCCTCCTTCTGCGAAGCAGTCATGCTAGCGAAGGAGGTGGCGGGACGGATGAGGGAGAGAGCCTCCCGTCCCAGCCGCCGCGGGAGACGCCCCGGGCGTCGGGAGTCTAGTGACGACTACCGGCCACCGTAGGCGCGGGCCTGCGAGCGGAGAGCAATGGGTAGCTCACCGCCCGATCAGGACCAGGCCCGTGCCGGACGGCGCGTAAGTGTTCCACGCGCGCCTCAAAGAGATTTCAGCGGGATTGTCCGAAAGGGTTACCGCTACCCCGGAACATAAAGGGCGAAGGAAGGAACATGGGTGGGTTTTAGTCAGTAAGAGTCTGACACTCCCTTCCGCTCCACCCAGAGCGGGAGGGGACATTTGATGATTTCCCATCCCGAAAAAATAAAAAAATAAAAAAAGGACTGAAGATAAATATTAGTCTACTCCTGTCAAATTAATATACTCCATAGACAAATTAGACGTGATTAAAAACATGGTTACTAAAAATACGTCAAGTCAAGCGCTGACTAATTTGACAGGACTAAACTAATATTTATCTTTTGTTCTTTTCTTAATGAAATAAAAAGAAAAAGATGCACTGAACTTAAATTTAGTTTGTGAATAAGGGAATCGGCGCCATTGTTGTGCATCCTCTTATTACTTCCGAGGGGATTAGAGGTCCTACATATTTGTTTTATTGTGATCTACACCCGTTAAGCTACTCAGCTATAGTAAGACCCACGTATAGAGGCACAGTTGAAATCTCCAACTTGCCAAGAATTTGCTGATATTATAGGAAAACCCAATAACAAAATTTCCTGCCAGATTATTGCGTAACACACTATAAGTAGCAATGTCTTTAATTTTGACAGTTCAACAACATTCATTGCGTTATTTACGTTGTTAAACAGACAAATTATCGAACATACTTAAGAAGCCACGAATTAGCGATATACTTACTTCAAAATCAGTCTTACGCTCACAGCAGTCCTACTCTTGCGACTAAACCAATGAACAGTTTCAGTATAATACTAATTTAATTAACCTTCAATGTCATTCTAAATCCAAGATTGACGTACATCAGAGCAAAAAATATGGACGCAAGAAGTATCAAGGTACTCCTAGCAAAAATACTGGTCATGCAAGTTTTCATTTTCCTTATAAAATGTGTAGCTTTGTGACTAACTATTCATATTTCCCTTCAAGATATAGAGTAATGCAATTTTATATATAATAGTAAAGCATGCGTTTCAATAAATTTAGTTTCATTCCTTTTTATCCTTGTTTACTACTTACTAGGCTGGGAAAATTGCGGTTGCGTCAACTGCATCGTTTGATACATGATAACTATGAATGTGTGAATAGAACTATGTGGGTAATGCGATTACTTACGCAAACATTCCTATAATATTCCTATACTTGTATAGTGTTGAGGGGCTTGTGGCTAACTAATAACCGCCGCACGGGTCGATCGATCAGGTTAAGCTACGCTTGCCGCGGTAGGTCCGTGGATGGGTGACCATTTTCACATATCAAGACCCCTCCGTGCCTCGGAAACCACGTTGTCATTCGTGGATCTTTGACAGTCGTTACGGGTCGTCAGTAGCCCGAAAGTCTGACAACCAGACTTACCAAAGGGTATCGTATTACCCAGTAACTGGGTTGTGGAGGTCAGATAGGCAGTCGCTCCATGTTAAATACAGGTATTCAGCTGCATCCGGTTAGACTGGAAGCTGACCCCACCATAGTTGGGAAAAGGCTAGGCAGATGATGACTCGTATAGTAGTGTTATTTTAATAGACGGATCAATATTTTGATTAATGAAGTCAGTACCTATATAGGTATATAATTTTGTAATGTGCCCTTATCACGAATCAGCGGACCTGTCTGTCGAAGGTAGGGAAGGCCACTACAATGTTTGTTATTTGTGGTTACGAAATTAAAATTACTGTTATTCGTGGATCTTTGACAGTCTTTACGGGTCGTAAATAGCCTGAAAGTCTGTCAAGCCTTACCATGGGGTATCGTACTACCCAGTGACTGGGTTGTGGAGGTCAGATAGGCAGTAGCTCCATGTAAAATACTGGTATTCAGCTGCATCTGGTTAGACTGGAAGCCGACGTCAACACAGTTGGGAAAAGATGATGATGATTTGTGGTTAAAAAACCCGCGATTAGATTCAATACAGGGTGGCAGGGACTTTGACGCGCCACCTGTTACCATGGATTCAGTACATCATAATTCTGAACCTCCTGCGTTGAAATTTTTGGTCGGTTATTAAAAAATTGCCGTTCCATATATAATTTTGCCCGCGTATATGTTGCACTTTTCTATGAAATAGCCGATTTTTTTTTTTTTATAGCCGACAGCTAATTTCTACGCTATAATTTTGTAGTATAGATGTTTTAATTGTTTTTATTTATTCAAATTAGGCTGAGAATCAGCACTTTTCGAACGTCAAAATTGCAAAAGACAGTCCCCAAAACGCGCCCGCCCTTCACCACTTCCTAGTGCGATATCATATCATGTGCTGAGTTCATGGTTACAGGTTGCGCGTCGAGGACAATGTTATGCTATGTTTTGGATGGATGGAGGAGTGTCCATTTTAACACTTCAAGATTTCTTCATGTCTTCAAAAAGCAAGTGGTCCTGGACATGCCATAATTATGTAACAGACTCTTGGCCGTCGTTTTGATCTGTAAAGACAGTTTGACCAAGACTGGTGCTTTAGATTTATGGATTCCTGATGGATTTGCTCCCAAGTAGCTGATTCCAAAACGTAGATCTCTATCGACATCGATCGTATACACTCTTTTAAATTAAGATATTACAAAACCCGGGTTACATTATTCTTGTTGCTTCTAAGAAATTAAGAAACAATTCAAAATATAAGATTAAAAATAAGCCCTGGCAGGGATGACCAGTCTCAACTCAACCGACACCTAGATCAGCACCATCCAGCTCAACCATTTTGTAGGGTTCTTATGAGATCTGCTAACGAAGAAGGTTTCCTGTTTACTGACGCTTGGTCTCCATCTTAACCTTGCAGGTCATAGCAAGCCTTTAACTACGAAGTGAATCAGTTATTTAAAATAAAGTGCATTAATTTATCATAAAGACCGCCCACATAACCACGTATAAGATATCCGTTCAAAATCATGTTTAAATACGTCACGACCTCTGACACAGGCCGGACATTTACATAAATTAAAATCACATGTTTAGTGATAAGTGCTTGCTTCAATGCTAGTGGAATATGGGTAAATGAACATGATGTAACAAAGTTTTTGTTGACCGGTATCATCAGGTAGTACCTACTTAAATAATGAGTATTAAATGCTACCGAAGTAGGTAGTACGTTTTTTTCCTTTCTTCCGGTTACTCCCTTTCTACCCCTTTTACTACTAGGGAGATGGATGTAGCTGCATCCGGTTAGATTGAAAGCCGTCACCAACATAGTTAGGAAAAAGCTAGGAATGATGAAGATGGATGTCTGGACACATGGCACAGACTACTTATGCAATCAATCGTAACGAGTCTTATTGTTTATCAGAATTCACCATGGTTATCGAAAGACATCACATCTTGGACAATATAATTATGGACATAATAATATATCATGTCACTAAATATCACTTAGAAATGATTGTGGTGAGAATCTGAATTGATTTACAAGTGAGTTCGTAGGTTCACTTAGGTGAGGTTCGACATGAATTTTTTTTATTGCAATATTGGCCAGCTCTTGACTTTCGATCTCACCTGATGAAAAGCGATGGATGAGGTCTATGATGGAACGAGCAAGCCCAGAAGATGCCTATTCACTCTTGCTTTGGAGACTGACGGGTTATACGTGGAATGAACACAGGATTTTAATAGAATTGCCCTACTGGACTGCATGCGTTGGTCTGGTCGTGGATGACGCCAGTCTTTCAAGTAGACCAAAGGATGACAACTTGTGGAATGTGTTAAGGAAAACAATTATTTTTCTTTCTTGAAGTTGCACAGACGCAAACGCGTGACACACTTCGGGTTTTCTGAGTGGTATGAGTGTGACGACTTTTCCGCTTTCTCCAGAATATACATGAGAACTTCCTCAGAAAAGTTTAGCTATATCATCATTTCAGCCGAAAGACGTCCACTACTGGACATAGGCCTCCCCAAATACCGCCAGTTCGACCGGTTCTGTGCTTCCCGCATCCAACGGATTCCTGCGGACTTCACAAGTTCATCGGTCCTCCTTGGTCAGGCTTTCCACGTCCTTCTACGTCTTCTGGTACGCGATCGCCACTCCACTCCGGTATTAAGTTACTTACTTACTTAGATTTTTTTTACATTAGGGTTTAGTTTTCCCTCTGAGGGAGATTCTCTCAAGGGGGAATAGTGGAATACCTCAAAATGAAAAGGGAACTTTCTGGTTTTTTTTTACATTATGATGGAATAAGCCAAATGTAACAATATTAGAAAAAAACCCTTAATCTACAAGACTGCCATAAGTTGACTGTTGTACTCAACGAATCATCGTATATATTTTTCCCTTTGATTTCAATGCGATGAGCAGATGTATTTCAACAAGAATTTCAATTGATCCGTGGAGCAAAAACACGATAACCTAAATATAAAATTAAATTGGGAGTATGAAACAATGTGCCTTTTATTACGTTTGACGGCTAAAAGTTCGGCCATGCCCAAAATGATGCTGAACAGGTTTCGAAGCTCGGCGACCTTGGAGATTCGACGATGCGATGTTGCCAAACTTACGCGCAAATTTTTATCTGAAAATAAAACATAGGTACGGATATAATTTTGTATTCGTAGTACGTAATGTATAAACGAATTCTGAATGGAGTGGTCGAAACACGAAGGCATCAGCTACCAAGGTTATGTATTATTTAATTCTGCATTACTTGTGACGTATCAAAGTTGTAATTCCTGATTAAGTCTTAATGAATTTAAGCTTTTGCTGTTGTGAAGTATTTAGACAATGTTGAACTATAGGATATCGTTAGGAATAGGTAGCAGAATTTAACATTTTAACCTGAGGTGAGGATTATTTTAGGTATCTGAGTGAAAGCGTTTGTTGGTAACAAAGTCAATAAAGCTTTAAAAGTAAATTTAGTAATTTTGAATGGGCCATATCATACAAAATATAGGTGGGTAAGTACCTAATTTTGCGAACTGAGAAAATATAAGCAAATATTATGCAGATTATCATAGATAAGCATACTGCCGAAAATATGAATACAATAGGATATTAACAATCATCAACAAATTTTCGAAAAAACCCACAAAAATAAAAACGAATATACCTACTCGTATCTAATGATTTTAATTACTTGAATGTCGGTAGAATAATTAAATCCTTAATAACAACCAGCCAATGAACTTGTTTTTTCCATCTACTCAGTAAGCCCAAAATAACGCGTGGCAGAAAAAGGAACTAAAATTCTAACTCTAAGTACTGAAATGACAAACAAAATCCTTGACGAGCAGCGCCACTATTGAACATCAAGATATACTGGCCACTTTGTAGACGGTGTTGAAAACCGGTATAGGTAAAGTCTATTCAAACTTATACTTCAAATTAATATTATTTCAAGTTAAACAAATATCAACTTTACTTTCATAACAATTAAGGTGATTTCAGAGTGACTAGCACTATTGAAAAAGTTAGAATAATGTTTGAAGTTGTAGCGTAAACTGAACTTTATTCCGTAGTATTTAAAGTTGTTTTTCCATAAACTCATATTTGTTTATTTTTTTGGTAAATAAATCGCGAATGCAGTATTAGATATGTATTTACTGATTGATATAACATCAATGACCTTTACTTTAGAACATTTATTTTTAAACGAAGAAGCCGTAAGATTTGTTATTGCTTAGGCGATATACATACATATATTGTTTTAAACGTAGGCGAATTCCTTCAGACAACAATATATGTATATCGCCTAATACATATATTGTTGTCTGACGGAATTCGCCTACGTTTTCGCGTGGGGATTCAGGTAAAAAACTGTCTTGCATTTATTTACAAGCGTTATAAGGTTATTTTTTGTCATAACAACAAGGACCACGTGTCTTCTTTTTTAACATTATATAACCCTTATATTGTGTTAACAAAGTTTTAAGCATAACTTTGTGGTCTTCCTCTTTTTTTTGCCATCGACTAGCGAAAATATTTCATTATGTTAGATGAGTTGGGTCCAGTAGATGGCCAAGCAGATCGCGGGATCAGTCGCATTGTTTAGGTCTTCAAAAGGGCAGGTGTATGGACAATTTGGACACTCCAACATGTGGGACATGGTTTGGTCAGGAGCACCGCATTGGCTCTGGGTGTCGGTTGTGTCCATAGAAATGTATATATCTATGGTTGGGTCAGTAATCCCCTATTTCACAACATATACGCTTACAGGATGTACCGCAGGGTCGGGATATCAACCAAGTGCGAATGGTACCTCCATTCGCACTTGGTTGATATCCCGACCAGTCGTCAACGCTTCTCCTCCACATTTATTATGCGCCCAGCAAAAATGTGGAGCTTTCTGCCAGCGTCTGCAGGTATTCTAGCAGCTTTGGACTCAGTGGAGAGGCGTGCGAAAAGGCTAATTGGTGATCCAGATTTGGTTAAGACCTATCTACAAAGCCTGGAGCACAGGCGTAGGGTAGCCAGCCTTTCGGTATTCTATAGTATGCATTCTAGAGAGTGTGCGCGGGAATTACATGACTTAATTCCGCCATCACCGTTCCATCATCGGACAACCCGTCTCACGGCGAGTTTCCACCCTTACGTTGTTGAAACTGCTATGATCCGGACTAAGCGTTTCGCCTCGTCGTTTATACCGCGAACATCGAAGGACTGGAACAATTTGCCTGCAGCGGTTTTCCCGTCCGATTATGATTTAAGTGTCTTCAAGGCTAGAGTGAATAGGCTCATAATAAATTACTGCGCTTTACCATCAACGATTGCATCACTGCTATCCATAAGGCGGGATCGCAGTCTTAAAAAAGAAAACGAGTGAACAGGCATCTTCCGGGCATGCTCGATCCATCCGATCCATCATAGACCCCATCCATAGCTTTCCATCTGGCGTGATCGAAGTCAAGAAGACGCTTTTTTTAACGGCGTTCAATACGGTTATACTTTAGATAAATTATTTGTTTATTTCATCTTTGTTGTTTACAGACACTTATAATAAATTAGTGCGCTTTACCATCAACGATGGCATCACTGCTTTCCATCAGGCGGGATCGCAGTCTTAAAAAATAAAACGAGTGAACATGCATCTTCCGGGCATGCTCGATCCATCCGATCCATCATAGACCCCATCTTTCCATCTGGCGTGATCGAGGTCAAGAAGACGCTTTTTTTTAACGGCGTTCAATATGGTTATGCTTTAGATAAATTATTTGTTTATTTCATCTTTGTTGTTTACAGACACTTATCTCATCATCTAGGTATGTAGACTCGAAACAAATATCCAAACGACTTGTATCCATTTAAGCGAGCTGTTGTATTTGGTCAATAACTTTTGTACCATCTATGAGTGCTAGATAACCAGTGTGTACAGTCGAGAGAATGCGTTCCTGACACTTGTCAGTTACTATGACTATGCTAGTAACTAAAGTTGTCAAAAAATAAAAGGCCCCTTTTGACATTGACAGTTCTAGTAGTTAATAAAGATCAAATTCGCAAAACACGTATTCTTTTGTATGAAACTGACAGGTGTCAAGAACGCATTCTCAAATGTCAAAACGGGCCTTTTATTTTTTGACAACTTTAATAAAGATCAAATTCGCAAAACACGTTTTCGTTTGTATGAAAATGACAAATGTCAAGAACGCATGTTCTCGACGGCCGGACTGTAATAACCCTTTCAGTACTCGTATAAGGGATGTAACACTAGCTTTATAGATTACAGGATCATATCTTTTATCCTATGTATAATAAATATATACTCGTATCATATATCATACCGAAGCTCACACATGATTCATAAGTATGTCTTTATTACATAATTACATTGTTAAGTAATTATATCTATGATCATAGGCAATAATAATTGATAGTATAATAACCGCCTATGAAGTCGCATTCCCGGTTAATTAATGAGGCAGTTTGGTTATTTTTGATCACATTCCCCAAGGTCTAAACAATGCGATGACCTGTGCAGACTATCGTTAAGGTCAAGGTGCCCTATGCTGTTTGGTCCATGATTTAGTATACAACTCACACACAGTATCTACACTTATAAGTTCTGGCTACTCTCGGCCAGCGAAATATTATGATCAAGCTACAATGCAGCGTGTTTCTATTTATTTCTGAACAAAGACATTAAATTATTTACTTAACTTTCTGAACAAATAAAAAAACTAGCTGTAGCTAACTAAATAATACTGATATAGGGTATAGTGAAGCTCTCTGCGAGCTGTCAAGGTACCGGGAGGAATCACTTAAGCCACGGTTTATCACGTATGTTATATAATTATTCCTGAAAATCATTCTTTCTATTTTACATCTTTTTCCTTTGGCTTGTCAGCCAAATCTGACGTTGTGGGTTTGGTTACCGCACTTAGTCCTTCACGTGGACCATTGTGCGTAGGCCATGGCGGCCGTCCGTGGTTATTCCAACCAGCCCACCACGCTCCAGAAGTTGATTAAGTCTCCTGGTCTGTTGAGAACTGTGTAAGATTTGGGTGTCCCGAGGGTTTCTGACCTTATCTGGGTGACGCGTCTGCACTCAAAGAGCACATGCGCAATGGTTTCATGCCTCCATGCGAGCCCTGCACAAGGGTCTGTCCGTTATGCCTATTTTGTGGAAGTTTTAGGTAATCTGACGCCTAATCTACATATTATATCGTGGGCTTAGTTCAAATACCAACTAACTCGAAAATAATGATAATGAGCAATGATGTTTTGAAAGTTTGGTTCCTAAAATTTCATTTATTACTTTAGAAAATGGATTGTTGAGAAATGGTATCTAATTGATAATTTAATAAAGTATGCTTTGATATATATCTTTATCACAGTGTTTCACAGATAATTACACTTTGTGCCCCGAACCCTCCTATTTAGTTGCTTTTACCTCTCTATCAAGAAAACGCTGTATTTTAGAAACTAAAAATTATTGCTGAGTGCTACTAGATCTATATTTTTATTCATTTAAATATATTAAACATACGAAGATTTCAATAATCCTTTTAATTTTCTATAAAAACGCAAATATGTAAAATACTAGTTGGTTTTACTTCTCAAATTTAGTTTTTTTATTTTTATTTACCTTATCTTCCTGTCTAGAAATTGATTCACTAAGAAAAACTTTTAAGAGCTATCAATAAAATGTTTTTTTTTTATATATTATAAAAAAATAAACAATAGGCATTTAAAAGTAGGTAATCACTCTATTATCAAATAAAACATTTGAAACGAATTGAAGGAATTTGAAATTGTAAAAACATGTTACTCTTCATCAGAAGACATCAGACTGCCTAACACCTTGGGTACGGTCTATTTTAGTACTATCAGTCGCTAAACTTTCAAACCATGCGAGATATTCTTATGGATTACTTCTTTCTTACACAATTTCAGTAAATCAGATTTTTTTGCTTCTGAAATGGGCAGTGGTGCATGATACAACTGTACTGACTGGAAATCTGGTACCTTCGTTGTAGTTTGTAGTTATAGCTGCCGAATTTACCATGGTCTTTTTTTGTCTGGTTCCATAACGATGAGCGGGAATATCAGGAGCAGCAGAAGAACAGACTCCATGTTTATTTCCTGATCTATAACGAAGAAGTTATCGGACAAGTCCTAATTATAAAAGACCCTTTTCATATTTCATGCGTTTTATCTTTAACCAATTCACTTTGTCTCCTTCTGTGTTTATTCTTGTTTTTCATGATGCTGGCTGCAATGTTTTTAAATCCAAAAAGTCGTCATCTCTCTTACCGTTGTAAGGTTTCAGTTTACTTTTGATTTTTCGTCGATAGATAAGACCTAGCCCGTCGGAAAACGTTCAGCCATTCCGACATATAATAAATCTTTGAGTGTTTCTGAGCCGACTCTATGCTACTAGCCATCGAATCAACCTCCATGTATGAGTTGCCTGATTCCAAAAAATTGTGCTCAATTATTGTTAAATTTTCAATGGTTTGCACCGCCCATATCAAGACAGATGCCACATATTGGTTGCGATTCTGGCCTCCGTAAGTGTCGGAAAAAAAGCAACTTCGTTGACATGTGCCGGTACACACTGAGACAAATAAAGATATATGTATTATAGATCCGATTTCCGCGCTGCCTTTTTTACCGTGTGCCTCTGACCAAGCAAAGCAATAAGCTTCATTAGGCAAGGCACTTTCATAAATGGTGAGGTTGTAGACCATCAATTTACGGGAATACAGACTAACTTGGTCGGTTGGTACTGGCAATATGGCTTGCAGATCAAAAGTTGCCATAAAATATCAACTACCCTGGGTTAGCCGGTATCACCTCTATGTTGCGCGTGGAATATGAGCAAAATTATAGAAGTAAAACCTATTACACCAATTTACTCGCAATGACTTCGTTATATTGTGTCCAGATAGATAATACCTACGCGATCAGTAGGAAAACCAACCAACCTCTAGTAATTGTTATTAAAATTATAAAACTGTGTGTTTTCTCTAATATCTTAGTACTAAAACCAACGAAACAGAATAAGATCGATTCACTTTTTAAATGTTTCGTATTTTAGTCGCAAAGTTTTATTTTGAAAACTGATAAGTGTAGGTATTTTGTTTGACTTCGATAAAAATATATATTTTCACTGATTAACAAAGAATATTAGGTTTTCATACAATTAACAGCTTAATTTAGCTGGTTTTAAGATTCAGTATCTCCAAAACGAAGCATCGCAAGGGTTAGTCGGTTTTACCTGTAGAAAAAGGAAAAAAAATAGGAATTGATTTGTATATTAAACTCAATCTAGGTATCAAAATTACGAGTTAGTTGGTATTTGAACAAAGCCTAAGATATATTCGATTATTAAATTGTTATTAATTTTATGAACTTATATCAAAGTTCATAAAATGAATAACAATTTAAGTTGTCGCTCGCTTGCTCTAATTCCCAACTGAAATCAAGCGCGCTTAACGTGAATAACAATGAGTACTTATTATTCCCAAGTCTGTTAATGACGACATTTCCTAGAGAAAATATGTCTCAGGTATAATACTAACCTTGTGGTTTTTCTAATTTATTGAACCTAATTTATTGATTAGAAAAAATTGACTCACTATGGGAGTCCATAGTGAGTCAAAATTGCTCCTTATTAATGAACCATTAAAAGGTTTAGGTGAATTGAACTTTTTGATGAATGGAGGCGTCAGGACATACTTCATTAGAAATTAAAATTGTTGTTTTTACTGTGACAGCCATTATTTCACGTAAAAAACGTAACGTAATAAACGTATTTTCTTTCTTTCATTACACCATATTTATTTATTCCATATTTTTCAAGACTAGAACTCTAGAACTCAAATTCAAAGCATTTAGTTATTATTTATTTATTTAAATGCCTTAAAACTATCATTACAGGTTAAGGACCTGTAATGATAATGTTGTGTGTGACACACAAAATTAAAAGAATAATTATGTCATTATTACAATTGAACCATTTACAGGCACTTTTGAATGGTCAAAGAGTCGGTCAGTTAGTCAGAAAGTTGAAGCTAGATGCCCATTCCAAAACGTAGATCTCTATGGAGAAGAAGACTGGCAAGAAACTCCAAGGACACTCTTTTAAATCAGGACATTACAAAATCCTGCGTACGTTTACTCGGTTTCTACAACAAGAATTTGCTTTCAAATCTTATGTAAACTGTTGTACCAAGCTTAGTTAGTTGGTTGACCAAGATAAGGTACACCATCAACCAATCTCCAAATATAACATCACGCCTGTAATCCACGAAGGGTTAAGTAGAGGTGTACTTATAGTACACCCACATTTCGACGTATCCTTTCGTTTATTCAACGTATTTTCTTTCTTTCTTTCCATTTCGCCATTTTGTTTAAATTCCACATCATAGGGAGCGAGCCTATTTCATAATCAGCCTATAATGTTCCCACTGCTGGGACACAGGCCTCCCGCCCGCGTGGTTGATTACGGGCCACACCCTCTCACAGATGAGAGGGTGTGGCCCGTAATCAACTACGTTGTAATCCCACCTTTTCTATCATACTTTCCCTTTCGATTATCCAAACGCATCTTTTGCTACTCTCCTTGTACAATCCGCCATCTCTTTCCAACATTCATTCGCAGATTTTCCTTCCATATCCTTCATGTCAATCATTTTCTCTACCACTTGATTCTTAAACATACTGGTACATTCCTCTTTTTCTATCATACGCCATAAGGGCGCAGCTAGTCATTTATAAATAAACCCCTAGTCTCGAAAGTTTTCGTCGAATTCTTCTTCGTTAAACGTGCTTACGATATCATTACAACTTGGTTAAGAGTTTATGGCAAACGGTGATTGGGCTTAATATGTAATGGTTTTTCTTAGTTCTGATTGTAAAACGTTCAAAATGTACCTGAAATTTAATACGAGATGACTTTCATTAATATTTATTTCTATGAATAATTGCTTATTCATGCATTTTCCTATCGCTTAAGGCCCTTTGTACACGGCACGGTTTCATTACGGTACGGCCGGCGTATAAACCACGCCGTAGAAAAAACATGTCCGTGTACAAGCGTCCATAGTAATCCATATAACACTGACGGCCGAGTGTAGGACACGGCGAATAAACTGTAGTTTTTCATGTCAAGAAAAACGTGTATACAAAGAACCTTATTGTCATACAAACATAAAATAAGTACGTACAACCTACATATCCAAAAATAAATTAATTTAAACTCAAGAGGGTTCACTAAACTAAAAATAAACAAAATCCCACTTCAAACACATTACGGCTTACATCAATGAATTTTATAGCACCTGCGGTGAGCTCATCAATTCAGTATTTCAGTGTAAACACTGAAAATATAAAATATTGCTGATATGCGTAGTTTGCGTGAGTCCTATTGACTTTATTAATACCTACGTAATAAGTATTTTACAATGTTATCTATACCTGTCCATAAATACGTAGTAAACAAAGTCGCTTTTCGTGTCTGTAAACAGCACCCTAATGTTATACACAATAATAATCGCAATCTGAATGATTTTGAAGGATATTGCTAATCACATTGTTAATCCATTGCTTCATATGTTCGAAAAAATGATCTGCCCAAAAACAAAATTAACGCAATGAATATTTCCGAACTATAAAAATGAACGCCATTGCTACTTAATAGTATGTTACGCAATTACCCCGTAGGGTGGCATTGACGCGCAAACTGAAACTGTGAATTCAGCACATGATTCTAACCTAGCCGACATTTTTGGTCGGTTATTAAAAAAATACATGCTGTTTCATAGAAACGTGCAATACATGCGGTCAAAATGAACTACAATAATGAACAGGTATTTTTTTAACACTATGTATATAGTTTAGTTCTTCCATACTGCACGATGGATTTTGATGCGGGTTCAGCATCATTTAGAGATTTTTACCGGTAGGTTTATGTGTATGAAACGTAAATATTTAACTTAGGTATAGCAAGAAAGAAAAGAAGAAAGAAAGAAAATACATTTATTTGGCACAGAATAAAAGACACACAATACACCAGATACATACATCAGAGAAAAACAAATAAAAAGTGTAAAGTCCGATGTAGGAAATTAGCAGGATAGTGTCTCTCACGGTTGCGCCAAAACAACTAGTGCCTTTTTTTTTTTTCTGGTGGGAAATCATCAAATGACCCCTCCCGCTCTGGGTGGAGCGGAAAGGAGTGTCAGACTCTTACTGACTAAAACCCACCCGTGTTCCTTCCTTCGCCCTTTATGTTCCGGGGTAGCGGTAACCCTTTCGGACAATCCCGCTGACCCGGCAGGCTTCGGCCCTAAGGGGCCCCTCAAATTATGCTGACATCTCTTTGAGGCGTGCGTGGAACACTTACGCGCCGTCCGGCACGGGCCTGGTTCTGATCGGGCGGTGAGCTACCCATTGCTCTCCGCCCGCAGGCCCACGCCTACGGTGGCCAGGAGTCGTCACGCGGCTCCCGACGCCCGGAGCGTCTCCCGCGGCGGCTGGGACGGGAGGCTCTCTCCCTCATCCGTCCCGCCACCTCCTTCGCTAGCATGACTGCTTCGCAGAAGGAGGCGACTGCCTCCCATTCCCTCTCGCCCCGGACCATGGCTTGCACCAGGGCCGGGAGACAACTAGTGCCTGACGCTGGTTTTCAACTGAACCTGATGTGTGAGGTGACGAATTTAAATCAGCTTTACACTACAACGCGATGTGTGTATGCATACTTAAATAAATAAATAAATTCAATTTGTGTTAGATAAAAACAGTAACGATTTAGGTAACGAATTTGTATGAATAGACAAAAAATACTGATAAATAAAAAAATGAGATGGCCGCATGATAGACCTTCTTATGCAAATAAAGAAATTTTTCGAAACGAGTCAGACAAGAAACCTGTTTTAAACGATACCTAACTTCTATGTTCCAATAGAACAGAAATCTCGACGTTTTGACATGTCACCACATCAGTAGATTGCCCCCGTGTGCAGCATGGGCGGGTTCGTTGTAAGAAAATATTATTTAAATGTACGGGTTCATGCTACCGATGGTCAGGGAGCCAGTGTGGCAATTGCGTAACGCACTAACAGTAGCAATGGATTTCATTTTGACAGTTCAACAGCATTCATTGCGTTTTGACGTTGTTGAGAAGACAAATTATTCGAACAAATGAAGCAATGGATTAGGAATATCCTTGAAAATGATTACGATTCTGATTGATAGTGTGCTACGCTTTTAGGGTAAGTGATGGTGTTCGTTTAGTTATTTATCGTTATTCTACTACCGCACTTATTCTTATCTCTTATATATCTTCGATATTTTCCACAATATTCTAACTCTGCGAACGATAACTCTTAACTGCGATGAGGTAGATACTGAGATGTCGAGTGTTGCCTAAATCCAAATTGGTATTTTCGTCATTATTTATCTCCTTAACTGGTTGATTGATGAAAATGATACCTAGTATCAACAAATTCATTTAAAGAACAAACTAGTTTTGAGATTATAAATTGGTGTTTCATCTTAATTGGAACTAACTATGCGATCGTTTAAAACACGATTCTAATTTATTTTTAAAACTTCTGTACCACCACTGTAGAGGAACACAAAGGCAGTCATTGTTTCTCTAAATAGATATAAAATAAAAATGAAGAACGTTTGCATTTGCTCTTAAGATGCAGGTTATCCTAGTTTGAGAGGCAGGGCGCACAATATCTGTATACAGACTTCTGCAGCGTAATTGGCATCATGTTAATCAGTGTATACTAATGTATGTTTCCTTGTGACAATAAACTATTATTAATGTTAGTTAATTGAAAAAGGGAATTTCCCTTTGTAGGCCATGGTAAAATCCCCTTATCAACGACAGCCTACACAGAACATGGTTCTTTCTATGGAAACCTAGTATGCGGAGGTATTTGTGAATCAGGCCACTTGAATAATACTAATACTTTAATTTAGTGGCAACGGCTCCGGCTAACGACTTCTAGGTTGGGTTCGAACCTCTTTATTTTGTGAACTGACGTATTTTCATCACCACTGCTCTCAAAACGAGGAAACCGGCATGTTCTAGAACCAAAAAATTGAAGACATGTGACATCTACCAACCCGCACTGGGCCCGCGTGGTAGATTATAGCCCACTCACCTCTCGAGGAGTCTGTGTCCCAGCAGTGGAAATATTATAGACTGATTACCTATATTAGTTAAGACAACAATAACAATTTGGGCTCCTCAAAATAGTCAATGAATTTAGGTCACAGAGTGCAACGTAACACCGCGCTTCTGGTAATCTGGGTTTAAGATGACCTCTTTAAAACAATTGAAGTTTAAAAAAGAAATGTTCAGGTTTTCTAAAGACTTCACCAATTACACATATACCTACTTTTTATTTTATTTGAAAATGCCTGAATGAAATACGACAGTGGTACAGTCAACGTTGCATAGGTAAATAATGAAGACACACACAATTTTAATGTCACACCTAAACACACACAGACACAGTAAACTGGCAATACCCTATTGTATACTTAATACAGTCTCCTACAGTTAGGCTTCACAGACGAGTGGGATGCTCAAATTGTTATACATATTGTATATTTGTTTCCACATTTATCTTGTTTTACTCTTCACCGAGCTGAGCAGTGGTGGCCCAGTGGTATCGGCCGCGACTTACGAGTTGTAGGTCGTGGGTTCGAACCCAGACAGGCGCTTTACTTTGTGTAAATTATTTCATCACCACTACTCTCAAAACGGTGAAGGAAAACATCGTGAGGGAACCAGCATGTCCTAGAAGCAAAAATTCGATTCTCTTCACTGACTTTCAGGGATTATAAATCATCATCATTCAGCTGAAAGACGTTCACTACTTGGCATAGGCCTCTTATAAACACAACAGCAGCCTTCATGAAATCCAAAGTCACGGTCCAAAGCTACGTCTTCCAGTACGCGGTCGCCACTCCAGAACCTTTCGACCCCATCGGCCATCTGAGGGGCAATTCTCGTAATTTTAAGAACGTTCACAGTCTGATCTCAGTCTCAATCTGTCAAAAATACCTCTAATTTCCCTACTTTTTTGAGAAGTTTTTGACATTGATTGCCGCTGAGATGAGATTGCGACTAGACTTTGAACATATTCAATTACGGGAATTGGCTTTCTGTTCTGCGAGCAATGTGCCCTGGCCACGTGAGACGTGGTTGCTCTCAATAAATAAATGTTTTATTCAGTAAAAAATTGTATTAAATTCAATAAGCCTTATTAGAAGCTTAAAAGTCACCCAAAGGGGGGGCTTGGAGTTTCCCTACGTGGTCGAATTAGAAATGAAGAGAAGAGCCAAGGCAACCGACATCGCCATGGGATCTGGAGGCGATGGTCCTCGCGCGCCTCTATGAGTGGCGCGCGGAGGCACTACGCCGGGGGGAAAGTCCGCTCCCGCGGCAAATTGCGGCGGAGCGGACGGATCTCCGGCTCGATCTCATGGCGACATGGAAAGAGCGACTGTCGCAACCCAGCGCAGGGCACGCCGCGATAGCGGCGATAAGACCCCTCTTTGAGGAGTGGCTAGAGAGGCGCCACGGCGCCCTCACCTACAGCCTGACGCAGGTCCTCACCAGACGGAAGTTTCGGGAGGTTCCTGCACATCATTAGGCGGGAGGAAACGCCCGGGTGTCACCATTGCCAAGATCGCCCAGAGGACACTGTGGAGCACACGGTAGAGGTCTGCCCCGCTTGGGCGGAGCACCGCCGTGTCCTCGTAGAGGCGATCGGCAGCGGCGGCGGCCTCTCCCGCCCGGCCCTGGTGCAAGCCATGGTCCGGGGCGAGAGGGAGTGGGAGGCAGTCGCCTCCTTCTGCGAAGCAGTCATGCCAGCGAAGGAGGTGGCGGGACGGACGAGGGAGAGAGCCTCCCGTCCCAGCCGCCGCGGGCCGGGCCACAGTAGGCGCGGGCCTGCAGGCGGAGAGCAATGGGTAGCTCACCGCCCGATCAGGACCAGGCCCGTGCCGCACGGCGCGTAAGTGTTCCACGCGCGCCTCAAAGAGTTGTCAGCATAATTTGAGGGGCCCCTCAGGGCCGAAGCCTGCCGGGTCAGCGGGATTGTCTGAAAGGGTTACCGCTACCCCGGAACATAAAGGGCGAAGGAAGGAACATGGGTGGGTTTTAGTCAGTAAGAGTCTGACACTCCCTTCTGAATCACCAAATGATGAGTGGAAGGGCCACTCATCATTTGGTGATTTCCCATCCGGAAAAAAAAAGAAAAAAAAAAGGCAACCGACATAGGCCGAAGAATTGGCTAACTTAAGTGGCAGATTATTTATAAATATTATGGTTTAATTTTCTTAAAGTTGGAATTCCATACATAGTGTTGAGTTACCACTAGCGCCATCTAGTATCGAGTAACAGAACTAATAGAGTCACGATGCATCTAGAACTTTCGATGCTAGAACTTTCTAGAACTATCGACTACTGGTCAGTCGAGGCCGGTATGTACTCGAACATTCTAGATGTTCGAGTACATACCGCGGCACTATATAAGGCCGGGATAAGACGACCGAGACACAGTTGGATAAGCGATACAAGCGAATACATCGAAAGCGATCTTCAAGTGCGACTTAAGTGCAATTGTGCTTTGTAATTAGTGTGTTTGAGTTGTTTTTAGTGTTGTTTAAATAAAGTGTTATTTTTGGTAATTTATATCGGCATTTTTAATTGTCACGAACCCCAAAGCTCGTAACAATTGGTGTCAGAAGTGGGATTAAAATCATGCCGATTTTACCTAAAGACGACACAGAGGGTATCCGTACCCGGAGTCAACGCCAACAGGAGACGGACCAGAGACGTTTTGGTGGAGCTATGCCGCAGAGGTCGGATGGCCAGCTACCAACCACGGAGGCCGACCCGTCCGCTGCAGCTCCAGCATCAGCAGCACCAGACTTTGCTGCGCTGATTATGATGCTGCAGGAGCAGGCCCGCCGACAGGAGGAACAGGCTCGCCGACAGGAAGAGCAGATGCTCCTTATGAAGGACCTTCACGCTGCCTTCGGGAAAGACATGAAGGAGGTGAAGGACAAGGTTGCTCAATATGACAACCGCCTGTCGGAAGCTGAAATCCGAATCGACCAAGTGAATAATCGGGTTGACTACGTGATGGCTGACGTAAAGAAAACGCTGGATTACATTAAACTTGGGGATGGAATCACAGCTCCCGTAGCTACAACACCTTCGCTTCATGGATTCAAAGTGCCACCGTTCGACGGAACTTCTTCCTGGTCGGCATACAAAATCCAGTTTGAGGCTGTCATGAAGGCGAACGGTTGGAATAAAAGTCAGGCCATGACTGCCCTCACCCTAGGCCTGCGCGACCAGGCCTTAACTGTTCTGGAAGCTCTCGGTAAGGAAGTGACTTACGAGCAGCTCCTTGAGGCATTGGAGGCTCGGCATGGCGACGCTCACCTGGAACACGTGTTTCGTGCGCAGCTCAAGGATCGCGTGCAACGCAGTAACGAAATCCTGCAGCAGTGGGCCCTTGAAGTGGAGAAGCTGGTGCGTAAAGCTTACCAGTCCGTACCTGCGCTTATTGATGTGAACCTGGTGCAGGCATTCATCGACGGCATCCGCGACCTTGAAGTTAGAGCTGCTGTGAGGCTTGGGCACCACGGGACGCTTAAGGACGCCTTGGCCCATGCACTGGAGGTGGAAGCTGTGCGGCAGGATCATCGTTCCCATCGCGTCAGGGAGGTTGCAGCGGCTACAGTTCGTGACCGCAATAAAGGATACAGCCCTAGGTGCTACGGCTGTGGGGAAAGGGGCCACCTTCGATACAGTTGCCCTAAGCGAACTGCAGAAAGAGAAGACGGCCGATCTCCAGGAGGCCGTGCAGCTAACAGCACCGCCCAGCACCAGCAGCAGGAATACGACTTCGTGGTCCAACATCGCAGTAGAAAATCTCATGGCAAAGTAGATGCATTGTCAAGAAGACCTTGTCCTGAAGACTGCAAGCATTGTACTAGACAAGAAATTAAAGAAGTCGTACCTGTGAGGATGCTCAAGTCAGACCTCAGCAACGAGTGGAAGGAAAGCCTACAACGTGCACAGCAGGAAGATTCGGACATCAAGCCGATTCTGGAGTGGATGAAGGCCAGAGCTCCTAAGCCCAGGTGGAGCGACGTCTCAGCGGTGAGTTCGATCACAAAAAACTATTGGGCCCAATGGGACAGCTTGGTGATTCAGGATGGAGTCCTGTGCCGTAAATGGGAAAATGCTCGGGGAGACAGCTGTCATTTGCAAATGGTTGTCCCTAAAGCTCAAGTACCGGATGTTCTACAGCTGTACCATAATGGTTGTTCAGGAGGTCATCTGGGAGTAAAACGGACTCTACTGAAGATACGAGAACGGTTTTACTGGGTCCACTGTCGGGACGATGTCGAAGACTGGTGTCGCAAATGTACAAGTTGTGCAGCTGTAAAGGGACCTCAGACTCGTAGTAGAGGTGCCTTGAAGTTGTACAATGTTGGTGCACCATGGGAGAGGATAGCCCTTGACGTTGCGGGGCCGTTTCCGGAAAGTGAAAGTGGTAACAAGTATTTCATGGTTGTGATGGATTACTTCACTAAGTGGCCGGAAGTCTTCGCCATTCCAAATCAAGAAGCTTCGACAGTTGCAGATAAATTAGTTTATGAAGTCTTCTGTCGTTTTGGAGTACCTTTAAAGATTCACAGTGTTCAAGGAAGGAATTTTGAGTCCCAAATAATCCAGGAAACTTGTCGAGTTATGGGTACTCATAAAACAAGAACCACTTCTTACCACCCACAATCGGATGGAATGGTGGAACGATTTAATCAGACATTGGAGAGGTACCTAGCAAAAGTTGTGGAAAATTGACAACGAAATTGGGACAAGCACATACAACCGTTTTTGTTGTCATATCGAAGCGCTGTTCACGAAAGTACATCGGTGACACCAGCTTTCGCAAACTTTGGAAGAAAATTACGGTTGCCTGCAGACCTGATCACCGGAATACCACCTGATGCTCCACGCAGTATAACCGATTATGCGAATGACTTGCGGAACAAAATGAATGACATTTATGAGCACGTCAGACAATCGGGCCAGCAGATGTCTGAAAAGATGAAAACCCGTTATGACCGCAAAATGAACAATAAAGGGTTCGACGAAGGTTCACTAGTGTGGTTGCACAATCCAGTCCGCAGCAAAGGGAAATCTCCTAAGCTTCAAGCTAAATGGGATGAACCGTACCGGATTGTGACAAAGATCAATGACGTAACCTACCGGATACAGAAAGGCGCAAGAGGTACTCCTAAGATCGTCCATGTGGATCGACTGGCGCGTTATTATGGAGCCGATAATGCTCGGGACGAGCATGTCTTAGGAGCGGGCAGTGTTGCGCGACACAATTAATGGTGACATTAGTTACCACTAGTGCCATCTAGTATCGAGTAGCAGAACTAATAGAGTCAAGATGCTTCTAGAACTTTCAATGCTAGAACTTTCTAGAACTATCGACTACTGGTCAGTCGAGGCCGGTATGTACTCGAACATTCTAGATGTTCGAGTACATACCGCGGCACTATATAAGGCCGGGATAAGACGACCGAGACACAGTTGGATAAGCAATACAAGCGAATACATCGAAAGCGATCTTTATGTGCGACTTAAGTTCAATTGTGCTTTGTAATTAGTGTGTTTGAGTTGTTATAAGTAAAGTGTTATTTTTAGTCATTTATATCGGCAGTTTGAATTGTCACGAACCCCGAAGCTCGTAACAATAGTAATCGAGGTAGGTAGGCATCTTGAGTCCTACATCGTTACTTACTTCCCGTTTTGATTTAATTGCGACTATCAAAACATGTCGCTTATGACCGGATTTTTTTTATTTTCTTTACTTAGAAGCTTGGTTTTAAAGTTCCAAGAGACCGTAGACCTACGAATTTGATATTAATTTCAACTTGATACCTCCACGCGTTCCTGAGAAAAAGGGTCCGGACAGACTGACAGGACGGACAACGAAGTGATCCTATAAGGGTTCCGTTTTTTCTCCTTTTGAGGTACGGAATCATTAAAATGAACATTTACGAAATTACGAAAAAGATTTCGAATAATTCTAGGAAAAAATATGTGCAAAACACACATATTTCACAGATAAATTAATTTATAACAAAACCATCTTATCTTGTAACGTTGACCTTACTATACCGATAAAAGTAACAAGCTTGCATTGGGTTTTTCGACATAAACAAGACACGATAGCAGTAATCTCAGGAGAAACTAAATAATATGTGGCCAATGAGATGGATAAGTAAGTAGAACCTTCTATGTATAAATTAATATCGCATTCCGAGTATGATTTACCGCAATGTTCTTTTAAAATTTGCAAAGGATCTTGATGCGGTTTTCATTATCGTTTATACAACATGTAACAAAAACCCTGCCCGATCCAATAAAGGCGTATTCCTGGGTCAACATACGTACTAGAAAAAATTGTTATAAAAACGTAAATCATAAAAATCAAAAGTTATTGATTTTTAATTTTTATAATCCATGCGAAATTTAACACTGAATATGGCAAATTTTCATAAGTTGACAACACTCCACCCGCCGGCAAAATCTTTTTATTTTTACCTGCCTTACACTACCGCGTCGTAGACACTCTTTCAACTAGTCGCCGACTCCTTTGATGTCGCCGCCTAGTTACCTACCGGCGCGCTACTTGTTGCTAGTCTTTCGTGGAGATAGCTTTCGATCGGACGTCCGTACGTATCAAGCGCTGTCGTTTCGCGAACAATGTCGTATTCTAATCAGGAATATTTTAATATGTCGATGTGCTTAGGCAAGACCGACTGCAATTATGCAGCTGCGCGTAGAACGTACGAGGTGCGTTTCGCTAATAGACCAGGTGTGACAGTACCGTCGGAGCGTGCGTTCCAACGCCTGCATAACCGTGTATACACCACAGGTAGTGTTCATGGGCACGAGTCGCAGGCCACTGATGCTGGAAGACCACGAGAGCGCAACGTGGAAATTGAGGAACAAGTACTGTATATGTTTGCCGCGGACCCCACGCAAAGCACACGCTCTGTTGCGCGACGATTAGAGACAAACCACATGCGGGTTTGGAGAGTGCTGAAGGGAGATGGTCAGCACCCTTATCACTACCGGTGAGTTTAATCCCTTCCGACCACTGATTACGAACCAAGATTGGAATTTTGTAATTGGGTCTTAGGAAAAGTCGAAGAAGATGAAGGTTCTTTGAATCGTGTGCTTTTCTCCGATGAATGCTCGTTTGAGAGAACTGGTGTGTTCAACTGCCACAACGAACACTTGTGGGCGCTCGAAAACCCGCACGCTATGAAACCAAGTCATTTCCAACATCGTTGGCGTGTTAACGTGTGGGCTGGTATCCTCCCTCGGCGACCAAATTATTGGTCCATATCTTTTGAATTCCACCATGAATGGTCCCAACTACCTGTCTTTCTTGAGCGAAGGGCTAAGTGAAGATTTGGATGATTTAGACCTCAATTTCCATCGCTCAATGTGGTTCCAACATGACGGCGCGCCACCACTTTTCTCGCGTGCGGTGCGCGAGTATTTAGACACTCAGTTCCCAAGGCAATGGATTGGTCGTGGGGGACCAGTTTCGTGGCCAGCACCATCACCCGATCTTACGCCTCTGGATTTTTATTTATGGGGTCATGTTAAACAAATAGTTTACAAAAGAGAGTGCGATTCGGAAATCGAAGTCAGAACTCGGATTGTGGCAGCTTTCGATTCACTTAAATCGGACACAAGCGCGCTGCAAGAAGTACGTGCAAATTTAGCAAAAAGGTGTCGAATGTGTATTAGTGTTGGAGGTGGACATGTGGAGCACGATCGCCGAATTATGCAACAACAACAAGTGAACGTTTTAATAAACTAACACATGCAGTCGGTAAGTACATTAACAAAAGCACATCACATTTAAAAAAAAAAAGCCCTTATCAGGGCTACATTTAATTCAATTAATTGTTTCTTGATAAACAGAATTAGGTCTAAAACACAAAATACAGAGAGTATCTGAAATCCGGATTACTATTTATGCCTACAAAACAATATCAGCTGATACCTACGCGCACCGCGCGCGTAGCGTATAAGTATGTTTGGCGGCACGCGACAAAGCGCGGTTCATGACACGGGCGGCTTCTTTGACACAAAACTGTAGGTAGTAACGCGTGAACTATGTCGAGCGATCAGTGTTGCCTTTGGTCAGTTTTTATTTTAATTTAATGATATTCACTGGGGAAAAATAATAATCTCAAATCCATTAAATGATTACGTATATGTGTACGCAGTACGATGCCGAATAATACTCTTAAGGATCGGACAGGATTTTTGTTACATATTGTATAATTTATTCCAGAAGGTTTATGTGTATAATACATTTAATACTAAACAAACATATAAAAAGAAATTCATGTTTTGTCAAGTTGTTAAAACTGAAATAAAGGTGTGGAGGGTTTGAGTAATTGCTGGTGTAAATATAGGCACTGGAGACATTTCAGCTTACCTAAAATTGCAACAACCTTGCTTCTGGTATTGCAGATGTCCAAATGCGGCGTTGACTACTCGCACACACTGCAAGCTTTATTCCATACATAAAAAACTTTATTACAAAAAAGCAACCGACTTCCAAAAAAAAAAAGTACAACGTAAAAAATAAATTTAATTTCGGAAGTCGGTGGCAAAAACGAAAGTAAAGACCGGTTTCTTCGAAGACGGTTGTTTTTTTTTTTCACTTTTTAGTTTTAGTACCTACCTACCCCACACAAATTCGTATACCATTGCTTGCTATGTAAATAACAGTGACAGGAAGTTATTATAACATCATCAACATACAGACAGTAAGCGGAAAAAATACGTATTATTGAAGCTAACAAAAAAAAGATTCATCAGAACTTGACCAAACTTATAAGGGACCAATCTCTTTATATGTATATCCTAGCTTTCAAATAAAAAAAATATTTTCCAAATCGGTGTACTTATAGATAACGGAGTTCTAAGTTAACAAACATAAAAAGAACGACGGTTAAAAAGAACCACCTCCGTCTTATCAAACTCGGCTAAAGAGACGCAAAAGATGCACATAAATCACTTGATACCCGATCTTCTCCCCTGTATAAAGCATGACAAGGCTACAGACGGCCCAAAACATGACACGAGCGAACATACAGACATAAAAAAACTATTCAAAAGCATAGTACGTATCTAGCTATACATAATTGCTAAGGCGTTTCGCTTCGTCGACGAACACAAGGTCAGCCGGGCTGGCATGGCAGATGATGTCATTTTATTGTGCCAACTATTTTGGGAGCTCCAACGCTGAATGTTAAGTATTGCAAATAAAACACGCTATACTTAATATGTGGTGCTTTTAATTAATAAAACATTCAGGGATCGTAGATTTGGCTAGATTGGGCTGTGGGCCTAGCACGATCGTAAGGAGTCAACGTCACGTTAAAATACTCGTTACGCATATCATATTTACTTCGTTATGTAGCAATTTATTCTTATCTATGTTACTGTGCCTGTCGCAAAAATATTAACCAAATTCCTACAGCAGTGCTATTCTGACCTTGAAAACTTAGGTGAAGTGAGCTGTCATTCTACCTTATGCTAGGAATTGACACTATTGACAGCTCACTTCACCTAAGACGTTCTCACGGTGAAAAGAAAAGAAAGAAAGAAATATATTACGGTGAGATTTTTGTGTTGCCACATGGATGCCTCCATGCAAATTCGAGAATTAACGTTTGAATTAAGTATTTATTTATTGAATAAAAATCAAAACAATATTTTACTTTTGTATCTATTTCTTCTTTAAAATAAGTGAAAACTGTTTTGGAGTTTTTTTTTTGGTTCAGAAAGCTAATTTCCGGGGGGATTTCAAAATGATTTTAGTTAATAGCAATATTTTCAAAATGCGCGAAAACATGTTGCCTTAACTGAAGGCCTACTATTTTATCTTCATGACCCATTTTTTGTTCAGTAAAATCAATAAAAAATAGTACTTAAACGGTTTTTATTATCTGTGCGTCATAATTCTACAGACCTATTTCCTAAAATGTTTAAGTACTGCACTTTATCTTGACGCATCAAAATACAATTGAGGATACTTACTATTGACACTTCTTCTTCTACTGAAACTGATAAGAGTTAATTATAGTATTCCAGAAAGTATACGTCATTGTCAAGCTATTTATTCTTAAAAACATCACTTTTATTAGTCATAGAATTAAACTAAAGTTGTCAAAAAATAAAAGGCCCGTTTTGACATTGACAGTTCTAGTAGATAAAGTTGTCAAGAAATAAAAGGCACGTTTTGACATTTGAGTATTCGTCTTGACACCTGTCAGTTCCATACAAACGAATACGTTTTTGCGAATTTGATCTTCATTAACTACAAGAACTGTCAATGTCAAAACGGGTTTTTTATTTTTTGAGAACTTTAATAAAGATCAAATTCGCAAAACACGTATTCGTTTGTATGAAACTGACAGGTGTCAAGAACGCATTCTCAAATGTCAAAATGGGCCTTTTATTTTTTGACAATTTTAAGGGCTGATTTTTCCAACGCTAGATAATAATGAGCAAGCGCGACTGCCGGGCGTGCGGTCTTATTTCGGTTCCCAGGTCGGGCAAAGTTTTATTTATTTAGTTTACCTTTTATGTACACACATATATAAACAGACAAGAAAAAATGAACAGAAAAATAAGTAAAGGGTTTTTCAATAGGGACGCTCGAACTTTGATAGCGTATAGCGGCCATCTTGGTAAAGCGATAGCTGTCAAATTTGGCGGGAATACAGATTTTGTCGTGACATTTTACCTTGAAACACTACACGCTTCAACAACGCGTAAAAATTGTTAAAATTTATCATCATATCGATACCTTTAGACTCAAAGGGCGTAAACGCCATTTTGGCCAAAATGACTTTTTGATGCAGTTATGTTCAGTTTTTTTTTCTCTATCAATCTGTGTAGTTAAAACTGCGAAATTCGCAAAATTAAGGCTAATACGGCCCACGTGATTTTTGGAGATTTTTCAGAGACATGAGGCGTATTTGATATATTTTCTTATTTTATTGGTTATTTAGGTAACATGCACAATTATTAAAAAACTTAAAGGTCGTATAATAAAGTCGTTAACCAAAACTAGAGCATACGCCCTTCATTCTCGTATAAAAATAAAGTTGACTCATACGACTTAACGTTGATGCCGCAAAATTTTGGTCATATCATCGCTCTTAAGCCAAATATGGGTGCATACACCCCTATTATTCCGTTAAAAAAATAAAGATGACTTATACGCCCTAACTGAGATTATCTCGAAGATCATAGAAAATTTTTCCAAAAATTTCTTATACGCACTTTGGATATCACTCAAAAATATCTAACATATACAATTCAGAACTCTGAAGAAAATATGGCCAAGCAAGATATTTGAAAACCAAATGTACCGCAAAAGTATTCTGAGGCAATTAAAAAATACGTTGTGGAATTCATTGAAAAATTTTATTACCTGTATTGCCTTCACATTACAGTCGACCAAAAACTGACCGAATGTATCTACCCCAGGAGTATAAAAGTACGATGCACATTTATCGTATGTCTTAACAGACTGCAAAATAAATGGATACCTGTTAGTGAATCTATTTTTAGACAGATATTCAATGAATACAATATCAGCATTCATGTACCAAAAAAAGATAAATGTACGATTTGTATTCAGTTTGAGAATAACAAAGAAACAACCAAAGACTGCAACAACGCACCCGCCAAGGATGAAAAACTTTAAGGACACCTAGAAGAAAAAAAAGCCACATACCGGAGGTTTCAATCTCATCAAAATATAAAGTTATCAAATGATATCATCACAGCATCTTTTGATTTACAGAAAGTTTTAAACACCCCCTATGGCGAAAGTATGCTCCTTTAACTTATAGTATGGAGCCCGTCTCAATTGCCCGCATATTTCCAGTCCGCCCGGAAGAACCCAAGACCCTACCGAGTAGAAGTCCTTGATCACACAGACTTTCTTAATTTTGAAGAGCTAGCTGATAAAACATTCGCACCCTCAGTTTTAAAAAAAAGTGCGTATCCAACAAATAAGAACGGCGACTTTTAAGAAAAAGTATCCCGATGAAATATGTTTTTTTTTAAAGTAATTTTATTGTTAGTTAAAAGCATTTTGTCTTAGATGGGGCTTCTAGTCTTTTACCATAATTTAATAAAGTGGTTATTCTTGTTGTGATAATTAAGAATGTTGTAATGATTCCAAAGAATATCTATTATTAAAGTAATGTAGAGAAAAAGCGCCTATAGTAGAAGTGACCGTAACTCTTACCCTAAAGTTTATAGAAAAACGCACTTCTTCACAGGCTCAGGCTCTGGCATAGACTCTAATTAATGTCATAATGATAATAAAGATTTTGAAATGATTAATTGTTTTTTGTTATACTGTTTCCGTATCAAGCTCTTGTTTATCTGGGTTTTAGTTCTAGTAAATCTAAGCCATGTTTTTCAATGACAACTAGTATTTACGTAACCTTAAGCCAAAAGTTTGAGATTCCGATGGCCAACTTTTTTAGTAGAGGTTTTTATGAACACATAATTATAAATAAATAATAACAATGAGTTGACTTTGATTAAAAAATAACAATCGACCAGTTAAAAGCATTGTGTAATTATTAGCTAAATACTTCTCCGGTGACTGTGTTATATACCCCTTCTTTACAACAATAGATGCTTGTAGTGACGTTTAAACCCTAACCGTTTATCATAATGGTATGAATATTAAGTACATACTTCTCCGTTGACTGTCAATACACCCCTTTTCAGCAAGAAAGGACGCTATAAGTGACCTATACACCCTAGGCATTCTACAGACAATGTAAAATTTTGGGTTGTAAACAACATTTTTTTATTTTTTCGGGGGCGTATAACAATCCTATTTTCTTTATTTATTAATTTATCCTAAATAATATATAATCGTTCTGTTTATCTTAAACATTTAATAATGTGGGCCGAAAATGAACTTACTCAGTCTTGAAACAAAAAAGTTATGATTTTTTTCTTAAAATATTTTTTGTTTTTTGCTTCTCCTGAAAAGTGGCCTTTTGGCGTTTACGCCTTTTGAGTCTAAAGGTATCGATATCAGTACTGTGTTCGCCTAACGTTCCGGGCATTGCGTCCAATTTATGGCATTCATGGCCCGTACAGAGTCCGCAATCCGTCGTTTAATAAATAAATTTGAGACAACTGGGTCGGTGATCGATGAAGCAGTACCTGTACGTCAAAGTAACGCAAGATCGTTGGAGAATATTCTTGCCGTTCGGGATAGTGTGCGAGAAAACCCCAGGTAGTCCATTCCGCGTCGTGCGCAAGAGCTGGGTCTTTCTGCGTCATCAACTTGGCGGATTTTGCGTCGAGACTTGGGTTATCATCCATACAAAGTTTAATTAACTCAAGAGCTAAAACCAAACAACCTCAGACAGAGCCGTGTATTCGCTGATTGGTATTTAGAGCATTTGGCGGCTGACCCTGCTTTCGGAAAAAAAATCGTCTTCAGTGATGAGGCTCATTTCTGGTTGAGTGGCTTAAATTGTTGGATTTGGAGCGTCGAAAATCCACGGGAGATTCATCAGGTGCCCCTGCACTCCGAAAAAGTCACTGTTTGGTGTGGATTTTGGTCCGGCGGAATCATCGGCCTTTATTTCTTCGAAGATGCGCAAGGAGCCGCGCTCACTGTCAATGGCGACCGATATCGGACGATGATAACAAATTTTTTTGTGGCCTAGGGTAGATAGTATGGACTTCACAAACATGTGGTTCCAACAGGACGGCGCCACTTGTCATACTGCACGGGAAACATTAAATTTATTTGATGAGAAGTTCGAGGGCTTCGTCATCTCGCGTGGTGGCGACATCAACTGGCCACCGAGATCGTGTGACTTAACACCGCTCGACTACTTTCTGTGGGGCTACGTAAAATCTCTGGTCTATGTAGACAAACCACAGACAATTGCCGGCCTAAAGGCCAACATAACTCGCGTTCTTTGTGATATTGAGCCCCATTTATGCGAAGATGTCGTCCAAAATTGGTCTTCCAGAATACACCACCTAAAGCGGAGTCGCGGCGGCCATTTGACTGAAATTATATTCCATAAATAATGTCATCGAATTTCCTTTAAAATAAAACCAAAATTGTGGCAATGTCACTTAAACAGGTTGTTTTATTTAATTTCAAAGTTCGAGCGCTCTTAATGAAAATCCCTGTACAAAGGTGATGCTTATTTCCAAAGAAATCTCTTCCAGCCTACCTGCGATAGGAAAGTAGATAAAGAGATGTAGACAGCGTGTGTAAGATTAAAAGAGAAAAAGAATTACATAAAGTCAAAAACAATAAATAAACAAATTAAAAACAATTCATTTTTTATTATGTTGTTATTCATAATCAGCCTATAATGTTCCCACTACTGGGACACAGGCCTCTTCTCGGTGAGATTCGTAATAGGTGATTTTCCTCGAAGTACTAGGAACTTTGTAATTGTGATATACGAGGAAATACGTGTTGCAACTTCGTTGTTTTTAACTTTCTGAGCGATCTACTACAATGATTTGCGTATGAAAATAACTTATTTCCGAAGCGATGGCTACACATTTAGACATATTTATATAAGATATTTGGGCCCAGTAGATGGCCACGTCAATCGATCCTCAAAACCACAATTGTCTCTAATAGCATCAGCCTATAATATTCTCACTGCTGGTACACAGGCCACCTCTTTGAGAGAGGGAGTGAACCATAATCCACCACGCGAGCCCAGTGCGGGCTGGTAGATGTCACATGTCTTCGATTTTTTGGTTCAAGGACAAGTCGGTTTCCTCACGATATTTTCCTTCACCGTTTTGAGAGCAGTGGTGATGAAATTAAATGCACAAAGTGCCTGCCTGGGTTCGAACTCACGACCTACAACTCGTAAGACGAGGCCGATATCACTGGGCCATCACTGCTCTCATATGTTCTTATTGGAGTTTTCCAACAGAAACTCAGTAGCAGCGCGGATTTTGCAAGTTGGCGGTGTGATAACCCCGTGTCTCGGAAAGCACGTAAAGCCGTTGGCCTGATCTCTCCCCGGTCGTGTCGGATTGCCGTCCCGTCAGACTATGAGAGTAAAGGAACAGAGAGTGCACCTGTGTTTGCGCACACACAAGTGCACTATAATATCTCCTGCATACGACTAATCCCCGTTGAGATTGACCACCGTCACTGAAACTATCCGGGAGTTGTATAATGAGTCTCTCTCTCTCTGTGTAGTCGGTCACTCATGTCTGAGGATCGTGATCAGCTTCGGAGTTGCATCTGGGCTCCGCCTCCACCGGTTTTTGTCCAGCGCAACCCTTATTACCGTGAAGAATTTAGAGTACGATGATTCCTTCACCTGATCGGTCCATCGTGACGGTGAACGACCTATGTATAATGCGTAAACAACACCTATTTCTACTTTTCCTTGAATTGTTATAATGATTTATACATGTCAAGTATTCTCCTAATACTTAACACACTTATTAAACCTTATCAACTATTTAATGTTATCTTGCTGTGCCGATGACTAAATGCAAGTGAAATCTAATCAAATAAGGAAAAAAACATACCCAATTACTAGCAACACCGACATTCAATAGTTAGACTGGACTGGAGTGACGGTTCGGGTATTTCCTCGAACCATAAGTCATCATAATCTATACTAATAATAAAACTGAAGAGTTTGTTGGTTTGAACGAGCTAATCTCTGAAGCTACCGGCCGGATTTGAAAAATGATTTTTGAATTTGATAGCCCAATTCTTGAGGAAGTTTATAGGCTATTTAATATCACGCTGTGACCCTTAAGAGCCGAGCAACAAGAAAAAAGTCGGAAAGATCGCTAAGCGAAACCGAAGTGACAGAGCGGGCAAGTGATGTGATGCGAGACGGGGTCGGTCGGTGGAACAAGAAATTTCACGCAGACAAAGTGCGGGCAGAAGCTAGTTTAATTATATGTATTAATCTATCCTTCGGGGTAATTGAGAAACACACTAGCAATGGCTTTCATTTTGACAGTTCAACAACATTCATTGCGTTATTTACGTTGTTGAGCGAACCCATTTTTCGAACCTATGAAGCAATGGATTAGCAATATCCTTCAAAATGATTCAGATTGAGATTGTTGTGTGTTACGCAATTAGGGTGCTGCTGGTATTGGCATTATCTTTCTATACTACCTAGCAGTTGACGGCCTGCGTAGTCTACTTGCAAAGGTCTAGCCGTTACAGTGGAATCTTGGATTGTTACACTACAGGCGAATGCTCCCGGTGAGGGAGCGCCATAATGAGCAAAGTTTGGTTACTATTTAATTACAGCCCGATTCAAATAATTTTATGACGGCTCTGAAGTGCGCTACACGCTGCACTGTACCTCACCCCTCACCCCCGCTGACACATAAATGTGTTACTGCGCGGCGACTCGCCTCATGTTTCCACCCGCCATAAAGTTTGAATCGGGCTGTATTAGTTAATTTTAGTAAGTGGGTAATCAATTCAGTTCATACAGAGACGCTATATGTCTGAGTCTCAGGGGAGCCTTAGTTTAATGAGTTTTGTAAGCACGCTAAATTGGCAATGTTAAAAGAATGGTCTTGGGTAACCCATTTGTTAATTATCCGCGACGTTTTTTTATCTTGAATAATTGATACTTTAATTACTCCTTATCTTTTGTTATGACTAACCTGTATCTTTTTTTTTTAGTTTACCTTGTCTAGACAAGTGAAAGCTATTAGATATATCCTTATTAGTGTTCCTCCTTAACAGTGTGTCACCATCCTAATCCGTTTTAATGAATGATCATGACAGATATACTTAGTGTCATCACAGCGGACCCTATCAGAATACCAGTGTAGCGGTATCTACAACGCCACATGCGAACAACGCGTCATACTGACGTCACGCAAATCCTGCATCTCGCAAGCAAAGTTTACCTCGCAATTAGCATAGATACAATTTCCCAACATCAATCGTTGTGCATTTGCCCGCCAGACACAACACCCGTCTGGTCGGAGGATCCTCCCTTTTCTATGGAGTATGAGAGAACTTTGCCCTGTTCCTCATACCTCTAAACCAGCGCTGCGAAATTTATTATTTAAATGTCGCAGCATCTTGCTTAGATAGGAGTCTTTTGGCCTCGTCTAGGACTTTGTTTCGTTTTTTTTTTGTTATTTTTTATTATTGACCGTGTTTAGTTTAGTTTGTGATCTTGCTGTACGAGTCGCAATACATACTTAAATTTCTTTTTTTGTAAATAATATTATTTACGAATAAAATACCCAAGCATGGTCTGCTCCATAGGTATCTCACAAAATATACTTCTGGATGGCAATTTGTAGTGCTACTTACAAATGAAGTGCTTTGGTTTGGTTATTTGAATAGTTTCACCCGAAATTCTTATTTTAAATCCCATAATTTATTAGCACATATCCAGTAACAGAGTCGTGGAGGTCAGATAAGCAGTCGCTCCATGTAAAATACTGGTCTCCAGCTGCATCTGATTAGACTGGAAGCCGACCCCAACATAGTTGGGAAAAAAGCTAGGTCGATAATGATGACTGATTGTGCAAGAATTTAACATGAAAAAGGTTTGTTTACACTTTCATCAGATACTTACTTTTCGATCAGACAATATGCTGTTTTTTTTTTCCTAAAAGGGTTTTTGAATGATAACCGCGATGACCTTTTTAGTAGTTACATTTATACAACGTGTTATCAAACAGTCGTATCTGCCAACATGTCGTTTAATTGGTTTCTAATCGAATCTGACATCATCCACGCTATCGATTAGGTTCAATGCCTAAAAGTGGTGAATCGAGAGTCTGAAGGTCAATTCCCGTAATTAAAAACGTTCAAAATCTAGTCGCAATCTTATATCAGCGACAATGAATGCCAAAAATGTAGGGAAATCTAATTTCCCTACATTTTTGGTATTTTTGACAGATGGAGACTGAGATTAGACTGAGAACGTTCTTAAAATAACGAGTATTGCCCCTTTGATCTAACTAATTTAAAAATGCAGGTATCAAAATCAAAATATTTTATTTCACATAAACCAACATGGACACTTATGAAACGTCAGAATCTAGGTACACGGCTCCAATTGGTCGTTTCCTATGGAGAAGAGCCGGCAAGAAACTCCACGGTTACTCTTTTAACAATAATTGGCTTTTACAATGTTTTCAAATTACAGTAGGTAGAGGACAGCGTAGGCCTGTCAAGAAGTACCAGGTACTTGATAACATAAAAAATGGTCTACAGATCTAAAGTCTACAAGGCCTACAATGTCCTCACATTTACAAAATATAGAAGAATCCATCAAAAGGACAGATAAAATATAAAAACCTATTAAAACCAAGTGACATTACTGCCATTACAACCACTATTAAAGAGTTGAAACTAGAATTGTCTGTATATAATGTCAAATAATAAAAAGATTATGTCAAAGAAGTATGTAAAAAATAAATAAACATCGTAATTTGAGAGCAGTTAATAGACATATATGTAATTATGCCATTAATGAGGTGCCAGGGAAGTCACATGTACAGAAGAAATCATTGCCAAACTACCTTGTCTTCAACGTAGTCTTTAATCTTATAATATGCTTTTCTGATAAGGATACGTTTGATGAGGGTTTTGAATTTTCCATCGATAAGTTCTGTAACCGGAATTGGCAACTTGTTTTTTTTTTATCAGGTTTAGATTTCGATACGTCTGCGGATTTTCGCTAGCTAATTTAATTTGACCCTGTATTATTAATGATATCAATACTAGCGAACACGAGCGAGGCATGCCATGCCATCACATTACTATGTGTATATGTACTATGTGTATGTGTAGATATATGTGTTATTATCTATTGTGTGCTATTAAATAGTGCTTCAATCGCCATTGTGTGTGTATTATAAATGTGTATTAAGTTTTTGTATAAAAAACCGCACAAGGTCGCGCTAGTTTGTTGCTAATTGAAATAATCTTTTGTGCTAAACCCACCATTGCAGAGTGTCAATCTACCTAGCCTTTTCCCAACTAGATTGAAAATTTAAAATACCAATTCGTGGAACGAATTTGCTACATTTATCGAAGGATAATCGTGCTCTAACCTAGTTTATTCAACCATGATTAAAGTCACTTAACGCAAACTGTATGGTTTGCGTAAACATGTGTCAATCAAATCATCGCCGCTCGGCACCCACGCCATACTTGTATGGGTTTCCATGGCGACGACGTTCAATCGATAGTCACACCCATGGTGCTGTCACACCCTCGTTCTGTTACTATCACGAAAATACGGGTGTAACCATAGATTTAGTAAATACGCTATCAGTATACAGGGTGGCAGGGACATCGACGCGCAAACGTCGTGAAAACCAGATGCCATAAATAAAATTACGAAAGTCATTCATCTCGTAAATGACCGGTTAGAAAAATTTACATTTTTTAGTGCGTAACAACGCGATCAAAACGCTCCGCGGATGGCGCGCGCGCGCGCCCTTTCGAGTTTTATTTACATCGCTGTTTTAAGTGAAACAAGTGAATTTACTATTTTGTAATTCAAAATCTCATTGGGTTAGATAGAAATTATAATTTTATACAGCTTACAGTAAAAAAAAATGCAGAAAAAAACATAAAAAGTTTTTTGGTTTATGTATTTATTTAAGTATAATTATGTATTTATTTATTTTTTGCATTATATGTGTAGGTATATTTATATTTTAGTTTTAGACTTCACATATTCATATTTTTCTCTTCTTGTTCTCACACACTATTGTCTACATTTCTTTTTTACTTCTCCTTTCGCAGGTCTGCTGGAAGAAATTTCTTAAGAAATAAGCAGTACCTTTGTACTCATATTTTAAATGTCTTATCCTTATGTGTTTTACTGTGTGTACATAAATAATAAAATAAATAAATAAAATAAATAAAAAGTTAAGAAAAAGCCGACGAAAATTTTCAACGCAGGGGGGTCCAGAATCATGTACTGAATCCATGGTAAGCGGATGCGCGTCGATGTCCCTGCTACCCTGTATCATCATCATCATTTCAGCCGATAGACGTCCACTGCTGGACATAGGCCTCCCCCAAGTGTCGCCACATTGACCGGTCCCGTGCGACTCGCATCCAGCGGATTCCCGCAACCTTCACCAGGTCATCGGTCCACCTAGTGGGAGGCCTTCCAACGCAACGTCTTCCGGTTCGCGGTCGCCACTCCAGAACTTTTCGGCCCCATCGGCCATCCGTTCTGCGAGCAATGTGCCCTGCCCACTGCCACTTAAGTTTGGCAATTCTTCGGGCTACGTCGGTAACCTTGTATACTAACAGCCGAACCCAATAAACTATTTTCAGTTAAAGACAGCACCCTAATTGCGTAACACATTATCAATCTCAATCTGAATCATTTTGAAGGATATTGCTAATCCATTGCTTCATATTTTCGAAAAATGTGTCTGTACAACAACGTGAATAACGCAATGAATGTTGTTGAACTGTCAAAATGAAACCCATTGCTAGTGATAGTGTATTACGCAATTACCCTACTGTATAATCACAACTGCCTGTATAATCATACAGATCGCTACTGATATAGATTATTGGGACGTTAAAACCAGAGGTAGAAAGGTTTTTCTACCTCCAGTATGCCAAAACTGGTGATAGATAAATCAAATCAAAATATTTTATTTCACATAAACCAACATGGGCACTTATGAAACGTCAGAAGCTAGGTGCACGGTTCCAATTGGTCGTTTCCTATGGAGAAGAGCCGGCAAGAAACTCCACGGTTACTCTTTTAAACATAGATTAATGGCAACCCATCGGCCGTTAATCTATGGAGCAGTGGTGGCTCAGTGGTAACGGCAGCCACTTACGTGTTGTAGGTCGTAGGTTCGAACCCAAGCAGGCACTTTACTTTGTGTAAATTATTTCATCGCCACTGCTCTCAATACGGTGAAGGAAAACATCGTGAGGAAACCGTTATATCCTAGAACCAAAAATTCGAAGACATGTGACATCTACCAACCCGCACTGGGACGGCGTGGTATATTACAGCCCACTCGCTCTCGAAGAGAAGAGGCCTGTGTCCCAACAGTGGGAGCATCGTAGGCTGATTATACACATAATATAAGTTAACTATATCTTCTTGATGCTACCAGAGAAGGAGACCGGCCGGTCAATTCTGTAAAAAATCTCACCGTGAAAACTTAGGAGAAGTGAGCTTGACGTGAGCTGTCATCCCACCAGCAGTGCGATTCTGTAACCATCTCACCGTGAAAAGTTAGGTGAAGTGAGCGTGGAGTGAGCTGTCATTCCAACTAATGCTAGGGATTGACAGTAGGTATTGACAGCTCACTTCACCTAACTTTTCACGATGAGATTTCTACAGAATCGATCGGCTGCCGCTAGGGAATCTATCACTTCAAACACACTTCACCTAAGTTTACACGGTGATTTTTACAGAATAGCACTGCTGGTATGTCGAATGTCATAAATTAGATAATTCACTGACTTCCATGTTGGATGCAGCCGACTCCTTACCTAATGTGTTTGTAAGTGGCTTAATTACTCAATTGCCTTACTAGTTGAATTCATGATTAGCGCCTGGGAGCCGTTTTATATTTACTTTGTAACTCAATGTTGGTTTTCCCAACAGACTACAAGCACTAGGAAAAAACATGACTAGTTAAATAAAAATGAGTTACAATAAGTTATGACTTAGCACACGGGGTTGACGACATGTGGGACGTAGGTTCTACAATTGTTGTACCGATAATCGTTGCAGTATATAACCTAATAACGGAGAGCCTCGACCAAACCTCAGGAGGCTCTCATCTCTCATTGCGCGGCTGGGTCAAGGGCTTGATTCAGAAAGCAGTACTCCTGGACACAGCACGCATATTGAGGAGGTTCCTCTTTCGCTCTAGCCCTGGCCCTGGCAGCTGGAACCCTGTTCCTAATGCCGATGGGCCACTATTTTTTATATTTTTAAATGTTTTTAATATGTTTTTTTTATAAAAAATATTTAAAAATATAATGAATTATATGTAAATGTAATAAAGGAAAAGTAATAAGTTATAGCACACGAAGTTGTTGACATGTGGAATTTCATTGCGCCGATTTTCGTAACGGCCAATGGCCTGATGGCCGAAAGCCTCGATCAGCATCTCTTGAGGCTCTCGTTAGGCGGTTTGATCAAGGGTTTGTCGCGTGTCTTAGAGTGCCTCATTATCAAGGGTGGTTAATTTCATGCCAATTTTTACGCTATTTTTTTTTTTTAATTTACACTTTTATATTCTTATTAAAATTGTTTATTTTATTCTTTTAACAGACAGATAACAACTTGTATTATTTAATGTGATATGATAACCTAATCACCACCACATACCAAGGTTTTTTGTCCATAGAGAGACTGGCAGGCATTGGTTTCTGCAGGGGTTTTTACTTATTTATTACAATAGGGAAAACAAACATTATAATAGTGTACATAGGTTACCACGCATAGTGGTCCACTTGAAGGACTAAGGGCCAATTTTTTTATCCGTAGTTAAACTGAACGAAGTGTTAAAAAAGTAAGTAATGGTTAATTTTTTGCAAAATGTGTTTTTTGATCCATTTTGAGTTTATCTAATGATATAATATCCTTGCTAATGGTCAAATAATTAACTATTAGTTAAAAAAATTGAATAGAATAGAATAGAATATTTTTAATTCAGACCAGAGTCCATAGGGTTAGTAACAATTTTAACTTAAATTCTAGTGTTAGTAGGTTACAGACACATAAAGGTATATAATAAAATTTCGGCATGGAGCCGCATCCACCTCCGCAACATCGGGGAATCCCACCGATCTACGAATACACTGAGAATACTGTTGGTGCCGCCACGAACACGAGACATCAGGGATGCACATCTGTTCCTAATAATAGCGGCAAAACCATCAATATTATTATCAGCAAACATCCCGGACGCACTACATCGCCACGGCAGCCGCAGCAGCACTCTCAGTGCATTATTATATTGAACGCGTAGGTCGCTGTATGCCCTCTGAATGAAGCTGACCCACAGGCCAGAAACCGGCCGGAAATAACCATTAGATAAGCTAAAAATGGATCAAAAACACATTAATCGCTAGCATAGCTATTAATCTCTTATATTACAAACATCTATGGAACCTTCGGAGACAACTGCTAATTCTTTAAAGTTTTAATTATATTGTTTTTAAATGTATTCTTATTGAGGAGTAGTATGTCAATGTCATTAAATTGCTTGTTGTACGTATCAACCAAGCGTTGTAGAGGAGAACTATACCAGAATTAGTCTTACAAAGGCTGGTAGCAAATTTCTTCTTTCACAGTTTGCGAAATCTCTCAGTCAGCCCCTCCTTCAGTCTTCGTAACCGGCTAACCTTTTTGCCATGGCATAAAACTCAAAAACTGAAAACATTTATTTCAAATAAACCAATTATACTACAGGCATATTAGAATTCACGCATCTAGCGGAATCATGCGGCCTTCACAAGGTCATCGGTCCACCTTGTGGGAGGCCTTCCGACGCATGAAGAACAGAACCGGTCGAAGTGGCGGCGCTTGGTGGAGGCCTACGTCCAGCGGTGGATTTCTTTCATCTGAAATAATAATGATGATGAATGAGTTTTGTCGATCAGTCAGAGAGATGAAGCTAGTGCCCACCGCCACTAGTGCGTAGTTGTCCATCCCAAAGCGTGGTAACACGTGGTAACGTTAATGCTGTAGGTACACATAGCTCGCATTCATGACAGATCAGGAACGTCATACTGTCACCCCTTTATAGGACAAGTACCTCAGTCTGCCCCTCTACCCTACCTACATTATACAAAAAACCTAATGGGTCCAGCATCCCAGTCTGGTACATACTATTGATTAAAATTTCAGACATAACGGCGCCTGATGGTCCACAGACTAACACTGTGTCACAAGTAGATGAGACACGTCGTTCAAAACTCTGGATTTCGAAAGATAAATAAATATATAGATATTTATGTCGTGTCCCTATGTATTTTACTATTATTTTTATGTTGGCCTACGCTGTCCCACTCCTGGGCAAAGGCCTCCCTCCACCCCTTCCATCTTTCGCGAGAGCGCGCGTCCTCCTTCCAGTTTTGACGGAACCTATCCAGCTCGTCCCGTCATCTCCTACGTGACCTGCCGCGACCTCGCCTCACTGTCTCAGGGCACCAATTCTGTGGTATTTGGGCCCACAGTTTGTCCGCCATGCGGCCGGCATGTCCTGCCCAGTCCCATTTAAGTTGGGCAGCCTTTTGAGTCACGTCAGCTATCATCAAAATCAAGTCATTTAATGAAACTAGATTGAGAATCAGCACCTTTTGAATGTCAAAATTACATAAGACAATCCCCAAAACCCCTTCCTCCCCCTCGCCAATACCTAGTGCTTTAGCCGGGAAGAAGTGGCGCAACAAACTCCCCAGCAGTACAGCTGTCTGTTCAGTTAGAAGAACTTGATTCTATACCATAGTATGATAATTAGGTACCTAATTACCTATTCGCTGAATACTGGTATTCAGCTGCATCTGGTTAGACTGGAAGCTAACCACAACATAGTTGGTAAAGGCAGGCAGATAATGATGAATTAGCTACCTAAGTGCGAAATTTTGTTATTGATTTTTAGGGTTCCGTAGCCAAATGGCAAAAAAACGGAACCCTTATGGATTCGTCATGTCTGTCTGTCTGTCTGTCTGTCCGTCCGTATGTCACAGCCACTTTTTTCCGAAACTATAAGAACTATACTGTTGAAACTTGGTGTAAGTAGATGTATTTTGTAAACCGCATTAAGATTTTCACACAAAAATAGAAAAAAAAAACAATAAATTTTGGGGGTTCCCCATACTTAGAACTGAAACTCAAAAATTTTTTTTTCATCTAAACCCACACGTGGGGGTATCTATGGACAGGGCTTCAAAAATGATATTGAGGTTTCTAATACCATTTTTTTCTAAACTGAATAGTTTGCGCGAGAGACACTTCCAAAGTGATAAAATGTGTGTCCCCCCCTGTAACTTCTAAAATAAGAGAATGATACATTACCATGCAAACTTCCACCGAAAATTGGTTTGAACGAGATTTAGTAAGTAGTTTTTTTTTTAATACGTCATAAATCATAAACCGCTATTTGCTGCTACGGAACCCTTCATGGGCGAGTCCGACTCGCACTTGGCCGCTTTTTTTTAATTATAAACAACTCGTAAATAACTATATTATAGACATAATTGTCTATTATATATATTTTTTTTATATTAAAGACATTACATTATTAACTTGATATATACTTTTGTACAGACGCCAGCAGGTCAAGCTACCCGAAACTGTCAAATTTTCCCAATCAACCTTGAACCTTAATGCTTTAGCGATAAAGCTGAAAATCTATTAAAGAAATTTGACAGATTGTAGTAACTTGATGTGCTGGCGTCCGTACCTCACCAACTTACCTATGAGATGATTATAAATACAAGGTAGAAGGTGTAGCTTATGGTAATATTTTTTTTAGATAAGTACAGACGCCAGCAGGTCAAGCTACCCGAAACTGTCAAATTTTCCCAATCAACCTTGAACCTTAATGCTTTAGCGATAAAGTTGAAAATTTATTAAAGAAATTTGACAGATTGTAGTAACTTGATGTGCTGGCGTCCGTGCAATAATCAAGTTTTCATGTGACCATTCGTTTCCCTATTGATCATCATTCTGTGAAATCAAGCTCCGTTCCTAATTTGCATAATATTTTTCGCACCTTAATCATGTTTAATAATTAATTTAACCAAGTGTCTGTTAGAGAGCAGTGGTGGCCCAGTCATACGGCCGCGACTCATGTGTCAGGATTTGGAGGTCGTGGGTTCGAACCCAAGCAGGCGCTTTACTTTGTGTAAACTATTTCATCACCACTGCTCTCAAAACGGAAGGAAAACATCGTGAGCAAACCGGCATGTACTAGAACCAATAATTCTAAGACATGTGACATCGGCTATCCCGCACTGGGCCCGTGGGGTGGATTATGGCCCACTCCCTCTCTCAAAGAGCTGGCCTGTGTACCAGCAGTGAGAATATTATAGGCTAATGCTATTAGAGACAATTGTGATTTTGAGGATCGATTGACGTGGCCATCTACTGGGCCCAAGTATCTTATCTAAATATAAAGCCATCGCTTCGGAAAGAAGTTATTTTCATACACAAATCATTGTTAGTAGATCGCTCCTTCCTTATTTCCTCGTATATCACAATTACAAATTTCCTAGTACTTTGAGGAAAATCAGCTATTACGAATCCTGTCCTTGGGAAATACCTATACTCCACCGTGAGATAGTTAACGGTATAGACTCGTTCCGACAAACATATAATTAATTATTATTATATGTACAGACGCCAGCACATCAAGCTACTAAAATCTGTCAAGTTTCTTTAATAGATTTTCAACTTTATCGCTAAAACATTAAGGTTCAAGGTTGATTGGGAAAATGTGACAGTTTCGGGTAGCTTGACCTGCTGGACAAGAAACAGGAAGAGGATAAAAACGTATTCTATCATCTTTTATAACCTTTTACCCTTTTATCATCATCATCCACAGCCCGATTTCACCTACTGTTGGGCATAAACCTCTCATTTCTTGTGCCAATCACCACGCTCCCGTGCCAGCCTCACCCAGGTTTTCCCCACATGGCAACAATGTCTTCTACCCATTGTAACTTGTAACCTATACTATTGTTAAAAATGAAATAGATTATTCGGTATGTACCTAATTAGTTTATTATGGTTTATCCTTACAGTGTCATACTTTTAGTAACAATCACATTAATAATTATTACAACAATGCGATTTTAAAAAAATAAATAAATTCGAAAATTATTTATCAACTATCAACGGGTTTATCTATAAATAACTAAACAAAATATATGTGTTTTCCGGTCTTATATGGAGCTTGTTTTGGTGGTGAGATGACCATTATATATGTCGATATGATATTATATATGACACAGTATTTCACATACTGAAGATGCCTCTCTGCCATACCTCGCAATCGCAGTTTAGCTCGCTGTCGCTACCTCGATGTCACCTCCGTGTAAAACCAATGAATGCTAATAGATACGCACGCACCTGGCGCCGAAGGATGCCTCACTGCTATACCTCGCGGGATGCTTGGGGGTTCATCTCGATGCCAACGTGAAAGCAAAATATTTTGTTTTTACATTGCGGTCGACGGCAAGCATGATTGGTCAAATCGGTTTAACTTTTTCTTCTGGAGTAGGTAGAGTACAGCACAAACACAGGACTGAGCAATTGAGCTCTCAGGTGCGACTGAACCGACGTGTTCGCACCGCCATCTATGTAGCAGTAGCGAGTATCGCGACCGCGATCGCGAGCGTCTTCGGCATGTATGATGTAATTTCCTTTGATCAATAGACTGAGGCTTTCTTACATTGTCACTAGAAACTAACTGTTTGTTGGTGACTTTTGGTATTCCTTGTTTCATATTGGGTAAATGTTTATCTTACAAAACATTAGACTAAGGGCTGTTTTTTTCAATCGATAGATAATTATTATTTGTAGAATAATATTGACGCGTTAGACCAGATAATTAATTTGAAAGATAATTTTGATTTGGAATTTTTGACAGTTCTTCCATACAAAATCTGTCAGACGTTAATATTTTATTCTACAAATAAAAATAATCTTTCGATTGAAAAATAAGCCCTAAGCATAGGTGCTTAGGGCTTATTTTGGTTATTATGGTTACAGAATCGCACTGCAGATCCCTAGATCTGCAGTGCGATTCTGCAGTGCGATTCTGTAACCATCTCACCGTGAAAACGTGAGTGAGGTGTCATTCCAACTAATGCTAGGGATTGGCACTATTGACAGCTCACTCTAAGCTCACTTCACCCAACTTTTCACGGTGAGATTTTTACAGAATCGATCGGCAGTAATAAATCCAAGAAACTTGGCAACATGTACATTCTCCAGAACAAATCACTTTCACATTTTTTTTTTCTACAATTTTTCTACCTATGGAACATTCCACACTTTTAAAGCTTCGATCATCCAACAAACCTAATTAGGAATTCTAAAAAAACACAGAAGACTTGATAACTCAGCAGCCTCTCAGAGGTTTCACCAATACTTGACCTACTATCCTATCTGAGTTCATGAATAGTCTTTGGCAAACCGCCATAGAGCCCCCGTCTCGTAAGGGTAGTAGAAGCAGTCACACAGTAACTACCGAACATCTTAGTAGGCAAGCTTATAGGAAAGGTACGTGCTATAAATATGTATTTATATTCTGTGAAGTTCTTTAATCAATTATGTAATCTGTGTTCATTAATTTTCGTGTACTTTTTAGTTGTTTTGTGGCGTCTTGTGTGTTTTATGTATAACTAGCTGTGCCCTGCGGTTTCACCCGCATAAGTTTCCATCCCGGGGGCATATCGGGATAAAAAGTATCCTATATGTTAATCCTGGTTATAAACTATCTGTGTGCCAAATTTCATCGAAATCCGTTTAGTACTTTTTGCGTGAAAGAGTAACAAACAACCATTCATCCATCCATCCTTACAAACTTTCGCATTTATAATATTATTAGTAGGAAGTTAGGTGAGATATTTGGGTTACGGTGGGTTTATATAGTTCTAAGTATATATTGAGATAGTGCTGGTGACTAAATGATGTTAATTTTGTAGACTAAGCCGCAATAGCTAAACGGCTGAAAGTTTGATTGTCGAGCTCGGTCGGGAGTTCGATAGTCAGCCGTGTTTAAATTTTAGTTTTGGTTCAAATTAAGTAGAAGGAAGTGCTAATTAATATAGCTTGCTAGATCTTATTAGCAAGCTGAATCATCAGAAAATGAGTAGAGGCGCGCCAATCAATTTGCCTAGCCTTTTCCCAACTATGATGGGGTCGGCTTCCAGTGTAACCGGATACCGCTGAATACCAGTATTGTACATGGAGCGACTGCCTATGTAACCCCCACAACCCAGTTACTGGGCAAGGGTAAGACTGGTTGTCAGACTTTCGGGCTTCTGACGACCCGTAACGACTGTCAAAGATCCACGATTGATAGCCGGGACCAACGGCTTAACGTGCTTTCCGAGGCACGAGGTCTCGGTATGTAATGGATGGTATAAATAAATGCAGTACCTCCATCAATTACCTCGAGGATTTATTATAAAGGAGTGCACCAAACAAATACTTACCTACTCTTAAAGTGCGCTATGGGATTTTCAACTTTCGGCGCTAAGCCGAGCGTTGTAAGTCCAACAGCGCGTTTTTATTTAGGCATTATTTTAGGTGTCGCCTAGTGTTAGTGAAAACCGACATTATTTTAAAAGTGTTTTTTGTGTGCATGTTTTATTGTAAAAACTCCATTAATAAATAAACTCTAGTTCCTAACAATTCCTCGTGTTAATTAAAGCTGGATGCCATGCATACTGGTTTACCTTGGCATTTAATTGAAACTCAGGTCGCTAGATTACAAAAATGGACTTGAACTTTAGATATAGACTACGTAGGTATAAATAAAACACTATTAGCGACTGCCGGCTGCGACATTTTTGAATACTGTTACATAATTCTCATGTTTATGTATGTTTATAACATCGAAATAAACAGCAGTACTATTGTTGAGAGTTCCGTGTTTTTGCTCGTGAATCGTGCGATTTTCATGGATGAGTTAACTTGTAATAATTACTAAATAAATATACATATATAAGTATTATAAATTACGACCCGTACCGTGACCGCACACTCAACGGATTCTGATGCGGTTTTCACCAGAGCTTAAATTTTTTTTCCGGAAGTTTTAGCCTTTAAATTATAAAGGCTCCCGCAGACATGTGCGACGCGACCCTAGTAGAACAATTCCAAAATCGCATCGCACTGTCGCGTCGCGCTCTGCGAGCCTTTATATACTCCAAACCACGGTTCACCAAGTAGTTTAATTCCAATATAGTCTTAATATATTCATATTAGACTTCATCATCATCATCATCATTTCAGCCGAAAGATGTCCACTGCTGGACATAGGCCTCCCCCAAGTACCTCCACTTGGACGGGTTCTGTGCTTCTCGCATTCAACGGGTTCCTGCGGCTATTATCGGATATTAGTCTTCCCTACATATAAAGAAATCTGGATGATTGCCAAGTCATAAAGATCGATGCGGTCCACACATAAAAACACTATATAAAAAAACGAAGTTCGTTATACGATAAATCCTGTGCCTGCCCTTTCTAAGACAGCAATGCTGTTTAGTGGCAACTATAACGCTAGCATTTCTCAAACATTAATAACTGTAGTTTCAGGACAAAATGGGCCTCCCTGAGCTGACAACATGTTGCTTCGTGTTCGACCTGAAGACTGGCTGCATTATAATGGGAAGCATCAATGCGGTGAGTTTGCTATATTGTTTTTATTAGGCGCGTATTAAGCTTCGGCCATACCTGAGCGTCAAGTACTCGGGACGCGGGACACGAATTGGGAGCGTCAACAACGTGAAACTAAACGTGAACACCTGCGCGACTACAGCGGTCGCATAGGTGTGCAAGGTGCCATGAGCAGCGTCCGCCGCGCGATTGACACTCCTGCTTCGCAGTCGCTTTGGTCGCGCAGGTTTGGCCGAAGCTTTATTCGAAGTAAAAGTTATTATTAAAAGCCTGTGATGTCCAACTGCAAGGCAAAGGCCTCCCTACTATCTCCTCTTTCCACATCTCTGTATGTAAAGCTGCTGAGGACCAGTTCTTCCTTCGTTCCAGTTCTCCATATTAAAAGTACCGATATGATAATAATTGTAATTTTTATTAAACCGAATGAGCTACTCGTACATCTGTGAAGTATGGCCCTGTTGATATTTCATGGAATACTAATTCAATAGGGCTATATGAACTTAGTGGTTTGTATTGATGATTTTAATGTATAAAATTCTGTAAATATATATTTGTTACGCTCGCGAATCATATTTTGTTCAATATACAACCTGAAACTGTCCTGCAAATTACAAAAAGATGTAAGAAAATTTGAATTTCGCGGGCTAGCCTGTCGCACCCCCGTAACTTAAACCCTTTCCTCCCTAGCTATAGTAGCTATTGGCGCCGATTCCCTTGTTCACAAACTAAACTAAATTTAAGTTCAGTGCATCTTTTTCTTTCTATTTCATTAAGAAAAGGACAGAAGATAAATATTAGTTTAATCCTGTCAAATACTCCATAGACAAGTTAGACGTGATTAGAAATATGGCTACTAAAAATATGTCAATTTACGCCAGGCGCTGGCTAATTTGACAGAACTAAACTAATATTTCTTCTATCCTTTTCTTAATGAAATAGAAAGAAAAAAATGCACTGAACCTAATCTTAGTTTATTTTGTGAACAAGAGAATCGGCGCCATTATTTGGATGAATTGTTCTCATAAAGTGCGTGCCGATACGAGACATTTAGAAAGCACTTAGGAAGAGGGATGGGAACGCATGTAGGTGTATACCCAAAAGATTGATGAATATAAACCACAACATTAAAGTTATTAAAACAGAATTATGTATACAGGGTGGCAGGGACACCAACACGCAAACTGTAACCATGAATTCAGCACGTGATTCTAAAACCCCTAGCGTAGATTATTTTCGTCGGTAATAAAAAAAAAAATCTGCAGTTTCATTGAAAAATAGTCTTAATGCATAGAACAGATTGTTTTCTTAATAACCGACTAAAAATAACAACAAGGGCTTCAGAATCATGTACTGATTCCATGGTAACAGGTGGCGCGTCCATGTCCCCGCCAGCTTTTATGTTAAACCACATCCTAAGCAAATATATAATACCACAGAAACGATGGACGGATTGTGTGAGGGATGATATGAAAGAAAAGGAAGTGAATCATAGAATAAGAGCTGACAAGGGAGAACGGAAGAAAAACCGTGTTGCGCCGACCCCAAGTAACATGGGACACAGGCAAGAATAAGACGAAGACTCAGGAACTAAAGATCCCATCACTTGAAATGTACAGTCACCAAAAGAGATAAGTAACTAGGGTCGTCGGATAAAGTTGAAATTTAAACGAAACCGATGGATGTTTTCGAATGAAACTCACTTTGATAAATTAACTGTGTGTCTTCTATTAATTAAATCAAATTTTGTTCGAAAACATCTATCGGTTTCTTAATAAACTTCAACTATATCCGACGAGCCTGGTTACTGATCTCCTTTGGTGACCGTACCTATGTTTTTAGCTTTCTTTTCCTTTCCGCAGGTGATGTCCTTCTCGCTCCTATCCCTGATGATAGTGTTGGCAGCAGAAGTAGGAGCCATTGACGCCTCGGTGGAGTATTCCGGTGACGTAGAGATGCAAGCTGGCATCACGGGGCTGTATGCCATGTCCATCATACTGGTGTTCATGTTCCTCATCAAGTTTCTATTTGATGTCGTCTTCGTGTATGGAGTTACGACGGTAAGATTTTGAATATGTCGCAGCCACTGCCCATGTGGGTAGGCAGAAACTACAGAACAGCGGCTGACGCGCGGAGTATACGTGACTTAAATTCAAACGATTTTAAAATTGAAACTGCTCGTTTTGCACATAAAATTATTGAATTACTTTGATTTAAAACTTAATTCATATCGATGGGTGATGTTAATTTTATTGTGCCCTAGCACAATAAAATTAACATCACCCAACAACCTGCAAGCAGGCAGGTACCTTTTGTGTAATTTTCTTTGGATTTTGTCATTGGGGTTTAAATGTAAAAAAAAAATCAAAGAGAGGTTAGTTAACTAGAACTTAGCTGAATGTCCGTAAACTAGGAGGAGCAACTTCGCAGGATGGCTGGCCATGCACTTGGCCTTCAGTAGAGTACACCAATCACCTCCTGTAGCGTGCAGACAATAGGACACGCTAGACACTATTGTTAACTGCTTGCCCCATTGTTTGTGTAATATTTATACATTAATAACAAAATTAATATTTTTTTCCACTATCAGGAGCGGCCCGCGATCATCAAGGCGTACATGATCATGTGGATTGTGTTTTTCCTCCTCTCCATGTTCATCTTCTTCCTCAATTCTCCAAACATCAACGCAGGAACTATTTGTACCGAAGTCATTTATATTGGTCAGTAATACGATTATGCTTCTCTAGCTCTTAAGTCTGAGGTCTGACCGATTTTCAAATATGTCAATTATTATCTTGAAATAGACTTCAGGGTAATAATTAATATTTCGGTCAATTAAAAATAATACACAATTAATTACAAGGGCGAGGGTTGAGACTACCCTTATTAAAATGCATCACTAAAAATGCTTTTCTGCAGATCGCTGCCCAGAGTAAACGTTCGGGCGCTTATTTTATGAAATATAATCAAAAAATGATCTGTGTCTCACTACTCCTACAGTCATAACAAACAACAGGACCGATGGCTGAATGTAATTTAGCCTAAACGGTCAGGTGATAGGTCAGAATTAAGAATGTGTCATGCAACTCATGCGCCTGTCATTTTAGTTACCAAGATTCAATCAAGCAATGCTGCTCGACGGTATAAATAGGTACGTTCTCTATACATAATTGCTAAAGTTTGTTTTTTTTTTTTTTAGGTCACAACGTATACACAATCTTGCTGTGCCACAGTTTCTACAAGCAACTCAACAGCAGAGAAGAAGTTTAAACTGTTTCTTATACTAGCCGGCTGTCTGTGCGGCGGCTACACAGCTATACTGAGTTTACGATTTAGTTTACAAGCATGTAAACAAACGTGTTTTTGGAAAAGCAATTTTAAAACCCACACATAAAGTTCGGTTTGCGCTACAACTGCAATCAAACATTTTTATGACTTTTTCTACATAATTTACATTACGATAAAATTGAGATTTGTTTAAGTGGAAATATCATCAATTAGGAACGTGGACTTGTTTATGCTACACGGTGAGAAACATAGCCTGTACGAGTGAGAAATTATCATCTACGACGTGGCACCAAGCGTCAGTGTGGCCATTGCAATAGAAAAACCATGCGTTGGATCCGCTAGGTGAATGTCACTTAGCATGGTGCGTAACACCCAGCTAGGCCCTAAATCATTATGATCACTCAATAATTCCTTACTCGAAACCACGTCAATTCCTTAGTTAATCACGCCAACCTCGCGTTCATTTCGCACAGTTTCGTTCATTGTGTCATAGTGAATACGGCCCCAGATGTGGCTTCGACCTTGTGAAACTGTAACTTTATTTATCTGTGGTAAAAAAAAGTTCACGTTCAAATCTTCATGGATATCCTAAGTCTGAGGAGAAGACGGAGGGTTATGTTCGACTCCTACCGACTAAAACCCCACGGTTCCAACCACTGCCATCAGTCCAGTGCACTGAAACACCGAAATGCCAAAAATTTTAGCGCTGTCAAAATATTATAGAATAAATTAGAATAGAATACTCTATATTAGGTACACCATACAAATTACAGACATAAATATATAAATTTTCCAAAGGTTGACACAATGGGTGGTTTTATCGCTAAGCGCGATCTTTTAAAGACAACCTTTGGATGAATTAAAAAGGGGAAGGAGAGACAAATACTGTAGGTAGTCTGTGGTGTACCATTTACATAATACAATAAATACATACATAAAGTATTTATTTATTTATTTATTTTATTATTTATGTACACACAGTAAAACACATATGGATAAGACATTTAAAATATGAGTACAAAGGTACTGCTTATTTCTTAAGAAATTTCTTCCAGCAGACCTGCGAAAGGAGAAGTAAAAAAGAAATGTAGACAATAGTGTGTGAGAACAAGAAGAGAAAAATATGAATATGTGAAGTCTAAAACTAAAATATAAATATACCTACACATATAATGCAAAAAAATAAATAAATACATAATTATACTTAAATAAATACATAAACCAAAAATATATAAACGTATATATATATATAAAAATACTCACGGTATAGAGGAAAGGTAATGCTCTTTTAGTCGACGTTTAAATAGAGAAATAGTTTGCAAATCACGAATGCTAGGCGGAAGTGAGTTCCACAATCTTACAGCATGGACAGAGAAGGAATAAGAGTAGTAGCTCGTTTTATGAGGATGAGATTTAAGTATAGATCTTAGGTGAGATCTACATGGTGCACCGCTAGAGCGAGCGTAAGAAAAACGCTCACGCAGGTAGGAAGGATAAGACGGGTTGTGTAAGATGTTGAAGAGTAGACATAAAATCCGAGTGTTCCTACGAAGGCGGATTGGGAGCCACTTGAGTTCCTTGCGAAGGTGTGAAACATGGTCATACTTTCGAAGACCGAAAACAAAGCGAATGCACAGGTTTTGCAAGCGCTCAAGCTTGTTTAATAGCTCCTCAGTAGCATCCAGGTAGCAGGCGTCGGCATAATCTATGATCGGCTGAATAAGTGTTTGTGCCAAAGAAATTTTAGTCTTCAAGGGCAGAAGACCCTGGAGGCATCTCAGCGAATGAAATGAGAAATGTACCTTTCGGCTGACCTCATTGACCTGAGCACGCCACGAAAGATTGGAGTCAATAACTACTCCCAGATCTTTAGCGGTTTCAGTATACTCAATGCGAACACCGTCGAGATATAAAGGCATGAGAGATGTAACATCAGCCACATTGCGAACGAATCTACTGCCGATGATCATAGCCTGGGATTTACTTGGGTTAATTTGCAAACCAAATGACTTAGCCCAAACGCTGACGCAAGCCAGGTCATGATTCACTGCAGCAATTGCAGAACCCGCGTTAGCTACAGTGAAATCTCGATAAAGCTGCAAGTCATCTGCATAGAGATGGAAACTAGAGGAGATTACAGTATGTTATACTAATCTAAATAAATATAATTATATATAACGGAGGAGGAACTTCCGTAGTGTTTTTGTGATTGTTGACTTCATGATGATTCTCATGTTTGGGTCTTCGAAATAAAACTTCACGAGTATTTGGTAAGCTTCGGGCAGCGTAATGACGTCCCAGAGAGGTTCGTACTGTACGACGGCTTGAGCACGAATGACCGAGCTCCAATAGTGCAGCCGTATTTATTAAGGGCTTGGCGTACGTGCACGTTTTTAGGTTCGTAGATCAATGCTAGTAAGGTTAGTAGATTCTCGGCGATTTTATTGTAGGGTTCTCGGAGGTTCTCGTAGAGTTTTCGGAGGTTCTCGTAGAGTTATCGGAGGTTCTCGTAGAGTTATCGGAGGTTCTCGTAGAGTTCTCGGAAGTTCTCGTAGAGTTCTTGGAGGTTCTCGGAGGTTCTCGTAGAGTTCTCGGAGGTTCTCGTAGATTTACTAAAGGTTCTCGTCAGGTTATTTGGAATGATTGAAGAAGCGAAGTCACCCACAACGGTTCTTCCGTATGGATGTTGCAAATGAGACGAGCTCAGGAACAGTGTTTGCCCTGGCATTCAATAGTTCGATATAGTTCGATACGCAGGTGCGCGTCGTTTATGCATCCGATAACTGCCTCCACAGCGTGTTCGTCTCCCAGTTTGTCTTTGGTAACTCTTAGCCACAAGATCCAAGCACGTAACAAGAACTCCGCAATGTCGTTTGTTGAGTCGTAAACATGTTCTCTAAACATGATGGTGTCCCGATATCTATTTTCGGGTTCAAACGTGGTGATGAGGTTTTTCCGCAACTCTTCCCACGTTGTAGTAGTGACCATCCAATCATCAATCCACATTTTTGCACGTCTCTTCAACAAGCTGCAGACTTTCATGCGTAAATCGAAATTATTCAGCTTGTACGCTACAATCGCTTGATCTATATGCTGGCCCCATTCTCGTACACCGACGTGGGTGTCCGGATCCTAGACGTCTATCCGTAGACGTCCTTGATCCTTATTTTTGGTTCGGTATGACAAGCGCTCGCGACATTTTCTGCATCGTCTTCATCATTTGCATCAGGAATTGTGGTGGTATCCCTCCCATCTGCATTCCATAGTGAGGGTACGCTTGCAGTTTTGATTGTGGTACTGCTTCCAATGATTTATTGTTAACCAGCACAGGTTCCTGCTGCCGGGTGTTGGTTGTTTCCAGTTGATCAGGTGGTGAACGAACTGATGAGGAAGCGGCTTTTGTTGGAGATCCCACTTCTGATAACGGAGGAGGAACTTCCGTAGTGTTTTTGTGATTGTTGACTTCACGATGATTGCTCATGTTTGGGTCTTCGGAATAAAGTTTTACGAGTATTTGGTAGGCTTCGTATATTCAACGGGAAGCGTAATGTCGTCTCAGAGAGGTGCGTACTGTACGACGGCTTGAGCACGAATGACCGAGCTCCTCTTTTTTATAATTGGCATCTCGTAGTTGACCTAAAGAGGTCGTGACTGCTTAACCGAGCCATCATGAGGTTGCCTTAAGTAAACTTAAAGCCTCCACCGAGCTCCGATAGTGCAGCCGTATTTATTAAGGGCTCGGCGTATGTGCACGTTTTTAGGTTAAGTATTGAAATTACAATGGCAGAAATAATGACATGACATGCTGTTTGAGGTTACTTTCACATCATAGATAAACTCAAAGTAATCAATTGATGATATATGAACTAATTTTAGAACATGTTGGTGAACTGTTGTATTTGCGCCGATATTTAAATATAATAATAAACATGAAACAGGAGCAAAGAAAATATAATGATGATGTTTAAGGAAAGAGGAAGTGCTTTATATATTTTTTTCAGTTTTAACGAGTGCTATGAAACCCTTGGTAAATGTTAAACCTAAGTCTTAATGAATTTAATGCCAGTCAATGAGCCAAATTATGTGTCAAATTATAAACCTAAGATATTGAAGATTAGTTAAGAATAACTCGTTTATTATCGCAAATAATATTTTATTATTATTATTACAAAAAGATTTACGTATATAATGCTAGTCAAAAAATTTGATAATTGTTGTTACTTACTGTATGTCTATTTAAAAAATAATATAATACTGTTATAAAGTTTACATAGAAAGTGTTTTCTTTCCATACGTTTGTACATAAGGTATAATCGACAGATTTTAGCTATAGCTAGATTATACCTACCTAGTCACCGGGAATAAAAGTAATTTATAAAGATCGATACAAGGTAAAGATAACGGTTCGTATACTAATAGTTACGGATCGAAAGACTATACCCTGTCCATTATGTTAACCGTTTTTTGACAGCTGTCTTAGTACGTACAGTCACCAAAGGAGGTAAGTAACCAGGTTCGTTGGATATAATTGAAGTTTAGTTAGAAACCGATGGATGTTTTCGAATGGAATTTATTTCAATAATTTTTTATCCGAAAACATCAATCCTTTTCTTAGTAAACTCCAGCTATATCCGACGACCCTGGTTACTTATCTCCTTTGGTGACAGTACATATTCCAGATTACGTAAAAGTTAACTTTAAAATGGGTAATAATGCAAATAATTATATAAACTGTCTAATCTCATTGAATTATCATATTTATGACTTCTTAGAGACATTATAATACCGTACGTGTATCAGTTTTGACAAAAAACATATAATTGCTCACTAGAGTCCGTTTCCCGAAAGAAGTCCTGCGGCAATAAGTGACTAATTATTATTATATAGTTAGCAACATTCCAACAACAACTCTCCTACCCCAGACACCTTTCTTTATTTAAGAATGTGCATTTTATTAACCAATAAGCCTGCTACTCGTATATGATGTCGAGATAAATAAATAAATCAATATTCCACGACAGTGGCGCCGCGTCTACGAGACTTTTGTGAAACGGACTTTAGTAGTTCTAGTAGTTCGAACTGTCAAAAAACGGGTAACCTAGAGGACAGAGTATAAAAGCGTTTGTCCATGTCCTCCGTCTACGAGACGTCAACGAGAAACGAGATTATTTGATTTGACGAACGTGCAATAGACACGCGGCCATAGTAAATGTAGTACAGTTCGGTCACAGTTATTTTACCTCTGACAGCAGCAACCTCACAGCAACCTTAATAGAACAAGAACAAAGATCACAATGATTTTGACGGACTTATCAGTGGCAGCAACCCAACAGCAGCCTTATTTGTATGAGAATAAAGATCATTGTGATTTGAACAGTGATGCAAAATCATAGGTTAAATAATTGTGATAAGGCTGTATCGCTACTTCAGCGCTGTTTTCTCGTGCTCGTGGACGTCCTGTTGATATGGCCTTGGACAAATGACGTGACAGATCTGATTGATCATTTTGACGGATTGCTATTGTCGTAAGTGAAAATACATAATACAAATGGTGAATCGTTACTTTTATCGATCGTAGGCACGACGACATATCAAATTATACACTTCCAGTATAAGCTGACTTCTTTCTACGAAAAGCCTATATAAAGCGAGGCCAGCTAAAACTGGAAATGTATAGTTTGACGTGTCGTCGTGTTTACATATCGTCACCTTAGAGTGAAAACCTCGGGAATTCATTTTTGCTCCAATTTATTTTATTGCGTTTTTAGGAAGAAAACCTCGCAACGCACATCCTGATCTGACTCATTGGTTCATTCGATAGTCATAGCGCCATCTATGACAGTAAATCAGAACCTCATAAATATTCGCATCATCATAAAATTAGACGTTTATATAAAAATTAATTTACACTTTAATTCATAAGTACTTCTGTAGCGTTGATAAGGCATTAGCTATTGAATTTTTTACTTAAGAGATTAAGGAATTACCATACTTACCGACGCGGAGTCGGTTTGAACTGTACACAAAATATTGTTTTTTCTTCTACTTGAAAGTTACCTCTTTTACACTTACGAGGTTTTCACTCTAAGGCGTCGATATTACGAATTGTATTCTTGACGTACTATCGCCAAAACCTCTGACCATTCTGAAAACAAAATCCCGTGCACATGATGACCACAGCTGCGTACGTAAGTAAAACAAAAGAGGATCCTTTTTAGGTCGACTAATAATATGCGCTGCAAGCAGGAATAGTCCTTACGGGTGGTCAGATATTAGATATTGGCGATAGTACCTATTCATTTTCACGCAGAGCACCTTTTCAGAATTTAGACTTATACAAAATCTTAGAAGTAAGTATTATTATTAATATTAAGTCCTTAACTTTAATTATATCTAAACGATACAGATAGATTATATACTTTGGTCAGTACAAAAATATAAGTACAATTTCATCTTAATACTACGTTTGTCTTCAAGTTAACAAAGGCATTCAATTTTTGGTATCTATTCTGACCCGTTTCACTGAGTTAAGTTATCTCCCAGATAATCTAAAATAACTGAAACTGGGAGGGTGTAAAACAGGCCATAGAAAAAAACTTATAAAAAATAGAACCTAATCGATTTGGTCGGTTTTTTTTTTCTTAATGATATCTATATAATCTTTTGGTATATCTTTTGTCTTATGTCTATTGGAAGGTGGGAAAATCCCATTTAGAATCCAGCTTTAAAGAAGGCTCCGCCAGATTTTGGAACAGTTTGGCTTACAAACTTGTATACTCTATAAATTCTATAAGTTCTAGCTAAAAGTGAAATAATAAAAGAAGATGAAGTAATATTTACGTCCGGATACCTTCTGTTCTTGTCTGTTGTTCTGTAACCATGAATCCAGCACATGATTCTAGACCGTAGCGTAGAAATTTTTGTTGGTTATTTTTATTAGCCTGAGATGTCCCACTGCAGAGCAAAAGCCTCACTACTCTCTTTCCACTTCTCTCTGGTCAAAGCTGCTGAGGACCAGTTCTTGTTGAAAGACTCCAGTACAGTTTCGTTGGTTAATATTACTTTAATTACGCGCGCGCGCTTTATTTCTACGCAAGGGGTTTAGATTTCAGCGGGATTGTCCGAAAGGGTTACCGCTACCCCGGAACATAAAGGGCGAAGGAAGGAACATGGGTGGGTTTTAGTCAGTAAGTCTGACACTCCCTTCCGCTCCACCCAGAGCGGGAGGGGTCATTTGATGATTTGCCATCCCGAAAAAAAAAAAAAAAAAAGGGGTTCAGATTCATGTACTGAATCTCATGGTGACCAGTTGCGCATCGATATCCCTGACATCCTATATACTCGGACACATACAGTTGATAGCCAAAATAATAACAAATCTTAGTACAATATTTTGGGCATCTGCTGCCGCTTCACATGTGGCAATATATACTACTCAAAACAAAATAAGGGCCATTTGTACATTTACATTTTAAACTAACTGAATGTTGACCCACGTTATGATAACTCATTTCTATGAGTTGTGTTATGATCTTAAGTGGTTGAGGAACGATAACAGTGAAGTATGGGCAATATTGTGGTCGAGGGTACGATTTGACTGATATTTTATCCCGCACCTTTTCAAGTGGGTAGTTTTGTTTAATTTTTGTGTTTTTTTCAATCAGTTTAACTTCAGTTCGCTGTGTGTTACGGTTGTTTTTTGAAGTTAAGCGTGTAAATCGATCGTTTAACTGCACAATGCCAAGAATTTGACACCATATGGACAACGCTACTGCTATTAGAGCCGTAGCAATGATTGAGGGTGGTCAATCGCAACGTTCCGTGTCTCTGCAGTTAGGATATTCACGAAGGACTGTTCAAAACTTGTGGAACCGGTACCAGGAGACCGGTAGTGTGTCTCGGCGTCGTGGCTCGGGAAGAGTACGTGCTACCACTACCAGCGAGGATCGGTACATTCGACTTTGTGCAAGACGTGAACGAACTGTTACAGCGCGCACTCTGCAAAATCGTCTACGCAGGACTAAGGTACAACTGTCAGTGACCAAACTATTCACAATCGCTTGCACGAAGACCTGCAACGTTCAAGAAGGCGAGTAATTCAAACACTGAACGGGAGCCAGCGTGCAAACCGTTTAAGATTTGCGCGTCAATATCTTAAATGGGGGATGGAGGAATGGCGTAACGTGCTCTTCACGGATGCGTGCAAGGTGAAATTTTCTAGTGACGATCGACGTGTCAGAGTGCGGAGAAGAAGCGGTGGATTATTTTCTGATCCTTGCATACACGAACGTGACAGATTTGGTGGTCCCAATGCCATGGTCTGGGGCGGAATCAGCTTACAAGGCAAAACTGGGCTGGTTTTTCTGAACGAGGGGTACAGTAACAGCACAAAGTTACATCGAACATGTTGTGTTATATCGTTTTCACAACGAGCAGACGACGTCTTCATCCTAATGCAGGATAATGCACGAGCACACACAGCCCGAGCGACCATGTCTGTCTTAGAGGAAGCCAATATTCAGGTTTTGCCATGGCCTGCCAACAGCCCCGACCTAAATCCAAACACCTTTGGGACCAGCTGAAATGGCGAGTCAGAACAGCTCAAGAGGATGTACACACCCAGCGCCGGTTGATTGACCTCCTGAAAGGGTGTTGGGAGGAGATTCCTGACGAGAACATCAGACACTTTATTGAGAGCATGCCTTCGAGGCTTCGAGAGTGTGTTTTAAAAAGGGGAGGACATACTCGTTACTAACCCCATAAAAAACAACTGTACATTTTGTGATTTTGAGACTGAACTTTAACTTTAAAGTTTATTAAATACTCGTAAATATGGCGAAACCTAAAAATTATGACTATGTCGTTAATTTTTTATTTAATCTTATTAAAATTAATTTTATTTGATGAAAAAATAGTTGTTCATTTAATTTAAACACCCCCAGCATCGTAAGCTTGACAAGAATTAAATTACGCAGAAAAATAGTGGTAGCCCCTATTTTGTTTTGAGTAGATCGAAGCCCCACTCTTTAGGGGGAGCCCCAAAGAGTGGGGCTTCGATATAGTTTGTCAAAGGGTAAATAACAAGGAATATATTTATAATTTTACATAATCGAAAACAAGGCTTTATGGTTTTAAGTGCATCCAGACAGTGCGAGGCATGACAGTGTGGCGAGGCGAGGCTGAGGTCCTCATGATCTAGCATTTTCCCAACTATGCTGGGGTCGGCTTCCAGAGTAACCAGATGCATCTAAATACGAGTATGTTATATGGAGCGACTGCCTATCTGATCTCCACAACCCAGTTACTGGGTAACACGATACTCCTTGGTAAAACTGGTTGTCAGACTTTTGGGCTTCTGACTACCCATAACTGTTGTCAAAGATCTACGAATGACAGCCGGGGCCAACGGCTTAACGTTCTTTTAACGTTTGACCTGCCTGTGCAGCTTAACCTTGATCGACCCTGCGACTGTTATGATTTAACCACGAGCGAGGGGCGAGGGGGCTGCTTTATCTGATATATAAACAATTGTATGCGGCGCATGACTTACACTGTCTGGACGCATATCTACACAAGTAACGTCGTATTCTAAACTCTGCTTGAATCTCCATCGAAGCAGTCAGCTAGCAGATCCTCGTCATCTTCCCGCTGTCGGAATCTGAAGTCTTTGCCCCTCGACATAAGTTCGTAAACCGTGTGCACGACCACCAAGGCATGTATGTGGAGCACTGGAATTGAAAAAAAGAATCTTAGTTGACGATACCTTAACGGAATAAGATATTAAAAGGTTAAAATATAGGTCATTTTTAGCTATATTAATAAAGGTTGTTATCGTGTTGTGTTGAGAATGTTTCAATACTTTCAATGTATAGGTACCAAGACAGGAAAAACATTACGTACGAAGGTTACCGCTTTAACGGCGACATTTAATACATTTAAACGGTTTCGCGTTTTCGTTTTATGAACATAACTAGCTGCGCCCAGCGGTTTCATCTGCATAAGTTTCGATCCCGTAGGAATATCGGGATAAAAAGTAGGTATCATATGTGTAATCCTGGTTATAAACCATCGGTGTGTCAAATTTCATCCAAATCCGTTGAGTAGTTTTTGCGTGAAAGAGTAATAAACATCCATCCATTCATACAAACTTTCACGTTTATAATATTACTAGGATTTTTATAACTTCATTAAACGTTTTGGTACCTGGTAATTAGTACCACAGGCATCGTAGGCATCATTGAGAACAGTCAACGATGCCTACGATGCCTTTGGTACCAATTGCAGCCGGTCTATTCTGCAAATGTATCACGGTGAGAATTTTGATGAAGCGAGTTTTAAGTGAACTGCCGCATATTTTTCCCCAATTTGTTCATTTTGTGTTTGTGTTCTTTCTTTGCGTCATGTTTACCGCAATTAAGCGTATTTTCTTATTTCTTTTAACCTGACGCCAGGGATTGACAGCTCATTTTAAACTCACTTCACTTAAGTTTTCATTTTACGGTGAGATTTTTACAGAATCGCACTGCAGTCGACCTATTCTGTAAAAAGCTCACCGTGAAAACTTTGGTCAAGTGAGCATGAAGTGAGCCGCGATTCCACTTAATGATTGACATTATTGACAGCTCACAGCAAACTCACTTCACCTTAGTTATCACGCTGAGATTTTTACACAATCGAACTGCAGGTCTCCATTGACTGTGGTGAGCCCTCACCATAAGATGGTCCGCCTGCATGATTACTATACAATAACCTACCACGGACAGTTGTTTTTACTCACAAGACAAGATGAAGAGCACCAGTGCCAAAATCCAGCAGTTTTGCAGTAATAACAGGAGTGCGCTCAGCTGACAGATGATCGTGACGATGATGCCGTATGAGAAGTAGCTGAGCACGAAGCTTGCCCTGTTCTGGAAACAAAAATATAATAATTTGAACTCTTTCTTTTATTCGTGGGATTATCAAATTCTTTCATCATTTGCCTATCCTTTTCCCAACTAAGTTGGGGTCGGCTTCCAGTCTAACCGAATACAGCTGAATACTAATATTTTACATGGAGCGACTGCCTATCTGACCTCCACAACCCAGTTTCTAGATAATACGATACCCCTTGGTAAGATTGGTTGTCAGACTTCTCAAATTCCTTAGATAATTGTTTTATTTTATCTGATAGGTAGTCGCTCGCCTCTTTCAAAGGTGCAGGCTAAGTATGTCAAAATATTCAAGATATTTTAGACATTTACAGCGAAGGTGGAGGATTGTCAGGGTAACCAGTGAACAAAAGTGACCTAGAGACACCAAAGCGATGAGTAACAGTGTACGGTACTCGTAGATAAAACCCTTTTTTCGGTTTTTGTAGTAGATGGGTGTCGGAAGTTGACCAATTGCTCGTACACCAATAATGCTCAAGCATATCAATCTGCCTAGCCTTTTCCCAACTATGTTGCGGTCGGCTTCCAGTCTAACCGGATGCAGCTGAATACCAGTATTTTACATGAAGCGACTGCCAATCAGAGGCGACTAGGAGCAACTCAATTTTTTTTTTTGGAAACTTTAACTTTCAAAAGTGCCTGTTATGTGCCTATTTGAAATTTTGACTTTGACCTCCACAACCTCCAGATACTGGGTAACGCGATGCCCCTTGGTAAGACTGGTTGTCAGACTTTTCTGGGTTACTTACAACGCGTAGGACTGTCAAAGATCTACGAAGAACAGCCGGGACCAACGGCTTAGTGTATTTCCGGGGCACAGAGTGGTATCGATATGTAATGGATGGTCACCCATCCATGATCCAACCGCGGCAAGCACTTAACCTTCAATCGACCCATGCGGCTATTATTATTTGGCCACGACTGGCCCCTGTCTATATTATGCTAATGAATATATCTTTCTTCATAGAAGCAGACGCCAACATGTTTGTGGATGAAGACACTTTCATGGTTCCGAAAATCGACGTTTCATTGTAAATTCCAGAATGAAAACGCTGAATGTTTTTATCATTTGGTGTGGGTGGATATGACTACATTATTTTACTAGCAACATGTTCAAACTAATTGATCGTACAATATTCCGCTAATTATGATTGCAATTATCCCCATTTAACACAAAACAATCAAGGACATTTTGTGTCTGTGGTTTTCTGAATCATATATTTTATGGTCTCATCACATCAGACACTCGGTATCTATTTCCCTGTGTGTTTTATAACATGTCGTAATAGGAATCCAGGGGCTTGTTGCTCAGTGACTAGCCTCACGGGTCGATCGATCAGGTTAAGTTACGCTTGCCAAGGTTGGTCCGCGGATGGCTTACGTGACTCGTAAAGCAATAAGCCGTTGGTATTATACAGGGTGACTGGTAATTTGACGTATTCCTTCCAGGACGTGACAGTGGAACCCATTTGCAAACAATTAAGCAACCCATAACGCATAGGCGAGAATTCATGGGATTCGAGAAAACCCAATTTTTATGTATTTTTGAAAATTCCCCAGAATTCGTCACTAAATATCACTTATCTCTGTCTCAATTTGAATGGCCTTCATTGCTATTCCATTGGGTACCTAATACTTTAACAAACCTGTAGATATAACGAAGTTTTCCAAAACATCAAACAGTTAAAAGTTAAAAGAAGAAGTTTATTAACCATTTTCATAAATCATCTACATACATGAACTTTGACACAAGTTATCTCAAAATATTACTATGACATCAAGCGTACAAATTACGGGGAAGACATCTTCATTGAAGTAGCTATCTAACGAGGTACCTACATACAAAAGTTTAATAAATATTTAGAGGTGAAACAGTCGATAATGCATGCAAAGGTCGAAAGTGGTGTGTTAACTTGCGACCTGGTCGCGACGGCTTGGCTACACGACGTAGGAATGATTGGTGGGTGGTGAGGAGGTAAAGGGATAACTAATCCGATTATCACACATTTTCTTAACATTTCAAGAATTTGCAAATTCGAGCTTTGCCAGCATTATCGAGTGTTCCATTGGCACCTCTAAATAGCAGATTAAATGAAAATGTTTTCCCCGTAACGCCTAACGTCATAGAAAGAAACAGAATAGAAGAACACACAACAACAACACAACACAACAGAATATTTAGAATTTTAAGATAACTGCTGTCAAAGTTTGTGTGCGTAGATGATTTTTGAAAATAGTTATTCTTCCTTAGACATTTAACTGGTTTATGTTTTAGATAATTTGGTTATACCAAAAGGTGTGTTATCGTATTAGATAGGTACATACCTCACGGAATAGCAATAAAAGTCATTCAATTAGAGAATTTAGAGAAGTGATATTTAGTGACGAATTCTGGGAAATTTCCAAAAAAATATTATAATTGGCTTTTCTCGAAGCCCGTGAATTTTCGCCTAGGCATTATGGGGCGCTTAATTGTTGCAAATGGGACCCACTATTACGTCCTGGAAGGAATAGAAAGCTACACTATAGCCGAGTGAGAGTGACATAGGATATGTTTGAAGATAATTATACTAGTTGACTTCCACGCGGTACTAACTTCTGTTAGTAATTAATATTTCTTGTATTTTTCTTTTGTTTGTCGTGTGTACAATGTACCTACACATAAATAGCGGACGTGATCTTACTGCCGTTAGGTACTTCATTCGTGAACTAGACTAAGTAGGTAAGGTCTGTTCAAATGTATGTTTCCAATTGATGTTTTTTCAAGTTAAACAAATATCAACTTTAAGTTAGTGTTAAATACGTTGATTTCAGAGTGACTAGCACTATTCAAAGAGTTGTAAAAATGTTTGAAGTTGTAGCGTAAAGTGAACTTTATTGTGTAGGAATTAAAGTTATTTTTCCAAATACTCATATTTGTTTACATGTTTGGCAAATAAATCGCGAACGGTGTTGGTTACCCTAGCTAGGTCCTATTGTGGTTAAAAGATTAAGCCAGACTACAAGGACGTGTTCACACAAAGTGCCTGCCTAGACCAGTCGACGAGGATACCTAATTTATATAACTAGCTTCTGCCCTTGACTTCTTCCGCGTGAAACATAAAATATTAAGGGTAAAATATACGACTCTGGCAGGCACAGGCAGAGGAGAGTTGCGTGCATTGCAGGGTACCTACACTCTGCATTAGGTGGAGAAAGGCTGAAGAAGACGATACAGGCTAGGAAATTGACGCGCCAACTGTAACCATGAACTTTCTAGACCGCGTAGAAATGTTTCGTCGGTTATCAAAAAAAATCGGCTGTCATAGAAAAGTGCAATACTTACGCGGTCAAAATGTATAGAACAGCATTTTTTTTTTAATAACCTCCGTATAATAAAAATATATGCTCCTGAATCATGTGCTGAATTCATGGTAAGAGTTTGTACGTCATCCATCCATGCCACCCTGTATAGTAGGATTAGTACGATATTAATCTAAAATCGCCAACACGTCTTGAGCAAACGCGGTGATCAATGTATGAGAAAAGGCGTTTTGCCCTGCGTATCATCATCTGCCTAGCCTTTTCCCAACTATGTTGGGGTCGGCTTCCAGTCTAACCGAATGCAGCTGAATACACAAAGCGACTGCCTATCTGACCTCCACGACCCAGATATTGGGTGATACGATACCCCTTGGTAAGACTGGTTGTCAGACTTTCGGACTTCTGACGACCCGTAATAACGACTGTCAAGGATCCATGAATGACAGCCGGGACCAACGGCTTAACATGCTTTCCAAGGCACGAAGGGGTCTTGGTATGTGAGGATGGTTACCCATCCACGGACCAACCGCGGCAAGTGTAGCTTAACCTGATCGATCGACCCGTACGGCTGTTATTTCTTAGCCACAGGCCCTCGACCGCATTTTGCCCTTTTGTGGGATAATAACAAGCCAGTACTATTTTCATACCTGTGTAACGCCAATCACCAACATGCCGGAAAACAGCATCCACAGTAGTGCAATGATGATCGCGATGGACAAGATGATATGTACAGAAGACACGTTCAGGTTCAGTCCGAAGGTGCTGGCGAAGTGGATTCTCTGGGTCGACAGCTGCGGACTCTGCTTACTCTCCATGATGAAGAACGCAATCGATGTCGCCAGCGCGAATAGGGATAGTACCTGAAAGGGACAAGAAACATTATCATTACTAGTGTTCACTGGTATGTACGCACGACGAAATATATGTAGATATATTTCCAATATAAGTTCACTTCTCATTTTACGAAAAACCTACACAATGCGAAGTCAGCTGAAACTGGAAATGTATAGCTTGATATGTCGCAGTCTTTTATTATCTTTGTCAATTTTCAAATTCTTTCGTTTAATATCAAGTCAGGACTCGGCGCCGATTCCCTTGTTCACAAACTAAACTAAATTTAAGTTCAGTGCATCTTTTTCTTTCTATTCCATTAAGAAAAGGACAGACGATAAATATTAGTTTAGTCCTGTCAAATTAGTCAGCGCCTGACGTAAATTGTCGTATTTTTAGTAGCCATGTTTTTAATCACGTCTAAACTGTCTATGGAGTATCTTAATTAGACAGGACTAAACTAATATTTATCTTCTGTCCTTTTCTGAATGAAATAGAAAGAAAAAGATGCACTGAACTTAAATTTAGTTTAGTTTGTGAACAAGGGAATCGGCGCCACTATCTTTTGAAGCTACGGCACTGAACAGACTGTATAGATAACTACATAGTAAATATTGTAGCATTATTGTTCTGTAAATGTGTAAAATCTATACTTTTATACTAAATAATAAAGCTGAAGAGTTTGTTTGTTTGACACGCTAATCTCTGGAACTACCAATCGGATTAAAAAAAAATATTTTGCAATTGAAAGCCCAATTCTTGTGGATACCTTTAGGCTACAAGCTAACACCGGCTAACATCTCGCTAGCTAGGGTTCCTGGGAGCCGAGAATAAAAGAAAAATTCAGAAAGAACGTTAAGTGAAAACGATGTAATAGCGCGGGTAGGCGATGCGATGCGATGTGGTGGGTCGGGGAAATTTCGCATTTCGCAGGAGCTAGTACTTAAAGAATAAGAACAAAAAACGCATTCCAATAAAAATACCTATAGTAGGTACGGTGCGAGCACGTACTTTCGCCAAAACCTATTTCTGACCATTTTGAAAACAAAATCCCGTGCACATGAAGACCACAGCTGCGTCCGTAAGTAATACAAAAGAGGATCCTTTTTAGGTCGACTAATAATATGCGCTGCAAGCAGGAATAGTCCTTACGGTGGTCCGATATAGATTTTGGCGATAGTAGATCTGACCACCGTGTAAACAAAATCCCGTGCATACGATATCACATCTGTTTACCGGCCCGTTTTCAGTGTTACCAACTAAGTGGATTTTCCACTAAAATTGGTAGTTTCGACCCCCCTTTTAGTGGCGAAATATTGCCTTAATGGCTGGAGGATTTTACTAGTGGTGTACTAGAATTCAGGGATCACTTAACCAGTAAAGCCACTTACACGTTTAGCATTATATTATTTGTACTTCATTTAATTTTTAGGAATACTAGCGACTTTTGTGTTCAGCAGTACCTAAGAATGTAATAAAAAACTAGCAGAGGAATAGAATGAATTTAAATCTTTTAACTGCTATATTAAGAGTACGGTGTGGTTTGAAGTTGGGTGGAAAATTCTGCAACGAATATGAAATTCCAATAAGGGCTGATTTTTCAATCGACAGATAGTTTTTATTCGTGGAATAAAATGTACGTCTGGCGGTTTTTGTAAGGAAGAATTGTCAAAGAATTGCTTAAGTATGCTGTACTGGTTTAGCGTCCCAATATTGTTTGCTGCATCGAGCGATGTCATTACGTCGGCGCCGGCTGTCACCGAAAACCAGCGCTGGGGCTCTGTCTTGCATAGGGTCGCAGCATAATGCTGAGCGATAGCCGTTTTGCGTTGATGTGACGCGTGTTTCCCCCAACCATTTCTTTCTTTTTGTGTTTATTTTTGCGTCATGTTTACCGCAAATAAACATATTTTCTTTCAAAAATTCAAAATTATTCCTTCGATGAAAATTATCTGGCGTTGGAAAAATCAGCCCTAAAAGTCATGAAACAAATCGGTACCAAAGAATCGTATCAATCTAAAACCGACGACGGTGTGGTGAGTACACTATAGTCTTTGGTGTGGTATGAACAAATATCATTAATCTGAAGAAGAAAAAATAACATAGTTTGGAATAGCATTTGTTATTGAATAATTTTGAAGTTCCTAATCTTGACTTTGACTTATTGATTTACTAATTGTATGTTGATTTACTGACTTAATATTTTCATAATTACAAAGCAAACTAATTACTAATATACTAATCTTATTGATGCAGATTCTCTTGTACACCGAGCTAAACTAACTAAACTATAATTAAAATTCCTTACTTTTGGCAATAAGAATCTTAAAGCAATTCTGCAAAAAAAATCTCTAAATATAAAAATAATTTTGAATCTACACTACACAACAACACTATACAACTAAAATCGAATTTGACATTCGCGACTCCACGTGGTACTTGTTTGCCTACCTACCCCGTGAATTCTTTTTGGGCCGAAGGCGCGCAGTGTGAGGCACCATTGTATTCTTTCGTAAAAACTAAAAAAAAAAATTAGCGGAAAATAGAGTGATTAGGAGAGTAGCTCCGTTTTTTGTGGTTTTAGAAATTGAATCTGGTGGTGGTGAAACCACAGCGCTTCCTACTCGACGTCGACGGGTCCGTTCGTTGCCGACTCCCGGCACCAGGCCTGGACAATAGCGGCCTCCTCGAGAAGCTCCCTTTCGATGCGTTAAGTTTAAGTTACGCAAAAATCATGTATGATGGAATGATTCCTCTTTAAAAGTTCTAAAAAAAAGTACGCGACAGCATATACCATGTCTATATCCTAAGATTGATTGACTCATTGTAACCTTTTTTATGGTAATAAAATTTGTTACAAATTAATGCATTATTTGCGAAGGTGTTTTATCAACATGATATCCTTATCCAAATAAATACGTTATTCATCACAAGTATTTAACTGTGAACAAAATTGCCCTTGACATCACTTGATCAACATCGGAGATATCATACTTTTAAAATAACTCCGCAACAAAATAGGAATATATCGTTCGGGTCGGTTCAACATCACGCTAGGTCAAAATAAATACAGTCAGAAAGAGAACTAAGCGAAAACGAAGTGATAGTGCGGCCGAGCGATGCGATGCGACGGGATGGGGTGGGGAACAAGAATTTCACGCGGACGAAATCGCGAGCATAAGCTAGTGTATTAATAATTGTATAAATAGGTTTTATAGTGTAATTTCCCAGAGGTACAAAATAATATTAATTACGTATTATAGAAGGAAAGGCACGTCCTCACGACATTTACCTAAGTAAGTACCTACACAGTATCGTATACAGGGTTATTGGTAAAACACCAACAACCTCTTAAGAGGTCATTGTACTCATCATTATGAACAACTTTTACTATGGGACCAAACCAGAAATCGCGAAAAAAAAAACAGCTGTTCCCTACATTTATGTTCGTCTAACTCGTCAAAATGTAGGGAACAGCTGATTTTTTTTTTGTATAGAGTAATTTTATTTTGATACTAGCTTCTGCCCGCGACTTCGTCCGCGTAAAGTTTTTTGCTCCCCCGACCCACCCCATCGCATGGCATCGACAGCCCGCGCTTCGTTTTAGCTAAGCATTCTTTCTTACTTTTGTTCTTTTTGCTCGAAATATAGCCGGAAAATATATTTGTACTAGCTGCGCCCCGCGGTTTCAGCCACATAAGTTTCCATCCCGTGGGAATATCGGGATAAAAAGTATCATATGTGTTAATCCTGGTTATAAACTATCTGTGTACCAAATTTCATCCAAATCCGTTCAGTAGTTTTTGCATGAAAGAGTAACAAACATCCATCCATACAAACTTTCGCATTTATAATATTAGTAGGATTCGATACAATATTTAAGGCAGGCAAATAGTCAGAAATATATTTTCAAATCCGACTGGTAGGTCCAGAAATAAGCGCGTTCAAACGTACCAAAAAACAAACGAACTCTTCAGCTTTATTATTAGTATTAATTGATTACGGAGACGAAAGACGACATAGAAGAACTTGGGAAATCATCTCAGCTAAGTAGTAAAAGTGGAAGAGCCCCTTAAGAGAAGACCAAGAATTGTAGTTATAGGAGTACCGACCGTTTTAAGTGATCAAGAAGTTTATGATTGCATCTATGAGCAGAATGTAGCCGACAAGCTGCCTAGTTTGTCTCGTGACTCTTTTTGGCCTCTATAAATTTAAGTCACAAATCAGGTAAAAAGGAGGGACCTACGTGCAATTTTATTCTTGAAGTTACTGCTAGCACAAGAAAGGCGCTTATAAACCAAAATCGAGTGTTCATTAATTGGACATCCTGCCCAGTAAGGGACTTCACAGTTGTGACCAGCCGATCGATTCTGTAAAAATCTCACCGTGAAAAGTTAGGTGAAGTGAGCTTAGAGTGAGCTGTCAATTGTGTCAATCACTAGCATTAGTTGGAATGACAGCTCACTCCACACTCACTTCACCTAAGTTTTCACGGTGATATGGTTACAGAATCGCACCGCAGGTGCTTTATATGTCAACAGTATGCACATGCTGCAAAGACTTGTCGGGAGGATACCTATACGTGTGGACATTGTTCGGTTTTAGGCCGCCAATGTTTATTTAAAAGCCTTCTTTGCTTTATGTTCTATAATTATTATCACATTGTCTTTTACTAGTTATAATACCTACGTAAAAATAATTTTAGTTTTGGTTTTTACAAATTCGTGTTATAAATAAACATGCAATCTTGATATTTTGTTGACACGTAAGTAAATACAATGTTACATTTTTAATAAGGTTTTATTAAAAATTTAACATTGCAAAAATCATAATAAGTAGAACATGGTTGCAAAAATGTCTTACGATGATGCAAGAGTATCACATTTCTGTCAATTAGAACCATAATTTATAGTTAGATAAATTATTTACTATTTGTTTAAGGAATTTTAAATAATACTTATGTATATGTATATAAACACTTGAGTGAGATACCTGAGATACCAGTTTATTCCTAGTTCAGGTAGAATCCAAATATTTTTACCTACACCTAGTATTAAGGCCCTATTTTGTAAATATTTATGTAAATCAATTATTTCAATAAACAATAAAACAAAATGATATAGATAAAACTTAAATTAATTCATTTAAAAAAATATATTCTTAAAACAATAAATTCTAATCATTCATTTATTGGCAACATCGCCACCGCAAAGGTGGGAAGACCCGAACGTTAAAATAATTGTAGGCAGTAGGTACGCAAGAAAGAGATGACATTATTCCCTTTTCGGCGAGTGTAAGGAGTGCAGCCACTGCATGGGATATTAATATCAATGTAGCCATGAGGTAAATATTGCAGGAAAAGCTTGTTATACAAACAAGTAAGTAGGTACTTGGAATAACTAAGATTAGTATATTAGCCTACATAGGCTAAGTAATTAAGTGCATATTACATGACCTAACTAACTTAACTACAGGGGCTTATGGCTAAATAATAACAGCCACAAGGGTCGAACAATTAGGTTAAGCTACGCTCGTCGCGGTTGGTCCGTGGATGGGTGACCATCTTTACATACCAAGATCCCTCCGTGCCTCCGAAAGCACGTTAAGCCGTTGGTCCTGGCTGTCATTCGTGAACCTTTGACAGCCGTTACGGGTCGTCAGAAGCCTGAAAGTCTGACAACCAGTCTTACCAAGGGGTATCGTATTACCCAGTAGCTGGGTTGTGGAGGTCAGAGAGGCTTGGCAGAGTGGCTTTGTGTAAAATACTGGTACTCAGATGGATCCGGTTAGACTGGAAGCAGACTCCAAGCAAGTTGGGAAAAGACCTGGCCTTGACCTAACTACATACCAACATTGTCATCTTGTGACGTACCTACGTGCAAATTGCACTTATGCCATAATATCCGGCTCGTCAAATTTCAGAAGGCTGTTATGAAAGACATAAATAATCAAATAAAATTACCATCCCTGGTAAATAATGAATAGGTACATACTTGTTTTTTTTAGTTATTTGAGTTTGACAGTATTTCAGAATACACCACTTTCAAAGAACAGAATCGCGTTACGGTATCGTATAAGCGGCAGCGTTTTTATGTTGTTGTAAAAGGGCAGTTACAGTGCGGTCTTACACAGGCCGCGTTTTAAAATGCGTGTCCCACACATGCCGATTTCCGAAAATTAGAAAAAAAAGTACCTACTTATTTTATAATTACCTCATTGAATTAGACAAGGATGCTAAACGACATCTTGTATACAGTGTAACCAGCCCCCTAATTGCGTAACACAATATTAATCACAATCGTAATCATTTTCAAGTGTACTGCCAATCAAAGCTTCATATGTTCGAAAATATGGTCTGCTCAACAACGTAAATTAACGCAATGAATGTTGTTAAACAGTCAAAATGAAAGCTATACCTACTATTAGTGTGTTACGCAATTACCCCGCTGGATAAGTGGGATCCCAAGCCGGGTCCTACGATTCATTTTCACTTAAAGAGGCCTTCCATTTACCCAGTTTCCCAAATAGTCAGGTTTAAAAAGACTTTTTGTCTTATTTACAGAGGCCCCGCTAAAACAATTCTACTAGAATCAATTCTATCTTATTGTAATTGTTGACGTTCAAAAGTGCCCTTTATTATCTATTAGAAATAAATGCTTTGACTTTGACTTTACATGTGGTTGAAAGTGATTTTTCAAATAAATTTAGTATTCATGGAAATACACTAGATAATATTCGCAACAAGTTTTCCAAAAAATGACGCGAGGCTGATGTTTAATCATTGTTTTGCTAGTAACTACTTTTGATTCTGACAGTCGTCAACACCATTATCAAGTCGACTTGCATGTGGCTGGGCCACTTTTTCCAACTTCGATAAAAAACAATAGCAGAAAATAGCAATTTTTCGAAAAAACCCAAGTCAGTAGTATATACTTTTCTATTATTTAGCAAACCATTTCAAGAAATTTTGAAAATCACGCATTAGTTTTCAACTATCTTTGAAATAAAATCAAAATTTTATAATAATTTTATGATAATCTCGAATATCTTCATTAAGTAAATCGAAGGCTAAATAAACTATATTTTATCAGGTACTGTGAAAACTGTACTTACTTTTATAACACAATCACAGGGATTATCACACATACTTACCTAATGTTTCAATTACTTAAAGCTTTCCTACTATAAGATAAGAGATTGACAAAAAAGGGTTTTTCTCGTGCACGAAGACTTAATGTGAAAACCTCTTGTGTCGGACGGAGTGCCTAATAAAAATATAAATGCGATTATTATTTATATTTATATTAGGCTCTTCAAAAAATGAGTACACTATTACTCAACAATTTGTACATTACAAACTTAAGTCTAAGCGCCCCATTACTTAAAGAAACACATTATACGCAACTAAAAACACAAAATCAAAATATTTTATTTCACATAGACCTACATGCCCAAGCAGCAAAAGCGCTATACATATAACGAATGATTTATAAGGTACATGTTTTATAACAGCATTAGTTTTACTACTCTCTTTATAAAAGCATGTTTTAAGTGTTTTTTGCTAATATGGTATATCGGTCTTATCACAAAGGTGAAGAAAAAATACGAGGCTATGATGTCATCAAATTCGTTATCCTCAGCAGCGACTCCATCCAGGGCAGAAATGAAAGAAAATTTTATGGGTTCCGTAGAATTATTTTCACAACATTTTGACAATGACACTTTCGATGAAGATTAAAGTAAGAAGATTTGGTATACTGCAGACTTTTAACGCTTACCCGTTCGAAAACAAACTTCAAATGATTAAAAGCTTGTTAAGGCAAGGAAATAAACCACTGGAACAAATTGCTAAAAGACTTTTGGAAATAAATTTTGTTGAAATACAAACTTTTAATGAACAGAAACCTAAATGGTCATTCGTTAAACTGAGCAGGTATATGAATGGAGAACAAATGATTCTTCATCTGGAAACATTCATATTATCGCCGGAAGAGTATAACAAATGGTTTTTGACAAATGATAATCAAGTTGTGGAAACTACTGCCATATCACTTGTTGGTACTTTTGTTAATAACGTTATATGGCTAAAAGGAAATCGTATTGAAAATGTAAATGATGCTTTCGAACAACCTATGAAGGCCTCATTGTTAAGCATTTACAAATGCGATTTAGGAAGCATTAAGAAAACCATGAATATTTTTTTTTCAGCAGCTGATATACGGTGCAATTTAGTTAGTGTTAAATACGATACTGAATTATATTTTATACCATTATTACAGTCTTTGATATTAATAAAAGTATGGAAGGCTGAGGCAAATAAAATTGTATTTTCATGAAAAAGCTTTTTATTAAAAATATCTGTGAAATCAATCGGCACAAAATGTTCTTCTGACACTATCATTCCTTTTTTATCACACACAATTACAATATTTCCATAAACACCCCTTTGACAAGAGTCCTTTGTCAAAAAACGATCCACATCCATATTAGGTGCTGTCTGGGTTCTGTAGAATAAAAAAGAGTGCAAAGTAGTAGGTATTCACAAAATTTTATTATAAAGAATAATGGGGATTGAACCCTAAAATCTTTCAATATGGTTGACTATATTTGCACTAGCCTGCTACAATAAGGGTACATGAGTTTTAAGTGATTTATAAAACATTTGATTTAATACTCCTTCTTATAGTAGCAATTAACAGGAACTCACAATTTTAAAATAGTTTTTAAAATTAAAAAAAGATAGAATTAACGAGGCGCATTAATAATTTGCCATAAAACTTACCCACAATCCTCACAAATCTGCTTTTCCACGTAAACTTCTAGTACAATACAAAAAAGAGCGAAGTGGTCAATATCTAATAATGTAGGCAATTAATATATTTTATAAATCACATATTGAGGCAAATGACGCGTGAATAAATCATGAACTTCTCATATTCGTATTGCGTTTGCTACAACACGAGAAATTACTCTTATAGCCGAATTTTGTTAGCGGTTATAAGGGTAATTAGTTACATAAAAGCAAATGTCTTGCCTATTTATAAGTTAATCAGCCATACAATATGCCTTTACATGACGAGTTTAAAGGGGATTAGCTTATTATATGGTAACTATAAAATCTCTACAAGGTTTTATTCCTTATAAGTTGTGCCCATACGCAATCTTATTAGCATTAATATGGGCACTCATGAAACGTCAGAAACTAGGTGCATGGTTCCAATAGGTCGATTCCTATGGAGAAGAGCCGGCAAGAAACTCCACGGTTACTCTTTTAAAAATAATTGGCTTATACAATGTTTTCAAATTACAGTAGGTATGGGAGGGCAGCGTAGGCCTGTCAACAAGTACCAGGTATTTGATTTAAAAAAAAATATTCCATTACTAAATATAAAGTACAAAAAATAGAACAATAGTTCTTCCGCAGGATGCCATCTATCTCCTAGCCAAATTTTATCGAAATCCGTTCAGAGGTTTAGGAGTGAAAAGGTAACAAAGAGACAGTTACTTTCGAATTTATCATATTAACTATGGAAGTATGGCTAGTAAGGATGGCAGAAAACATAAAAAATAAAATAAAAAACACTTACAAAACTCAAAATCCCCACCAACACGCATCCCAAATTCGCCGGAACAATGTAACAACATTTCTCAGACCAGCACATTTTTATCACCCACTGTTCTTTGCACACACAGGACACGACGTTATCCTCGTAGCGTTTAGTATAGAGTAACATACATAATGGGCAATAGCCAACACTTACACAAACACAACGCCCAACGGGATAAGTTAACTAATACCTTCCTCCCCTCTGCCCCCCGTCGCTTAGCCCAATAAATAATATAAACATTACAGTGCTTGAAACTGAATCCTCATTATTATGATTAGTGTGTCAAAAAATGTACAGGGATGTATTTGGGGTGTGTGGTCAGATCTATCAAAGAATTAGCATTGCCATTCAACGTGGCAATGCTGCCAGTCTTCTGGGCACGTTTCCGGATGACAACTACGACGCAGACGAGTACTTAGGTTCATGTGTCCTTTTATTTTTGTATATGTTTACATAGTTAGTCATTTAATTTAGTACCTAGTGTATAAGGAAATGACTAACTAGACTAAATAGTCAGGGGGGTCATTGCGTAACATACTATCAGTAGCAATGGGTTTCATTTTGACAGTTCAATTACATTCATTGCGTTATTTACGTTGTTGAGTAGACCAATTTTTCGAACATATAAAGCAATGGATTAGCAATATCCTTCAAAATGATTCAGATTGTGTTTGATAGGGTGTTACGCAATTAGGGTCCTGATCGTAATTTTTCGGTTCGTTGGCAGGATTGGTTTAATGAAACTACAATTTACACACTTTGAATTAAAGTAATAAGCCAAGGCCATAAGTATTGTCAAAAAAAATGTAGTTAGCTTTTTGAATCAGACAGAGGGGAATACCCCATATGTTTAAGAACGTTCGTTACTCAGTCTCAATCTGTCAAAAAACCACAACCCGCTTTTTTGTAAAAAAAAAATTGACATAGTCACTGAGATGGGATTGCGACTTGAATTTGAACATTTATTCATTGAATTTCTGATCTGTTTGTTGTTTGTTTCTTATTCATCGAACCGCAAACTGTTGAAAATATATGTTTGTAAGTTAAGTTTAAAAAGACTTGTGGTTTTACTGACCATTACTACAGTTACTTTGACGTGTTCGGAAATAATTTAATCTCCAAAGTATAACTAAGCTTGATAACAAGGTATATTTTACGTATATTTTCCCCTTTAAATAAGGTAAATCGATGGCTCTTGACTGTGGGATTAAATAAATAAAGGTGGCCGCTTACGCAAACAATCACCTGTAATGACTAAGAAATGTTATTTAATGTAGATACACTACATGCACTATCAGTGCGTCATCATAATAAAATAAAATTAGTTTAATTCAAGTAACAACACTCATACAAACTGATACATAAAAGGATACCTACAGACAGGATAACAAGCACAGACAAAAACGAGCACTCATAAGCACATACTACAATCTCACAAGGTAGCAATATGCAGCATTGCCGGAGGATATAAGGGCAATCCAGTCTGTGGCGACCATCGTCATAATAAAAATCAATCAATTAACATCATCTAATGACATACATTTTATTTTACTCAGGTTTAATATATTACCAGGGTCGATTAAATCCCGACATCATTATCACCTTATTTCTGGAGAAATTTCTTCCAGCAGACCTGCGAAAAGACAAATGAAAAGAAAATGTAGGATTGTCTACCTACATTTAATTTTCATTTCTCTATAACTAAGTATAACACCAAAAAGAAAACAATATGCAGCTCGTTTGTTTTTTACACAACAATTTATTGACAATCTTTAGAGTTTTATCCAATCAACCATTTTTTTAGGTATATCTTTACGCCCATTATTCTTCTTCTTAGCGGGGGTTTGTGGGGTGCATTTATAAACATTGCTTAAAGTTAAGAGACTTTTAAACGTCAAAAATCTATGGTTGTTCAGTCACTAATCACAACTTAAATTTAAGCAACATTTATTAATATGAGGGAATATTTTTGATGGGGATGGGGTCTCAGAAGCCCTATGCACACAGCAACCAAATAAGATGAGCAGAGTGACTTCTCATTCTCATCCTCTACAAGCTGCATTGTAAAGCAACTTCGAAAGCACCCATTTCTTCTTAACGTGTCGATAACAATCTAAATGAACTCGGCCCAGAATTCGGCCATTTGTTTGGCGCCATCACCAGCGTCCATCAGTTCCTGTAACGTGCAGCTGACAGGACACGCAGGACACGATATTAAGTGTCCCATCGTTTTTGAAACAGCACCACATTTACACTCCAAGGCGGAGTCGTCTATGAATCTCCACCTGAACAGGTTTTCCTTGCTTCAGCCAACCTGGGTCCGGAGTCTATTTAAAGACATCCAGGCTACCCAAGGTAATTCATGTCCAGGTGGAGGGTTTTTAGTGGGTTTGGGTAAGGAAGCACAGTCTCGCGTCAGCCTCAGTCTTTCTTGCGATCGTTCGCCAGTGTGTTCGCCCATTATTGACAACCACCGAATTCGTCCCCGTGAGGTCAAGTGACATTTTTATTTAGTCTTAGAAACGTATCGGACGCTTGCAATAAACAAAAGTTATTTATTATAAACAAATGGCGTTGGCACGTCCTTCGAATACTTTATACAGGGTGGGCCATGAATTCGTTAACATTTGAAAAAACCATAAAAGAAAACGAATTGACATATAATGAAAAATATTTATTTATTAGATAGCTTATTCATCAAATGACCACCGTCTCGATTTTTGCTAAGTTAGTACTGAAATTTTCGAATACTCGTCGGCAAAGAGACCGTGAGACCGCTGACATTTCTTCGCTGATTTTTTCTTTCAGTTGTGTCAGTGTCTTTTGTTTATTGTTGTACTGCTTTGCGTTGCTTTTTAAATAACCCCACAAAAAGAAGTCTGCGGGGGACAAATCTGGACTCCTGGGTGGCCATGGGATGTCGCCTCTCCTTGAAATCAGCTTTTCCGGAAACATTGCTTTGACCACCGGCAGGGACTCGTTAGATGTGTGACAGGTGGCTACATCTTGCTGAAACCACGTGTTACGATTGTAGCCAGCAAATTCCAGTAGTTGTGGTGCCAAGAATGACTCCTTTTGCTTAAATTGCAGCCCATAGGTACAGTTACTTTCCGTGAATGAAGTGGCCTTTCATGTTTAGCTTTGGGATTTTCGCTGCTCCAATACCTGCAATTATGTTAGTTAACGTGTCCGTTGACGTGGAAATGGGCTTCGTCAGAAAACAAGAGGTTGTCATAATTACTGAATCGATTCAACGTTGTTTCGGCATACGATTAGCGTAAATTTAAGTCATTAGGTTTTAATTCCTGCACTATGGATGTAATTTTAAATGAGCTTTCAAAATACGGCGTAAAGATGTGCGGGATAATCCTAATTCAGCCGAACGTTTGCGCGTCGATAAATCTGGATCACGTTGTAGTGTGTGTAAGCAAGTATCGTAAGTATTATTATGTATGTGTGTAACCACACCTTATTCAGGATTTGCTAAGTAAGCATTATGTTAAGATCGTGTACGCTCAGTCTATGTGAACACACAATAAATCGAAACGTTACCGAGTCCTAATGTCTTTCATTTAAGTACCACGACATTTCATGGCGACCCTGCCAGGATGCCACGACACTTCAACGTCGAACTGAAGCAGAAACTTTCTGCACGTTCTCTTCGCTTCGAGAAGTCCGTGGGCCGCCGGTTTGCTTCACATTTAGTGTCGATCCCGTCTCTTCGAACCTCTTCACCCATTTCTTTATCAAAGGACCACTTGGACGCTGATTCAAGTTGTGTTTATCGTATTCAACGCGAAATAAGCGTCTCACAGTAATGAGCGAACTATTGTTTAAATAAAATTGTTTTACACAAAAAGCACGTTGCGGTCCCGTGAAGAGATCCATTAATAGCGACTAAATTTCCGAGAAACGAGCTAGCGGTAAGACCCCTCCCCACGCCCCGCCCGGCTTATGTTCGTACGGGATGTTAAATTCAAATGTTAACAAATTCATGGCCCACCCTGTATTTGAAGGACTATAGTTTGACACTTTAAGTACCTACCAAAAGGCAAGCTTAAGCTGACTGAAAGATGGCGGTCGCTTGTTTTTTTACTTTTTTCGAGACGAAATTCTCGAAAAAAATGTGACCGCCATCTTTCAACAAACTCCAGTGAACTTATCTTATCTGGCTTAATATTTAACAATTATTGATCAATTCTATTTAAATAAATATATTTGGGAGATAATTACTTGGCTTGACACGCTCCTGCGTGTCTAGATATCGGATGCTGCTGTGACTAGAGATGCAAACTTTTTTTTATATCAAAGTTTTCGAAGCAAAAAATAAAATAGGTGTTTAAAAAAAGTTATTTTATACATACTTTTTGCTACCTACCTTTATTAACAGGTTTTTATTTAATTTTGATGTCTCATAACTGTACTGTTATTACACTTTAAATTAAGGTTACAAAATACCATTAATTATGAGATTATATGGCCATTGTGTATTGAAATGAAAATTATACTAGTTTCACCTACTATACTTTTTTTTAAATAAGTATATTAAATTTCTGCCTCTAATATAGCAGGATACTATTATATAGTAGAGTTGGCAAACTACACCATTGCGTAACACTTTCAATCACAATCGGAATTATTTTGTTCATCACTATGTTCGAAAAATTTGTCTGCTCAACAATGTAAATAACGCAATGAATGTTGTTGAACTGTCAAAATGAAAGTCATTGCTACTGTTAGTGTGTTACGCAATTACCCCTTACTTAACTGTGGCAGGGCCCTTAATAGGCAAATGATGTAAAGACAAGACAGTGAATTGTTTATCTATCATTATTATTTTCAAATCTAGTATCGAGACCTATATCTGAACATTTTGAAAACCAAATCCCGTGCACATGATGACCACAAGTTTTTTTTTAAAGATATAAACTAGTCCTTGACTACGATCCCGCCTGATGGAAAGCAGTGATGCAATCGTTGATGGTAAGGCGCACTAATTTATTATGAGCCTAATCCTAGCTGCGTTCGTAAGTAAAATAAAAGGGGATCATTTTTAAGTCGACTGCGGTCGATATGCGCTGCAAGCAGGAATAGTCCTTACTAATACTAATACCTACTAATACTTCAAGTACAATTTCAACCAGCACTGCAGGATTTTCATTTGGAGCCATTACATCAAGCACAGCAAGTGCTGTAACTTCTTCCCCTTTCTCTTTTGCTACAACCACAAGTACAACAGCTTCCAATGGAACAGCAGCACCATTTTCATTTGGAATTGGAAAGCCTTTCAGCTTTAATTCTAATGTCAAACAAAACACAGATACTACTGAAGAAACCAATGAAGAAGAAGATTCACCACCTAAAGTAGAATTTACACCAGTTGTTGAAGATAACACTGTTTATGACAAGCGTTGCAAAGTTTTTGTAAAGAAAGATGGCAATTTTGTTGACAAAGGTGTTGGTACACTTTATATCAAGAAAATTGAGGAAAGTGGTAAACATCAGCTCTTAGTTAGAGCCAACACAAACTTGGGCACCATTTTAGCTAATTTGATATTGGCGTCTGCTATTCCTACACAACGCATGGGTAAAAACAATGTCATGTTGTTATGCATCCCCACACCAGAATCAAAGCCTCCACCTACACCAATCTTAATTCGGGTGAAAACTTGGGAAGAAGCTGATGAATTACTAGAAACTTTAAACAAATATAAAGCATAAAATATTAATTGAACTGATTTTTGTTTAAATTGAGAATACTGTACCTATAATTTTATTAGATGGACTAGAGTAGCCAATTTTATTCAGAAAATGTATTTTATTTAAACATTTTTTTTCTACACATACTATCTGTGTATAAAATTTCACTTATAATGAATTATGTAATTTAAGAATGGAGTCCTTCATCATTAAAAAAGTGATATTCGTATCATTATTGTGAACTTCATTTTGATTATGTTAATCCTGAGATTGAGAAATACAATATGATTCCATAGTCCTTACGAAGAAATAGTCCTATTAAGAAAACAATGTGCAAATTCAAACGCCATTCCAACGTACGAGCTAGGCGTCGCGTCGTTGGCACAAAATATGCAACCGTTTCATTCACACACACTTCAACTTGCTCTCGATTTCTCATCTCCGTCGGACCGTATGTAAGTATACACGACAACATATCAAGCTAAGCATATCCAGTTTTAGCTGATCTCGCGTTTTATAGGCTTTTCGTGCAATGAGAAGTCAGCTTAGACTGTATTTGTGTAGCTCGATGTTGATATGTCGTCGTGCGTACATTGTATTGAAATTGCTCCTATTTTACGATTGATATCTTCTACTCGACACTTTTTCTCTTTTTACTCCATACTTTTCTACTTTTCACTCGTTACCGATAGCGTAAAATGAATTGTGGAACGTCTATTCTTCCTTTAGACATTTCTTTACCCTTGCGTCTATTTACATTTTTGTTTCACTATTGCATTTCTTGCAGGGTCCCATTATCCTGCAAAGTTCTCCACTGTTACGGTCTGTAGCAACCTCAAAGGCCTGTATCAGCCTATAACGTTGTCAGCTATAACTGCTGGGACACAGGCCTACTCTCTGTGAGAGGGAGCGGGCCGTAATCTACCAGGCAGGCCCAATGCTGGTTGGTGGATGTCACATGTGTTCGATCTTTTTGCTTATAGGACATGCCGGTTTCAGTGCTAGCGGTGATGAAATAAATTAAACACAGTATAGTGTTTGCCTGGGTTCGAACTCATGGCCTTAGTTACGTAAGTCCGAGCCGTTACCACTGGGTCACCCCTGTTTTTTTATTATTCGTGATTATCATGGCGTGGTTCTAAACCACTAAAATCTGACTACTAACTTAAATTGTACGCATATTGAAATCACAATTGTCATTCTTTCACAGTTATTAATTTCCCTGACTTAACATACATTTTTTTTTCTCTTTTTTCCGGGGTGGAAAATCGTCATGGATGTCCGCCGCCTGGGGCGGGCGACGGGGTCTGTCAGACTCTCACTGACTAAAAACCACCCCAGTGTTCCATCTCACACCTACGCCCGGGGTCGCGGGAACGTAAGATCCTTCCGCAATGACTTAACATACCTATTCCAACATCAAACATCATCATCTTTTTTTTTTTTTTAACGTGGAGAAATGCTCATGCATTCTGCACTACCACGGGGAGATAGTGCAGATATGTGGGACTCTAACCCACTAAAACTCCACGGTGTCCTCCTCTGCCGCTTACGGCGGGAACACGGGCACGCCTTAGCACTCATCCGTGAACCCGCCGCGGCCGTCCGTCACCGGACCCTCCTCTGGGGATTACTCCCCATCACCGGCTCACCAGAACACATGGCACGCCGTGACCACCCCAGGGACCAAACCAGCACATGGGCGCCAGACGACCCCGTGTCTGGGCACCGTTGGTCCCCCTGCGACGGGTCAGGTCATTGGCCCCGCCGCCTGCCAATTTTCGGCCGCAGACGATAGGGAGAGCGGCCAACGTCATACCAACACTCCTCTTCCCCTGCGGCCCCACCGCGTTCGCCATCAGACGGTGGCGACCCCGTCAAGGCCGCGGAAGGTAGGGAGAGCGGCGCACCGCAATACCGACACTACTCCCCCGCCGCGGCCTCCAACCCTCAGCCGCGATGCCTCCCATACCACATCACGGCCCGCCTCAGTTGCGATGTCGCCCAAGCGGCACCGCAACCTACTTGTTGGCCGCTACGTCGTCGGCTTACAGGCAAAGCCCTGACGAGCGGCCCCTCCTCGGGTTCCTCTTAGCTTCACCGTGGTTGTCCAAGCCACGGCTACTGAGCCCCCCCGCCTCGACAATGCGGGAACCCACCGGGGGGGAGACATCATCATCTAGCCTAGCCTTCTCCCAACTATGTTGGGGTCGGCTTCCAGTCTAACCGAATGCAGCTCCAGTATTTTACATGGAGCGACTGCTTAACAGACCTCCACTGTTAGGGTTAAAGGAGGACACCAATATACTCCAACATCACACATCTCCAATATACTCATCTAAGGCACGCCTGAAGGATTTCCTCCCTGAAATATCTTTAGAGGACAAGAAGACGACGTCTCCAGGAATTTGCTGGAAAGGATGGTTGTTAATTGTAGGATTTTTGGAAATTACTGGTAAAAATTACAACTTAAAACTGATAACAAAAAAACAACGAAAATGCGAACCCGACGACCGGTGTTGTTGGGTTAGCATTTTCGTTGTTTTTTATGGTGCCGGTGCTGCGGGAGCGGCCAGCGAGTGCCAGAAACATATTTTTGAATGATAGATATTTAGTGCAATCAGTATTTTAAACTTAGGTAATTCATAGGTAGGTGTTAGTTGCTTAGGTATTTAGATTTTAGGGATTTTGAACGTAAGTTATTATACGATAGTTCTTTTGATTTAAGATATTGCAATACGTACCCTTCTATGATAAATATACATTCATAACAATCCTCCCCCATTAAGATAGACAACGGGTTGTCTTTACTTAATAACAATACAATAATTACTACACCATATTATTTCTACAATACATTTCTTATACAAACTACAATACATTTCTTATACAAACTTTTACATTATTAATTATGTTTTAATTGAGCAACTGTAATGCTTCTGCGTAATGGTTTTACAATAACTTCTTCGTTTAAAGTAGTCGATGGTATTACTTCCGGAATTAAAGTTAGTTTTCACTTTGTAGTGTTTCTTTTGGAAGATGGTTGTTTTTTTTTTTTTTTGTAATAAAGTTGTTATAAATGTTTTTTTTTTTTAATATATCTCGGGACTCTGGGGTTCCGGACCTTTGAAAGGCGTACTAGAGGCCGAAGCGAACTATAATTGTTATTATTATTATGTCTCCAACATTTCGTGGAACCCTGTGGTCCCGAACCTTTGGGGTACAAGGGGCCGAAACTAACTTGCAGATGCCCATTTATTAGACATTTTTAATAAAATTATTTATTTAGAACATTAAATTTTGCTTAAATGAAGGTATACTATAGGTTTACCTCCAGTAAAAGTATGGGAGAGGAAAAAATAATCATTGCCAGACCTAACTGTATTATATCACACACCATCACATTTTTCAAACTACCTATAGTTTCAGAGAACGCTGAAAATAAAATACTTACCACAGTTAAATTTTCCAAAATCGAGTTTTTTTCACGCCTGAAGGCAGTTCTCGTGCCAGACAATGAATGACAAAAACTTATCAAAAATGTAGGGAAATTAGAGGTGTTTTTGACAGATTGACTGAGATCAGACTCGTTCAGTCAGAATTGCCCCTCTGATCAGTCGATGAATATAGTATTATTAAAGTCACCTAAAGAAGTTTCACAATATATAACTTATCACACATAAATAGAGGATTTTCTTGAAAACGAAGTTACGGTAGAATACTGACTCCTAAGACACAGGGTCCCCCCTAGTTTAGGAGGCACGGTTTTCACTATTTAAGCAACCTTTGTTTCCCAAAGTTATGTCCCTGTTTGAATTGTATGAGCTTTGTATATTAAGGTTTTTGTGTTAATAAACCGTCAAACAAGCCAACTTTGCCAATCAAGGTATCTTTGCCCTAAAAGCAATTTATAAGCAAATCCGCTAACATAAGAAACAATTTTAGTTTTATGGCAACATTTATTATTTGGGTGGAAAGTTGATTATATTTGTGGCATTACTATCTAACGCATTCGTTCCAAAGTTCATTTAGTAACTTGTCAGAACTTGTCGAGTGCGGTGTATGTTTTTGCGGGTAAATTTCCTAAGGAAAGTGTTTGTGGATTTTACCTCATGGCGAAAACACAGGTAAGTATATTTTGCTGTATGTTATAGAATATTAGTTGTCGATTATTTTAAATATAGTTTCATTATTCAGGACTTTATAAATCAAAACTTCTAATGATGGGCAAAGTTACCCTAAACTATTCAGACCCATCCATGCCAACATTGCCCGTTATCAAAAAGCGCTCAGGGTTGTCACTTTTAGTTATTTTGTAACAGGTTGAATTAACGCAAAACCACAGAAACAAAACATCAAACACCTATATTACATATTTCTTAAGTAACGACTTTAAAATAAAGTACTTAATTTCTTATGTTGTAAAATATATTAGTACCTAGTACAGTTGATGTATATTTATACAAGATGAAATTTTAATCACCGTTTTCCTCTTAAGGGGTAAACAAAATCAGCTGTTCCCTACATTTTGACGAGTTATGCGAACATAAATGTAGGGAACAGCTGATTTAATTTTCACGATTTCAGATTTGGCTCCATAGTAAAAGTTGTTCATAATGATGAGTACAATGACCCCGTAAGAGGAAAACAGTGATTAAAATTTCACCCTGTATATATATAGAGGTGAAGTTTGTGATTGTATGTTTGTTTATGTATAGGGATAGGATATAGGGTAGGTATATTTCATTAGAGTAGATGTCAGCTTTTATTATACATCTGCAGATCCACTTAGCTTTAATTTTATTGTTAATTTTAATTTCAGAAAAACAAACACAAGTCTAGAATTAGACCAAGAAAGCCAAGACGTGAAATTGGGTCCCGAGCATATAAAAATTACTCCGACGTGATGTTAAAGCTTGCCTGCGAAGCAGTTGCATCTAAACAAATATCGTCAAGAGATGCTGACCGACAGTTTGGTATCCCACGACGTACCATAGTTAATCAAATAAAAAAAATTACATTCAAATTCTGTTGGGCATCCTACGACACTGACAAGTGAGGAAGAAAATAAAATTGTGAGAGTCTTGCAGGCTTCTAGTGATTTTGGATCTCCCCTAACTAAACTCGATCTAAAGTTATTGGTGCATGAATATTTAAGAAAAAATTCTCGAGAACTTGTGTTCAAGAATAAAATTCCGGGAGATGCGTGGGTGCAGGGTTTTTTGGCTAGACACGCAGATGAATTGAGTGTAAGAACTACTCAAAATATTACATATATTGATCTCATTTTTGGATATAGCATTTACAGCAGAAATCTGACGTTATTGAAATGTTCAAAATAGAACAACGGTATTATATCGAATTGTCGACGAAATTGGAATAAACATTTAATTTTGAACACAATGTTTCATTTAATTACCATTTTAACGTCTATTCATATGCACCCAACACCCACAAAAGAAAAGTGAAAATAACATTTATTTGATCATTTTACTGGAATGTGACAACCCTTAAAATCTTAAACCGTTTGTTGGGCCTTGTATGGAAAAGGGCACTAACCGCTAGGTAACATTGCCCACTGTTTTTATCACGAAAATATTTAAGCTACAAACAGTATTTTAAAACTTAGGTTAAGATTGCCTTAAATTGTAGTCGTGGTGCTTTCTACGTATTTATAAGAGCTTGATTTGCGTCAAAAATCGAAGTGGGCAATGTTGGCTAAAAGTCCGGATTATTTTGCCCACCATCAAAATCGAACAAATCTTGGTTTAAATTTTATTTTTTTAAATGTTTTACATAGCAAATGCGTGCATATGGTTATATAGTTGTAGTAAATGCAAAAATATACTTAAGTCCTATAGAAAAAACTTGTAATATATTCGATTTTCTTAAAAAAACGGGCAAAGTTGGCTTGTTTGACGGAACTTATTTTTATTTTATTTAATAATACGTAACAACCAAACTCACATTAACATAACTACAAAGAAAAAAAAAACGACGGCAACTGATAGCACGACATGTTTCCATATTCAACGTATAAAAAACCAACTCACTCAAATTATTGATCCCCGTTAATCGTAAAATTATTCTAGCCATGCTCTTGTGACGTCAACGCAATATTATCATCACAAACACAACATGAATAGGATCAAATAAAACGAATAATAAAAATTATAATGACATGGTCATATTCCATATCGTCGCGACACGCACCTGCGCATACTGATATGAAAAGACCGGCTCCAGACGTAACATATGTATTATCAAAGACAAGCCTTGTAAAATAAGATCAGCCTAGTATTGTCCCACTGCTACAAATGCCGCTTCTCATACAGAGAAGGAGGGCAGTGGTGGTCCAGTGGTATCGGCCGCGACTTGGGAGTTGTAGGTTGTGGTTTCGAACCCAAGCAGGCACTTTACTTTGTGTACATTATTTCATCAGCACTGCTCTCAAAATGGTGAAGGAAAACATCGTGAAGAAACCGGCATGTCCTAGAACCACAAATTCGAAGACATGTGACATCCGCCAACCCGCACTGGGCCCGCGTGGTGGTTTTTGGCCCACTCCTCACAGAGATGAGGCCTGTGTCCCAGGAGTGGGAAGATTGACTGACTGTTCACACCACCGGCACCTGCACAGGCGAGAACTCTGCCAAACAAACAACTCATTCTTAGTTACTAGCTTTACTCGCTTCTCGCTTATCGCCGAAGGTGGAACAGGTAGGTACTTAAAGTATCAATTAAAATAAGATAAGAGTTACATTGTAATGACTAACTATTTAGTGTGATGGTAATGGAATAAAACCGTAAATGGATTCCAGACGTCGTCGCACCATTCGGTTTAGCCGGTTGGTTTTACGTCTTAAAATGTGATCGCGAATGTCCTAATAAACACAGCATTTATACATTTATGTATTTACAATTACCACTTGTAATTGTTTTTACAGGTGCATCCCGATTCAACAATGCAGTCACCATTTTTAAACACAGAGACGTCACCTAAAAACCTGTAATGTTCGGGTGGCACAAGAATTTTTACGAATAATAAAACAGCAGACAAAGCAGCAATTAAGTATCTCTAAGACTGATTTAATGTTCAGACGTAACCGAGATGGTGCTAGCTCAACAGATCGGACAGAACTCTCTATTCTAATGGGAATGAGGGTCCTTTAGTATATGGTATAGATAACACAATTTGTCAGTAATGAATGTCCAAAGGAATAAACAACAACCATTAGGAATACAAACAAATCATAACTTAACGACCTTTTTTTTGGGTGGGAAATCATCATATGACTTATCCCGCTCTGGGCGGAGCGCGAGGGTGGGTCAGGCTTTTACTGACTAAAACCCACCCGTGTTCCTTCAGTTGCCTGTGCCAGGGGCCACGGTATCCGGCGCAGAGATTGCCTCTCCCTCACGCGCTCCGCCTCCTCCTTTGCGAGCATTACTGCTTCACAGAAGGAGGTGACGGCTTCCCTTGCACTCTCGCTCCGTACCATGGCCTGGACCAGGGCCGAACCTTAACTTAACGACTTTCAAACTCAGATCGATGTGTTTACATGTTGTTAGAATGAATTCGCAAGAGTATTACTATTTAAACTATGCTACAAGCAAAATAATTCTTATTTATTTTTTTAATGTAAGTAAAGTATGTTTGTGTTTATGTTTGTACTATGTGATTTTTTTTTTTATTATTTATTTATTTAGGGACATTTATAATCGCTATGCGTAAGTCAGTCCCATCGTATCCTAAATATATACATTCTACTCATATCAGGGCCATGAACCTAAACAGACTCTTCGCATCATCGCTATTCGGTCTAGATAAAATGTTGTGAAATGTTCCTACTTCAAGTCTGTTCAACTTCAAGACCCTAAACAGGTCATTTCTCTCAGGCTCATATCGAACACATTCCATCAATAAGTGGTGCAGGTCTTCAACAACTCCACACTGTACACAGTTGGGCGAATTCGTTTTCTTTATCATGAAAGCAAACTTATTACATAGAATGTGTCCAGATCTGAGTCTGTGAGCTATAACAACAAATTTTCTACTTGCATGACTATCTACGAACCAGGGCACACGAAAAGGCTGACTGTTTGTACTATGTGATGTAAGTAATTATGTTAAACTATGTTTTGTGTTTTTAATGGTGTAATAATTTAATAATGTTGTTAGTTTTAATTTTTCTAATTTGGTTATTGTAAGCTTTGGTTATTGTTGTTATATTAGTATAGGTTATTAGTTTAAGTTCTTAACTGTGGCATTAAGATAAACCCTGTAATGATAGTTTAAGCTGTTATAATAAATAAATAAAATTAACGAAATGAGAACTACAAACAATCAATTAGATAATATAATCAACATTGTGCCCATGATGTTTCTATGATAAATTTACATTCATTACAAACCAATTACACACCAACACCAACCAAAACAACATACCTATCTGTAACAAATTTTAAATTTGTTTGTTTGTTTTAAATTTGTTTGTTTGTTTTTAAATTTGTTTGTTTGTTTTTAGGTTTGTTGTTTGTTTTTAGGTTTGTTTTTGTGTTTTTGGTTACCAAGGGGTCAAGAGATTTTGCATACAAACGATTCACCACCTTAGGGGTTGAATTTCCAAAAAATGCTCACTTTCGTTATACAATATACGGAAATATTTTTAAAATTTCAAGCTTCAGAACCCAACCGTTTAGGCTATGCGGTGTCTGTCAGTAAATTAATTTAAAATATTTATTTAGAAGATTATACAGATACTATACTGTCCTTTATAGTTTTAACCACGCACACTTGGACAACGGGAATCCGTTGGATGCAAAAAGTTGGTGAGGAGGCGTATGTACAGCAGTGGACGTCTTTCGGCTGAAATGATGATGAAGACACATGGACAATGGTGCCGATTGCTTTGTCACGAAATTATCTAAACTCGACTTAAAAATCTCTTTTTTTATTTTATTGTGGCGTTGCTTGACTTGTTCCGGCTTGACCTAGAGACTAATTACTGATCCATAATCAGCCTATAACATTCCCACTGCTGGGACACAGGCCTCTTCTCGGTGTGAGGGAGTAATCCACCACGCAGGCCCAGTGCGCAATAGTAGATGTCACAACTCACATGTGACTTGTGAGTTGTGACATCTACTTTTTTTATTGTATCCATGTGGTGGGTGTTTTTCTATCTATAATATGTATGTATTTACAAAAAAAAAAAATTGTATATAAGTAGTTTATCAGCCATCTTGTTACCATAACACAAGCATTAGGTTGCTTAGCTTGGGACAAATGGTGCTGTGTGAAATGTCCAGGGATTTATTTATATTATTTATTATTATTTATGTGGATAAAAACCCCCTATTAATTATTAAGAAATAAAAAAAAAAACTTTTTCTGTTCTTTGAATTTTGGGTTCTAGGACATGCCGGTTTCCTCACGATGTGTTTTCCTTCACTGTTTTGAGAGCACTGATGATTAAATAATTTACACGAAGTTATGCACCTGTTTGAGTTCGACCCTATAACTCGTAAGTCGCGGTCGTTGCCACTGTGCCACGACTGCTACCTGCTGATGTTGTTACCTTTATTCATTACGCAAAAATATGCAAACTCAAATGCCATTCCAACGTTTCAGATAAGTAGAGTCGTTGATACAAAGCATTCTCGTCACACATTCCAACTTGCTCTCGTTTTTTTCCGTCATCAACCTGTTCATTGTGTTCGATTTCTTCTCACAGACAGACAGATTGAAGTTTTCTATTCCATACTTTTTACTCGCTTTTCTCTTCGGTATCGATAGCGTGAAATGGTTCGTGAAACGTTTATGTAGTAGACCTTTTTTACTATTTTTAAGTCAACAAGACCTGTACTTATATATTATATATTCTTGTTACAAAATATAGTAATAGTGGCAATGACGTCTAGTGATGATTGATGGCACAGGGTTTGGACTTTTTTTATAGCTGATTGGGCCTGCTCTTGACCTCGAACACACCTGATGGAAAGGGAAGAACTTAAATTGTCCTATTGTGAAAAAGGGATAATACATAAATGCCCATCTGCATAGCTCCATCTCGCTTACACGCTGAAATAAATAAAATACATAATATATAAACTTATACTAGTAAATCCGTTGTATACAGCCAATAAACGGATGAGGTAAGGAATCTACAATTAAATTCCAAAAGGAAAAACTCTTAATTTAAATGATGTCAATTATATTCATTAGGGATATTAAACTTAGGTATTATAAACCTACACTCGATAAACTTCTAATACTAATTAAACTAACAAAATATGAAATGAAATATCCAAACGGCTGGTTAACACTTCCCGTGACCCAAGGGCTGGGTTTTACCATGGCCAGAGGCTAAGTATTGCCATACAACGTGGCAATTCCGCCAGTCTCTTGGGTAAATTACCAGTCGACAGCGATGCGGAAGAATTTTTCGACGCCATATTTTAGTTTGTTAATAGTTTTAGTTAGGTTAGAATATTACATTATTATTTTAATGATAAAATGCATACAGAAAACACGGCTGTGTAGCTAGATAAATTATCTTAGATAAATTAAAATAGATAATTGAGCTACAGTATACATAATTTATTAGCGTTCACTGACCAACGCATATAGTTAGAATAACAAGGCATGTTATATTCCGCTTGAGAAACAGGCACTAGAGCTATGTACACTTGAATGGCTTCCCAGCACACAAACACAGCTGAATTTTGGAAACTTTTTTTTTAAGTACCCTAATATATGTTTAATGTATAATTTAGTCCTTTCTGTAACAGTCTTTATCCTCTTTTAATTTAGGCATCCATTTAAATGTCACCGAGTGTTCGTGGTAACGGGCAATAGTCTTTATCCCTACACTGAAACCAAGTAATAAATAGTAAAATTGTTTGTAACACTAACGTAAGAGGATGTATAGTTGTGTTACGAGCTACGGGGTTCGTGACAATTAAAACTGCCGATAATAACAACCAAAATTAACACTTTAATAGAACAACACTAATAACAACTCAAACACACTAATTAGAAAACAAAATCGCACTTAAATCGCACTTGAGGATCGCTTTCGATGTATTCGCTTGTATCGCTTATCCAACACTGTCTCGTTCCCGGCTAATCCCCACCTTATATAGTGCCGCAGATAGTTCTAGAACCTTCTATTGTAGAAACATCTAGGATGTTCGAGTACATACCGGCCCCGACTGATCAGTAGTCGATAGTTCTAGCATCGAAAGTTCTAGAAGCATCTTGACTCTATTAGTTCTGCTACTCGATACTAGATGGCGCTAGTGGTAACTAATGTCACCATTAATTTTGGCGCGCGACTGTTGTATAGTGTAAACGGTTGCAGTTGTTTCTCGTCAAGTTAGTGTTATAATTAGGAAATCATATCTGTAATAAATGTGTGTATCTAATAAAAATGTATCGTATTTTTATTTAAACGTATCCATGGATGCCAATTTGTGGTGCCACAAATAGATAGCTTTGTTGGTTTGATTACTTAAATTTCCTTAAAGACTTGAGAAGTTTTTTAGACTATTTAGGTTAACTTTATAACCTCAATTTTTATTTATTTATTTAAACTAAATACTAATTTTACTATTTTAGTCGATGATTTTTCAATTACAATTTAGTAATGTTATTCAAACAATCATTGTTGACAAGACTGGTGAGATATAAAGTCAAAACCGTCTAAATACAGGTGAATGTGTTACTAGTTCCCTTTAGTGAGTGATTCCGTAAGAATTTAACCTGAACTTGGTTTGTTTACATTTTCAACAGATACTTTTGGAACATACTATTCTCAACAATATCGTATAAATAGAACCTACTGTGGCCAATCACTGACCAACCTATCCAACAAGGAATTGAGCTTGGCGAATCTCCGTAGTTAGAGTAGGTACGAATAAACTGCCTTGAAAACCCCAATAGGTGATATAAAACTGTTACTGTTAGCCTGTATGATCCCCCTGCTGAGTCAAGGCCTTTCCCCATGACTTCCAGCTTTATCGATCCAGGGCTAAAGTGGACCACTGATCGTTTGTTTTGTCCAGCTCGTCCCGCCATCTTCTACGGGGTCTACCGCTACGCCTTCTAGCTGTGTCAGGGCTCCACGTGGTGGTTATTTTGGCCCACATCTCATTAGGCATACGACAGACGTGGCCTGACGTGGCCAGCCCAGTCCCACTTCAGTTTAGCGGCTTTTTGAGCAACGTCAGTAATCTGTGTTTTGGAGCGCGGTGTGGTGTTGCGAATATGATCTGTCAATTTGACGCCTAGAATGCTGCGCTCCATTGTACGTTGGCAAACCTTGAGTTTAGACTTTTGAATGTTTGTCAAAGACCAAGTCTGGGATCCATAGGTCAGAATGGGAAGAATGTACATGTCCATAATTTTGCTATATACAAAGTAAAATTAAATGAACTGGCGAAACGTTACAGACTTCACAGATGGGTATCGATATGTTACTTGTATAATGATAAGCGTTTTCGCTGACACCACTTGCACCCATAATTAGACTTTCTGGGGTTCATTTATAAACGTTGCTTAAAGTTAAGACACGTTTAAAACGTCAAAATGTATGGTTGAACAATCACTAATCACTAGATACTTAACTTTAGGCAACGTTTATATATACATGGGAATATATTTGGCGGGGGTGGGCCTGAATCCCTATGGATACAGTAACCAGATAAATTGATCAGTGTAACTTCACATCTACAAGCTGCATTGTAAAGCAACTTCGAAAGCACCCTTCTTCTTCTTAACGTGTCGATAACAATCTAAATGGACTCGGCCCAGAATTCGACTACTTGTTTGGCGCCATCACCAGCGTCCATCAGTTCCTGTAACGTGCAGCTGACAGGACACGCAGGACACGATATTAAGTGACCCATCGTTGGTGGAACAGTACCATTTACACTACAAGGTTGAGTAGTCTATGAATCTCCACCTGAACAGGTTTTCTTTGCTTCGCCCCTGGGTCCGCAGTCTAAAGGTGCCCCCTTATTTCCCCATAAACTTAAATAAACGAACAGTGTCGATGTGTGCGTTGTTTAAACTATGAATATGGACAGTGCAGTATCTGTTAAGTATGTTATCTGTGATAACATCTTACGTCTCCAGCCTTTCGTACACACGCAGGTCGCACTGTCGCAGTACCCGCCGGCGCCCGTCACGATCAAGTCGAGTGTGACCACGCGATTAAAATTTTTAATATCGAATAGTTTTATTTGATGGAATTCGTACTGTGAATGTGATAATAAAATTGTGTTGATGTGACAATAACATGGATAAAATTAATTTTACGATCAATGGGGATCAATATTCTTTGAGTAAGTTTTTTTTTTTATTGTATTTTTATGTTAATTTGAACGTGAAAACATGTCATGTTGTCTGTTGTTGTCATTTTTTTTTTGCCTTAGTTATATTAATATTGATATATGTTTACTTATTACAAATTATTGTAAAATTGTTAATGTTATAAAAATATAAACATAAAACATCACTGTAGTCCTAAGGAACATGTTGGTCAAAATGTTGGTTGGACTCCGGAGGTCATTCGTTCAAATCAGGAAATATTTAAACCTTGTATTATTCATAAATTACCCTCTAATAGTGGTAAAGTCCACTTTTCGCTATTTTCAATGCTCTACGATTAATTATCAATAATTAATACAATACCTAGCACGTTTATTTATTCACAAAGACTACACTACTAACCAAGAGCGTTAATTTATTTTATATTATATACGAGTATATAATAAAAAATAAAGAAAAAGGGAGGAGCGCATTGGGCATAAAAAAATCCGTCCGCATTGCTGTCAATGGGATAAGTGCCCAAAAGGCTGGCAGCATTACCACGTTGGATATCAATGCTGATTCTTTGGGCTAAAAATAGTGCAGCCCTCTGGTCACGTGAACCAGTCAAGCAACCGCTTGGCGATGTCCCAAAATATTCGATGAGCACTCGGACCCCAAGGCTCTAGTGTTTTTTAAAGAAGCATATCTTCTTTAAAAAACAATTAATAATTATGTATATTATTTTAATTAATAATTATGTATATTGCATATCAATTAATACCAGCCTATTTCCTAGTAAAACTGTTTAAATTAGACATTAAGTCAAAAAAAAAAACAGTTTATGCTACAACTTCAAACATTTTTAAGGCTTTTTAATTAATGCTAGTTACTGCGAAATCAACTTAATTTTTACTCAAATAGGGTTGATATTTGTTTAACTTCAAATAACATAAATAGGAAACTTAAATTTGAATAGACCTTATATATGCCTGCGGGCGAAGAGCAATGGGTAGCTCACCGCCCGATCAGGACCAGGCCCGTGCCAGACGGCGCGTAAGTGTTCCACGCGCGCCTCAAAGAGATGTCAGCATAATCCGAGGGGCCCCTCAGGGCCGAAGCCTGCCGGGTCAGCGGGATTGTCCGAAAGGGTTACCGCTACCCCGGAACATAAAGGGCGAAGGAAGGAACATGGGTGGGTTTTAGTCAGTAAGAGTCTGACACTCCCTTCCGCTCCACCCAGAGCGGGACGGGTCATTTGATGATTTCCCATCCGAAAAAAAAAAAAAAAAAATAGACCTTATATTGTTACCTTACTATGTTGTACGAGTATTCGTACTACAAACTGGCTCGTGGTTTTAAAAAACATAAGATCGTAACCGTTCCCCTACATCCGTTATTCGATTCTTCCGTTAGAATTTGCTTCTAAAAATACCTACACAAGGTCAAATTAAATTAACTAGCAGAACTGCCCACATACGATGGGAATCTATAACTAAACATGATTATACAAAAAAAATAAATGTTTAGTTCGTTGTGGTAGGGGTGAACCCTACAAATTCACTTGATGATTTTTTGTTAGGGGTCAACGACCGCTGTTAGTGTATTTGAAATTTCAGTTTATAAATCAGTTTTTTTTTCGTGTAAACTTCACAGCCGTGATTGATATCGCTATCGATATCTAAACACGAAAAAACATATTGAAAATGCTTTTGGATTCAGAAAACCAAATGCTGTAATTTTATTTGTTTAGTATCAGTGTTTTACGTAATTTAATTGAGCTATGTACATTGTTATGTATTTTAATATTTAATACACACTCGTGATAATAATATGCTCGCTACCTAACTGATAAAGGGAAAGCAGCGTTATCGGTCGAATTGTTTACATAACATTACATTATGATTATCTATTACCTACTTCGCTCAATAAATAAAATATTGTTTGTGGCAATTGTGTAAGCAAAAAAATCATTAATTATAGAATAGAAATAGCAATTACACTAACTGAAAAAATGAATAGCAGTAGGAGACAGACGCAAAGAGTGTTGTATTGGTGTTGTTTTGATTGTTTGGTGTACAGACGCCAGCACATCAAGCTACTACAATCTGTCAAATTTCTTTAATAGATTTTCAACTTTATCGCTAAAGCATTAAGGTTCAAGATAGATTGGGAAAATTTGACAGTTTCGGGTAGCTTGGCCTGCTGGTGTCTGTACAATAAAGAGTATTCTATTCTATTCTATTGTAATGATTATAATACTGTAAATACATACCTACTTACTACTACTTATCCACCAACCTGCACTGGGCCCGCGTGGTGGATTATGGCCCACTCCCTCTCACAGAGAGGAGGACTGTGTCCCACCAGTGGGAACATTACAGGCTGTTTATGTATACCTACTTACCTATTTGATAAAACCGGGAATCATATTTTCAACAATGCAACTTGACACTGCGTAACACACTATCAGTAGCACTAGCAATGGCTTTCATTTTGACAGTTCAACAACATTCATTGCGTTATTACGTTGTTGAACAGACACATTTTTACGAACATATGAAGCAATGGATTAGCAATATCCTTCTGAATGATTCAGATTGAGATTGATAGTGTGTTGGTCAATTAAGGTGATGACAAATAAATGTCGCGGGCTACCCTGGCGCTTTCGCCTTAAGTAGTAGGTAGGTTGTAGAGCTTGTCCGGGGCAGTAGTACTACCTGTAGTATACAGGTTTATTTTAAATTAGCTAGCCAAGCTCCGCAGACGCGGTGGGTATCGATATATAAACAAGATAAAACAAACAATTACTTAGTTAAAAATATTTTGAGGGGCCATCGACCGCAGTTATTGTAGTCACTTGAAGTAGCAGATTAAAAAAACTGGTTTTTTTTTTGTGTAAGCTTCACAAACGTGATGGGTAAGTATCGATATCTAAACATGATGAAACATAAGTAAACTGTTTGTTTCAACTCTTATTTCAAGTACAACGCTAACAGCGGACGTTGACCTCCCAAAAAAAGCATCAAATCTTTTAGATATCGCGTCTGTGGAGTTTAGCTAGCCAATTTAAAATAACCCTGTATGTAGACCCACTTGTGCAACAGAGCAGTGTTGCTGTGTTAACGTTTTTTTAAAGGGTATGTGGATGCTATTATTGCAGGCACATTTCAGCTTCATTTCTGGGATAGCAACACATCTGCGAAGCCTCTGGTAGTGCAGATGTCCATCAGCGGCGGTGACTTTACCTTTAGATGAACCCTAGGACCTTTTGCAATTTTAGTTTTTTGAAATACGGTACAGTATTTTTACCTCTCGAAGCAACGCGCTTTACTTGTGCTAACCAAGTGTACAAACAAGCTGTGAGTAGCGTCAGCACATAACACACACACGCACATATACACACTTCCGACTTCGCCATTGTCTCGGATGGTACCAAGATCTCCTGCGCTTACACACACATTCACTGCGTGGTTGTACACTTGTTAACCACAAGTAAAGCGCGTGTCGCTTCGTGAGGTAAAAATACTATAGTATGTTAGTAGTGATATATTATTAGTAGTTTTGGTAGTGTATTTGTATATCTCATATGTTAAGTGGACTGTTTGTGTTCTTTATGAGAATGGTCTGTGATAAGATCGTGAGGGAGCAATTATTTTTTTAATTATCTACTTCGTTTGAGTACCTAACTCAAATTAAACTTGCCATCTACGTAGATAGGTATTAAGTGATAAGAAGAATTTATTCAATTAAAAACATATTTTACCGGTTTTTACTTTAAAATAATCTACTAATCTTTAATTATTTATAAAATATTTTAATCATGAGATTGCAGTGTATGTTTTTAGTAAATTGATTTCGTGATGGTGCCATAATTAAAATTTCTTAATTAGAAATGGTGGTGATGGTGCCATAATTAAAATTTATTTTACTTCATTTACACTACCCTTTATTTCTAACACAATAATAGTAACGAGACTTTGTTTTAGGTATGGCATGCCATAGATAATTAAATAGGTTTTAAAAAAAGGCTCAAAACAGTTAGAAAAGCTTCGACACTCAATCAATCTGCCTAGTCTTTTCACAACTACATATAATGGGGTCAGCTTCCCATCTGATGCAGCTGAATACCAGTATTTCACTTGGAGCGACTGGCTCCGATCTGGCCTCCACAACACAGTTTCTGGGTAACACGATACCCCTTGGTAAGACTGTTTGTCAGACAACTGGTTGTTAGACAGCCCAAAAAATGTCTGACAACCTGTTAAATGTCAAAATGTTATTTTACCTCTGATTTGGCATCACTGTCCAAATCACATTGATCTTTATTCTCATTCAAATAAGGTTGCTGTTGGGTTGCTGCCACTGACAAGTCTGTTAAAATCATTGTGATCTTATTCTCGTTACTATAGGGTTGCAGCAATGACAGCTTCGATACTATGGTAACATAATAGTAAAATTCCTACGCGAGTTGTAGTCGGTAGGTTTTATTGTACAGTCAATAAATGTTATTATGACACGGCCAATAAAATGGTGCTAAAGTATTTAAACCTACTAGTGTCTTGTCCAGTATCTTGCACAACGAGGGCAACTTTCATTTGTTATTAAAGGCATTTTTTAGACTAGTTACATAATTGTATGCAGACCAGAGTTTTTACTGAAACGGATATTATTGTAATATGTTACTTCGTGAAGGGACAGCAGTAGCTTTCGAACTTCTCAAAGCAATGATTGATAATTGCTGCAGAGTATTACACAATTACGTATTCTAGAATATTTATATATACACATATACTTAGCCCTTTGGGAAATACAGGTGTTTCCTGTTATGTTAAGTGGGGTATTTTAATGGTAACTTGGCAAGCGACATCGCGGCAGGCCCAGACGGAGATGGCGTGATGAGCAGGACTCCTTCAACAAGAACTGGTCCTTAGCAGCTTTAAACAGAGAGAAGTGGAAAGAGAGTAGGTAGGCCTTTGCCCTGCAATGGGACAGCACAGGCTCATAATGACAATAAGTGGGGATTTGGATCTCTCCATGGTTGACCACACGTTTGGTAGATCTACCATCCACCAGCCCCTAATGTACACAAGCTTAGCTTTTGTTTGTTGGTTTGAAATCAACTGTTCCATACATTTTGGCGATGTATGTGAATTGTGAACACGATGTATTGAACAGCTGGTTTTTTCCCCGATTAGAAGGTCTAATAGTTAATGCTGTTCAATGAGTTCCTTTTCAGGTTTAGGGTGAGAAAACCAAAACCTAATATTTATTTATTTATTATTAGTTCATTAAAACTTTATGGACAAGGGAAACTGCTCTCAAATACGGTGAAAGAAAACATCGTGAGGTAACCGGCATGTCCTACAACCAAAATTTCGAAGACATGTGACATCTACCAACCCGCACTGGGTCCGCGTGGTGGATTACGGCCACTCACTCTCACCGAGAGGAGGCCTCTGTCCCAGTAGTGGGCAAATTACTTATAGGCTAATTTTGCAATGCACAACTAAAAAAAAACCCCTGTACAAAGTACACCTTAGGGTGTTGCAGCGACAAAACCTAGCAGAAATATTATATTATAAATAATTCTTATTTCCAGCGGGAGCAGAGGTCAATCCGCAGACTTCCCTGAACGACTACCTGCGCAACTACCTCCAGCTGCATGGCACGAAGGCGATGTGCCACGAGGGGGGATGCGGCGCCTGCGTCGTGTCTGTGTCGCAAGTCCACCCCGTGACGAAGGAGAAACATGTGTTCGCTGTCAATTCTGTAAGTTATATCAATACCTACTATTGTAAAGAAGCAAGTTTTTCTAACTGGACAGAGAGCTGTGCTGCTGGGGAGTTTGCGCCGCTTCTTCTTCCCAGCGTAAGCACTAGGAAGTTGTGAAGGACGGGTGTTTTGGGGGACTGTCTTGTGTAATTTTGATGTTCGAATAGTGCTGATTCTCATCCTAATTTGAATAAAAAACTTTTGATTTTTAATGATGAAATCTTTGCCCAGCCCTGGGACACAACGTAGGCTGATAAAAAAAAGTAATCGTGGTGATGTAGAGCAAAGACCCCAAAAAAAAAACACTCACTTATTTTCAAACCATGTAAGGTTTGCACCAAGTTTCTGTGTCGTAGATGTTGTGGCATCTTGGCAGTGGTTGCTTAGAGTTTAATTCCCAGACCGGTCAAAGAGTAAAAGATGAAGATTTCCCAACGGGTAATGGACAGGGCTTTGGCTTGGTCAGTCAAGAGATATCGCCAATTCTTTACGGCGATGACTGCGAGAAAATACTATACCATCTAACAATGCTTTGTTAGTCTAACCTAGACCTTGGATTACCGACACTTTTAGATATTTACTGCGACATCTACGTACGTAGGTAAATTATTACAATTGACGTAACTGAAGGTCATAATTATCATAATTATTGTAATGTTCCGTGTATTCTGTACAATAGCGTAATAACAATAATCTAGTCTCAGGTTATAATTATGATCATATCCATCAACGGCACCTCTAAGAGTAAATTATAGATTCTCGTAGTTAAAAAACGTTCAAATTCTCCTCATCTCAGCGACAATCAATGTCAAAGACGTTTACATTGTAATCTCAGTCGCGGTCCGTCAAAGATGCATCATTGTGTGTTCCTCAATGTAATTTTACCTACATTTTTGATAGATTATGACTGAGATGTTCGTAGAAGTACGAGAATTGCCCCTTTGTTATTCTGATGAAAGAACAGTGGTGACCCAGTGGTGTCGGTTCACACAAGCAAGTGCTTTACTTTGTGTTATTTATTTCATTATCACTGCTCCCAAAACGATAACGGATAACATCGTGAGGAAACCGGCATGCCTTAGAATCATAAATTCAAAGACATGTGACATCCAACAGACACCAACCCGCACTGGGCCCGCATGGTGGATTATGGCCCACTACCTCTCTCAAAGAGGAGGCCTGTGTCCCAGAAGTGGGAACATTACAGGCTGATTATAACATAAATTCGCACAAACAGACATGTCTAGCATTATCTGGGTAAATAAACTTCATGAAAAACTCATCATTATCTGCCTAGCCTTTGCCCAACTATGTTGGGGTCGGTTTCCAGTCTAACCGGATGCAGCTGAATACCAGTATTTTACATAGAGCGACTGCCTATCTGACCTCCAGAACCCACTTATTGGGTAATACGATACCTCTTGGTAAAGACTGGTTGTCAGACTTTAGGGCTTCTGACGACCCGCAACGACTGTCAAAGATCTACGAATGACAGCCGAGACCAACGGCTTAGCGTGCTTTCCGGGGCACGAACTACATGAAAAACTCTGTGACAAAAACATGAGAATATTAGATAACGGAAATTCGGTTATTTCATACTTTATTTGTGTATTATCACATGTTTTAGATAAAACGTAGACATGATTGATGAAGGATTATAAGAGTATTTTCTTTCTTTCAGTTCGATAACATAACGGCATTCACGCCTTTTTTTCTCTGAAGCGCTAATTGTGAATAAATAAATGAATGAATGATCATTCATTCATTTATTTATTCATAAACAATATACATTGTGTTGAACATTACATATTAAAATAATATTAAATAAAATTATCATATGCAGAAACAATACCAAATTAAATGTTAAATAAACTTATCACATGCAGAAACAATACATATAAAACGAACAATACATATAAAAGCTTATTTAAAGTTGATGTGACATGTCTATTTCAAGAGTCAATTCGTATAAAATATGTCACCCAATAAATATACCTAATGTCAAAATAATTACAGGTATAAATAATGTCAAAATAGTGTCAAAAATGTTAGGACTACAAACTTCATCAGTACAGTTTCAAAACAAAAAATAAATTAATTTAACAAAATAATAATTTAATCTAAAAAAAAAAAAACACAATTTAATTTAAAACTTGTTCACTGATATTATTATAAGTGACTACCTTTATCGTTTGTCATAAATTCTGACACATTTTTCCAACAAGAAGGCTTTCAATTTAGTTTTAAAAGAGTGAGAGCTATTATATTAATAATTTTAAATCATTCGGTAACCTATTAAATAACTGCTTGGTATCTGGAACAATGCTTAGCTATATTAAAATTTGGTGCCTTTTTGTGTTTAAATCCCTCCCTTCTTGTGCTTTCTCTTACCTCACGTTCCTCTTGTGATTCATACTCATGAATATACTTAGCAAAGTGATTTAGAATTACTAAAATATAAATACTTGGTACTGTTAAAATTTCCAATTCTTTAAAGTGCTCTCTACATGAGTCTCTTTGTGAGATCCTTACTATAGTCCATAAGGCACGTTTATGTAAAATAAACGCTTTCTGACAGTTATACGAGTTGCTGTAGCTGTTACCCCAAAGCATTACGCTGTATCTTAGTCTAGACTCTACCAGCGCGTAATATATAGTCTTCAGTTGCTTTAGATCTAACATATCTCTAATATAATATAATATAGGGTTAGGCAGAGGTGTACCTATACTACTCCCAAATTTCCCCAGTTATGTGTAAGTGCCATGTAATAAGGGGCGAGTCTTTGCCATCAACCGGGCAAAAAACCAGACTCCGGGCTGCTACTGAGATATTCCTGGTAAAAAAAACCCAATAACACTTTGCGCGACCTGGAAATCGAACCCAGGATCTCATACTCAGCAGTAGCGATTGCGACCACTAGCCCAACGAGGCAGTCTATTTTATTATACATATACTAGCTGTTGCCCGCGACTTAGTCTTCGATACCCTATGTCCTTCTTCAGGCATGACCTGAAGAAGGACATAGGGTATCGAAGACTAAGTCCAGGTCCTTCAGGTCTACCCCTATGCCAAATTTCATCCAAAACCGTTCAGCCGTTTTAGAGTGAAAACGTAACAAACAAACTTACAAAAAATCAAATATTTTCTCTTTATCTATAATATTTGTTTAGTAGTGATATCTTAACACTCCGTCTGGTCTGAGTCTGAATTCTCGATAAATAGAAAGAACCGGCTATACAGATAGTAGTCTTGCTCACTCGTAACTTGAATAAAAAAACATGTCAGCTTATTTTATTTTCGTAGGTAGGTATGGGTTTCATCGGTCAGTGCCGCTAACCGAGGTGATTCAACCACACAAGTTCATGGACATGCATTGTTTGTTGATCCATGTTGAATTTACTACTTTAAAATGTTTATTTATCGGTATACGTGATTTAATGATAAGATTTATGAATTTATGATATGGTTATCTGTTATTTATTGACGACAGTCCTTTATTTCTTGTGCAACCATAAAATTTTATTTTTTTTCTTTAAATACCACTAAATATATTATTATCTATAGGTAATTATTTTTAAACAAATATCTAATCGTTTTTTATTATTTACTACACATATCTATCTAACAATAAAAAATCGTGTCAGTCCTACCACCTCAGAAATGCATTGTGATATTTTTTTAATTATTTATGTTCCTTTGTTGATTTAGTTATTACTACATACTTCATGTATTAAACATCCGAAAATCTGACAACCAGTCTTACCAAGGGGTATCGTATTACCCAGTAACTGGGTTGTGGAGGTCAGATAGGCAGTCGCTCCATGTAAAATACTGGTATTCAGCTGCATCCGGTTAGACTGGAAGCCGACCCCAACATAGTTGGGAAAAGGCTAGGCAGATGATGACATACTTCATGTATTAAACATTTGCACGCCATCCTTACTTGGCGGAATGTTTCTTTGGACTACAATTTTATATTTATCATCTTTTGAACCTACCATATTTTACGCAAATAAAGGATTTTGATTTGATTTATTTTTTTATTTAAATATCTACTCACATTGGCGCCGATTCCCTTGTTCACAAACTAAACCAAATTTAAATTCAGTGCATCCTTTTCTTTCTATTTCATTAAGAAAAGGACAGAATATAAATATTAGTTTAGTCCTGTCAAATTAGTCAGCGCCTGACGTAAATTGACGTATTTTTAGTAGCCATGTTTTTAATCACATCTAAACTTGCTATGGAGTATCTAAATTTGACAGGACTAAACTAATATTTATCTTGTGTCATTTTCTTAATGAAATAGAAAGAAAAAGATGCACTGAACTTATATTTAGTTTAGTTTGTGAACAAGGGAATCGGTGCCATTATGAAACTGATTTACATCCGTAAGATATCCTCGTAACATAGGGTCCAGTTGAAAACCAGCGTCAGGCATTAGTTGCCTAATATTTATGCTAAACTATTTGACGCAGCCGTAAAGCACTAAGCCTATTATAAGTGTTTTTCTGTTTTTTTTTGTGTTTGTGTAAATATTGTGTGCCTTACTCTAACCTGGATCAAAATGATATTATTGTCTTTCTTTCTTTATTTAATCCTCGCAAGAATCTATGACTTAACTCAGCATAAAGTAATGGTCAAATACCACGTCATCATCATCTCTGCCAAATGGATTCCACTGCTGGAGTTGGTTTCCTGAAGTACCTATACACCATAACGATCTTTTCCAAAACCAATTACCTAGAATTGTAGGTAATTCCTGCAGGATTCCATCAGCATATCCGCTTCCAGGTTTCCATTATAGCCCGTAGTCTCGCGACGACATCCTAGGTTGTTACGCAATCTCAAGTGGTTCTAGTGCCTGTCTAAATACCTAAGCATTGAACCTAATGAATTAGGTATTACCTTTTTTTTTTGTTTTCGGGGGGAAACCTTCAAAAGGCACCCGACCTCCGGGGAGCTCACTCCCCGGAGGTCGGTCGGTCGTCGGGGAGTTTGGGATTTTTCCTCACTAAAACCACCCCGGTGATCACTATCCGCACATAGGGATGGTCCCGGTTCTTCTTAAAAGACCAATTCCGGAAACACCCCTGCGCAACGCCTGTAAGGCACATCCCTGGGGAGACTGTAAAGGGACCTCCCTAAGCCTCGCTATGCACGGCAGCACGTGACCACTGTGCCACCGTCTTCCCTGGGGGAATTAGGTATATCACACGAGTCTACCGACCACTGAGCTACGCTTGCTTCGTTAAATTACTACGCTTTACATAACGAGACCCCTCCGTGCCTCGGAAAGCACGTTAATCTGTTGGTCTCGGCTGTCATTCGTGGATCTTTGACAGTCATTATGGGTCGTCAGAAGCCCGAAAGTCTGACAACCAGTCTTACAAATTGGTATAGTATTACCTAGTGACTGGGTTGTAAAGGACAGACAGGCAGTCACTCCACGCTTCAGCTGCATCAGGTTAGGCTGGAAGCCGACCCAATAAATAGTTGGGAAAAGGCTGGGCAGGTGATAATTACCTACTTAATCTTCCTACTCACTTGTAAATGGGTACGTAACATGAACCAATCATGTACATACGCATTTACGAGTGTGTAAGTACGTACGTACGTAAGTACCAACAATAGTAGAGATTGGAATGTTTTCCAAACATTTAAAGTTTCAATGAGTGTCATGAAAACTGCATAGAGTAACATTCTAGGCTTCGTTTTGTGTATTGTGCTTTTTTGCGTACGGTCAAGGAGCGAATCAATGCCACCATTTCGAACTATAATTTTAATTTAACTAGTAGGCAGTCAAAGGAATAAAATGCAAATTAAAATTTACAAGATATTTGCTCTCAATTTTTCAACAATTTACCAAATATTATCGAAAATACCTCATTACTCGAAGGTCTTAAAGAAACATTGGTGCTAACGCCCTTTACGACTTTTTTTCTGTTCTAAAGTTTTTTAAGATCCCATCGACCCTTACTTTATCTTAAAGACAGTTTTTTTTCTCCAGTCATTAGGGAAAACCAGGGATAATAATTTATTGCAAGCTGTCGCACTTATGATGATGAACATGCCCTTTAAAACCAGATTTGCTTTTATAAGCACATTACATATGACGTGTTAGTTTTCCTTTTATGTAATAAAAGGATACAGCATTCAAATATTGTCATTCACGGATAATTTGGACAATCAGAATATCGCCATGATTTTCCCAGCGATTACGCAACTACCCGGGAATGAAATTATCCGAAACAGAACCCGATTTGCCGACATAGCTTGCAGAGTAAGCAACCTGAAGTGGCAGTGGGCTGGCCATGTTTGTCGAAGGACCGATGGCCGGTGGAGCAGACGAGTCCTGGAGTGGAGGCCGCGTATCGGCAAGCGTAGTGTGTGACGCCCCCCAGCTAGATGGACGGACAACCTAAAGAAGGTGGCTGGGACAGACTGGATGCGGAAGACGGAGGACAGGGTGTTGTGGCGTAGCCTGAAAGAGGCCTATGTCGCAATTACCCCAATTGCGTAACACACTAACAAGCCTTTCATTTTCACAGTTCAACAACATTAATTGCGTTATACGTTGTTGCCCGCGACTTCGTCTGCGATCCAGAATGAAAAGTAGCCTTTGTCCTTCTCCAGGTCATGGTCTACCCATGTGCCAAATTTCATCCAAAGCCGTTTTTGCGTGAAAGCGAATAAAACAAACATACAAAGAATCTACTTTTTCCTCTTTACGAGTATTAGGTACCTATTGGTCCGAACCATAATACTCGTACATACCTATTACTAAAGCTGATAAAAGGCCTTCAACCGCCAAAATTATCAAGAATCCGTAAATAAACAAAAATCGTGAGACACGTGTATGATCATGACTACATTCTTATTACTATGAAGAAGTATCTCCGTATTATAAAGTGCTCTGTGAAGTATCTATGTGTATATATAGGTAGATACTAACTGTAACTTAGTAAAATAAATTATTTTGGACAAGTTAAATAAAAGCTAGGTTAGGTATACCGTATAAGATACGAGATAAACAGGTGTTGGTGTTTGAGGAAAACGGAAAGTGTAGAATTCTGTGATTTGTAAAAAAAGCAAAAATATCGTGCGGTTTACCTCATACCATTTTCGTCCAGATTCAGGTTTAAGAACAACCTTATTTCTCAAAAGAATTGCATACATAATTTACTTACTGAGAAACAATATCTAAAACTAAGATTAATTACTAGAGTGCACAGATGTACGTATATAAATAACTAGAGCGCACAGATGTACGTATATAAAATAAAAAAAATAATTAATAAAATATGGGTAAACAGATAACATACGAGTAACTCGATCGTAAGTTAACCAAGCACAACATGGATGTATGAATTTGATTTTTACTAGATGTGGCATTGGTGGCATAGTCTGTTATTAGCAAGTTTGTTATTATAAGACTATTTTATTTTTAGTTTATTGTTCCATTTATATATTTTGGGTACATACATGGTTTATAAAACATTTTGAATATTGGATTTTATTTGTTTTTGTCTAATTTAAGTAATTACTAATGTATTACATATTTTAATTTAGAGGTATGTAGTTAATCTATATATAGTGTGTGTAATTTTATTTATGTAGGTAATATATTTATGTAAAATCACTTTTTTTCTTCTTCACTTATTTGTATGTATAAATTGTGTGAGTTTTTATAGCACGTCTTAAGTTAATCTTTCGTGTTTATTGTTTTGTTACAAATCTTATATTGGAATGGGTTTCCTTATTTAATATTTTACGTATTAGGATACATGTGTAGTATATGTACGTTTGTTTTAAATTCATCATTTTTGTTTCCTCGTATATCTTTTCAGTTGGTGTCCGAAATGTATAATTAAATAAAATTTTAATTAATCTATTATGAACACGTTGAATTGGATCTATATTAGTCTTCGCTGCAGTACCCCAGATTTCAATGAGGTTGTCGATATGAGGCTTAACCAAAGAATTATAGATAAGATATCGCACTTTTCGAGGGAGATAATTTGTTATATTGCGTAGTGCCCCTGTGAGTGGACTTAGTTTAAGTTTATTTTTTTCTAGGTGCGGTTTCCAGGTTAGGTTACTATTTAAGATAAGTCCGAGATATTTTTCTTTAGGTTTTAGGTCAAGTAGTTGGCCGTCTGTTTAAGTTCGAAATTATCATTTATTTTTTTATTTTTTACTGCAAACATTACATAATTTGTTTTTGTAATATTAAAGATTTGACTGAAACCACTCATTCAACAGTTTAAGATCATTTTGAGCGTCGGCTATTATAGCTTCGACTGAGTGTCCAAAGTAAAAGAGACTTGTGTCGTCTGCATAAAGGAGATGACTGTCTCCTTTGAGACCCAATTCACTGATACTGTTAATAGAAATAAGGAACATGAGGGGGCCCAATATTGATCCCTGGGGGACGCCAAAATTCAGGACACAGAGGTTGCTTTCATATTTACCTATTTTTACTATTTGTTTACGGTAGGTACTGCATATAGGATTTAAAAATTTCAAGTGCTTTGCCTGTAACACCGGTGAGTTCTAGTTTTTGTAATAATTTGTCATGACTGATGGTCTCAAAAGCTTTTTTAAGATCAATAAATATACCTAAGGCAGATGCCTTGCCAAACCAAAATTAAAAATATTTTTTTTCATTTTGGTTACGAGGTCAATTGTACCAGCGAGAGTATTTAATTGAGGTCTAAATCCATACTGTTTACGGTAAAAGAAACCTTTTGAAGTAAGGAATGACTAATCGGTTATAAAGAATCTTCTCAAAAACTTTAGAAGATTTCATCATGCGTGGTTGTTGTTTGAAGGTGGCATATTTTTGATCCGGTGCGTCCCGCACAAGTGCCACCAGGCGGTGAGCGTGGTGTGCTCGTTGTAGATCTATGTACGAAATTACTCACGTGGGAGTTGCGTGTGCGCCGCCGTCAGGTGCGTACGGTGCGGAAATACAGCGGTTTTAGATTTGGGCAATTATCCTGTTAATTTACCTCTATCGTAAATTTCTTAGGTTGTTTGGAGTTACACAAATAAATTGGTACCTACCTAGGTAGGAAACTGGCTACTTATCTATAATACTTATCAATGGGTAGGTATTTAGAATGTACTTTTGAATCGATATCATAACACGCTACGCGGTCAGTTTGTTTCTCCCCTCTGTAGCCCCATAGTATGAGCGCATGACATTTTTATTGATGGATCGTGTCCATCTCATGCGCTGCACACTTCCACGGCGCCGGGAGCTGGGACCCTATCAGAGGCCAGCGGACCTCGAGGTCCTAAGCCGTCTGGCGGCCGGCGTCCTCCCCGTCGACGAGCAGATGAGGTAGATGTCACATGTCTTCGAATTTTTTGGTTCTAAAACATGCCGGTTTCCGCACGATGTTTTCCTTCACCGTTTTGAGAGCAGTGGTGATAAAATAATTTACACAATGATAAGCGCCGGTCTGGGTTCAAACCTACGACCTACCTATACCTACTTGTAAGTCTCTGCGAGAAGGAGTAATCAATGCGGGTTGAAACACGTAAAATTAATTAAAAATTAAGTTTTTTACTTTCGAAGTGCCTTTGTTGAATTGAATCATGCTTGAATAAACTCTGTCTTTGAATATGGAACTTCTCAATATATTTAGATTGTCATTTGTTTTTCCAGTGCCTGGTCCACATCCTCTCATGCCACGACTGGGACATAACTACGGTGGAAGGTATCGGCAACCGCAAAGATGGCTACCATCCCATCCAGGATCGCCTGGCCATGTTCAATGGCACCCAATGTGGGTATTGCACGCCGGGATGGGTTATGAATATGTACAGGTATTGGAGAGACTTACTTTAATTATTTTATCAACACCTGAGAGTCAAAGCCTTTCTGTTAATCTCATACTTACTTATAGCAGTACATAAATATGTGCCTATTAGGTACTATCGCCAAAATCCATATCTGACCAGCGCATATTATTAGTCGACCTAAAAAGGATCCTCTTTTGTTTTACTTACGGATGCAGCTGTGGTCATCATGTGCACGAGATTTTGTTTTCAAAATGGTCAGATACTTATTGGTTTTTGGCGATAGTAAGGTCACCAAAGGAGATAAGTAACCAGGGTCGTCGGATATATTTGAAATTTAATAAGAATACGATGGATGTTTTCGAATTAAATTTAATTGGATAAATAAAGTGTTTGTTTTCTATTATTTAAATTTTAACTACAGTGCTACAGTGGCCTCCAAAAGTTAGTTGACATTTTTCCTCTTCAGCTGTGATGCCACATTATGGTTTAAAATAAAAAAAATAATCTGGTGGGGTACCTCATTATTTATTTTTATTTTAAATCGGGATAAAATATAGGAATAGGAATAGAAAATAGGAATTACTTGATTATTTTATATGATAAGTCAAAGATAGTTAAATCAGTCAGTAACAACTTTATAGCAGTTCAAACGTTTGGATCACTAGAATTTTAAATCATAATGGGGTGGGTCACAGCTGAAGTGGAAAAATGTCCATTACATTTTTATGGATCACATGGACATTCTTAGGGAAAATAAAAAAAAGAAGAAACTGAGACAAGTCAGTCAGAGTATTACAAAAACCACAACAACCTTCAAAGTTACCTCAATTATTGTTTAATTAAAATAACATGTAATTATACATTTTCCGTCCTTCACTATTAAGTATTCCCAATAAAAATATATTCCGCAGCCTCGACAAGTCGAACAGGAGCCTGACGACGCAGCAGGTAGAGAACTCGTTTGGTGGCAACATTTGTCGCTGCACCGGGTACAGGCCAATACTGGATGCCTTCAAGAGCTTTGCCACAGACACCGATCCTGGACTACAGGAAAAGTTACAGGTATTTGTTAGAGATATATCGGAAATGTATTAATTGGGAAAACTCAGCATTAAAATATGGTATGCATTGCAAGAAAAGCGAATATATTCATGAATGTATTAATTTTCCTTATGAACTGGAACTAACGTTCCGTGTAATCATCTACCTTTGCGTTTTCTTTGACAGTTTTCCTGAATATTAAAAGCCATTACCCAATTAATTTTCTTGTGAATTTTGAATCATGGTGTGGTTGATAAAAGTGTTCGAGTCTAGTTCTGCCATGACGCCATCAAATGTCAATGACACAAAAAAAACTGATATCTTCCTCAGGATTTAGAAGACCTGCACTTAAGAAAGTGCGCAAAGAAGTGCACGCGCAAGTGCAGTACGTCGGAAGACGAGTGGTGCCTCATAGAAGACACACAAGGATCGCTGAAGGAACTCAGCACGGCTGCAGGACGGTGGTACAAGGCATACAGCGTGGAAGATGTGTTTAAGGTATTATTTGGTGGTGATTTATTGATTACTATAGGTCATGCTTGCTAGAAATGTTCCACTTTGACAGCTACCATAGGTGAATATACCAACCGACGTGGTAGATTACAGGCCCCCCCTCTCGTAGAGGGGAGGCCTGTGTCCCAGCCGTGGGAATATTATAGGGTGTTTATAGGTGAATATGACAAAACGTGCCTCGGAAAGCACGTTAAGCCGTTGGTCCAGGCTGTCAACCGCAGATCTTTGGCAGTCGAAACGGGTCGCCAGAAGCCCGAAAGTCTGATAACCAGTCTTACCAAGGGGTTTAGTATTGCCTGGGTCATGGAGGTCAGTTAGGCAGTCGCTTCATGTACAATACTGGTATTCAGCTGCATCCGGTAAGACTGGAAGCCGACCCCAACATAGCTGGAAAAAGGCTAGGCAAATTATGATGATGACGGCCACCAAGAAACAAAGATTATCAATATTTTTTTACATATATGGTGTTCTAAAGCCCGTTCCCTATCTGTATCACAGTCTGTATGAAAACATTCCTATGCACTGAGAAGCTGATAATTTTCTTCTTTTTTTTTTATTCAGTATACGTATAGCATGCCAGAATAATCATGTTAATTAATCTTACCAGGTATTGGCGCATGAAGGTACAAATAGTTACCGGCTGATTGCAGGCAATACTGGCAAAGGTATGTCGGATTTTGATGCTATAACTTTATTTATAGACCATTATAGACCTCATCCATCGCTTGTCATCAGGCGAGGTCACGAGCAAGCGCATTCAGCAATAAAAAACCACTGACAAAAAGAACAGAAAACAAAAACATAACAAAAAGAAATTAAATTACAACATACTCGTAATAATACAATTTCTCATTCCAGGAGTATACCCAATAACACTGGAACCAAAGATCCTCATAGACATATCGACGATAGAGAAACTAAAACTGTGCCAAGCAGATGAGAATCTAATCCTGGGTGCTGGAATGTCCCTCACTGAAGTCATGAGCACTTTCCAGCAGTGGAGCAGGAAGAATGGAGACTTCGGCTACCTGGAGACGTTGTATAATCACTTGGACTTAGTTGCGCATGTACCTGTGAGAAATGTAAGTGATTTTTATATCAATCAGCACACTTTTTTCCTGATTAGGGTTGCAGGGGTCTACAAGGACGATGTGTCTTCGTAGACCACTGCTACGAGAGCTCGTAGAAGTCATTGCTGGCTGCGTTACGAAAAAACGTGATGGTTTATGTCAGCACATATTTTTAATTGATGAACGCATTTTTAATATATTGTATTCAGCGCAGAAAACGTCACTTCCTCCTCTAGATATGAAGTCCATTCATAGTTTTACCTCTGACAGCAGCAATCCAACAGGAACCTTATTGCAACGACTTTAAAGATAGATCACTGTAATTTCGACAGACTTGTAAGTAGCAGCAACCCAACATAAACCTTATAATAACGAGAATAAAAGATCACTATTATTTTGACCACAGAACAGATAAAACCTCTTTTATCTGTGGTGTGATTTGACAGTGATGCAAAATTAACTGTGGAAGCACTGTAGGACCACCAAATTCATGTCTACGGTAGGAAGTAATGTTTTTGAGTGAGTGAGAGAACAATATAACATTACGCCTGCATTTCTCGATGGATATCAATTCTCTTCTCTTCTTCACGCTCTTCCTAGGTTATATTCTTCGTCTATTAATAAACTAAAGTTATAGTTCCTGTTCTTTATTTCAGATTGGAACAATTGGAGGAAACTTGGCACTAAAGAACCAACACCATGACTTTCCGTCTGACTTGTTCTTAATTTTGGAAACTGTTGGAGCCACCGTTACCATAGGTAACCTAAAATAACTTGAAGCCTTATTTAACAAGTCCTGATAATATGGTGAAAGCAGTGTGGCCCAGTGGTAACGGCCGCGACTTACGAGTTGTCGACCGTGGGTTCAAACCCAGGCAGGCGATTTATTTTGTGTAATTTATTTCATTACCACTGCTCTCAAAACGGTGAAAGATATTGATCATCTTGAGGAAACCGGCATGTCTTAGGACCAAAAATTTGAAGACATCTGACATCCACCAACCCGCACTGGGCCCGCGTGGTGGATTACCGCCCATTCTCTCTCACAGAGCGGAGGCCTGTGTCCCAGCAGTGGGAACGTTATAGCCTGATTATGGGGCTGCTGCAGCTGAATCTAACAAGTTGCTGACCCCTATGAAGCCATGAAAAGTACAAACCTTTTTAATTTACCATTGTTTTTTTTTTCCAGTAAATAGTGATCTAAGCAAAGTCGAGGTGAAACTCCATGACTTCTTAAAAACAGAGCTGAAGGATAAACTGATATCTGAAGTGAAGCTCCCCCCTTTATCCAGTAGCAACCTAATTAGAACATATAAGGTAATATATAACTAATTAAAATGGATTTATTTTATTTTATATTTCGTTTTTCTGATTACATAGCCGACTTATACTAAACTTAATAATATTTTTTTTTTAAACTTGTTTGTGTCGCATAATATTTAATTAGGTATCTTTGGCACATCTCGGGACCCTGGGATCCCGGACCTTTGGAGGGGCCGAAGCCAACTCGCAGGCCCATTAGACGTTTTCAATTAAATGAGGCACAAAACCGACGATTATCCCTGCTCGCACTATGCAATATCAATCACAATTTGAATCATTTTGAAGGATATTGCTAATCCATTGTTTTATATGTTCGAAAAAATTGTCTGCGCCACAACGTAAATAACGCAATTAATGTTGTTGAACTGTCAACAAAAGCCATTGCTACAATTACCCCGCAGTTTTTTCGCCTTTTGTCAAAACAAGTTATTCAGGACTGTATTTTGATATCCTTGTCTAAGAAACTATTGTGCTACGACTGTGAGCGCCATTACCTATCGTTTTCATATAGCGATAGTCCGCATAAAGACCGTCTTTGAAGATTAGGGTACTTGCATAAAGCAGAGGATTCTGACGGTACAGATCGCTGCAGGTTGAATATTATGAAACGTTATGTATTTCTTCATTTTCCTATAATTCACACCTTACACACTTCAGTGAAATCAAAAACGTCATGTCATGGCTTTGATTTGAACCATAATGTTCGGGTAATCGCAGTTCAGTATATCCTACTAATATTTAGTAATATAAATATTGAATACATCCTACTTCCTTCCTACTATAAATATGTATGGGTGTATATTTATTTATTTATCCATTTATTTCAGGCATCAAGGCCCATATACACACATACAATACAATATTAATATAACTTAAAAATACTATAAATACATACAACATTATAATTACACTAAAAAACAAACTAATGCACACGAAGTGTCTGCGTCGTGTTTCGCTGTTTTTTTTTTATATGGTTTACTGTACCGTATAATAATTATATCATTCATTTCCCAGATAATGCCTCGCGCGCAAAATGCACATGCTATAGTTAACGCAGGTTTTCTTTTTAAACTGGACACGGCAAAGACAATCAAATCCGCCAACATAGTCTATGGCAACATCAGTCCTACATTCACAAGAGCTGCACAAACAGAGGGTTTGCTCGTTGGACAGAATCTGTTCAGCAACGAGGTTTTGTTGAAAGCTCTGAGGAAGTTGGAAGAGGAGCTGATTCCGGTAGAAGTCCTGCCTGAACCGTCTGCAAGCTGTAGGAAGACTTTGGCGTTGGGGCTGTTCTATAAAGTAAGTTGTGTTTGAATTAAAGTACTCGCACAATTTGTGCGGTATCGGCGACACAGTGGTGGCCCCGACTTATGAGTTGTAAGTTGTGAGTTCGAACCCAGGCAAGCAGTTTACTTTGTGTATTTCATCACCACTACTCTCAAAAGTGTGATGGAAAACATTGTAAGAGAACTGGCATGTTTTAGAACCAAACATTCGAAGACATGTGACATCTACCAACCCGCATTGGGTCCGCGTGGTGGATATCGGTCCACTTTCTCTCACAGAGAGGAGGTCTGTGTCGCAGCAGTGAAAATATTATAGCTGATTATGCATACTACATATGTGTGTGCTGCAGTAAAGGTTCTCAAATCCCATAGATACGTAAAGGCATGATTTTGTTGCTCGGCGATGAATGATACTCATAAGGTGTACCTAATAATTCGATTCTGTGATTGAAGATCAATTGCGGTTTCATATAATAAGTAGGCAGGAAAATGGAATCCCTGGTAACACCAAGGCCCTATACCACAAAACTTTTTTTTTTCCAGGTGGGAAATCATCAAATGACCCCTCCCGCTCTGGGTGGACCGGAAGGGAGTGTCAGACTCTTACTGACTAAAACCCACCCATGTTCCTTCCTTTGCCCTTTATGTTCCGGGGTAGCGGTAACCCTTTCGGATAATCCCGCTGATATACCACAAAACTTCACAATTACAATTTGTAAATTTTACCATTTAATATTTTCAGGCAGTGCTATCACTCTACCCGGACGCAAACCCCCGGTATAAATCTGGCGGTAGTATACTAGAACGGCCTGTCTCCCGAGGGACACAGACCTATGAGACAGATAAAACACTATGGCCACTGAACAAACCGGTGCCCAAGCTTGAGGCACTCTCACAGGTAAATATCAGCAGTCCCAAACAGGACAACAACCTTCCAGTTTTAGAAACATTTGCTTCTGAATATTTTTGGCAGTCGATATTTATAGGTGGTTATCTACTGCTAAACATGAGTCTCCTCCCTAAGGGTAATTTAGGTAATTACATGCCGAAGATGCCTCACTGCGTTACCTCGCGATCGCGGTTCAGCTCGCTACCTCGATGTCACCTCCATGTAAAACAAATGCATGCCTAAAGACACGCACGCACATGCCGAAGGATACCTCACTGCGATACATCGCGGGCTGCTTGGGGGTTTATCCTACGCCTACGGGGATGCCTAACAGCAAGCACTGATGTGATCTGGCTCGTTATTGGTCAAATCCGTTCGCCTCTGCTTATCGTATCTGGTTCACTCTCGAGCCACTTCCGTTCGATCGTTTACTTGTGTGAATTGAATTATTAATGAGGAGGTGCTGACTGAATTTATTTCATCGAACTGCTGCTGGGGAGTTTGTTTGTCCACTTCTTTACTGTATAAGCAGAAAAACGTGGTAAATCAAAGGCGTTTAGAGGGCTATCTTTTCTAACGTTTGAGGTTTAATAATGGCTGATTCTCAGCCTAGTATGGATAAATGATAATCATTATTGTACTTCACCTCTTAATCAATCTGCGGGGTAGTTGCGTAATACACTATCAGTAGCAATGGGTTTCACTTTGACAGTTCAACAACATTCATTGCGTTATTTACGTTGTTGAGCAGACGATTTTTTTTAACATATGAAGCAATGGATTGACAATGGCGCCGATTCCCTTGTTCACAAACTAAACTAAATTTAAGTTCAGTGCATCTTTTTCTTTATATTTCATTAAGAAAAGGACAGAAGATAAATATTAGTTTAGTCCTGTCAAATTAGTCAGCGCCTGACGTAAATTAACGTATTTTTAGTAGCCATGTTTTTAATCACGTCTAAACTTGCTATGGTGTATCTAAATTTGACAGGACTAAACTAATATTTATCTTCTGTCCTTTTCTTAATGAAATAGAAAGAAAAAGATGCACTGAACTTAAACTTAGTTTAGTTTGTGAACAAGGGAATCGGCGCCAATATCCTTCAAAATTATTCACATTGAGACTGATAGTGTGTTACGCCATTAAGGTGCTCCGATAACGTTTCAATCCGTTTTCCATCGATGTGATGAATTATGATCATCATGAAGTATCATACCTATTTACGATGCACCTCATTAAGTACCTAATTAACCACTACAACATCATTATAATGTATTCATTATGTGCCCCACAGTGTTCAGGTGAAGCAAAATACTCCTGTGACGTATTCAATGGTCCTCGCGCAGTGCACGTAGCATTTGTGCTGTCTGATGTGTGTCGTGCGGAAATACAGGAGTTGGACGCTACTGAGGCACTGGTATGTATTGAAGATCTAACCTAACCAAATCTATAGGGTGGCCAGTTCAGAGGTATACAACTTCTATTAATCACCACATTGATTTAGCGTCAAATTTTACTACCTATAATATAATTATTTATACTTACATATACATATAAGGTGTATCTATTCATACACGAAATGTCTTATAGGGTCATTGTTTCATCATTACGAACAACTTTTACAATGGCTAAACCTGAAATCGTGAAAAAAAAAACATTTTGACGAGTTCTACGAACATAAATGTAGGGAACAGCTGACTTTTAGTCCCATAGTAAATGTTGTTCGTAATGATGAATACAATGACCCCTTAAAAGATTTCGACTATGAATAGATACACCTTATATTTATTATTTTATATTTTATTGTTTTTCTAGTTTTTTTCCTCTGAATTGGCCACCCTATAGATATTGTAATATCTAGATTTGGTTATATGTACGTAACGAACATTCAATAAGTATGTATATAATAACATAAAAATAAATCTAAAGTCGTTTACCTACCTATATTAAAGTTTGTGGTCGAATTATGACTCGATGTAGCTTTACTACACAAAAATCGGAACATTAAAAGCCTGTTATGACATTACCATTTAAAAAGGAACGTGGGACACAAGTTCTTATTCACATCCTTATTTTTTTTTTATATATTTAATAATTTGTTTGAAAATATAACAAAAGAATATTTAATCTAGGTACAATGTATCTTGACTTGGGTTTTCCAGAAAATTCCAGGAGTCTTCGCCTTCTTCTCCTCCAAAGACATTCCAGGGAGGAACTCCTTCACACCCTCAGAGGTGCCCTGGATGGGGGCTGACGAAGAGATCTTCGCGTCAAAGAACATCTCCTACTACGGTCAGCCATTAGGTGTGGTGGCAGCGATCACCAGGAGAGCTGCTGAGGCAGCTGCGGAACTGGTCAAAGTGAAGTACAAGAAGTTGGATGGCAAACCTGTGTTGACCGTCAAAGATGCGTTGTTGGCCCCTGATAAGGACAGACGAGTAAGTTATTTTTTTTTTTACTTTGGATATGGTTCTACGTTCAATGTGTCAGGCTTTAATGCTACGGCTACATTGTCGCGATAAGGCGAACTTCAATTCCACGCGCTCTCTCTCGTACACCTCTCGACGTCTCGCTGTTCAACAGAGAGCGCGCGAAGTGTTTGCTTCATCCCGACAATGTAGCCATAACTTAAGAAAGAGTTATTGTTAGGACTTTGTGACGGATCAAACATGTAACAAATCAAGTTTGTGATTACTATAGGGTAGACCAAAAACAACTCGGAAAATTGCAGGCTCTGCTTAACATAGGCGTCTCCTTTTCTTCTGCATCCGAACCCTTCCCGCTTCCTTCTTCAAGAATGGAGGTACACGAAAGATTCTTCTGGCTTACAGTCCATCTGACTGATATTCTTCTGCTTAAGCCTACTCGCAGTCTTTACAAAACAGGGACGAAGAAACGCACGCACGCACCATCACACGCAACAGAGAGAGAGTCGCATGAAGGTGCGCTTTTACCTTAGATGACTATTTCTACCAGTCAACTCTTACCGCTAACCGCGTTAAGGAACTTCGTTCCAAAAAAGCACCACACCTTCTTTGTATACCTGTAAGGAGTATGACATGGTATATATATAACTCTACCAACTTACTTCCACAGCTCCGCAAGGACGTAACAGTGGAACCGACCACCAAAGGCACGGATATCCAGCACACAATCACCGGCAGCTTTACAGTACCTTCCCAGTACCACTACACGATGGAGACTCAGAGCTGTTCCACGGATGTCACGGAGAATGGACTGGTGGTTCGGTCCGCTACACAGTGGATGGACCTGGTTCATGTGGCGGTGGCTAAGGCACTGAATATTGATGAGAACCGGTATGTTTTCCATATTTTTGTTAATGGTTTTTTGGAAAGCTATACATACGAGGGCGACACTGAAAGTTTTTAGAACTGGCCACTTGTAAACGATATAATAAAAAAATAAGTTCAAATTTTGGAAATGGAACTCTTTGCCAATATTATTGTGTATGTATTTTATTCATTTGTCATTTGTTTACGATTTGGCGGCAAATTGAATTTTTTCTCCGTCACGTCAGCATGAATTTAACGCGAGAAAATTTTCGTACAATGATTTTTTATGACTTTCGATGTCATTTATGTCAACAAGAAAGCTATGATAGACTTCGATTGGCCTTTCACGACGAAGCCCCATCTCGTGCCACTGTTTACAACTGGCTTAATGAGTTTAAACGTGGTTGCACTAATCTCATCGATGATCTGCGTGAGGGACGGCCTTCTACGGCGACGACTGAAGATAACATCAGTGTTGTGCGGCGTATGATAGAAACTAACAAAAGAGTGACTTATCAGCAGATTCGGACAAGCTTAGGCATCGGTATATGTCAAGTGCACAAAATCCTCCATGAACATTTAGTGCTCAGGAAGCTTTGTGCCCGGTGGATACCTCATAATTTGACAGAGGTCCAAAAGCTCCGTCGTGTTGATTGGTGTCGTGAAATGGTTCAAAGATTTAACGGAGGTGACTCAAATGCTGTGTTCTCAAATGATCTGTTATGATCCTGAAACTAAGAGACAGTCTGCTGACTGGGTGTTTCCTTCCGAGGAGTTGTCAACTAAAGTGAAGAGAGGTCGAAGCGTGGGAAAAAAGATGGTGGCCTCGTTTTTCGGAAGGACAGGTCATTACGCAACGATTGTTTTTGAGGATCGAAAAACAGTTACGGCAGAGTGGTACACTGACAATTGTTTGCCACTTGTGTTGGAAAAAGTTCGAGAGGAACGACCTCGCAGTAGGATCCTCCTTCACCACGACAACGCCTCGTCGCACACCGCCAAGCAAACAATCGACTACTTGGCGACGTCAGACGTGGAATTACTGGGTCACCGGCCCTATAGCCCCGTACTCGCACCTTGCGATTTTTATTTATTTCCGAAATTAAAAGAAAAACAACTTCGAGGAAAACGTTTTATAGACGCCGAGGAAGCAGTGGCTGCGTTTCAAAATGCCATCGAAGAGAAAGAGACCCCTAAGGACGAGTGGGCAAAGTGCTTTTCTCAGTGGTTCCATCGGATGCACCCATGTATTGATGTAAATGGACACTATTTTGAAAAGATATAATAAAACTAATAACTTGCTAGTTTGCTCAGTTTTTGATTTTCTAAGAACTTTTAGTGTCACCCTCGTATACAGGGTGACAGGGAAACTCGACGTATTCCTTGAAAAGCGTTATACTAGAGGTCATTAGCAATAAATTTAGTCCAGTTAAATGGATGGTAACCGAGCTGTGTCGGTTCTTCGATTTTTTAGAAATTTTCTAACTTGTTCACAAAAACAATTAATTATGAGAAAAAACGACTCTACTTCAAAGAGTTAATATTGATACTTTTCTGAAAGTTGAAAAATCAGTGATCATTTAAAAAAACATGCTTGCAAAACTTACATAAATAATCTCAAAAATAAAAGGTCTTAATAGCAAAATTTTTACTTTTTAACCATCCAGTTTTGACACCTAGTTCACGGGACTTTTTGTTGTTAATGACCTCTAGCCCCCCCTAGGTGGGTATAACCCCTTTCAAGGAATACGTCGAGTTTCCCCGTCACCCTGTATACAAATCGGATCAAATTAAATTAGCTTGCGAAACTCTACAGACGTAATAGATATAAATATTTGAACATTTCGAAACATTTCGAAACGCCCACTGCGTTATGGCATCTAAGAAATCTATACTTATAATAAATCTGTAGAAGTGAAAATTCTGTACATTGAAAATATCAAAAAAAATAAATGCCAGGGGGTGTTACTAGACCGACACCGAACCCAAAAATGTGATTAAAAAAAATTTTGCCTGTCTGTCTGTCTGTCTGTCTGTTTGTTCAGGCATCACATAAAAACTACCGGTTCGATTTCGATGAAACTTGGTATAATTATTCTTTAATATCCTGGGCACCACACTGGGTACTTTTTATCCCGGAAAAGTATATACAATAAAAAATAAACTTAATTTTGCGGTTCGATCCCTAGACCCGATTACTGTACCAACCGCAAATAATAAGTTTGTCGTAGGCTACGTCACCCGCAGTGGAGTCAATAACGTACTTACCTTTAACAATCTGTTAAATTACCTATCTTTTGTAGTTGTAGCTGCATTTGTGCGTCTCAATAAACTAAAGATAGATAGGAATATCTACCTTTACCTTTGAACTATCTTTGGGAGGGCTACCGCTACCATAGTTAAGTTAGATCAATAGAAAAAAAACGTTGAGCGTCTCAATAACATTTTGACAGCTAACTTTAGTTTGTTTTCGTTACTGTCAGTCCAAAATTTGTAATCTCCCGAAATTGGGCGATTTACTGCTGGTTTACATAGTAATTTACAACTTATTTCATAATAAAATGGATTTGTTCAGTGATGAAAGTGATAATGAGATGTATGAGGCCGGTGTATTTGATTCTGCGACAACTACAGAATCAGGTGAACGCAGAGTGTACAGTCGCATTAACTACGAAAGTGAATTTTCTGACTCGGAATTTACATTTAGATTTAGATTAAATAAAACTAGTGTAAATGAATTATTAGTAAAAATTTTACCAAATTTGAGAGTAAAATCCTCCCGGTGAGTAAATTATTTCTAGTACTTAACCTTAACTTATCAAGACAGTAGAACCAACAAAAGTAATAGGTATACCAACTAGTGTGGCTAAACATAAGATATTTTTATTTATTTATGACAACTAATTTAACATTATATTTCAGGAACTATGGTGTATCTCCACTACACCAGTTGTTGCTCACACTTAGATTTTATGCATTGGGCACAATGCTTGTATCTGTTGCGGACTTCGTTGGAGTTTCAAAAGCAACAGCTGGCAGAATTGTGTCTGATGTATCTCGTGCAATAGCTGGACTGTATCATGAATATGTTAAAGTTTTGGAAAACACCCAGCATGCCTTCCATGCCATTGCAGGATTCCCTAAAGTACTTGGGGCAATTGACTGTACACATATACCCATACAATCACCCAGTGAGTAGGCATTTTTACTGTTAAAATGTTTCAGATATAAGTCACATGCTTTGATTCCTTATTACAAAGCTTGTACTTACTCAAATCTAAAGTGATAAATAAGAGATTTTTATTTTTAGATTCTAATATAGGAGAAGAGTACAGGAATAGGAAAGGAATATTTTCAATGAATGTCCAAGGAGTCTGTAATGCAGACTTGCTATTTATGAATGTAGTTGCTCGGTGGCCAGGGTCTGCTCATGATGCTACTATATTTAACAATTCCATTATTAAAAGTGAGTATAAATAAAATATTTTAATATTTTCTATTATTTAATAAACTTTTCAAGCAAGGTATATGCTTGAAAAGTTTATTAAATAATATATGTGTATAATGTATGTATATATGTACCTATCTGATAACATCACCTACATTAAATAACATTTTTATAATTATTTTCAGTGCAATGTGAAGATGGGATCATTGAAAATAGATGGCTCATTGGTGATAGTGCATATCCTTGTAATTCATACCTATTGACGCCATTGCTCAACCCGGTATCTCTTGCAGAAATTCGCTACAATGAATCACATATTAAGACCAGGAACACCATAGAAAGGTTGATACCCATTATCATTGATAACTTGCCTATTTGTTTTCATATTATTATGTATAGGTTGTGTTCAGTATAAATAGTTAAATATTGTTAATATTTTTCAGGTGTTTTGGTGTATGGAAAAGACGCTTTCCAGTGCTTTCATTGAAAACCGTCTCGCATTACAAACAACACAAGCAGTTATTATTGCCACATCTGTGTTACACAACATTTGTAGGTTGAATAATATAAGTGATGTGGAACCTGAAGTTGAGATACCGCTTGAGCAAGCTGATATTATCCTGGTTGAGGGAGTGGGTCACCAACATCATCGTGTTAGACAACATCTAATAGATAATTATTTTAGTTGGTGTGTACCTACTTCATACAATTTGATGTCAGTCATATGATTCTAGAAAATAATATGAAAATGATCAAGGGTATAAATGGTTTTTTTTTTCAGATATCTACACAGAATATTTGTGGCTAGATTCAACAAAGGAATATTGTAAAAAAATATCATTAATTCTGATTATATCTAAATGAAAAAGAATATTCAAATGTTTAATTTTTATATCCTTAATCTTTAGTATCTTTTTGATAAAATATAATTAAGAAAAACAAAGAGAATATAATGACACAATATTTTTAATTAAACAACACAATACACGATTACACCCCTTATTTATATACACCATATTACAAAACATAATAACTAATCAATATGACAAAATGTAATAAATCAATACTAACTTATAAATATTGGGAACTTACATTACTAATCATTACAGTTCATTTTCTCTTTCATTAATTTTATTTCTAATTCTAGTTTTAGAGTCTCTAATTCTAATTTTTTATTTTCTAACACAACTTTTTGTGCCTTAGCTTGAAAGTAAGCTGCCAACCCCAGATCCTTGTCTCTCTGAGCTCTCTGTACTTCTTCAGAGAGCTTCCTCCGTTTATTCACTGTAAAAAAAAGGGTTTTATTACATTTAAATAGTATTTACACAAAATTCCTTCACCACTGCTTATACTAATGAATGGAATGTTTACACCTTACAACCTTTAACCAGTACTTTAATATTTATCTCAAAACGGGAACCCATATCACTGAACTATGTGGCTAACATTGTAAATTATTTTTAGCGAATTAAGTTAAAAATATGAAACTTACAGGCACTTTTTGGAGTGTTAAAAATAAAGTTCTTTGGTGTGTAACTACTACTACTACCACCACCACCACCACCACCACCATTACCACCACAATCACCACCCAATATCTCAACGCTACTGCCCTGAGCTAATTCTGGCAATGGTTGGAAGTCTAAAACTTCCACAATTGCTTCACAGGCTTTGCTAGCATTAGCTTCTTCCGCCCCATCACCACCAAACTCCGCAGCAAGGCCATTACATGTAGCACCTAAAATAGATGCCACTCGGTCTAAAACTTCATCAGGAGGGATGTAAGTCTTCCCCCCTCCAGTCTGTAAATTAAAAACATAGTTTAGAGCAACCACAATAAAATGCTTGACTACATAATAATAATAATATAAAGTCCTTAAATACTGACCTTAAGGTTATTTTGTCTTATGAATGCACTACGCTTCCTTGCAGACTTCTTTAAATTCTCCCACTTGAGTCGAATTTGCTCAGGACGCCGCATATCTCCCGTAACAGCACTGAACTCCTGTGCAATCGATTTCCAAGCTTCTTCTTTTAGTTTATTGTTGGTTGCGTTCGTCGCTTTGGTTGTTATCACTTGATGTTTCGTAATCATATCAAGAAGCAGAATTATGCTGTCCTTTACAAACGGCTTAGACTTAATCTGAAAGTAAATTATAATTTAGGCGCGAATTGGTGGCAAGGGAAGCCTTTTGTTTATCTGTCCCAGACATTAGGGTTTTTAACTAAAAATGTAATCAATGGGTAGGTACTCAGGCAATACTTACATATTGTTGTTCAGCCATTTTAAGAAATCGTTGCACAATACTTTATAAATACAATTATGTTATTAATTTCCAAACAAATCACAAGTCGAAACACTTCAAAACAGATGCGAGCAAGCGCGGGAGTACGAAGGTCGACAGCGTAGCGTCTGTGGTAGCGTCGTTTGCTGGGAAATGTCAAAAATGCGTTTTATTGCATCATGTTAGAAAGCATTTTATCATTATTTTATTTTAATAAGTCCACCGTTTTTGTATAAATTATAAAAGGAGGTTTTTTTTAAGTACAATTTTACTGAAGCTAACATCGTTTAAACAAAAACAATATTTTTCACGAGAAACAAAACGTAACGCATTTTTTGCGAGGGAAAGGACCTATCCGTCTTTAACTGCAGGTATCGTTACGGAAATGTTGTTATTGAGACGGCAGTTATCGATAGATCAGAAGTAACAGTAAAGCTCTGGTAGCTAACCGAGTTTAACTTACAGTAGAGTATTGAGACCGGCCGCCTGCACACGCCTAAGATACTATAATATTTTATCGTATGATACAATATCGCTCGCCATACAATTCAATGGCCTATCACACACGACGAAGATAATAAATAATATTTCATATTTTCGTATCTCAAGATGAATTTTTATATAGTATCTTAGCCGTGCGCAGCGCCCCTAAGTTATGCTGTAAATGTAGTGCTGAAGGTTGAATTTGGCTTGCACCGTTTGCAGCGCGTGGCGCGCGGCCGCCACGGATCGCTACCGTATATAAGGACGGAGTCTGAGCGTGAGCGCGCGCATCATACATTTTTTGAACTTTGATTTGAACGGACGTGTCGAGTGGCGAGCGTTCGTTCTTATTGGCATTTTATAAATTGTATGTTTTAACTGCTACTTGCAATTCTAAACCGTGCTTTTCAGTGCGACCTTTTTATTCCTTTTAGTTTTTACTAAGTACAGTTTAAGGTAGAGTTATTTAAGTTTATTTTTATAAGTCGTAGGTATAGATTTTAATTTTAAAGTATAGGTAGTATATTTGATAGTGTACGTAGTGACTGTAGGTTATTTTATAATACTGTTAGGTACAATTAGTCATTCGTATAGATATTATAGTTTTTAGGGATTTTGCTTATTTATTGAGTTTAGATTAGTTATCATCAGAAATAGGTTTATTTAGGTAGGTAAGTATTTTATTTTCTGTTATTGAGTTTATTTATTTTTTTAATTAGGTAGGTACTTAGGTTTACTTTTATAAGGCGTAGACCGTATAGATTTTAATTTCAAGTATAGGTAGGGGCCCGCGCCGGGACAGAAGTATTATTACCGGTATGCTCGATAGATAACGTTCTACACAAATAGCACTTTACACAAAAAACTCATTGATAAGTTTCGTCATCCACGCGAACGAAGTCGCGGGCACAGCTAGTAAATAATAATAGTGTAGAGAAATTATTGAATTTAGACAGTTTTGGGTTGTGCTCAGCAATGGGCTTCCTGTTTTCATTGGTATATCCTCATTTCAGGGTCCTTGTCGAGGTCCCGCGAGTAGGCGGCGCGTACGGCGGCAAGGCGTCCCGCTCGGCCCTAGTAGCGTGCGCAAGCGCTTTAGTCGCTCACAAGCTCAACAGAAGCGCGACGCTTGTGATGCCTATTACACACAACATGCACGCTATAGGCAAGAGACATGCTTGCGAATTTCAATATGAGGTAAGACATCTTCTCTTTTTATACTAGGAAGTGCACGCTGATGTGATGCCCCACTTTATATACAGAAGTAGGTAGGTTAGGAATAACCTACAGCTGCCTATTGCACCTGAAAGCCAATCGGTTTGGCGAAGTGTTGCCAACTTTAGAGATGACTCTAGCACACTAAAAGTAGGAATGGCTTTCATTTTGACAGTTCAACAAAATTCATTGCGTTATTTACGTTGTTAAGCAGACAATTTTTTCGAATGTGTGAAGCAATGAATTAGCAATATCCTTCAAAATGATACAGATTGAGATTGATAACATATAGGTTACGCAATTGGGGTGCTGGTGATGATGCCAAATAAGTGGCCGAATTCTGGGCAGAGTCCATTTAGATTGCTATCGACACGCTAAGAAGAAGAAGGGTGCTGGACCCCCTACCGAAACTCATGCTCGTGGTTCATCTACGGATAAGTCCTACAAGGATCATCTATACCTACTATCGTTATTGTATTTTCCAGGTTGGCGTGAACAACGACGGTTTAATCCAATACCTCAACGTTACATTCTACACTGACTGTGGCTGCTCGTTCAACGACAGTCCGTCCGGTGACATCGCGGGGTCTATCAGAAACCTGTACTCCAGCGAGACGTGGAAGATCACCGGTTATAGTGTGCTCACTGATAAGCCGTGTGAGACTTGGTGCAGAGCGCCTGGTAAGCAGTTATATAGAACACACGTTCGTAAACCATAACCGTCAAAACAGGTTCGACCTTACAACGTACAAATCGTAAGTCGGGACCACTTGGCCACTACCTACGGCTCCATCCAACACTGCTCATTATATAATTGTATTATGTTTTATATGTACAGACGCCAGCAGGTCAAGCTACCCGAAACTGACAAATTTTCCCAATCTACCTTGAACCTTAATGCTTTAGCGATTAAGTTGAAAATTTATTAAATAAATTTGACAGATTGTAGCAACTTGATTTGCTGGCGTCCGTACATGAATTCAACACAGATTTGACACTATCTAAAATTTACACCTCAGTGTCCGGTTGCTCCCATAAATTGTGATAATTACCGATATGTTTACTTTCAGGAACGACAGAAAGCACAGCATTCTCCGAACACATAATGGAGCGCATCTCCCACGCCACTAACAAAGACCACGTCGAGGTCAGACTAACAAACCTATCACCAAAACACGCAACCCTCAGAGAAATGATCTCATCATTCAAAATGGACACCAATTTTGATGACAGAAAAACTGAAATTGCCAAATTCAACCAAGAAAATGCTTGGAGGAAACGGGGGTTAAGGATCTCTATCATGTCCTTCCCTGTTGCATACTCAGGGAACTTCCCTGTTACCATTTCCGTATACCACGCTGATGGCACCATCGCTATATCCCATGGGGGAATCGAAATGGGTCAGGGTATCAACACCAAAATCGCCCAAGTTTGTGCTTATGCATTGAAAGTGCCGTTGGAGAAAGTCGCAGTTCGGGGGAGTGATAGCTTTGTTTCTCCGAATTCTATGGCTTCCAATGGTAGTATAACCAGTGATTCAGTTGCGTACGCCACCATGAAAGCCTGTGACGATCTCATGAAGAGATTGGACGTAGTGAAGAAGGACCTTGTCGAACCTACGTGGGAGGAGGTCGTGAAAAAGGCTTATGACAAAGGTAAGCTACATATTTTATACTATGTTTTACCTACTTATAGTAATTTTATGAAGGTTATGATGTAGGTCACTCTCGCAATAGATTCTCCTCTTTCCGTGAGTCGCGTGAAACGGAGAATGTTCAATAAGTATAGCTGTACCTGAATTCTCGACAAAACCAAAAACTAACCATAAAAGGTATACATTAATAAGGTACTTTGCCAAACTACGCAAACAGCAAAAAATATTGTGAATGGATTTTCGGCCAGCCGGTTTCTACCAATACGATGCTACATAAAAAGTAACAACTTCGTTAACTTGTTTTAACGTTTGATAGGTATAAACCTCCAGGCAACCTACATGATGTCACCAAATGACGGCCTCGTTGGGTACAGTGTATACGGCGTGTGCGCAGCGGAAGTGGAGCTAGACGTGTTGACTGGCAACCACATGGTGAGGAGGCTGGACTTGTTGGAGGATACTGGAGTCAGCATGAACCCTGAGATCGATGTGGGGCAGGTGGGTAGTTTATTTTTTAATTATAAGATTCCGTGAAACTTCCACCGCAAACTTTAACCGACTCCATTACGACAGTTTGGAATTAAGATTGTGTTTCGAGGTTTTTCTGTAAGGGTAAGCACAAATTTTGCCGTCGCATGACGTTTAGGCATTCTTTGCGGATCTTTGTGTTCTTGCATGTTACGTTTGTTTTCCAATATAATCACAATAGGGGAGAGGAACCGATTATCGGACACTTTTGTTTTAAAAATTAAAAAAAATAGTAAATATTTGCTCAGACCTTAAAAGTTGACATTTTCACTATCTGCATTTTATATTCTATACGAAACCAGTACCTATTTAACGCATTACATTTAATTTATTAAAATTATATTTATTTTACAAAAATCGGTAGAAATTGTGGTTTTTAAAAAGGTTTCCCTTAATCGGATATCCGATAATAGGGCCCAATTACCATATCTGGTATTAGGCGACTACTTTTTTAAATAAAACGAGGTGCTTAATTTTTACATTGTATTAATTTATTAACAATCATCAGTCTTATTAATTATTAAAATCAGTCTTTATTTTGTTCATTTCGATTAGGTAGGCGCATATTGCCTCCTATCTTAAAAAATCTCACTTAAATATAATTAGTCTTAATCTTTGAGGTAGGTGACCATTCAGGCAATCATACTACTAACGGCTTAATAAACCTTTCAAATTAAAAAAAAAACAAAAACTAAACATTCAAAACTTTTCTGAAGAGATAATTTTCTAAGCTAGGCATAAATCACAGACAAAGTCCACAACACTATGATCTTCTACTCCAGCGCATTCTTCGTGACACCAGCGACGACATGCAAGGCATCTTATCCATCGTTCCCCTCGACTGTCAGTAGAAAAGGCCATATTGCAATAAGTGCATTCGGCATCATCATCGTTAGCTTCGCTGCCATCACTTTCTAAAATCATATCTATTTCTGAATCTTCTGAATCAGAAACATCTTTCTTGTTTACTTTTAAAACTTTCTTTTTTTCCGTCTTCTTTTTCCCCTTGGTCTCTTTAGCTGGCGCCGTTCTTTTTTTTTGTAAGAGGTCCATCTCTTTTTTCTATTTGTGCTTCCAGTGTTGTTTTATATGGCGAGCTTGATAAAACTGTAGGCTTGGTCTCTCTGCTGTTTATCCTAGGTTTTCTTTGAATAGCAGGAATAGGGCTAATTATCTGTGGTGACACCATCAACTTTGACATCGTTTTCGCAGGTTCTTTGAAAAGTAAAGGCGTAATTGACCCGGTGGACTTTTGCAATCCAGATGTGCTCGGTTGTGGAGTCGATGGTCGGCTACAAACTGCAGAATCATTAATCGTAGCTTCAGAATAATTCAGAAGCGTTGCTCATATCACCCGGAGAGTCCTCGACGGCGAAATCCTCGTCTCTGAAGACATTTTTATTGAACGGAATAATTCCACACTTTCTGAATGAATTAACAGCTATCTCAGCTGACGCCGACTAACTCTGATACTTGGTATGCTATTACTACCCGTCCTGGATGAGATCTTAACCACGATTCTAATTCTTGATGGTAGAACTTCTTAAATGGGCCCATGAATCCCACATCTAGCGGCTGTAACCTGTGTGAGGTATGTGGCGGAATTGAAATGAGGATAACACCATTTTCTCTAGCTAGGTCTATCATATCGATGTTTCTTGTATGCGAATAATGTCCATCTAACAAAAGAATAACCGGTTTTTCCTTGCATGGTTTAACACAATCAATAAAATGTTGAAACCATTTTGTGAAGATGTGTAGCTGAATCCACCCCGATTTATGCACATCGAACTTCGAACCAGGTGGTGCTCCATCTTCCAAATCTCTCTTCATATTTTACTCTAGGGAAAATAAACAATGGAGGTACAAATATGCCGGAAGCTCCCATACAAAATACTAAAGTCACAAGAGCCCCTCTCTCTGCAGAAGTGATTCCACCTACTTGCTTTTGTCCTTTCAAACAAATTACTTTTGCCATTTTCTTTTGTACAACAGTGACTCCCGTCTCATCCACATTAAAAATACGCATGGGATCATAATTTATTTTTTCCATCTCAGGACCCAATATTTCATCGAAGAAGTGTGTCACCTTCTCCATAGTAAAACCCCTTGCTCTTAAAGCTGTGGTAGCTTCAGGTGTTCTAAAAGCAAGTTGTGGGTGCCTCTTCAAAAAACTAGCAAGCCACTTTTTTCCAGCCTGAACCTTGTGGGAGACCTGATGCGGAATGTTATTTTTTACAGCGAGTTCAAATGCAATGTGTTTTATATCATTTGCCCGAAGCCCATAGTATTTTTTTACCATCTCAAGGCAGTATTCAAATAATTCTTCTTCTATTTCCTTGTCAAATGTAGGTATTCTGCCTAATTTAGTTGCCAGGAGCTCATCTATGTCCTTGGGACTCTTAACATAGTCTTCTAAAGTGCTTTTGGGAACACCATATAATTTCGAAGCCTTAAGATACCCCATTTCTTTGTTTTTCACAGCAAGATACGCAATTTTCATGGATTTGCTATCCCATGTTTTTCTATTTAATCTTGAAGACATGGTGAAACTGAAAGAAAAACATAAAACATTGTAATGACACGGACAACCAAAATTTTACAACATGTAAAAATGAGGCGCGTTATATCGGATATCCGATTTTGGGCACGCGTAGGTATCTGATATTGAGATTTAACATGGCTGAATAAGAACAACTACAACTTTTCAAACATTGCTATTTTCTGCAATAAAATGCGTTTAAACAACAAAATAATTGCTACCCTTGATAAAACAAAGCAATGACAAAAATAAATTGTACTTACTTCAATGAAAACAACACTTTTATACACAATAATATTTTTTTCACGTACGAGAGAAGTTGCGTCCGCTCACTGTTCCGCCGTTTTAGTTTCTAGACTGTCACACTTTCTGCAGTGGCGCTGTTTTACGATTACCAATAAGTATATGAAATTAAAAATAGATGTCGCTTTATGAAAATTTCGAGATAGTCAACTATCCGAATTTGCGCATTACCGATATACGGTGCCTTTCCCCTAATATTGAAAAATGTTTGGAGCAAAAAAATCTCATACCTATTTCTGAAGACGGTACCTACAACTCACTGTTTCATTCACCAAATTTTGTACCTAACACCCACAGATCGAAGGCGCCTTTGTCATGGGCTTGGGCCTCTGGACCTCAGAGAGGATCGTCTACGAAAAGTCTACCGGACGTCTGCTAACGGACCGCACCTGGACCTACAAGCCACCTGGCGCTAAAGACATACCTGTGGACTTCAGGATCATGTTCAAAAGAAATGCTAGCAATCCTGCTGGAGTGCTCCGGTCTAAAGGTAAGGAAAATGTGTTCCACTGTACTGTTTTGGCTACTTGAGATTATCAAAACGTTTCGGGACGTCCCCTTTAACACGACGTTTCGAGTTCCCAACCTGGAATGTTCCCATTCGACTTTTTTACAAGAAACCTCTAGACCTCATCCCATTTTTTTCTGGGGTCGGCACAGCATGTGTTCTTCCATAGTTAGCTATTAGTCGTCATCTCAGTAGTCATACTTTCCAACCATGTCATCTTTCACACAGTCAATCCATCAATTTTTTGGTCTTCCCCTACTCTTATAGCCTTTTCTACTCTTATAGCCACATTTATAACTCAAAACTTTCCTCACGAAATTTTCCTCATTCTTCCGCATCACATGCCCATACCAGGACAACTGATTGCCACACAACTTGTCAGTCACCGGTCCCACCTATGGTCTGAAATCGCTGTCACCGAATAAGCTTCCGAAGTGACAATGGTCATTCCTGTGCTATGCTAAGAGGAGAGCCCATGTGCCCTGCGGTAGAATAACCCCGCGACCTAACCAAAAGCGATCGACGCGCAAATATGTTATCGTCACGCTCTTTTATATGAATATGGCATAGTCGCGCGATCAATCATCAAGGCGCGTTTGTATGTCAATATCTATACAAACGAGTGCGTCGCCGCGGTAGAACAAAATGAACTCGACGATCGCGTTGGTTGGGACCCGGCCAAAAAAACTGCTGGTATTGAAGAATGTTATTATATTATTCCAGCGACCGGCGAGCCAGCCCTATTGCTCGCCGTAGTGGTGACGCATGTGCTACACGACACCGTCCTTGACGCCAGGACGGAGTTCGGATACACAGACAAGGAATGGGTGGTTGTAGGTAGGTTACAGCAACTGGCACTACAGTACTCCATAACTTATATTAGCTATCGTAGTAAATGGATCCTATTCAATTTAATATCATTTTTACAAAAATACGGACTTACTTTTTTTTTTAAGACTTCTAAAAAAAGAGGTTCTGTATTTTATGGTAGGTAGGTAGTAAATATATATTTTTAATATGCCTTTGTATGTTTTCAGAATCTCCTTACAACATAGAAAATATACTCAAAGCGATATCGCCCAAAATAGAAGGCTACAAACTAACGTAACATAAGCCCTATCGTGGTCTCTACCTACGTTAAGAATTTCGGGTGTTTCGGAATCTAGGACCTTGCAATAATGAAGAACCTGCAAGGGTATGCCTGCTTACTTAAGGGTTATACAATGTAGGTCATAGAAAAACGGGTGCGGTCCGATTTTGATGACAAATGTAAATTGACTCTTAATAAATGATACGTACATATTTTTTAATCTAGTTTTATTTGATACATAATCCGTATTTCATAAAGGTACACACTGGTACTAACGCCATAACCTATATCTGACCATTTTCAAACAAAATCCCGTGCACATGATGACCACAGCTGCGTTCGTAAGTAAAACAAAAGAGGATCCTTTTTGGGTCGACTAATAGTATGCGCTGCAAGCAGGAATAGTTCTTATGGTGGTCAGATAATAAGTTTTGGCGATAGTACATAATTACTAAAAGAAATGCATAAATTTATCAATAGGTGCAGACAATAATCTTCGTTTACTAAGAAACATTTAGAAAATAACACAACAATGAATTTTACTACGACGCTCGGTAATGCAAGCAAGTTTTTCCCGCGGCGATTTCTTTGCGCGCATTGGATTTTCAAAGTACTGCTTCGCGCCGAGAGTTGAAAATGCAACAGTGTTTTTTTGATGCGCTGAGATGCGCTCTGTTGGATTCTCAATGCTTGGCTCAACACCGAGAGTTGAAAATCCAGTGTGCGATTATTTTACGTCTGTAGGCTACAAGACGTGACCCCAAAGTTCCTGAGCGCCGTAGGGACTCTAACATCTGGCTACTTTGTAAAATACTTAGTATCTACCTAAATGGTACGCACGGCTACACATCAAGCTATAGGTACATAACTACCCCGTCGGTCTCGTGGTCGCAAGCGCGACTGCTGTACATGGGATCCTAGGTTCGATTCCCAGGTCAGGCAGTGTTGTTGGGTTTTTCCATTAGGAATTTCTCAGTAACAGCCCGGAGTTTGGAACCCTCCCCCCCGTGCCTCGGAAAGCACGTAAAGCCGTTGGTCCTGCGCCTGATCTCTCCCCGGTCGTATCGGATTGCCAACCCATCTGACTATGAGAGTAAAGGAACAGAGAGTGCACCTGTGTTTGCGCACACACTTGTGCACTATAATATCTCCTGCGAACCTGACTAATCTCCGTTGAGGTTGAGATTGGCCACCGTGACCGAAATCGGTCAGGCGGATTATTTTTTATAAGCTTACTTCTGATTGCACGAAAAACTTATACAATGTGGGGTCAGCTAAAACTGGAAATGTATAGCTTGATGTGTAGCCGTGTGTACAGACGCCAGCACATCAAGCTACTACAATCTGTCAAATTTCTTTAATATATTTTGAACTTTATTGCTAAAGCATTAAGGTTCAAGGTTGATTGGGAAAATTTGACAGTTTCGAGTAGCTTGACCTGCTGGCGTCTGTACCGTGTTGTTTCCTAAATATAATATTAGATAAAGCTTAAACTATGAGATTGGCTGTTCTTCACATTGACAGAAGCAAATAATTTTTATCGTGTGCTGCTAGTACATCGTATCCAAGTTTTCCTGCACCCTATTATTGCGTACACACTATCAATCACAATCTGAATAATTTTGAAGGATACTGCTAATCCATTGCTTCATATGTTCGAAAAATGTATCTGCTCAACAATGTAAATAACGCAATGGATAAATAAATAATAATAAAATCCCTGGACATTTCACACAGCACCATTTGTCCCAAGCTAAGCATCCTAATGCTTGTGTTATGGTAACAAGATGGCTGATAAACTACTTATATACAATTTTTTTTTTTTTGTAAATACATACATATTATAGATAGAAAAACACCCAGACTCGGAACAAATACATGTAGGTCATACAAATATTTGTTCCGTGCGGGAATCGAACCCGCGACACGCAGCGCAGCAGTCAATCGCTTAACCACTGCGCCAACCGTGCCGTCAAGGGATGTTGTTGAACTGTTAAAATGAAAGCCATTGCGACTGTTAGTGTGTTACGCAATTACCCCGCTGGTTTACCCCAACATACTCTCCATATTCCTCTACACTTTTTTTTTTATTATATGGTCCTTGTCCTGTTGATCCCCGATAGATTGAACTTCAGGTGCTTGCATCAATGAATTCCTGAATTTTTCTTTGGGCAATCCAAGCAGATGAGGAGCATATTAAAAAAAAGTGCGAAGGATGACCTTCAATTTTCAAACATTAGTCCTGTTGTGATAAATTAGAGAAAAAACATGTACTACTGTGAAAGCTACAATACAATTTTCTGAAAGGTACAAAGTGTCCCAACCAAACCTGGTCCTAACAGACCCTGGAATGTACAGACGCCAGCACATCAAGCTATTACAATCTGTCAAATTTCTTTAATAGATTTTCAACTTTATAGTTAAAATATTAAGGTTCAAGGTTGATTGGGAAAATTTTACAGTTTTGGGTAGCTTGATGTGCTGGCCAAAGGTTATGATATTAAATTATAATTAAATAAATATAACTGTGCACTGTGCTTGTGGCTAAGTAATAACAGCCGCACGGGTCGATCGATCAGGTTAAGCTACGCTAGCCGCGGTTGGCCCGTGGATGGGTAATCTTTACAAATCAACGTTAAGCTGTTGGTCCTGGCTCACATTCGTGGATCTTTGGCAGTCATTTCGGGTCTTCAAAAGTTCAACATGTAACTGGGTTGTGGAGGTCAGACAAGAGTTACTCCATGTAAAACACTGGTATTCAGCTGCATCCTGCGTCCGGTTAGACTGGAAGCCGACCCTAACAGTTGGGAAAAGGCTAGGCCGATGATGATTGTCAGGTATTTCTAACTATATTCAGGTGTTATAAAAACATATTCAAGCTTCTTTCAGCATACTTGTCAAAGGTAACACCACCAATACCATCTTTGTTTTACCTGATATACACAGAGCATTTCTTTAGGCTTTCATCCAATATGAATGACAGACTTTGCCACTCGTGAATAGCTAAAACAAAAAAATAATTGGAATTAAACTATTATTATTAAATCATAATTAATGATTAACCTGTCCACTGCAAAGAAATGAGGCTCAATTTCTTTTTTTTTTTTTAAGGGCTTGTACAGACGCCAGCCGGTCAAGCTACCCGAAACTGTCAAATTTTCCCAATCAACCTTGAACCTTAATGCTTTAAAGATAAAGTTGAAAATCTATTAAAGAAATTTGACAGATTGTAGCAACTTGATGTGCTGGCGTTCGTACACTCTAGGTGTCTATGCCAGCCTCGTAGGGTCAAACATATTATAGGACAATATTAATAGTATGCACTATGCAGTGGCAGCCAGCTATTTTAATCTACTTTAACGAATTATTCTTTGTTATCAACAGATTTTTATTTTTTTTTATTTTGCACCACACTAGGATTTTTACTTACTCCTGTATCGTGGGTGCGTTTACAAACATTTAAACTCGCATACACAAACAGCCAGATCCGGAACAATTACCTGTAGGCAATACAAATATTTGTTCCGTGCAGGGATCGAACCCTCGACACACAGCGCAGCAGTCAATCGCTGTCACTGCGCCAAATGTATCATCACTTTTTTTTTTAATTTGGAATAATAGTTGGATTTTTAATAAGTTGTGAATATCAATATATTTTGTCTGAAAACAAGTGTCACAATTACCTGTTGTGATCCAATAAAAAAGTATATCATCATTCTCCTGCCCGTATCCAAATTTATTTAGGGTTGGCGCAACATGTCTTTTTCTTCTATACTTCTCTATTAGCTAAAAAACTTCTTTTTAATGGTAACAATCATTTGTTCTTGTTTTCGTCCTTGTATCTACTACATTTATCTACCACAAAGTATTCGACCGCCCGACACTCCGGGGTGTTGTCTCAACGTGACACTGGCAGAAAACACCAGCTCAATTGCCAAAAAAAAAAAAAAACAAAATAAAAAATTGTTGCTGTTTTGAGTGATTAGGCGCTATTTCTTTGAAGGATGGAACATCCACACATTAAGCAAACTCTGGAGTAACCCACTTGAGTACTTCCGTCAAGTTGGGTGTCATTCACATTGTTTGATATTTCTCCATCAGAAGTTTGATTAAGATACCTCGTTACAGAGTTTAAACAGGCCTGGCAGATGTTATCGTGATTGGTAACCTGTAAAATGAAATAATTGCTGCAGAGTCCCAGAAGAAACGGTCAACAAAGAAAATAATTCAAATTAGTCCCAAAAGTATCTCATGAAAATAGAAACAAATGGATTAGAAAATGTACTTGTGAATGTCTTTTGATAGTACCACTTACAAATTGATATACTCCGGTTTAAAGAAATTTATTTCTCAAAAGAACATACATAGTTCACTTAAATATGAGAAACTTAGCATAACAAAAAAAAAACTTAAGTAGTAAGTTATTTGTCGTTCGAACAATCGAGTACAGAAATGTAGGTAGTGGTATATTATTGTTAATTGGCCAAATACAACTTTAACCTATTTTTAAATATATTAATAGATGAGGAATCCCTTATGTCTTTTGGTAATTTATTATAAATCTGCGCTCCCTCAAACTGAATAGTTCTTCTTCCGTATAAAGTTCTTACTGAAGGTAGTTCTATACTATCCCTATTCCTAGCGTAGTAGTGGTATGTTTTACGTTTGAAAGAGATTTGTGAGTGTATTTTGTTCGTTAGAATTTTTTTAATTAGTATGCATGTGTGGTATGTGTATAATTTTTGTAAGTTAAATAGTTTAGTTTTAGCATAAAGTTCTTTTGTAGGTGTTAAGTAATTGTAATTGAACAGAGTTTTAATTGCTTTATTTTGAGTTACTTGTAGGTCATGAAGATGTGTAATAGCGGCTTGTCCCCATACTTGTATTAAATAGTCTAAGTGCGGTTTGATGAGTGTGTTATAAATCGTGTAGCGTAAATGAAATGGCACACATTTCGCGATATTTCGCAGAGCTCCAGTTAACGGTATCAATTTGTTTCTTATGTAATCAATGTGTGGTCTGAAATTAAGTCTGCTGTCCAAGATCAGGCCTAAGTATTTCTCATGGTTTGATCTTAAAAGCTGTTGGCCATCTATCACAAGAGGAGGGAAATCAGAAATCTTTTTGTTTTTAGGAGAAAATATTATGTATGCAGTTTTGTTTACATTAATAGTTAGTAAGTTTCGCTTAAGCCACGTATTTAAGATATGAAGGTCTTGCTGTGCTTCAGCAGTAACCTTAAGTATGGAGTTACCGAAATAAAAAAGACATGTGTCGTCTGCGTATAGTGAGATATGTCCCGCTAATCCAATATTACTTATATTATTTATATAAATTAAGAAAAGCAGTGGGCCTAAAACTGATCCCTGTGGTACTCCGCATACTATTTCTGCAGGTGTGCTTTCAAAATTATCAATTTTTACTATCTGACGTCTGTTTGTAAGATAAGACTCGAATATTTTGTAGGCTTTGGCAGTGATTCCAATGCTTTTTAGCTTTTGTAATAGTATAGAATGACTTATCGTATCAAAAGCTTTTTTAAGATCAATGAAAATACCTAAAACTAGTTGCTTTTTGTCAATATTATTTTTAATTTTAGTTACTAAATCTATTGTTGCTGCAAGTGTATTAGAATGTGGTCTAAATCCGTACTGATGTTCATATAAAAAATCTATTTCTTTTAAGTAATCAAATAGGCGTGCATATAAAACTTTTTCAAATATTTTTGAAATAACAGGCAACACTGAGATAGGCCGGTAATTGCCGGGATCAGTTTTAGTTCCAGCTTTATAAATAGGGGTCACCTTGGCTATCTTAAGACTGTCTGGGAAAACACCATTCTTCAGACATTCATTAATACAATTTGCAAGATTATTAGCTATTTGGTGTCCGATACACTTCAGAGCCTTTGTGGTTATACCGTCTATGCCACAACTGGTGTTATTGTCAAGGTTATCTATAATTTTATTGATGTCGTCTTTGGAACAAGGATCGAGTTCCGATAGATTAGGGCTCCGACTATCCTTAGTTATGTATAGAGTATGTTGTGTGTTTGTGTGTGTAGTGTAAGGTTGGTTTGTTTGTATGTTATGGGCTAATATAGAGCCGATTGTCGCGAAATAATGATTAAAACTGTTACAAATTTCTGTACCATTTGATATGATAGTATTATTTACAATTAACTTTGGGGGAGCACAGTTATATGTAATTTTATTTTTAGCTAAAGTATTTATCAATTTCCACATCTTCTTGGGGTTTTTTTTGCATTTATCAAAGGCATCATAATAATATTTCTTCTTTTCTTTGCATATCGTCCTTTTTACTTTATCCTTTGCAGCTGTTACCTTGGATTTTAATAGTTCACTGTTTGGGTCTTTTAGATAATTATGCCATAGTTGATTTCTTTCAGTAATATTGTTAATTATAGACTTATTAATCCAGTCCTTCTGAGGTAAATTAAGGATTTTAGTTTTTGAAATCTTAGCCTGTTCAATATGTTCTTTGATGTATGTTTCAAGTGTGTTGTAGCTAATGTCTTCCTGTGGTAGGTTTTCCTTTTGTACATTGTCAGAAAGTTCCTTATAGTTTATTGCTTGATAATGCTTTTTATGCAGTAGTGATTGCTTATATTTCTTTATTCCTACGTATATTTGCTTGTGGTCAGATAGACTAGACTCAACTAGTGCCATGTGGATGCTAGAATCGTAAATATTTGTACAAACATGATCAATTATGCTTTTCGTATTTGCTGTTTGTCGTGTTGCATACTCCTCTTGAGTATTATTTATAATTAAGTAGCCTGATTCTTGGATCATGTTCCTATAGTCTGTAGCTTTGCGCTCATTTTGCAGTAAATCAATGTTAAAGTCGCCAAATATGATTGCTTTTTGTCTCGTTTTTTCTAAAAGCGTCGAGTACGTTTGGTGGAATTGTTTTACGTTTGTATTAGGTGGCTTATAAATGACGCCAACTGTCAGCAAGAGTTTTTCTAACTGAATAAATAGAAAATTATTTCCATGTGCGTAGCGGTCCTCTTTTACGCTGAATTTGATATTTTTGTGTACATACATAGAAACACCACCACCGATACCATCTGTCCGAATATTGTAGACGTGTGTATAATTCGGTATTTCAAGTAGTTCTGCTTCCGTTTTGTTTTTTATCCATGTTTCGGCAAGTAAAATAATGTGTATTAATTGGTTAAATGATTTAAGTATGCATTTCAATTCGTCTAGTTTGCCCGTTTTAACTAAGCTGCGAACATTGGCATAAAATAGTCTTAATGACGAGGCAGATGTGCGTATAGCCTGGTACGTATATACATGTTGATAGGTTAAGTTTTCAACTCCTGAGCTATCGATGTTAGTTGGCTGTGGAGTATGACTCACTGATAGTTTTTTGAGGCAATCTTAGTGATTTTCGGTGCTCCTTTATCATACTTAATTATCAGATCTTGCTCACCATTTTCTTTTCGACGCGATAATTCATCACGAAGATCTTTTAAAAGTTTCATTTGCATAGGTGTTTGGTCCGAGTATATGCGTACACTATCAGAAATGAGTTTTGATTTGTTCCGTAAAATGTGCAAAACAGTGTCTTTATTTTCGAAACATACCTTAAGATGCCGATTTTTCTCGGAGTTATATTTGCCAAGCCGCATACATTTCATTGGTGTGGGACAATCCTTATAAAAGCTTTTAATCAATGTAAGTATTTGTTTATTGTCATACTCACGTCTTACATCCGAGTTCTTATTGTTAGTTTCGGGTATTCCGATAATTATTATATTCTGTTGTCGCTGCGCCCGGTCTTGGAATTCTAAGGCCATGGTTTCATAGTCGCGATGCGGCGGATTTGTAAGCGCGGGATTTTGTTGAGCCTTAAGATTGGTTAGGTCACTTTCTAGGGCTTTGATTTGGTTTTCATATTTAGAGTTTTGAGTTTTGAGTTTTTCTAATTCTGTTTTTATTTTACTTTGTTCTGAGTTCAAGGTTTCTGTTGTGCATTTTATACTTTTTAACTCATTTTTAACCTCAGTTAATTCTTCACATAGCTTGTTCGAATTTTCACTCTGCTTTAGGCTAAAGTCCTTGAGGAATTTCATAATCTCAGTCCGAAATTCCGTTATTTCCTCCCTAATTCCGAGCTCCAATTCAGGTCGTTTCCTTTTATATCTGCTAGTGACAAATCGATCTTCGGCTTGAAGAGCAAGTAAATCGGGCGACGAACTGCTTCCGCTACCGCTTACGGTAAAACCGCTAGGCGGTGTTCGTTGTGAACTCATCCTTAAACCTTATCGGTGCGGTGACGTATGTATGTAGTTGTCGGTCTACGTCGCACGATACGTTGAGCGAGCAGGACGCCTGTCGGAACTCTCGTTTACTCGTGGCTTATTCGAAGCAAAAGATGTCGAGATCGATCACTGAGATTTGAGTTCTATCCCAATAACTTGAAGAAACACTTTTTCTTGTTACTATTATAATAAGTTATTTAAATAGGCAGGTAAAAAGTTGTACACGTCTATTCACTACGACAGTCAAGCGACTAAAAAACTCAATACTCAATACTCAATATCTTTATTGCTTTATCATAATGTGTACTTAGGTGGTATACATATAATTTAGATCATTATGAACCCTGTAGGGCACAGCAAAAGGATAGAAGAGAGGAAACCCTATTTTAGGAAATAACTAAGTTGCTTTTGTGGGAGCAAGTTTTAGTTCACATAATAAATATAATCAAAGTCAGGAGATTGCGAATTTAATCCTAACATTTCGCCTATCTATAGTTTATGTATTGTTTTTTCCTGCTAAATATACCTAAGTTTTTTATTATATATTATAATTCTGTTTATTTATTTATATACATTGTTATTCTTTGGATAATTCTTATAGCTAAATTATTAAATTTAGTATTATTGCTTTTTATTTAATTATTATTTTTAAATTATATTATTTATTCATTATTATCCTGTCATTTATATATTTTAAACATTTCTATAAATTGCATGGTTAATTATTCCTATATATTCCTATTATTTATATTTATCATTTAAATATTCATCTAAGGAGTAATAGCATTTGTTAATAAGTAATTTTTTAAGTTTTCTTATGAATATATTCAATTTTTCTTCTTTCTTTCTTGTGTCAGGGAGTTTATTGTAATTTTTTATAGACATTACGTAGGGACTCGTAGAATGTATTTTTAGCTTGGATGTTGGTATGTTTAGTCTAGATCGGTGTCTAAGTGTGTACTGTGATTGGATATCTTCACGTTTTGTGTAGAACTCCTGATGCTTACGGACAAATTTACATATTTCTAGAATGTATATACTGGGGAGGGTTAGAATGTTATATTTTAGAAAATACGGTTTGCAGCTGTCGGTTTGATCAATGTTTGCCAAGATTCGAATTAATTTCTTTTGTAGGGTAAAGAGTGTTAGTACATCGGTACTGTTTTCCCAGTTGAGTCCTTTGATTTGATTATTTGAAAATTAAGGATTCTATTAATAGGCTAGATGTAATGTAAATAAAGTATGACCAATATTGTGCTACTTTATAAAGGAAAAAAAAATGAACTCAACCCAATATTGGTTCTAAATTTAAATCACCTGTTTTCCAAACCTTAATTTTAAAACCTCAATATTCGCCAACAATTTTTCAATTATAATTAAGTTAACTTTATTTAAACATGGTGTTTATTTTGCTTAGATTGATGCTCACACTGATGCCAATATATAGTTTAAGTTTTTATTTTAATTGATTTTAGTTCAGCTAAAGGACATCATTCATTTCGTACCCAAAAAGTAAACTGGTTTAAAATGCTCGACTCTTGAAATCATCATTTGAGTTTTGTTTTCCTGTCTTGCAATAATCGCTATGTACCACACTTTGAAAATGTTGCAGCTCTGACTCCCAAGGTACAAGCAAATATCTAGTTTGGGGGTCACCGTCTAATCTATTCTTGTACAAATTGTGATTAATAGATAAATTTGAAAACAATAATATTTGTTGGAAAAAGTGCAGGTGATGTATAGAGTTGAAATCTTTTATATATACAGATGAATGTATTACTAATTCGAATAAATCTTTATTGACCGATTGCGTAGTAATTTAACCTTGAGCCTTGTCAAGGTAAAATACCTACGCAATCGGTAACAATCCCTTGATTGTTTACACTTTCATTAGTACTTTTGGAACAGACTATAAAACTTACGACACGAGGATAAATCTTGTCAGCAATAAAAGCTATCACTTTTTTATCTTGCTCTAGGACATTGTGTCGAGCAGTGGGATTAACACACAATCCACAATTGACACACACAATGCGTGAAGGAGACATTTTGACTCTTTCACTATCAAATCCAAATCGCGATGCAAATTCCAAGTCCGATGAACGGATGCTAAATCAGTCAGAGTAGAAAAATCGTCCGTAGTTGTCCGAGCAATCACGACTTCACGAGAAATTAGAAAAATCAATAAATCAGGGAAATATTGCAAGATCGCAAAATAGTGTCTGGCATAGCCATAGACTACTATTTTCACAGGGTGGCAACTGGTATACATTTTAATTTCTTACTATTCAGCGCCATCTATCTACCAGGACATAAATAAAAAATAACACAGTGTTGCCAGCGTAAATCCATAACGCAATTGGTAGTATAATTTATTTATTTATTTATTTATTTTATTTATTTATTTATTTAATCACTTACAACTATTATTACAGGTACAACCCAATGCAATAGTGAAGCAAACCTAATACTATCAACTTACTTTCTAAAACTTATTACATATAATGTTATCCTTGTGAATTCACTCAGTGCACAGGCAAAAATGTCCATCTCCTCTGCTACAAGGTTAAGAGTGCGAAGCGCCCGCGTTAGGGGCGCCTCATTCAATAGATTAGTGCGGCCACGAAGTACAGCCAGCAGCTGAGGCCGCCGTCGCCGCCACACATATCTGTCGGGCACACTCAAACACACCAACTCTAATATGTTGGCGTTATGTATCTTGCCTCTAATTAACTTAAATAAATATGAGACAAGCGCGAACTCACGCCTAACTCTCAGCTCGTTGTATCCAACCATGCCTAATATAAACAGGGTTGGATACATGAGCGGGTAAAAAGGATATACTCCATAGAGCCTCAAATATAAAAATCTAACAAATTTATTTTGTATTCGCTCCAACATGAGACTATATTTAGTCTCATGTGGGGCCCAGATGACTGCGTTGCATTCTAATTGGCTTCTCACCAAAGTATTGTATAACGCGATAATCGCCGTAATATTTGTGAAACTACGGACAGTACGTAACATAAACCCTAAATTTCTGTAGGCCTTTTTACAGCACTTGACTGTATGATTTAGTAAAACTGTAAGCATATAATTGTTGATTTTGATCTATTGTGAGTTATTTATTATTTTTCGAATTTTTTTGTGCGTTTGTAAAAGTTTCCCAATCATAGTATTTTATTAATATTTTCTTCATATTGAACAACAATGAAACTATTAGTAGAATTTATAAATATGAAACGTCATTTCAAATTCAATGCAAAAATTTCTGCCATAGACTACTATTTTAAACTACTTATTCAGCCGGTACAACTAAAACATTGGCTTTAAAAAAACAAATTATCAATGTTATCAAAAAACTATAATTGCTGGTAATTATTAATATGGACGTAAATTTTGTAACGTGCGTGACACATAAAGATCATTTAATCAATTATTTGATTAATAAAAGCATTGAATTTTTTATATATATTCGGTGCAAAGAAGTGAGCCACCCAAGCAAGGCAAAGAGTGTAATAATAATACAAGCAAGGCTTTGTAGTATTATAGGGAAGACCAATTTAAAAAAAAAGCCCATGTTCACTATTTATCCAAATAGAGGTCGGAAACGACTAAGGCAAACTGGCACTGAAATTATTATATAGTTTTTTTAAGGTATGTAATGTTTTGTATTACCCAATAAATATGAACATCCAAAATTGGTATTTATTTTATATTGGCGCCGATTCCGTTGTTCACAAACTAAACTAAATTTAAGTTCAGTGCATCTTTTTCTTTCTATTTCATTAAGAAAAGGACAGAACATAAATATTAGTTTAGTCCTGTGTGGATGTAATCTTAGGATGAATCTGAATTAAATGATTTATTAGAAACAATCGTTGTTTACTTTTTCTATTACTTGTCAAAAATAGGGATAGTACAGACGTCAGCAGGTCAAGCTACCCGAAACTGTCAAATTTTCCCAATCAACCTTGAAACTTAATGCTTTAGCGATAAAGTTGAAAATCTATTAAAGAAATTTGACAGATTGTAGTAGCTTGATGTGCTGGCGTCCGTACATACCTAATCGAATAATTTACGTCAGTACCGGTTGTTAAAGTTAAATAATGTTTTATTCAGAAATTGTTTTTAAAACTCTTTACTTAACAGTAACACCAAATTCTGCTAGTAGCTTATCATAATTAACATGGTTGTGTATACGGTTTACGTTGCCTGTGATTAGGCTTCAATTCAGATTTTATAAAAGTATGATGGACATCTCTAGGACCGGAGAAATTACGAATGCGTTCAAATATAAGATATATTTGTAAATTAAAGTTGTATTCTAAGACAAATATTTTTTTCTTGTTGATATCCAGTGATTACCATAGCAATACGAAGGCGACACTGAAAGTTTTTAGAACTGGCTGGCTGACTGGCACTTGAAAACGATATAATAAAAAAATAAGTTCAAATTTTGAAAATGAAACTGCCAATATTATTGTGTATGTATTTTGTTCATTTGTCATTTTGTTTACGATTTGGCGGCTAATTAAAAATTGTCTGCGTCACGTCAGAAAATGTTCTTACCTACAATGATTTTTTATGACTTTCGATGTCATTTAAATCAACAAGAAAGTTATGACAGACTTCGATTGGCCTTTCACGATGAAGACCCATCTCGTGCCACTGTATAAAACTGGTCTAATGAGTTTAAACGTGGTCGCAGTAATCTCACCGATGATCTGCGTGAGGGACGGCCTTCTACGGCGACGACTGAAGATAACATCAGTGTTGTGCGGCGTATGATAGAAACTGACAAAAGAGTGACTTATCAGCAGATTCGGACAAGCTTAGGCATCGGTATGAGTCTAGTGCTAGTGCACAAAACCCTCCATGAACATTTAGCGGTCAGGAAGGTTTGTGCCCGGTGGATACCAATACCTCATAATTTGACAGAGGCCCAAAAGCCAGTGATGGCAATTTAGCATATTTTATGCTAAATTTTGCATATTTTATGCTAAATTTAGCATATTTTCATGTTGTGTAGCAAACTTTTTTGTTGTTTAGCATATAGCATATTTTTTGGCATATAAAGTAAAATTATAAAATGAAAGTTTAACCATAAAAATTACATAAATGCGTACGCGATAACCACTGCTATATGGCAGAAACACTTTATACCATGTACAGACGCCAGCAGGTCAAGCTACCCGAAACTGTCAAATTTTCCCAATCAACCTTGAACCTTAATTAATATATTATTATAATAATAATAATTAATACTTTAGCGATAAAGTTGAAAATCTATTAAAGAAATTTGACAGATTGTAGTAGCTTGATGTGCTGGCGTCTGTACAAAGACAAACGGAGGTGACTCAAATGCTGTGTTCGACATACTTACGGGTGACGAAAGCTGGATTTATTGTTATGATCCTGAAACTAAGAGACAGTCTGCTGTCTGGGTGTTTCCTTCCGAGGAGTTGCCAACTAAAGTGAAGAGATGTCGAAGCGTGGGAAAAAGATGGTGGCCTCGTTCTTCAGAAGGACAGGTCATTACGCAAAAATTGTTTTAGAGGATCGAAAAACAGTTACTGCAGAGTGGCTCAAAGGAGAAAATCGACTACATTAGCAGCATTTCAACTGATAAAAAATGTAATTGATAATTTAGATAAACGCATTCCAGTATCTGTCATCTTCTTTGACATGAGCAAAGCTTTCGACTTTGTCAACCACGAATTACTTATACAAAAATGCAATAACTACGGAATTAGTGGAATAGTTATTGATTGGATTACTAGCTATTTATCTAACCGTCAACAAAAAGTAGAAATAACCTCAATAAATGAAAATAGCGAGTCCACATCATATAGTTCTAAATATAGTCAAACCAAATCAGGAGTACCCCAAGGAAGCATACTTGGACCATTACTCTTCCTCATTTACATTAACGATTTACCTACAGCTTTACAACAATAGTGCATACTTTTTGCTGACGACATATCAGTAATTGTAACAAATAATAGTAAATCGGAAACCAGTCACGAAAAAAACCTTATTGAAACAGTAAACCAAGTGTTAAAATGGCTCGAAAACAATTATCTCTGTGCAAATCTAAATAAAATCAAATACATAAATTTTCAAAATTACTATTCAAAACCAAAATCATTGAAAGTTAATTGTCAAGGACAACAAATTGACAAAGTTAGTGAGTACAAATTTCTTGGACTTATCCTAGACCAGTATTGTAACTGGAAATTACATATAGAGCACATCTGCAAGAAATTAAATCAGTTTGTATTTGCTCTTAAACGTTTGAGACGTACCGCGAGTGAAGCAGTTGCACTTACTGCTTACCACGGGTATGTTTCCTCTTTTCTCAGGTATGGAATCCTACTCTGAGGGAACTCGACGAACGTAAATGAAGCTTTTCTAGTGCAGAAAAAATGCCTAAGGGCCCTCGCCCACGGCGACTTTTTGTAGCGATGCAGTCGCGCGTTTAGCAAACGCGCGACAGCATCACTTCTAACGCGTGTTAGTCGCATTTGCAACGCGCTACTGCATCGCGATTGTATCGATACAAACGCGCGACCGCGTCGGACGACATCGGTAGAGAGAACGGAGGGGGGAGGGAGTGTGGCGCGGCGCGTGATTGGGAATCGGCATCAGTGCAACGAGCAACACAGACAGGTCCAGAGTGCATGCTATTGTCCGTCACAGGCGTAAAATGGAGTCATTTGACACTGAAACTTTTATTACGGCAATTCAGGAGCGTCCTGTAATATGGGACTCACGTCTTCCTGTGACTAATGTTGCCTCAACGGAGTCCATCTTGCAACTGTACTGATCCAAGGTATTTTTGTATCGTAACTGCATAGCGACCAAATCGCGTTTGCATCGCGACTGAATCTGGTCCCGTGGGCGCGGGCACACAGCTAGCGACTGCTTCGCGTCTGTATCGATGCTACGCGCGAGAGCATCGCGACTGCATCGCTACAAAAAGTCGCCCGTGGGCGAGGGCCCTAAGAGCAATCTGCGGTATCAGTCCATTAACATCCTGCAGACCTCTATTTAAAAAATTAAAACTTTTAACACTAACAGGTCTTCTCATAATGCAAGCTGGTGTATTTGTAAAAGAGCATTCAACGTTTTTTTATAGCACGCGACTTGCATTCGAAATATACCCGTCGAGACCCAAAACGGTTAAGAATTCCGTCACATCAAAGCACATTGTGCCATAAAAATAGCTTTATCACAGCAATTAAAATATCTAACAATATTAAAAAAAAAAATAAGTGAACTCCCTCTTAAATATGTACTTAAAATCCAAACTATATAAATGGCTTATTGGTAATTGTTTTTATAGTATGAAAGAATTTATTGATAAAAAAGTAACAGATAAGTATGGTTACTAACTTTATTTTTAATTATTACCTACTTTTGTAAATACCTATTATTGTTAAGAATTCACTAAAGTTATTAGACATGTTGAACATGTTGGAATAATGCATCCTTTTAATATTTTATATATGTAACGTGTTTAAATATTTGTATGCCAGTCCTTGGCGAAACATGTAAGATCATAATTCTATAAGACCATAATGTACCATGTTTTAAAGCAAATAAATATATTCTATTCTATTCTACATAACAATTGTTTGCCACTTGTCTTGGAAAAAGTTCGGGAGAAACGACCTCGCAGTAGGATCCTCCTTCACCACGACAACGCCTCGTCGCACACCGCCAAGCAAACAATCGCGATTTTTATTTATTTCCGAAAATAAAAGAAAAACTTCGAGGAAAACGTTTTATGGACGCCGAGGAAGCAGTGGCTGCGTTTCAAAATGCCGTCGAAGAGACCCCCTAAGAACGAGTGGGCAAAGTGCTTTTCTCTGTGGTTCCATCGGATGCAGCGATGTATTGATGTAAATGGACACTATTTTGAAAAGATATAATAAAACGAATAACTTCCTAGTTTGTTCAGTTTTTGATTTTCTAAGAACTTTCAGTGTCACCCTCGTATACCTACTTCATTATGCCATTGTTCTGTCATGTATAGGTGAAGAAGTACAGGCACAGTCAGTCAGTCACTAAGCGAAAGAGTATAGAATAGCTGATGTATTAGCTTATTATATTCTTAGGCCTCGGAACAATGAAATAAAACAATGTTTACATCGTATTCCGCAGTTTATTCTGACGTCTTTCGCAGCCTTTTGAGCAGTCTTTCGCTGTAAACATTCCATTTTAACATTCACATAAATTGAAACTATTGATATACACAACATTATTTTAAATATTTTGAAAAAACGGGTGCGCTAATTAGTATGCTTTCATACTTAAATTGTCTGAGATACAATTATATAGGTATATTTTATTTCTTGCGTCTTTTAGCAATTCCTTTCCCAATTCTACAACCCATATTTAACAAGCACACCCCGTTCGAAAAAATATTATAATACAGCTTCATAATAAAACATTATTATTAATTATATAGTACAGTCAACACCCAGCTCTCTTTAGGGTAAAGTTCATGTTTTCCTTAGCAGTGGTCTTGTATGTTGCTTTTATTCCATGCCGGGAGGCAGTGGTTCCATGGGGTTGGGTGGCGGGACCGGTGCTGGCACACCTACAGGCATGGGCAACCCTACGGGCATGGGTAATCCTACTTGCATGGGCACTCCGACTGGCATGGGCACACCCACTGGCATGGGAGGCACGAATGGTGGTGGAATCTCCTGCTGTTAGGAACAAAAATTACGATATTTGATTATGCTGCTCAAGGAGTACAAAACTAGCACACGCTATATTTTAATTCAGAATCTGAGATACTTATCAAGTTTAGGAACAAGAAACTCAATGTCAGTCATGTACCAAGTTTAAAATCTATTGCAACCACCAATTTTATCACAAACATCACTCAAAAATCAACTTAAACCGCACAACACTAAAGTAGATAATTGATACTGGTTTACTGATTACTGATTGATACTGATTGATTAAGTGGGGATGGAATAGTAAATTATCTAATGAACTTTAGTAAAACACACCTTCCTAAAGCAAAGGATAGTAAACTTATTATCGAAATCCTTGGAACGGTCTTTTTTTTCGTGTCTCTTTAACACTAAAACGTTTTATTTGTGCAGAATAAATTTTCTTACCTTTTTTTCTCTGTAGTTAACCAGAAATAAAGTAGAAATAGGTACAAACCTGACAGAAAGCAATAATATGATGTGGCAAGTTAGCCCTCTGGTGCGGCGGCATCGTCGCCACGTGCGCCTGCAGCGCCCTCTGCAGGCGCGGCGACGCGCCCACGGCCTGCAGCGCGCGCGGGCTCAGGCCGGCCAGCAATATCGCGGATTGTGGGACGAGACGCTCGCAGCATTTCACCCAGCCTTCCCAAGCTACCTTGTTTAGCCATACCTGGTGATAAACATAGAGTGAGTACTGAAAATAAGGGTACATCTAACGAAATAACAAGATGGGCTCTGGCCATTAAAAAAAATCGTATGTTCCAATAGAGTAAATACACTTTGGTACCGGCCTATTTTCACAACCCCTTTTTGGACGTTGAATTAATGTTATTCATCACGCCCAATAAAATAAAAGGAATGTAAACGTAGGAGGGGAAAAAACGGAGCTTATCAAAGTATGTGTATAAATACAGGGACCATTTAGAGTTTATAAGAATGAACAACATGTCCTCCCTTTGTATACTGTATGTAGAGGTGTAGATCTCTGCACACAAAGATTTATCGTGTCTATAATCACAGTATGGGAGATGGGCAACTGTCAGCTAATCCTGTACACTGCAGATTATCATTACAACCAAACGTAAGTTATGGAATCAGGCGTTACTTTGTGGAAAACCATGACACTTAAATGTTAAATAAAAAATATTTTGTTATAATTCCGGAATAGATCCAGGCTTGGATGCAGAATGCAGCACCTCCGCATGCAAACAAATGTGCACGTTTGGGGGACCCCGTCAGGAACGAAGTTCCTTACGTGATACTCGCACGCACACACACACACACTCGTATATAATAGAAAGAGAGAGAGAGAGAGAGAGAGGATTTCTCATGGCGGGGGGCATAACTACCACAAGCCGCGTTAAGGAACTTCGTTCCAAAAATATGCACATGCAGAAGCTGTGTTTGTTATGACGTAACTTATACTTGAATGTAGGTACTCGAGTACTAAATATCCTTACATAACATATTACTTTTATAATCAAACATATCTTACCTCCTTCTCGATGAGCAGCTGCAATATATTGAGTACAAGTGGCCCCAGGTTAGGGTACAACGTCAACGCTTGCAGCACTGTTCGCATCATCAGCACGGGGATCTCTGGCTCTTCCGTCAACCGCTGCAGTACTGCTGATAATACCTGCAAAATATATTGAAAAAGAAAGAAAAGGGTAAAAAAAATCTTGATTTTTCTATTCGTAATAATATATCGCAGCCAACTAACTTAATTAGCCTTTCAGTTAACAGCCTAGCCTTTTAACTAAACAGCGCCGTTTAACTAGCGGCCTGAATGATAATCAGCCAATGCGTCTTATACATCATTTGATAACCTGGCTGGTTGATGCTTAGGCCATTTATACAATAGGTGCCAATGTGATGAAAAGACGAAAAAATATGAACATTGACGTAATTGTTCTTAGGGCATGTTGCATTTTTTTATGAAAGAGCAGTTTTTTTTTTTGATAACCGTTTAAAAGTTTCTACCATAGGGGGTCTAATGTCCCTGCTATCCCGTATTTGACTACGCGGTAAACTACTCTCATAATAATAAAGTTCATGACGATGCGATAGTAGATCTTCTCTCCTACTTACGTCTTGCGTATAAGTTTGTTTCTCAGCGAAGCATAACGCGGTTGCCTTGATGATGTACTTGAGGTCCGCCTTGCTGGGGTCGATGAGATGCAACGTCACCAACAGCTCAGCTGGTGTGACTGAAACAAAAGGCTTTTTATTGGAATATCCGTAGAAAGCATAGTGTAAATTTAAATGTGTATTTTAGTGAATAAAATTTAAAGCATTGAAATGAGAGCTTTATATCGTGTCACACACAGCAGAATTTGTAAAAAAATCAAGTGAAAATACTATCACTCGAACGAAAACACGAAATGTGATAACAGGCTGCAACGCTGCCTATGAGCAATATTTGGTTGGAAAAGTACTGACAGTTGTGTTCCAATTCTTAAAAGTCATAATTTATTGACATTTCCGTGCCTTTATATTTTAGAAATATCTCTTTTTGTGAAATGTAATCGACATCTATTTTAGCTTTATCGGAAAGCGGATACAGCGGTGTAACTTTGCGATCTCAATACCAAAACGTGTTACGCACAGGTTATAGGACTGCTTTGTTGAGGAAAAGTGTTTTTGGTATGGCACCGGCTATTTTTAACCACATTCCTAAATCCATAAAAGAGGAACCAGTAACCACTTTCAAAAAAGAAACTAACTGCACTTCTATTAAATAAATGTTACGTTACTACTCCGTATCGGATTTTCTAGCTGATAAATTTTAGTTGTGTATCAATGTCTGTATTTTTGACGATGAACTGCATCAATGTTTGCGCGCCAAAATGGTAGAATGTACAATTCTTTAATATTATTGTAACCACCTTATTGTAAATATCTACATATATTCTGAGCAAATAAATGAATATTCTATTCTATTTTATCCAGGGTTATGATAAAAGGAACAGTAACCCTCCTTTGAAATAATAATAAGTTGTGATTCATTATTGTGAGTCATCTATTAGAGCATAAGCAGGAATGTTGAAGCTGCATAATGTAATGAACATAATTGGGTAGTTGCATGATATTGAATACTATATATTCTAGTAGATAATATACATGCGTGATACAAATAACAGAATTCGAAATCAAATTTGAAATCAGTCGAAAAATAAAAAACTTATAACTTATAAAAGTTTTCTGTCTATCTCTTTCTCGCAAAACGAAGTTTGCATGTAATTTACATGGCGATACTGAACTATGATGTCACAATTCAGTATTTCCCTCTCTGTCTAATTGAGAGTTTTGAAGGCTTATATCTTTTTAATTTCCGAAGATATTAAAAAACTGGTTATACCAAGCTATTGGTGAGGTAAAAAAGCTTCAATAAATAATAAAAAAAAAATAGTCAACTAGCCAATTATGATAGTTCAACAATTTTCATAGCTCGGGTATGGCGCAGGGCGCTGTAGTACTTTCACATTTTACCTCTGATTTTGTATGACTGTCAAAAACAAAGTGATCTTTATTTTCGTTGAAATAAGGTTGCGGTTGGGTTGTTACCACTCACAAGCCTGTCAAAATCACAGTGATCTTTACTCTCGTAAATATACGGTTACTGTTGTCATGAGAACAATGATCACAATGATTTTGACAGACTTGTCAATGGCAGCAACCCAACTGCAATCTTATTAGAATGAGAATAAAGATCACTGTGATTTAGACGTTGATACAAAATCAGAGGTAAAATAACTGTGAACGCCCTGTAAAATAATTATGAAAGGACTGTAGTGTGGCAACGAAATCCATTTAGAAGAATGTCAATTTACGCAGTAGTCACTACGAAAAACTTGTTGGAACTTTACAAATGGCTACCCAATTAATAAATGGTTCCCACAACACCCATAACACAATATTACACTCAAATTATAAAAGCATAATCAGCCTATAATGTTCCCACAGCTGGTACACAGGCCTCTTCTCTGAGAGACAGAATGGGCTGTAATCTACAACGCGGGCCCAGTGCCGGTTGGCAGATGTCACAAGTCTTCGAATTTTGTTTCTAGGTTGTGGTTCGAATTGTGGCCTAGAACCAAAAAATTCGAAGACGAATTATAAAATATAAATAATGATATTAAAAAGTTCTTATTATTTTAGTGTTAAAATATGATGAAGTTGTTAGTACCTCAAAGATTTAAAACCTCTGGGGATGGATGTAAAACTTTTTGTAATGGTTAGTACAAAGTCAAACAAAAAAATTCTCTAGTTAAGTTCCCATTTCCAATAAATTATAATACAGGGTTATTAAATTGGCTAACTAAACTCTGCAGACGTCATGGCTATCAATATCTCAACATGATAAAACAAAAAATAATTATTTTGAGTTTTTTTTCGATTCATATTTCAAGGTCAACGACCGCAGTTAGTGTTTAAAGGCGGTCGTTGACCTCCCAAAAAATACATCAAATCTTTTTATTTTTAATGTTATCGTGTTTAGATATCGATACCATCGCGTCTGCGAAGTTTAGCTAGCAAGTTTAAAATAACCCCCGTATTAGACAAATTATTCGATATTCTTCATAAAAACTTATTACACCAAGATCAAGAATAGGTAAAACTCATAGAAAAGAAATAACTTATAAACTATTAAAGTGCTTCGTGTTTCAAATATTATAAACCAACTACTACTTACAAATCATTATACTATACACTGAAATTAAAAAGAAAATCTTATTTACAAACAATAATTATCGTGTACAATCTGAAGGCCAATTCTCGTAATTAAAAACTGTTCACCATCAGTCTCATCTCGGTGACAAACAAATGTCAAAAAATGTAGGGAAATTACAGGTATATTTGACAGATTGAGACTGAGATCAGACTGTGAATGATCTTAAAATTACGAGAATCACCCCTCTGGTTAAAACCAGTATTTATTATATTTACAGTATTTATATCTCACGAAGCGACGCGCGCTTTACTTGTCGTAACCAAGTGTACGAACACGCTGTGAATGTGTGCGTGAAGACGAGTAGCGTCAGGACATAACACATACACACTTCACCATTGTCTCGGACGATGCCGAAAGCTCCTGCGCTTACACACATATTCACAGCGTGTTTGTACACTTGGTAACCACAAAAAGCGCGCGTCGCTTCGTGAGATAAAAATACTATACTTCAAATGATATAAAGACGAACACAAATCTATTGACTCAACAACCATTTATTTTTGTTTCTAACACCATTTTATTTTTTACAAGGTTGTATTCCAAGCCTCGGTTACACGATGAGAGTATCTCGATCGTCGACACTCCGAGAGTCTAAAATGTATATGCGAGACTCGTAGGGGAGAATCACCTTACGATTGATCACACTCATTTGTTTACCTTATTGTTTATCATAATATCTGGGCCCTAATTCACTATGACCACTTAACCACGTGATTTCGCGCGGTTCCGTTCATCGTGTCATAGAGAATTACGGCCCTGAAGGGGATTAGGCCCTTTGTACACGGCACGGTTTCATTACGATACGGCGTATAAACCGCGCAGTAGAAAAACCGTGTTTATGTACAAGCTTCCACAGTGACCCATACAACACTGACGACCGTGACTACACACAGCGAATAAATCGTAGTTTTTACGACAAAAAAAACGTGTGTGTACAAAGGGCCTTATGATAATTATTCTCCCTTGGCGAGAATTCCACCTCTCTGCGTTATTACTCTCAAATAAATTTGACATGATTCCTAAAATAATTTACCTGGTGAGTTCTCATCTTGAGGGTTCTGTAGTCCCAGTAACTTGTTGAAAACTTCTTTCACCACCACCGGGTTCAGTTTTATTAACTTTGGTAGAGCTGCCAGTATCTATGAAAAAAAAAGAAAAAACAGTACTTACTAACAGAATTTTATGACAAATAAAAAGCGATTCCCCCGATAATTTATGAGTTCAATGTAAACAGTTTCTAGTAAATCACAATTTAGTATACGCGTTTGTACTAGAATTTGGTCCCCGGACATAGTTAAAGTTTGGTAAGAAACCGATGGATGTTTTTGAATGAAATTTAATCTGATAATTGAATTGTTTGTTTTCTATTAAGTAAATTAAATTTTACTCGAAAACATCCATTGGTTTTTTACTAAACTTCAACTATATCCAACGACCTTGGTTACTTGGCTCCTTTGGTGACCATACCTACTAAAGTGTGGATTTCTTCATCGGATAATGGAAAATCGCTCTAAACCAGTTAGGTTACTAATGAAATTGATTATAAAGTTAATTCTAACTACGATATCTACTTACCTCTTTCTTTGATAGTCCAGTGAGTACAGGTATGAGGAACCGAACGTCGGAAACGCGTGTCGCATACAACTCGCGCACTTTTGATACCAACTCGTGCGATGGCGGTGCTGTGAATAAAGGTTACAAAATGTAATTTAATAGCATAATTTGGGGCCTAATTGAGAAATGAATCATTCAAATTGTTCAGTTTGACTGAACGCTACAGGCAAGAAACTTGCATCGTCATGTCCTACAGGAAGAATACTGTATTATAAGCGTACATATTAGTTAATTTAATTGCGTTTTCCCCAAACACGCAAACTTGTAGAAACGGTCACAGACGATGTGGTGTAGTCTCGGCAAAACTGACGAAATTTTCGTATATTTAGCTTGAACTAGAAACAGGGAGTCTACTCCGAAGTGGTGAAGTTACTATTTGATTCGGTCGGTCGCGATCCTACATTCCTACACTCTTTCGAATATTGACTATGGTCCCGACTCAACTGAGCCGATCCAAACGTTTTTCGCGTTTTCCAATAATATTCGGTTAGGCCATGTGTCGGTCCGATCCGATCATTCGTACTTTGCACTTCGTAGTAGACCCCCTGACCTTTACAAGATGATTGATTACTTCTCTGTCCTGGTAATTATTAGGTTCTAAGCCCTACCTTTCTCGGTGTATATATGCACCAGTCGCGTGAGCAGCGTCTCGGCCCCGCGCGGACACTCGTCCAGCAGCGCGCCCAGCGCGGCGCCGGGCGCGGGCGCGCGCGCGGCGGCGGCGCGCACGGCCGGCTCCACGCCGCGCAGCACGCAGCGCTTGGCCTCCGAGCCCGCGCAGCCGTACACGCGGGCTACTTCGATTATGAGTTCTGGGGAATATTATTAAGGAGTTGAAGGACTAATGGTCTTCATCTTTTTAGCGTGTCGATGGAAATCTAAATAGGCGACCCTATTTGTGAGCGGCCCACAATGTGGCTATGAATTTGACACTTTCAGTAACGTCCATGAAACTCAAAGCATTTAGTTCAAGTAAACCATTACAGGCACTTTTGATTTGTCAAAGAGTCGGTCAGTTAGTCAGAAAGTTGTAGCTAGATGCCCATTCCAAAACGTAATCTCTATGGAGAAAAACTGGCAAGAAACTCCAAGGACACTCTTTTAAATCAAGATATTACAAAATCTTGGGTACATTCCGTAGGTTAGTATCTACACTACGTGTATAAAGCAAAGAAATGCAATTATTACTTAAATAGCATTATTTGGCTACTGATAAAACTACCATGTTTAATAAAGAATAACTCTGAACGGACTAAGATTTGGAACTTGGCGCCCTAGTAACTTTTATTCAGCTCAAAATTACCTAAATTACCAAACGATGTAACACACATAGCTATTGGAAGGTGGGACCAGGATTTGCATCCTCCTTTATTCATCATTACATCGATTCCTATAACGCGCAGAAAAGACCGGGGTAATTGCGTAACACACTATCAGTAGCAATAGCTTTCATTTTGACAGTTCAACAACATTCATTGCGTTATTTACGTTGTTGAGCTGACAAATGTTTCGAACATATGAAGCAATGGATTAGCAATATTCGTCAAAATGATTGAGATCGATAGTGTGTTACGCAATTAGGGTGCATGACACACTGGACACGATATTAATCGGTGTGTCACCCATCGATTGTGGAGCAGTATTTACTTTTGGTGGTCTCCAATTTAAAATGTCAAAAGGAACAGCATTTTTTTTTTTCAATGGGCATATCATTCAAAAATACATCACTTGTCACATCCATTTTTTTAAAACTATATCAAAAGTCTTTTACCGGCAATGAAGTTGTAACAGCTTTTAAAATAGTTCGCGAATTTACAATGACCCAATACAATACTGCAAGGGAAATTACACATGCAGCCTGCTGCTGAAAGAAAAAAAAGCAGTTTCTACCTTCATTCTCAGGCAGCAGCGCTATCACAAGGTTGAGACACATATGGTACAAGTCATCATTCCACGTGGTCCTGATGCCTTGTCTAGGATCGTTCAGCTCCGGCGGCGGGTGATTCAGCGATATAAACCCGAGGTACAGCAGAGCATGTTTCTCAATGACCTTGCGAACGGAATCTGTACTGCGCTTGTAGATCTTCAGAGTTGATTTTAGAGCTACGTTGCGTATTTCTTCGTTTTCGTTCACTGGAAATGAGAGGTGGAATCACTACTGTGTAACAGATTACAGAGTTTCAGTATTACGTAAACTGTTTCCAGCTGGTTAGTTGTGCTTGTTAAAGTTTGGAATGAAGTTGTAAAATGCCATATTATCCAATTGTGTCATAAAATCCTAAGTCATATTTTTTTTTTGAGGACTTATATTGCACTCACGGACACACAACCCTCTCCAAAGACACACATAGCAGCTCCTTTGTTTTGTATTAACACTCTTCCTGCGAAAGTGCAATTAAATATTGTAATTTTAAGGGTGTGAGCTTAGAGTTCTGTCATACAGGTTCTGAACCCAGTATAGGCTTCAGCCCTCACAAAGGATAAACTGAAAAATGTAACTTGATGCTATGAATCACAATTGTCCCTTTTTGAGAGAAATAAAATTACTATTACTATTGCAGTAGCAATGGCTTACAGTTCAACAACATTCACTGCGTTATTTACGTTGTTGAGATGACAGATTTTTGGAACATATGTAACAATGGATTAGCTAGATTATCCTTCAAAATAATACAGATTGTGATTGATACTGTGCTAAGCAATTAAGAGGGCTGGCTTCAGCTGTCTAAAGTCACGATACTCGTGAGAAAAAAACTTCTCAACCTATTCAATTTTTAATTGTTTTTTACCCAAGGCTTGATTTTTATCGAGAACTATATGAACCCAAGTATATGGGATACAAGATCTAATTAGAATTGGGTTTTAGTATAACTCATGCTGCGGCAGTAAATCTGGTAAACAAAACAAAAAATACTCACAAATATGACAAAGCAGCGACGTAACATACTTGTGCGCACGCGGCGGTCTCATCACACACAGCTCTTCCAACAGCTCAAGCGCTAACAACGCCACCTTATCCTCCGTCACCAAATGCTTCAAGTAATCAACAGCCTCATCCGTCACCACCGGACACTCGGAGTACACCTTCCTCAATAACACGTCCTTAGAACTCTCTATCAAAGGATCTCCTCTCTCGCAAATCTGTGTGATCAACGCACATAGCAACTGGTTGTAATTCTGATCGTGTTTCTCATGAACTTTTGGCTGTAACGTCACTGGGTGACGGTTAAACCCTTGCATGAAAGCATATTCTTCATACAGCCATGATAAAGCTAAGTCAATCCTGTTTGTCGGGTCTTCTAGTATATAATTCAACACCAACTCCCTCAGTTCTGGTGTGTAACTTGAAGCGAATATCGTGATGAACTTCGCACGAATGTTTGCCGCTCCACCAATTACGCTTTCTGTCTCCGCTTTCAGTATTCTACCGACAGCTTGCATTATCAACCTCTCCTTAATCTCTTTAGGAATAGGACGCGTAATTTCCTGCAGTTTTAGCAACTTTACCTTCTGTTTTAACTTAGGAACTGTAGGTGTTGGGGGAGGAATAGGCTTTTCTTTCTCCTTTTGTTTCCTTTCCTCCTCTTTCAAATGATCCTGTCTAGTTTCCTCCATAAGCTTCGACACGGCACTTTCGATCTGTCTTTCTGCTTTTGTCGACTCTTGTAATTTCGCTACAGCATTTTTGAGCGTGACCTTTTCTTCGTCATCTCTTAGTAACGGTATTTTTGATGCCATGTCAGAAAGTGCAGGAGTTGGAGGTACAGGTACAGGCAGAACCGCAGGTACCTGCACAGGCTCCTCTTTGTTATTAATCAGCGCGAGTATCATTTTGGCTAGATTTTTCTTTTGTGCCTTAGTACCAGAATTAGGGATAGGTTTGTAAGAGTTCACAAAGGTGCTGGGCATTTCGTTAGGGAGATAGTTAACGAGAGTGTGCGTGACGAGGTTGACGACATCTTCGACGTTGTTCAAACCTTCGAATAGGGAGTCCTCGGTCGGAATTACCGGTTGTTTCGGTACACCCGCAAGCGCGCTAACTGCTAGAGGGAGACTATCATCGTCAAACATGTTGAACTCACTCCTGCTGTTGCTATTGCTGTCACTACCCTGACTGTTACTCTGAGGGGAATCTATCCTAACCCTCTTAGCCGGTGCATCACCATTTTTAATTTCCCCGACTCTCTTGTTCCTTTTCTCTTTAGGCAGCACCTTATTCATTTCCTGCGTCGTCATTCCTATATCTATCAACAGTTGAGTCAACTGTGGCATCATATCGTTTGAAGACGGATGCTTTATTAGGTTTACAAGCAGCATTTTGAGTTGTTTCCGTACGGAATTGACTTGGGACTGCGACAGTGTTGGTGGCAGCGTCGTGTGCAAGTCGCCTAACGCTTGTATGACTCGCGGCATGAACTTTGGCCGGAACTTGGCTAGGAGGCAGAGTGTCGTCATACAAGCCATTAAGTTAACACTAGATATGTGTTGGGAGTTGTGGAACTTCACCAGTAGCTGAAATATGGTCCTGGAAGAGGGATATTTTTTTTTTATATTAAATTGTGCTCAATGGAACAGAGTTCAGGTGCCGTACCGTATTATGACGGTTTAATGCCATGACCGATAGCACCGTCCCTTTTTCGGATTGGAATCTTGATAGCATTAATACTTCATAATACGGCCCCAGATGTTGTTATCAATGGACAGACAAGATTTTCTATAAGGTTATTAATTAATCGAATTTCGAGGCGCAATAGTGTTATACTACTCACTCAGACTCCTCTTCCAAAGCACGTCTGTTGATAAACGTCATGTTGGCAGGCAGAGTGTCCAGGTTGAACTCGTCTCCAGCTCCATCACTGGGCGTCTGCAGTAGAACCACCTCCTCCAGGAACTTGATGGAGTGAGTCCTGATGCCCTCGTTGTCGCTGTCTATCATGTTTAGGACTACGAGCTGGTGACAGTAAAGATGTGGAAAATGTTAAGAAGAGGCTAAAGAGGCTTAGTAAAAAGAATGAAAAAAAAAAATCGTTTTAGAGCTAATTTGTATGAACTAATTTGTTCATCCAGTCCAATGATATGCTAACTTCAGATTTTATAAGTAACAAAAGAAACCTTATCCCCTATATAGGTTATCACCATAGCTGGGCACCGTTAATCAAATAATTAACTTTGTTAATCGCTAATCCGTTACTAAAAAGTTGACTTCGTTAAACGTTAAAGCGTTAAATGTACAAAGAAATAACGTATGTTAAAAGTTATTCGATAAAGTTAACAAATACATAGTTTTACCTAGATGGTTACTAATTGAAGGGACTTGGTTTTGCTATACAAGTAAATAAAATAAGTAATACTTGTAAGTATTTATTATTTAACCTATTAACTCTAAATTAAATTAAAAGAACATTAAATCAACAGTAAAGTTATGAATTGTTATTTAGGTTAGGTAGGTGCATGTTCCCTTTTAAGAACATAAACATTAAAATTGTCGTCGGAGAGCAAGGATCGTTTTGCTCTTATAATATCTTTTCCTGTTGACAAGTCTTTCGACTGCCGCACTTGACGGTATAGCCGTGTTATATTTTGGCGCGCAATTAAAAAAAATCACGGCATCAGGTATGCTATCAGCGGCATGTAACGGACTTAACTTAACGGAAGTTTAATTTAACGGAAGTTAAGCAAACCGTTAATATTTTTTCAGCTTAACTTAAACGTTAAATCGTTAAACAATTTCTTAACTTCGTTAATTAACGATATTATAACGATATTAATTATCGTTAATTAACAGTATTCTTAGAAATCTATTAGACATGTGTCTGCTATACAGAAGAGTAAATAGATACCGACTAAATACATTACCCTTCTTAGTCAACATTGTTGGGTAAATTAACACAACCAATAATGAAAACTCCTTACCTTTAGCTCCGTGATATTCTTCCAAACGAACTGCATCTCGGTAGTTTCCGTTGCACCCTGACATATCCACACCAGTGTGTTACGGTATACAATGCTTGAGGCCTGAATGGCTCTCTTCTGCACAGCAATCACCGAGTCACTGACCAGCTGACGCAGTTGTGCAATGATCTTCGGTAAATATTGTGGGTGGAGTTTGCTGCAAGGAATTTTAAAATAAATGAGAATAAATTAATATCAAATAGAATATCACTAACTTATTACTGGTTGCAAAATTGCAATGTTGTTCGTCTTTTTATTTTACTTTTTGTTAATTATCTTAAGTTTAAGAAGTATTTTGTTATAATTTTTAAATTCTAGCCTTTAGTTTTGTTATGTGTGATCACTTATTCCTGAGATTGCTGGTAAACCTATACTAGGCGACTGTGTAAGAATGAGACTATTGTGATGATTGATGTATTTAAGATATATTATACATAGAAACTGTTGGTGCACCTTAATACAACAAATAAATAAATAATGTTAAACAAAAAATAGTGTCAATTTGCACTTTTACACAATTCCATAGCATTTTCTTAGGGTCTAATAATTGATAAACACTCATTTGTTCATGTGTTACATGTATAGCACAGCATTTTTACTATTATTACTTTTTTTAAATAATTAAAAAAAAATATTAAAATAACATTTCTAAAATATAGGATTGCTGCCTATGTAGTTCATAAAGTTTTAAAAATAAAAATCTGGATAAAATTGCTCACCACTTGTGGCCACATTCATGGATAGTGTAAAAAGTAAAAACTGGTTTAAGAATCCTACATATCTAGTATTTTAGTGGCCCATGCCAATATAGGCTAAATAGATAAATTCTAATCAAAATGCAGTCATTTATTCAAATTAGGCTGAGAATCAGCACTTTTCGAGCATCACAATTATAACAGTCCGCCAAAAAGTCTGCCCATCACCATTTTCTAGTGCTTTCTCTGGGAAGACGAAGTGGCGCAACACACTCCCCAGCAGTACAGCTGTTCTCTTAGAAAAACTTGATTCTATACAATAGTAGGTATGCAAAGTAATTAACATTACGAGACAGAACATAATCTATCAAGTATGAGTCTGACTTTCCTAGCTTTAGTAACAAGAGTCAGAAATCAGTAATATTTTGATGGAAAATCTCTTATGATAAGGGTGCATTGGCAATATGCCCATGGTACTATACTTGAAACATGTTTTGTAATAGGGGTTACTATACAAATGACCTACCTACGAAATGGAAAGGATATTCAGTTTGAAGTAGAAATAAATTGACAAATATTGTAAATAGTAAAATTTATTTCACTTTTTTTTTAGAAAGTTTTATTTTGATGGATGTGATCAAGAAACAGGTGTAACTGTCACAGGTATCAAGATTAACGAAATAAAAATGAATAATCTTCTGACAAGAAGAATCTTTTAATTAAACCCAGTAAAAATATCACAGTAGCAACTTACCTCAATTCTTCGATAAAAGTGATGACAAGCTTCTTCACGTCTGTAGATTTGTCGCTGTAATAGGTCAGGATATTGTCTATATACTGTGGCAGCACTGAAGAACACTGGTGAACCAAGATTTCCACCGCTTTCCTCAGACAGTCTGCTCTGCGGTTGCCTTCTAACAACACCGCCTCGTTTATCCATTGTACAAGCTAAAAACCAAACATTTTTTACATAAACACCATCTTCATAATCTCTGTTATGTATTAACACGAAAGCGGCATTTAAACGACTAATTTGAATAAAAATACAAAGATAGTTTGTAAGGTTTGTGCGTTTACGCTTCTACGAACCTGGTTTTCGGCAGCGGTAAAACTTTGTTTGCTAGATAAACTAGCCATTTCGTTTTCTTAGTAGGTTATCTATAATGTTAAAATGTTATATTAAACCGATCTCATTGCTTATTATCAATAAATTACGGAGAAATTAACTATATTCAATGTAAAGATACGACCACATCGCAACGTTCTACGTATTATGCAATAAAATTAATATATTTTGTGGGAACGAGGCTGACAACGTGTCTTGCAGAGAGACAGAAAGAGAAATCCGATATGTTTTTGCAGTTTTTGAACGTTTTCAATTTGGTACAATAACAACTTGACATTTCGTTGTAGTGTTGCTAGATGCTTATAAACATTAAATGATAAGGTACGGTTATCAGCTACCTCGGTTACGATCTTACGATGCCGCGATGGTCACTTTATTTAAAACTTATATAGATTTCACACATACCTACTTATTAAATGAATTATTGCTGTTTTTCAAAATATTTGCTCCGTTTCTATTAATTATTGCTCTATTCATAAAAGGCCCAGGCTGAAATTAATAAAAATAACTTGAAAAAACCATTTATTGCAAAAAAAAAAAAGAATGAAAAAAAAAACATAATGGCATCTATCATTTTGTTTTCACAATAATGGCCAGTTTCCTAGGTAAAGCTAAAGAGAGAAAAAAGGTTTGTAAAATCAGATTTTATAAACCTTTTTTGGTATATAGCCTACGACGCCGCCACCACCACAGCCGGCGGCACAAGCTGTCGTTCCTAAATTCAGGATAGTTTAATCGCATTAAACAAACTATCCTGAATTTAGGAACGACTAAATATCGGGCCCGATATTTAGCATTGTGTAATAAGCTCTTAACGCATGCCAGCGGGGAGACCTAGGAGACACTTACTTTTTATCCCAGTAAGTTTAATCGCTATTTTTATTTGCAATTCCAAAAACCGTTCTTAGTTTCCAGTAATCCCATCTGCTCTTGAAATCCTACTTAGGATACATGATAATACAAATCAAAGGAGCTTCCTTTGATTTGTATTATCTATCATGTATCCTAAGTAAGCAAGTGCTTGTTTGTGCGTTGCCAAGCGTGTCGGGCTGGCTTTATATTATTATCCTTCTATCGTGTTGATGTTTACATTATTTCGGTAGGTAGCTTCCAGTCGAGTGATCGAAACTAGCGCTGGAATGCCATTGTTAAGAAATAACAAACTACTGGTACTGGTATAATGTGAAATAGTAAAACTTATTTATTGGATATAACACCTCTATGCTCTATGGATATGATCCAGTCACTGGATCACTAATACTATACTCTATGGACTGGATTGTTAGTTTACTTTTTTATTCCAGTTCGCCTACCCGATATATTACTTTAGGTACTCTATGAGTTCGCCCATTCCAGCGCCATCGCCACTGGAATAGTGTAGACCAACAGATAAAAGGTGTAGACGGCCAATCAAGTGCTGGATTAAACGTTGAACAGTGAACACGCATTGTTTGTTTTTTTCTAGATAGTTTCATTAATTCTAACAATTATAAAGTAACTGAAAACCAAACTCTTCAGTTTGGTTCTTTATACGGAGAACATCTGTGTATAAGGGATATCACATCGGACCTTTTATGAACAAGGGCAATCCAAGCCGTCCTGCAAAAAAATGAGTGTGAGGGTATGGTATGCAAATAGAAGGTTTCACAGGGATGTGAAAATAAAATAAAAAAGTATGCAATTCTTAAAATACACAAGATAGAAGTTTCACTTCAAAATCATCATTTGTTACTACAGTGTAACCGAATTATCAGCTTTTGAATTACTGGAATAATGTAAACGATATGAACCCAGCAACTGGATTGACTTGACTCGCTGTATTTCTGGATCAGCGGCGCGCAATGTTATAGACAATCTTTTAGATTTAAATGAGGAAAAAATCAAAACTATTCACAACATTCATTTTATTTTATTTAACTAAACTAATAAAGTACTTAACACAACTAATAAACAGTCCATAATTAAATCAAGCCATCAACGGTGCTTGTTGGCCTTGTTGTACAGGAACATAAGGCTGCAGCTCATAAACTGGCGGCTTTTCTCTCTCTTCTAGTACCAAATAGTAACTTCTTACCATAATCATACAAAACAGAAGTGTAACTGAAAAAAAAGAAAAACATTTTAATATTTTTTGGCAGTTTCTTAGTTTCTGGCAGACTCTGACTACAAAAATAATCACCGCAGAGCCGGACAGAAAACTACACCCATTTACATGTAACGAATCTGGAACCAATTCAATACAAATATTTCAAAAATCTCAACGACAATGTTGCAAGAGTTTTTATATTAACTTTGACTGCCTGAGATATTTGCTGTGTGAACTTTGACGACAGGGGGCGCATTTACATTTAGTACCTAAGTTAATCAGACTCTGACCCATAGATAATGTACAGACGCCAGCACATCAAGCTACTACAATCTGTCAAATCTCTTTAATAGGTTTTCAACTTTATCGCTAAAGCATTAAGGTTCAAGGTTGATTGGGAAAATTTGACAGTTTCGGGTAGCTTGACCTGCTGGCGTCCGTACATACTACATACCTGCCCTCAAATAGCATTGGCTGACCTGAAAGGCCACCCAAGGCCCGCAAGAAAGTCGAGTGAAGACTACCGGCCACCGTAGGCGCGGGCCTGCGGGCGGAGAGCAATGGGTAGCTCACCGCCCGATCAGGACCAGGCCCGTGCCGGACGGCGCGTAAGTGTTCCACGCGCGCCTCAAAGAGATGTCAGCATAATCAGAGGGGCCCCTTAGGGTCGAAGCCTGCCGGGTCAGCGGCATTGTCCGAAAGGGTTACCGCTGCCCCGGAACATAAAGGGCGAAGGAAGGAACATGGGTGGGTTTTAGTCAGTAAGAGTCTGACACTCCCTTCCGCTCCACCCAGAGCGGGAGAGGTCATTTGATGATTTCCCACCAGAAAAAAAAAAAAAAAAGGCCCGCAAGAAAAGGTCAATTTAGCGTCTGTCCAGCCTATGAGTTCCTTTTTCTTTATCTGTACTTACTTTAGGACCAGTAATAAAATAATAGGATACTTACTAGACCATTTGAGAACGGGAATTGTGGCTAAGAATCCCATGAACACGGCCGTCACCACCACCAGAACAAGGCTTAAACCGAACAAGAACATAGTTGCTTTGAAGTAGAATCTCAAGTAACTGGGTTTTCCCTGAAACAGAAGAACAGAATTTCATTGTTAGGCCGGGAACAGACAAGTCACGCTAGCACTTAAGAGCCACTAATTATGTGGGGTGGGGTGTCACAAGTGTAGTTGTAAAAGTAGCCATGCGTGGCACCAATGAATTTTACGCAACCATTAAACCAAATAACTTGCATGATTATGGTATTCCAAGCCAATCTAGTATTTTATAGTCTAAGAATAATAGAAATTTAAATAAATAACGAAACATGTGTAAGCGAAAGATAAGATAACAGTCATCCGTATTCGATAACTTTAGATGATGAAGTTTTTTTTTAAATTAAAACGTTGCCCCACACTAGGAATTATTCCTGTATCGTGGGTGCGTTTACAAACATTTAAACTCACATAATTATACAAACAGCCAGACCCGGAACAACTACTTGTAGGTCATACAAATATTTGTTCCGTGCGGGAATCGAACCCGCGACACGCAGCGCAGCAGTCAATCGCTTAACCACTGCGCCAACCGTGCCGTTCCGTTTTGTTTGTTGCTGGTTTTTTTACTGAGTAAGCATAACAAAATTTTGTCATCATTAGTACCTAATCATTTCTTCGAAATACAAAATGAATAATATGATTACTTGTATTCCCTGGAACCTTCATAATCAGCCCATAATGATCCCAATGCTGGGACACAGGCCTCCTCTCTGTGAGAGGGATTGGGCCATAACCCACCACGCGGGCCCAGTGCGGGTTGATAGATGTCACATGTCTTCAAATTGTTGGTTCTAGGACATGCCGGTTTCCTCACGATGTTTTCCTTCACCGTTTTGGGAGCAGTGGTGATGTAGTAATTTACACAAAGTGCCTACTGTGGTTCGAACCCACGACCTACAACTCGTAAGTCGCGACCGTTACCACTGGGCCACCACTGCTCCCTGGAACCTTAATGAGAAATAATTATAGCCCTGACTGTCTGAGAGTCACTCAGTAATCTTAAGCTGTTACTTTTCACTGCAAACTACTATGTATTTAAAACTAACAGTATGTTCCATGTAGGCTGTATATTTGGCAGTTCAAAGCTCACACGTTCACTGGTACTATAAAGCGATGACATACCCGAAGTGGGTAGAAATGCCAAGTAACGTCCACAATTTTTTTTTTTTTAATTAGCTTGTGCAGACATACGCCAGCACATCAAGCTACCCGAAACTGTCAAATTTTCCCAATCAACCTTGAACCTAATTCTTTAGCAATAAAGTTGAAAATCTATTAAAGAAATTTGACAGATTGTAGTAGCTTGATGTGCTGGCATCTGGCCCGATCATGTATGTATCTCGATCACATTCGCACAGACGTAATAATATCGTGGCGGGATTTTTACGTGCACTGGATTTTCAACTCTCGGTGTTGAACCGAACATTGAGAATCCAACAGAGTGCGTAACGTGTCGAAAAAACACACTATTGGATCTTCAACTCTCGGCGTTAGGGAGAGCGTTCAAGATCCAGTGCGCGAAAAAAAATCGCCGCGATATTTTTATGTCGCGAGCGTGGACTTTGTTCAAAAACAGACGCCAGCAGACCAAGCTATCCGAAACTGACAAATTTTCCCAATCAACCTTGAACGAAGTCGAATAAAGTTGAAAATCTATTAAAGTTTGACAGATTGTAGTAACTTTATGTGTCTGTACAGACGCCAGCAGGTCAAGCTACCCGAAACTGCCAAATTTTCCCAATCAAACTTGAACCTTAATGGTTTAGCAATAAAGTTGAAAATCTATTAAAGAAATTTGACAGATTGTAGTAGCTTGATGTGCTGGCGTCTGTACATATCCATCTCTGGTACTTACAGCATGAGTTCCAATAACTAAAATGATACTTATGGTGAAACTGAACAGGAACACTAGTAGATAGTAGGCAAAGGAGATGTACAGGCCCAGGGCTACCTTCGATACTTCATTAGATGGATGCCCAGGATTCGGTTTGTTGTTAGTATCCTTAACGTATTCTGACACTCTGAAGATTGAGTAGGAAATCGTACTGAGGGCCATGCAAGACGCAAACTGAAAATTAAAAAACTTTGATTACAAATAAGACAAAAGGCAAAATGCACTAAAATGCAAAATAATTGAGAATTAAAAAAAATAAAAATACTCCTAGTAAAAAGGTATAATATGACGATTTTGTGACACATTGCTAATTAAAAATAACGGGCGCTAGGTTCCAAGGCGCGCTTGCAGCACATACACAAATCATTAAATGCATTTAGCGCTACAAATTCAAAATATCATTCTATTTCTGTAAATCACTTGAAGATGATCGAGACAGAATGATGTTTGTAAAACAATAAATTTAGAGTTAAATGCATTGTGAAGATACAGAGAAGACACTGTCACCCTTTATGGAATTAATAGGTAAAAAAACCTAGATTTAAAAGTACTCACGATGGAAATATATCCGATGATTAACACTCCAACCTTTAAAGGAATGCAAAAACAACATTTGCTATACCTTGGCAGTTCGATGCCCATGGCTTTTTATTTATTTCACTAACACAAATTAAAAAAAAAGACTATAAACCACAACCACAGTTGACTTATTCTATTTTCAAATATTACTTAGTACATTTACAAAATTAGTGAACAATATTAAAAAAAATATCGCCGTGTGTTGAGTTTGTCTCCGATAATAACTTAGCCGAGTACCTATCAGTTATCTGATATGGATATGAAAGGGCGAAGTCGATAACGGATGACCAATGAACCATTAGTATACAAACTATTGCGGTTCCCCGTCAACCTTGATAATTTTGGGTGTGTTTTTAGGTTGTTGTGCAAGGATGTTTAATTTTATCTACTAATCTTCGTGAGTGTGATCTAATCAAAAGTAGGTAGGTATCTACTTAGGTACTTATCTTGACAATTAGCCTTACCGCGAATATTGTACTTATTATCTATCGCATTTCTGTGTTATGCAAAATTTCATAAAGATTTTTATTTATTTACAAGACGCCAGAGCGGTACGGATATAAAACTGCGCCCGGGGTAAAGCCTGGGGGCCGTCTCTTTTAACAGTATTATGTTACGGTTAGGTACTTAATATTATTTTGCTTTTCAATCGACTGATAATTTTTATTCGTGGAATATTATTGACGTCTGATAGTTTTTGTATGGAAGCACTGTGAAACATTATTCATCGGATAAAAATAACTGGCGTTGAAAAAATCAGCGTCCCTAATTTTTTTTTGACATTCTGTCATTTCTTATTCTAACTTTGCCTTATGCACTCACTTTGTTAGGTGATTGTGTACTTACACAATCCTGCCTACCCTTACCTAACTTTAATCCTAGGTAAGCTGTCAATAACCCAATATCACCATGTGATAATTTCGTTGATAGGTACTAATCGTTTTATTTAATTTAGCATTCTTTAGAACACGCCTCTGCCTATATTATGTATTTTTTTTCTCAGCTTGAGAATTTTGGGAGAGATTAACGAAATACCTACTAATAAATTATTTTTTCTAGTATTCTATTTCTACTGTAAACTAATAACTGTACATAAGTATCCGTATTTAAGTATTATAAAATACTAAATGAAATGTTTCATTAAACCCGATTTTAACAGTCCGCGGTGTAGCTCTAAAGGAGGGTAGGGATTGTTTTTTTACAAATTAAATAAAGTTGCATACTGTCTTGGAAAGTCCAGCTGTCATTGTTTTCGAGATCTTACTAAATATAAAGATGCAAGAGAAAGCGAAACGAACCTAAAAATTGGAGCATTCTGGACCAGGATAGGTTAAGTTTTCTTTGTAATTTTACTAAGAAAATGCAAGAGCGTGCAAAATGAGGCAGTACCTAAATTGGAGCATCCTAGCGCGGAGTAACGCGGATACTAGGCATAAGCAATCATTGGCGCCGATTCCCTTGTTCACAAACTAAACTAAATTTAAGTTCAGTGCATCTTTATCTTTCTATTTCATTAAGAAAAGTACAGAAGATAAAATATTAGTTTAGTCCTGTCAAATTAAGATAATCCATAGACAAATTATACGTTAAAAACATGGCTACTAAAAATACGTCAATTTACCTACTACGCTTTGGAATGGGCAACTAACTTCATCTTCCTGACTGACCGACCCCTTGACAATTCAAAAATGCCTGTAATTGGTTTATTTGAAATAAATGCTTTGTTTGATTGTGGTTTTATTAAGGGAATGCGAGAGCGAGCGAAACGAGCTCAAAAATCTGGGCACGCTGAGGTTAGATTTTCTGAGTGACTTTACTAAATAAATTAATTGAATCACGCCTATAGATTTAACTTTGTTTCCTTTAATTTTCATTAGGTTATTATAATACTTAATATTATTACTCTTTTCAGCTTGGGTGTCCTGTATCATTGATATACGGCTGATATGGCGGTAGCTACGCCCCTACACATGACCATCGTCAAGATGATTTTGGCGCCTCCTGGCGCTAAGGTGCTCGCGACGGTCACACAACACAGACCCCTTCACACAGCTCTGCAGGACGCTATGTCTTCTGGATGAATTAGTAAAACGTCCAGTTATCAGACCGCGGCTGCACTGTGAGAGCGCTGTTGATGCAATTAATTTAGACATGACGTCGCCGTCGGTCCTATAATTTATATTTACCATTGTTTATTGTAACACGTAAATTAAAGTAGGTTGGTTAACTTGGCTTCACACAATATTCTGAACAATAAATTAGCTTAGATGTCGGTAAGGGTCCGCCTTTGTTGCCCTTTGAGTCAATCGGGTAAAGTAGGAGTTTTTGGCCTAGGTACAGACAAAGCTTAGGATCTTATGTATTTTTCGTACACCGCGGATCTCGAAAATCTGGCATAATATCTTGCACATTTTTCATATTGCGCATCTCTCGCATATCTCGCAGCGCTCGCGGGTCTGGCGTATCTCGCGGCGCTCGCGGGTCTGGCGTATCTCGCGGCGCCCGCGGGTCTGGCGTATCTCGCGGGTCTGGCGTATCTTGCGGTGCTCGCGAGTCTGGCGTATCTTGCGGCGCTCGCGGGTCTGGCGTATCTCGCGGCGCTCGCGGGTCTGGCGTATCTCGCGGCGCTCGCCGGTCTGGCGTATCTCGCGGCGCTCGCGGGTCTGGTGTATCTTGCGGTGCTCGCGGGTCTGGCGTATCTCGCGGCGCTCGCGGTTCTGGCGAGTATCGTCGCACTCGCGGCTCGAATGGACTCGTATAGCCCGACTCTCGTTTAAGTCGCGATTCTGGGATACATCGCAACACTTGCGTGTTTGGCGTTCCTCGCATACTTTGTATTTTCTGTGAGTTGAGGTCGCTATCACAATTCAGTTCAGTGTCTTCGTGCTCTTTCGCCTCTTGTTCTGCGAGTTCCACGTAATAGCTGTACACAACGATGAACGAGTATAATTCCAGAACTGTAATAATAAAATACAGTTTCAGTACCCGGCCGGGTTAAGGCCTTAATGGCCGAATTTTTGGCCGGAATGGTCTAAAAGCTAAAAAACACTGACATCGGTCAACTAGGCCTTCGTTAGGCTAGTTGGGTCTAGGGCTTAATGAAGAAAGCGGTACTCTTGACCGTCACTCATAAACTTATAGGAGACTCCTAGCTATCTCTGGTTCCCTTGACATACTTGGCTAGCACCAGCTTTGATATGTCCTGGTTGCAATCAATCTCTACCGATTGCAATCCACTGCTGGACAATGAACAAGAATATAGGCCGCTCACAAGATGCGCCACACCACCCGCTATTCTGATGTGGGTGCGGGGAAACTTGCAGCCACAAGAGACACATTTTTGGGAATACACAGGCACTCGGATCCCGCAAACCAGCGGGTTAATTGCGTAGCACACTATCAGTAGCAATGGCTTTCATTTTGACAGTTCAACAACATTCATTGCATTATTTACGTTGTTGAGCTGACAAATTTTTCGAACATATGAAGCAATGGATTAGCAATATCCTTAAAAATTATTCAAATTCCAATTAATAGTGTTTTACGCAATTAGAGTGCTGGTCACGGCTTGATATTAGTAGAATTTAATGTAAGTTATAGTTCACTTACTGATAATCATAAGGAACACTAAGTACCACCCGATATAGTAGTGATGATTGAAGCATAGAATCATTAGGGCGATGGCTTCACAAAGAAATGCGCAGAAACGACACATCAAATACTGCTGCACTCGGAATATGGACTCCTGAAAATTTATGAAAACTCAGTTGGCTTGACTTGACACTGTGTCTTACTCAACGACAATGTTTTGCACGAATAAGTGGGTAATAATAATAATATGTCATTATGATGTGCATTTTACCAATCATTTGGCGTCCCAGCTTTCTAAATATCCACATCACCTAATTATTCTTTATTAAAAATTTATGCACAAGTAAAACAATACCTGTAGCTCGACTATCACTTTGCTGACTGGCTAAGATATTTACCACGGCACGAGTTTTTTTGGCGAGCAGTGGTGGCCCAAAGGTAAGGGCCCCGACTTGTCGACGGTTCGAAACCGGGCGGGTGCTTTACTTTGTAGTAATAATTTCATCACCACTGCTCTACATGACGGTAAAGGAAAACATCGTGAGGAAACCGTCCTAGAACCAACAATTCGAAGACATATGACACCGATCCACACTGGCCTCGTGTGGTATATATTAAAGTCCACTCACTCTTGAAGAGATCCTGTGTCCCAGCTTTGGGAACATTATAGGATGATTATGCTAAGATATGTATTTACCACAGCACGAGTTCTGTTTAATAATTATTTGCTGATACTAAAAAAGAAGAAACAGTAATAAAAGTATATCATTAATACATACGGTGTACAATCCCGCTCCTAGATAAATAGCGAACATGAAAACGAAGGATTCTGTGACAATCAGAATGATGTATGAAGGGAACACGAAAACAAAGCTGTCAGCTGTAGGCAGTGAATCAGTGTGCTGCGAACCCGGCTTGTACATCAATATAATAGTCGCCATGAGGAATATTATGTAGAATAGGGACCGGAACTGGAGGTAGGAAATTCAGTTTTAGTATTTGTACGTGGCTTGATCGACGAGCAAGCCAAAACCGCGCTAATCATTACCGCGGTTTTGGCTTGCTCGTTGGCTTGGCTCGTCCTTCTTGATACATGAGCAAGCTAAAGTTACAATTGCGCGGACATTATCACATTGAATGATACAACGTATACCACATGGTAGGTATACGTTGACTATACAGGATAAGTTTTTAACCAGTGCGCAAACTGTAACCATGAATTCAGTACATGATACGGTGGAGGTCTGCCCCGCTTGGGCGGAGCACCGCCGTGTCCTCGTAGAGGCGATCGGCAGCGGCGGCGGCCTCTCGCGCCCGGCCCTGGTGCAAGCCATGGTCCGGAGCGAGAGGGAGTGGGAGGCAGTCGCCTCCTTCTGCGAAGCAGTCATGCTAGCGAAGGAGGTGGCGGGACGGATGAGGGAGAGAGCCTTCCGTCCCAGCCGCCGCGGGAGACGCTCCGGGCGTCGGGAGTCGCGTGACGGCTACCGGCCACCGTAGGCGCGGGCCTGCGGGAGAAGAGCAATGGGTAGCTCACCGCCCGATCAGGACCAGGCCCGTGCCGGACGGCGCGTAAGTATTCCACGCGCGCCTCAAAGAGATGTCAGTATAACGAGGGGTCCATTAGGGCCGAAGCCTGCCGGGTCAGCGGGATTGTCCGAAAGGGTTACCGCTACCCCGGAACATAAAGGGCGAAGGAAGGAACATGGGTGGGTTTTAGTCAGTAAGAGTCTGACACTCCCTTCCGCTCCACCCAGAGCGGGAGCGGTCATTTGATGATTTCCCACCAGAAAAAAAAAAAAAAAAAAATTCAGTACCAGATTCTGAAGCCCCCTGCGTTGAAATTTATCGTAAGTTAATAAAAAAAAAGGTTAGCTCTTACATTTTGACCGCATAGTTATTGCACTTTTCTATGAAACAGCTATTTCTTTTTTGATAACCGACGAAAAATTTCTACGCTAGGGGGTCTAGAATCATATGCTGAAAACATCATTACAGTTTGCGCACTAGTTAAAAAAAATTCCTGTATGTGTTCTATAAACAAGTTTGGATGAAATACATTCATTAAAAAAAATCCACTGTTCCATACATTTCGTAAAGTTCATTTGTCACACTGGCGCCTCGCTCTAACAATGACGACTTTATTGTCCAGTAAAATTGTCACAAAGCTCTCATTGCTCTCATAGTGCTCTCATAGTGCTCTTTCGTGGCCTATTAGTACCTATTCAGTGACTGCGGCAATTTTTCGAAGATTTTAACAACGTAGTCTGATTCATTCTTACTGCCATCACGATCATTTATAACTTTTTATTTCATATAAATGTTGTGAATATGGGCTCGCCAATTACCCTTACAAACAATATTTTGGTCATTATCATCATATTTCTCTATTAAAGGTTGGCATGAATGCCGCTGCTGCCTCGTCGTTTTGATGGAATCTCTTAGTCAGTTATAGGACACTCAGGGATAAAGGGAAGACGGTCTTTTTCACGGCAACCACTTAGCAACATGATGTATCCTAAGTATTTTATAATTACCGTGGTCCATCCCAAGATAACAAGGCATCCACATTTTAACGAATATAGCATCAAAAATGACGCGACCGTCGGTAAGGTTACAGGTATGCTGCACATCTACAATCTTAGAAATAATAGTCACGCAATGCGCGACTTTGAAAAATTCAACATTCGCGCTCAGCTGGTGGCGCTCACATTGGCGTTTCAAGTCGTATTCTGTCAAATTTTACGCTTTTTGACAGTATGTTTTGACATAACCTCATAAACATCTGGCTTATTTTTCAGGCAAAAAGTGTTCTATGAACAGCCAAAGGATAAACATTTTTCGAAAGAGTTACATAGACTACATAGACTGCAGTCCATACGACCGGTCAGCATGTGAGTCTTACCCGTTATTTGCCTCGATCCAGTGTAAAAAAAGTTATAGGTGAGTGTCACATTTCATATTAGTAAGGATATAAAATATTATAGTGCAAAATAGACTTTGATAATGGAGGTCCCTTACCGGAAGTGGGAATTGTGGGATGTTTTGTTTTTGTTATCGTATCGCTCACGCTTGGGATTTTCGAGGAGTTTACAGAAATGATAAAAATATGGTCTTTATGCACTGACTTATTTCCGGCTTACTGGCTGCCTAACCGTTTTAATTATTTAGTATTAGAATGTACGAGTGACTGCAGGGGACTTGCCACCAGCTCTTAAATAGCGGGGCAGAAGTTGAACTGCACTGTTTTTTTTCTATGACTTAGTTCAAAAAAGCAGTGCAGATCAACTTCTGCCCTGCTATAAGAGCTGGTGGTAAGCCCTCAAGTCTTGGTCGATGCGCGTAGTTGGTAGTTGTACCATTCTGCTCTTTTTAAACGAAGACCGTGGCAATCTGTCGTTCGACTGTTAGAGCGACTACAACGCTACAAGATTTTTGTGGCACGTGGCCAAACTCGGAACTAACTAACCATCTTGTTTAGTCAAAACAATTTCTGTCACAATTTCACTTGTATGTTTACCAACAACGTCCCCCTGTCAATGTCATTCAGGGGCCAAAAGATCCTTTCAGCATTCTAGCTCTATGCTGGACAGCCAGGACAGCCTGCTGTCGGTCTGAGCATACCCCTGGCCTCAGAGTGCCTGACATTGCGGAGAATTGTATGGACACACTTGGGATCCTAGGGTCCTACTTTGTGTTTACCTACAAGTTTCATTATTCGTATTTACCCGCTATTTAATTGAAAACATGTTTATTAAGACTATATCAATATGTAAAACCACAAAAATACCAAAAACCGACATAAATATTATGATATCCGTTCGTAAACATTTCAATATAAAAAAAAAAAATAACTAGGGAAATCTGAATTGGTTCCGAGAATTCTAGTTTTGGCGAACTTTATTAACAATTCAAATAAAAGGTTTCAAGTACATTGAATCTTTTGTATGGCAATTTGTATTAGCTCCTGTACCTAAAAAGCAATGTATTACAATAAGTTTATGCTCAATTAAAAAACAAATGACTGGGTTAGCATGATTTCCAGGAGGTCAAATTGTTATCACTATTATCAGTGAGAAGAGTTTGTAAATAGTATAATTAAGTACAATTTATTTACATCCTTATTTCGTAGGAATAGAGTTGAAATTATTTTTGGGTTCAGTGTCGGAGTTTCCGTCATTATGCAGTTTATCGGGTGATCTGATTCAGAACAGGGTATGTGGCATTTGTTTGTTACGGTTGGAAAAGAATAACGATGTGCTCAAATACCTAGTGGATTTCCGATCGTAACAACATCCATTACTTCTTTAATTTCTAAGACAACAAGATACAGAAACCTCCCAAAACTATATCAGGCATTAGCTGCGTTATAAGTAAGTACAGACGCCAGCAGGTCAAGCTACCCGAAACTGTCAAATTTTCCCAATCAACCTTGAACCTTAATACTTTAGCGATAAAGTTGAGAATCTATTAAAGAAATTTGACAGATTGTAGTAGCTTGATGTGCTGGCGTCCATACAAGGTATATCTATCTCATGATAACCATAATTAATTAGTAAAGAGGATTCAAGATTTTTATATGGAGCCTGATTTACCTACTGTCGCGCCATTTTGTGTTTTTTTCAAAATGGCGGCCACGCATGGAATTTATAGTATAAATCGATAGCTGACATCAATGCAAACGGAAAATATAATTGGACCAAACTCCGTATTGCATCACGTTTCCGAGATATTAACATTCAAAGTTGATCAGGGGACATCCATATTTTTTTACTAGACAGCCAAAATCCCGACTTTTTAAACCGCACCTATAGAAGTAACATTGGGAAACACTCGCCAGTACCCAGGATGTATATTCAATACAATTAACTTATGTAACTCAAAACTACCTGATTTGGATGTGTTATGCCGAAATTCAAAACACTCTTGCGCAGTCATTTTAACATACATTTTTTCCCGTTTATATCCTATTATTGTCCCACTGCTGAGCAAAGGCCTCCCCCACATTTTTACACCTTTCCTTGTGCTGTGCCTAACAAACATTGAAATGGTTAAATTTGCTTATTTTAGTTGTTTTGTAAATATATAAAGTTCTTTCTTACATCTGATACATATGTTTTAATGAAAAGATTTACACGTCCCAGTAAGTTTCGCCGTCCTTTCAGCATTTAAATACCAGCCATTTCAGTAGTACAGCAACCTCAAAATCTTTTTTTATCGGCCTAAACATGTCACATACATCGTTATGAATTGTAACAGCAGCTCAGATGTCCGGCACTCCGGCACTGTAGGCAGACATCTCCATTAGATAAATACGTTGACAAATAGCTTGATTCATCAGTCCTGACAATAACCCGGGACAACGCGCGCGCGTTTCTCAAACGTACACCAAACTCCCGTTACGTTTCACCGACTTTCAGTTTCGTTTCAAACATGTATTGCGACTGGCCTATCCTCGGAAGGTGCTGCTTTTGCATGCCCTTAAGAAGGGGTGTCCTCACATTTGGTTACATTAATCTTGTAAGTACACTTATTTCCGCATTTGCGACGTAATTTTTTCGGCCGTGGCTAATCGTGTTAACTTTCGGATGCCTACGGTGGCGGACGAATTGAAGCGTTTTAAAAGCAAAGTCGTGTCGCTTTTGTTATTTGCGACATGACTTTGTGTAGTGTTGTGGTGAAGTGTATTTTAAGTAAACAACAAGTTTTTTTTAAAATAAATTGTGATAAAAATAACAATAGGGTTTGTTTATTATGGATTATGCCTCATTTATCATATAACAAAGTCTTCAAATTTCATACAAATCTATCTACTCTGAGAATGGTTATAGATGGCGCCACTATATATCCAGTCAATGCTCATCTGTAAGGTCACGGCCTACAGATAGACCAACAAACTGTTAAGAATCAATGACAAACGTGTCATTTGTATGAAAGTCTGATAAATAACGTGTTTAATAAATAAGCGGATGGCTTTGGCAAAGCTTTCGTCACGGTGATATAACATTATCGTGCTTTCGTATGGAAAAATATCATTTAATACAGTACAGTAAACTCCTACCTACAGTCAACATAAAAAGGAACATTTCTGTATTATTGAATAATGACGAACTTCCAATAGAAACTTTCAAACCCTCTTTAACATTTTTGCTCATCTTCGTTGTTAAGGTGTGAGAGAATCTTTTGAAAAAATCCATGCTTCTAGACCCAGCGGCTTAAGCTGCACGTTATCTGGATTTTTATTAAGTGGACAAGCCGTGGTGCCCGATGGGAAATCCCATCGGGCACCACGGCTTGTGTCCATTGGCGCTTGTGTTGTGCCCATTGGCGAAAATGATGAACTTCCATAGAAACTTTCATCCTCTCTTTAACGTCTTAGGGGTCGGTCGTCTTTAGGGGATGAATTTTCAAAAATTCTTCCTTAGTTATATAAGGAAACCTTGAGAAAAATTTCAAGCTTGGAGACTTAGCGGCTTAAGCTGTCCGTTGTCTGTCCGTGTATCTAAAATGTTTATTATGTAGAAGAATAATAAGTAGGATAGTAGAAGATGTACCCCTACTTGTAGAACTTGTCTGAAGAGGCAATCGTAGTTTTCAGAAATTAGGTTCTAACAGCCAGCTTTTGCTATTCATAATCTGTATGAGGCCGTTTCCATTCTTCTTGGCGTGTCGATAGCAATCAAAATGGACTCGGCCCAGAATTCGGCTACTTGTTTGGCGGCATCACCAGCGTCCATCAGTTCCTGTAACGTGTAGCCCGTTTCCATTGATAAAATACAATCTAACAATAACTTATCATTCACTTTTGTTACTGGCTCTACCTCTCATTTGTCCTAAGTGCCAAGCATTTAAACTAATGGATGTAATGTCTGAGTAGCCACACAAAGAGTGCCTCAATTGATTCGGTAAAGAACTCTGTGATTTACGTTAATATGTTAGTAGGATTCTTTATGGTACACCGTCTAGTCTATGTAGGTTCCTACTTGTTTTGTTGTTGATTGTAACTACAGTCCTTCCACAGTTATTTTTCCTCTGATTTTGCACCACTGCCAAAATCACATTGATTTTTATTGACGTTGCAATAAGGTTGTTGTTGGGTTGCTATCATTGACAAGTCTGTCAAAATCACAGTGATTTTTACTATCGTTAGGTTGCTATTGGGTTTCTGCTGTCAGAGGTAAACAAGTGTGAAAGGACTGTATTTATTGCACCTATCTAAAAAATAAACGCTTCTGGGATTCGAACTATGACAGTTTAATAATTTTAACACGCTTTGATGGACACTAAACGCCGCCTGACGTAATAACAACAAAACTAAGCAATAAGCATCACCTCTGTACCTATTTTTTTTCTGTTCTGTTTTTCTTGTCTGTTTATATATGTGTGTACATAAATGGTAAATAAATAAATAAACTTCTAGTGGCGCCGATTCCCTTGTTCAAAAACTAAACTAAGTTCAGTGCATCTTTTTCTTTCTATTTCATTAAGAAAAGGACAGAAGATAAATATTAGTTTAGTCCTGTCAAATTAGTCAGCGCCTGACGTAAATTGACGTATTTTTAGTCGCCATGTTTTTAATCACGTCTAATTATTTGTCTATGGAGTATCTTAATTTGACAGGACTAAACTAATATTTACCTTCTGTCCTTTTCTTAATGAAATAGAAAGAAAAAGATACACTGAACTTAAATTTAGTTTAGTTTGTGAACAAGGGAATCGGCGCCAATTATGTCTCGTTCAGTGATTAAATAGAATAATAACCGACAAAAAAAAGTAGTCCCTATATTGTTGTTAAAATTCGTCGGCGCCATTAATTCAAGCAAAAATACTAATTAGGAAATGGTTAATTTTAGGAAGTGTCGTTTGTATAGCCTAATCAGCCTATAATGTTCCCACTGCTGCACTGTTCCCAGAAGTACCTAGTCATTTGTATACCTAGCAATAATTATAACTAGTTTTAATACATAAATAGATATACGGATTAGTACCTACATAACAATGAGAGATAAGAAGACTACTTGACTGATTAGTTGAATACCCTGTTCACTGTCTTACCGACCCAATTTAACATTGTTAAACCCTGCGTGGTAATTGTACTATATGGACTCCTGTTTGAAATAAAAGTTTTCCGTTTCACGACAGAAGCCCCGCGGTAATAAGTGGAACTAATTACTATTATCTAGTTAAAGTTATCAAAAAATAAAAGGCCCGTTTTGACATTTGAGAATGCGTTCTTGACACCTGTCATACCAACGAATACATGTTTTGCGAATTTGATCTTTATTAACTACTAGAACTGTCAATGTCAAAACGGGCCTTTTATTTTTTTGTCAACTTTAGCAACATTCCTACTATTTCCTACAAAAACCCTCCTACCTCAGACACCTTTCTCTGTTTAAGAATGTGCATTTTATTAACCAGTGCCTGTAATACAGGATGAAATTAAATAGGTGCGACAAATTAGAATATCTAATTCAACGTGCTATTTAGAGTAAATTTAGAGCATGTCATTAAGGAAAGGGATGCACATACGTGCGCGAAGGCGAGCAATTTGCAACGTCGCGACGTTGCAAATGCATTTTTTTTGTAGGAACGGTCAAAATTAGGTAAATACCGCTAGTTCAACACGTTGCCAACTTGCTTCAGGCGATTAACACACTGCCACGCATCATGCAGCGTAGATGCATTTTCTGTGTGTTGGACTGTGCGTCTTTTCTATACAAACGGAGATACAAGCAACGTTAAAACACGCATTCACGCGCTACGCTGCGTGGTGCGTGGCAATGTGTTAATCGCCTCATAGTTTGAATTCGGCGATGAATGGATTGCTCGGGCGCGTGCTAAAATTGATACTTTAATTTTTATATTTGTTTTGATAATTTTGAAAAGAAAAATAACTGATACCACGATAATTCGTGTCTACTTGAAGGCTACTTAGTTTGCACTATCTAAGACGATAGGTAATTACACGATTTCTTTCAAGGTTTAGATTTGGGAAATGACAATTTATTATGATTATGTAACCGTTACTGCACCTCCTATTTCGTTTTGTCCCAAGTTTTCAATTTCGAGTATAATGTCGAAATAAATAAATAAAGCAATAATTTATGATTCCGTTGCACGACAGTGGCGCCGCGTCTACTTGACTAGACTTCCTTTGTGAGACGGACTTTAACACACAATTGCAATGTGTATGTAGTATTCTTAACATCACGCCTGCACCCCCTAGGGGGGAGGCAGAGGAGTATAGTAGACAAACAACAAGCTTAGGAACATAAGCCGCTGGCTCCTAAGATTATCCTATTGCACTTTGACAATTCAACAACATTCTAAGCTGTCCAGCGAACAAAATTTTGTGTATGTCCTTCAAAATCCTTCGGATCGTAATAGAAAGTGTGTTACGCTATTGGGGTGCTGGTTACCCCTATTTGTCTTCTTCTGCCAACTTTAAGCATTTAAACAATCTTTTATTTAATCCTTTACAGATCTTCAGTGCGTTTATGGTGGGAATCTACAGTTACTCGGTGCACGCTGACTTCGGCCTGTTCGCGATCTACCACGGAACCAGTGTCGGGGTCTCAATACCAGAGGGCGTGTGTGTCGCCATCTACTGTTTTGAAGTTGTGTTTACTGCCATACTGCTCTATGGAACCCATAAGGTAATTTTGAAGATTACAAGGTTTTTGGTGAAGCCAGTGGTCCAGTGGGCCTCCATGCAAACATGCAAACCAGTCTTGAACAAGCGTGGTTATATGTATAAATGTCTTTTCTATATGGCAGGAGGCCTTTGCCCTGCTGAGACAATAATAGGCTGGTAATACTGGTATTATTAATACTAGCTATTTTGATAGCAGAATAATCATTCAGTTGATATAAGGGTGGGTTTACGTCAATATTGCAAGTCTAGGCCCGCTGCTGGCTCCTTACATGGTCTATTAGATACCGTTCATGTTTAACATATCTTTCCAGCCTTTCTATCAACTGTTAAATAAGGGCTAATGTTGCCTGTAATGAAAAATATATTTATTTTATCCACTATTACTAATGCTGCAACTGTACAAAGCAGTGTATTAGTCGCTCCGATATAAAATTCTAAATCGCCTTTTAAGGTTAGCTTCACCATAATAATCCACAAAAGTTGGTAAGTGATGTGTATTTCTGTAAGTAGGTTTTTTATAAAAACACTTTTTCCCGTCAATAATGTTTTAAGAACCAGATGATGTCGGTGTTGGCACAACAACATAGGTACTTTCATAACGAGCCTTTAATGTTCTCATTGCTGGCACACAGGCCTCCTCTCTGTAAGAGGGAGTGGGCGATAATCCAATATGCGGGACCCAGTACCCCAGTGCGGGTTGGTAGATGTCACATGTCTTCGATTTTTTTGTTTTATGAGGACATGCTGGCTTTCTCACAATGTTTTTCTTCACCGTTTTGTGAGTAGTAGTGATGAAATTAAATACACAAACACGTAGCACACAATAAAGTGCCTGCCTGGGCTCGAACTCACGACCTACAACTCGTTAGTCGGACAGATAACACTGGGCCAGGTACAGGGATCACCAATCCGTTAGCCAAGCAAGATGGTTATGGGCCGCGTTTATAGATAACGATGTAGTAGGTGGTCCTCAGGACGTTTACAAGCAGATGACGTCTTTCTTTAGAGTCCAGTTTAGCTAGGAAGTGATATCATAAGGTTATCTATCCCCCTTATCAGTATTAATAGTATCTATAGACTAGACGGACCGGCAATGTAAACAAAATAAATAATACCTATTAGGCGCATCACACACTACAACGCGCCACGCGACGGGACGCAGATAACGCACCCCCGCGCGTGATTTTCTACATACAAATTCAACAAAAACGCGCTTTCGCGCGGGGAATTGGCCTCCGTTTCCCGCGCCCCGTTGCGTAGCGCGTTGTAGTGTGTGATGCGCCTAAGAGTATGTAATCCGATCCAGCCAGTCCCTTGCTGCCTTCCCCCAGCAACGCCTTAAGCCGAGATCCGTACACCACAGGGGGTGCCCTTAGCGTGTAGTCACTTAGTTTTTAAGTTTTTTTAAGCCCTGGTTGGAGTCCTTAATTTATTGAGGCACCCACAGGCAAGCCCGGTTAAGCAGCCGACAATCTCGCAGGTTGACCTGAGAGATGCCATTTCTAAAAAAAAGTAGGTACCTATTTAATTGTGGTATTCAGTCCTCTGGTGATAAGTTCATTTAACCCATTTATACCTAGTTCAAATTTATCATTATCTACCTACTGATCCCCACTGTGTCCCCTTAGGTTTCGGCGCATTTGATAAGACATTGTGTCAGTCGGAGTTTTTTTTAGGAATTCCTAAGGATATCATCTATACTTATAATAAATCTGTAGAAATGAAAATTCTGTACTATATAATATTTTATTTTAAGATACAATGTCGCTCGCCATACAATTCAATGGACTATCACACGCGACGAAGATAATAAATAATATTTCATATTTTCGTATCTCAAGATGAATTTTTATGGCGAGCGATATTGTATCTTAAGATAAAATATTAAGTATCTTAGCCGTGCGCAGCGCCCCTAAGTTATGCTGTAAATGTAGTGCTGAAGGTTGAATTTGGCTTGCACCGTTCGCAGCACACGCGTGGCGCGCGGCAGCCCACCGATCGTTACGGAGTCTGAGCGCGCGCATCATACATTTTTTGAACTTTGATTTGAACGGACGTTTCGAGTGGCGAGCGTTCGTTCGTATTAGCATTCTATAAATTGTATGTTTTAACTGCTACTTGCAATTTCTAAGCCGTGCTTTTCAGTGACCGACCTTTTTATTCCTTTTAGTTTTTACTAAGTACAGTTTAAGGTAGAGTTATTTAGGTTTATTTTTATAAGTCGTAGGTATAGATTTTAATTTTAAAGTATAGGTAGTATATTTGATAGTGTACGTAGTGACCGTAGGTTATTTTATAATACTGTTAGGTAGGATTAGTCATTCGTATAGATATTAGTTTTTAGGGATTCTGCTTATTTATTGAGTTTAGATTAGTTATCATCAGAAATAGGTTTATTTAGGTAGGTAGGTATTTTATTTTCTGTTATTGACTTTATGTTTTTTTTTAATTAGGTAGGTAGGTACTTAGGTTTACTTTTATAAGGCGTAGACCGTATAGATTTTAATTTCAAGTATAGGTAGGGGCCCGCGCCGGGACAGAAGTATTAATACCGGTATGCTCGATAGATAACGTTCTACACAAACAGCACTTTACACAAAAAACTCATTGATAAGTTTCGTCATCCACGCGAACGAAGTCGCGGGCACAGCTAGTTGAGAAAAAATCTGTCGATCGGTGTAATAGGTACCTAAGCAATTTGTGTTTGCGGGGCATCACATGGTATCAAACTAGGCATCCTTTTTCTGTACAACGAGTTGAAAAGTTGTTGAAAAAAGAGGTAGGCTAATGCCGTCAACCAAGAACAAAAAATAAATTCAAACTCGTGTTCAAATGGCAGCCACTAGAAGTAAATAATGTAGAATCACCCCATGTGACCGTTGCTGGGACCTCTTCTCTTCGAAATGGAGTGGGCTGTAGTCCACCACGTGGGCCCAGTGCGGGTTGATAGATGTCACATCACACACGGTAGATGATTTTCTTCTCCGTTTTTGAGAGCAGTGGTGATGAAATTATTTACACCAAATAAAGCGCCTGCCTGGGTTCGGACCCACGATCTATAACCCTTAAGTCGAAGCCGTTACCTCTGGACCACCACTGCTCGATCTCCAAGTAAATTATACAAATAGACAAAAGGCTATTCAGTGTCAAGCAAATACATGATAAAAAGGCTACCATTACGATGGTATAGTTCCCTAGTTCAAGATGGGAATCGTGCCAATTACCCACTCATTGCATATTGCTTTTGACGAACTGCGGGCCCACAGCTGAGCGTCTTTTCGTACCTCTACCTAGGAGCACTTAGTGTGAGTCATAGAATGCAGACTTTATTGTACCGTACTGCTGAATAATACAGTTCGTAAGAACCGCATAGGAAAAATTGCTTCCATCAAAGTTTCGACGAAACATGTTGTAGTGTTTCTAGGTTCCAATGAATATGGAAATGAAAAATCAGATCTGATGAGGAAAAGAAAATAAAAAGATGTAGAAGCAAGCCTATGGAACATCGTTTTAAAAGTGATTAAACGATTTTATTTTTGTACGTAGGTTTGTACGAACACTTTTACTCGTCAAATCATATTTTAAAAACTAGATGAGGTCGGCATTTCCTATCTGATTACTCTACAAAGAAAGGCCGAAACATGAGAGGTACATAATCTTGGTCAGATCATGTGAAGACCACGTAGATTGGTGTCTGAAATGGTCTTTTGAGGAGAGAACCACACAGATTGAGTGGGCTTGTCCAGTCAGTGCACGCATGCCAGTAATCATGCAGCTCAACTCAGAGACTAACTTAAGGAGCTTATTTAATCGAGCCTATTGCAGGCTACTGCAGCCTGCAGGACAGCGGGTTTCTTTCTACGAACACCAGGATCCGAAACCAGAGGTTACGCATCCAAATCTAGGGTGGACTAAATTCACAAGTTCTCTAGGTTTTTTTTCTAAGCAGCTTGCGCTGTATGTCACATCAAAGTTGATTGTTCATGGGACTTAACTCAACCTGTGAGACTAAAAAGCACAGACTAACTTTCCAGTAAAAAAATAATTTATCCTAAGTAGGTATTTCCTTTTTTACGCCAGTCTCGGGTTATCTCGGAGACCTCTTGCGTGTTTCGGTCCGTGTGTATTGGGAACTTGAACTATCCGCACGACGCAAGTTGTCTGCTTACGTCACTTCATAGGAACACAGTGATAATGTGCGGATACCCACAATTGCTATCATGTGCGACCGTTTATCATTATGATGGACGCCACTTTGCCGCATTATTGCAATTATTGACAGCAATATTGCAATAAACAGGCTATAAACTTGAGTTTACTCTTTGGTAGTACGATAGTGACATTAACAAAGATAGACCTTCGACGGTATCGCCACCGTCTGATGACGCGGTGGGGCCGTGGAGGAGGAGTGTTGGTATATCGTTGGCCATTCTCCCTATCCTCTGCGGCCGAAAATTGGCAGGCGGCGGGGCCAATGACCTGACCCGTCGCAGGGGGACCAAGGGTGCCCAGACACGGGGTCGTCTGGCGCCCATTTGTTTTATTCCCTGAGGTGGTCACGGCGTGCTATGTGTTCTGGTGCGCCGGTGATGGGGATTACTCCCCAAAGGAGGATCCGGTGACGGACAGCCGCGGCGGGTTCACGGATGAGTGCTAACGCGTGCCCGTGTTCCCGCCGTAAGAGGCAGAGGACACCGTGGAGTTTTAGTGGGTTAGAGTCCCACATAGCTGCACTGTCTCCCCGTGGTAGTGCAGAATGCATGAGCATTTCCCCAAGATAAAAAAAAGACGGTTCTGATGAAGTAGACCTGGAATTGCGTGGATAATCGAACACACATCAAATTCCCGAAACTATCTAACACATTTTCATAGCCTTTAAGACACCCATTGAAAGCAAAAGAGTGGACAAATTCTTCGGTGGGACCAACTCGAAACATTGGTCTTCTAGTTTTTTAACGCATTATTTCTTTTGTTACAGAAACTAATAAATTACATAAAGACGTACTACTACTTCGCGGTGACGACGACGGTGGCGTCAGTTCTGGTGCAGATCATCGACTTCGCAGCCTCCGTGTCCAGTCGGATGGGATTCTACATGGTCTTCGAAGTGCTGCCTCTTATGTTCGCCGCTCTATGTAAGTATACCACGTCCATTGAAGTTATTTCATAATCTTTTCAGAGTCTGTTGGCCTCTATAGCCTCGTACTTACTTACGATGTAACAGTTGAACTCACGAAAGGAGGTAAATTGAATTTGATAGACTGATAAGTTGCTACATGGAAAATGGTCTTGCCATACTGTGTACCAACTGTCTTATACATACATACCTATATAAACTCACGCCCCCTTCCCATGGGGGTAGGCAGAATCTTATACATATATGTCTTGTGCTTCATTTGTTTTACGTTCATACATCTGGTCATATACGACAGTTGCCAGTACTACGTTCTAATGTCTCGTAATCATCGGTAAATATCGATTGCAGTCCACTGTTGGATATGTTCCTAAGGCTCTCCACTTGCACTGCACGAAGTGTCTCATTTTACCACAGAATAACTAATAGATTTTACCAAAATATTGCCACAGTTAGCAATATCATTGAGTGAGATTTATACTCTTAGCCCATTTTCACGAAAATTAACGATTTGTGAGATACTAATATCTACTGTCCCTCTTAAATTTTCAGTAGGAGGTACCGAAGTAGTTGTTCTGAACATAATCTTATGAAATTAATTTTGTTACAGCAATCCAAATCTACCTCATAATTTTACTAAGGAGTTTACTGAAGAAGATGGAAGAGTCAGAGCCTCACGGATACGAGAACCAGCTCCAGCAGATCGTGTACGAAGGCAAGGTGGAATCGAATGGAGTGTACGACCCTACCGTAGTTCCTGTAGATATTTAGATAGCTTACTAGATCATGAAGAGGAATTAAAGGTGGGTTGCGTCGGACACATGATAATGCCTCAAAGACCAACTTTTTCTTCACTATACTTATGCTGTTGTCTGTCAGTATAGTTCTGTCTGTTGAGAGCAGCTACATGGCTTCTATATACATCGAGACCTTCACCTTTTCCTTTATCTCATTACAAATCATAATCAGCCTATAATTTCCCCCCTGCTGGGACACAGGCCTCCTCTCCGTGAGAGGGAGTGGCCCGTTATCCATCACGTTGGCCCAGTGCGGGTTGGTAGATGTCACATGTATTCAAATTTTTGGTTCAAGGCGTGTCGGTTTCCTCACAATGTTTAGCTTCACCGTTTTGAGAACTACAAATAAATTCATCAATATTGCTATGTCGAAAAGTCTCTAGCACTCTGTATCCAGACAAGTTTCTGCCTTATCAAATTTTCTTCGTCGAAGGATCTTGAAGTTTCATGCTGATGCAACCCGTTTTACCTAATGATGCTCTGAGTGATAATAAAAAAAGTCATGCACAGACCACGATGTTGATGGTCTTGTGATGTTCGCTCTCTCATTTTTAGTTCTAGTTGATAATAATTTAAATTGTAAATATTTTGTATATAGTTTAAGATAAATGACCATTGTGATATACTTACAATAAATGATAATATTTTTAATTTTGTGTCTTTTTCTTTACAAACACTGTTTTTATTCATTCTTCACTTTTTAAATAAGGTCAAATTAAATTCACAGGGTTATCGCAAAGTTAACGCGAAACATTGTCAAACGCGTGTAAACTTTTTTCATTATTGATAAATAATTCAACCAATCAAACAAATATTCGGCATAACTTCGAGTAAGGAAAAAAAGTAATTGACAGAATTAAATATCCAACTACAGCTAAAAAGTTCAAAACTAAGCTCACTTTTCAAGTAGTCTGATGCAGTTGGTGGCAGTAATTTTAGATCAATCTCAGATTAAAAGCCTAACCATCGCCAGATTGAAACGATAGACCCTTCATGAGTTAAAACCCATCCAGCCGTTAGGATGCTCCGAGGAAATTTTTATCCGCGCTTTGATTTTATTCGCTTTGTTTTTTTCTAGGGATTCTAAAGATACATAGTTACACGTGAAAAACATAACCGTATCTTTGCTTTGACGTAGGGATGTACCAATGACCCCTACGAAGTACCGTCCACACGTTACAAAAGAAGTAAGTAGGTACAGACAGCAGGTCAACCTACCCGAAACTGTCAAATTTTCCCAAGCAACCTTGAAATACTTTAGTGATAAAGTTGAAAATCTATTAAAGGAATTTGACAGATTGTAGTAGCTTGATTTGCTGGCGTCTGTATCTAGATACCTGATGAATTATCCTGTCGACACGTCACAGAGGAAGCGCCATTTGTTTGCCATCCTTGCACTCATCTCGGCGACGCGTCACTCATAATATTTACCTGCACTATGAGATCACTATTTATTCCTGTTGACAAGTACAGGTAGAGACCTACTGCGGACGTGCTGCATTCAATTAGTGGGTCTTACAACCACTTAGTTTGAATGTCGGTAGCTTCCTCTCTATCCAGAATACGTGCAACATATATTATGATAAACTTACCTACTTCTAAGTACTTAAGTATCTTCTGCTATGTAAATCTACGTTTCGAGACTTGAGATTGGCACTTTTTGGAACCGGAAGAGGGAATAGAAACCGCTAGGACGCCGACAATGAATAAATAAAAGGTCAGAGCTACTAAATACCAATCCGATTCTAGAAGTCAAATTAAATTAGCTAGTGAATTTCCGCAGACGTGAGTGGTATCAATATTTAAACATGATAAAATAAAATAACAAATGATTTAATTTTTTTTTGTGGTCTACGGTCGCTGTTAGTTCTGATAACTTGACGTTTGAGTTGAGAAAATCTCTTTTCTTTTATTTATCGTGTTGAAATATCGAAACCCATCTCGACTGTCCAGTTCACACGAAAAGAAAACAGATTTTTAAAATGATATTTCAAGTGACTACACTAACTGCGGTCGATGACCCCACAAAAAAAAACACCAACTTCATTTTTTTTTGTTTTTATAGTGTTTAGATATTGATAGGTACCCATCACGTCTGCGGAATTTTGCTAGCTAATCTAAATTGAACCTGTATAAGTTAGGTTACCACAAACCTTGTATCGGGTGGAGTAACTATATTAACTAACTAGATATCTTCTACATTCATAAATAAGTAATAAGATAAAAAAAAAAAACAAGTGTCGCCGATTTTTTTGCGTTGACATTTGACCCGCATTCAATAGTAGGTACTTCTTACATCTATGAGTCCTATACCTACTTATAACAAAATTATCGGCGTAACAAGGAAAAAGTAATAATGTTCCATTCACATTGGTTGTTTGCAAAAACAAGTAAGTAGGTATTGAGTACCTACTACCTATTAATAACAAAAGAACTGATAAATTGTGTGGTGCACATGTGCATCACGTCCGCCACAATAAAGGCAATAAAAATATAATTATGAATAATGTTTTATTAATAAGCGTAGTAAATGGCGTAGCGTAGCTTTGACAAATCGATGTCGTAGGTAGATATAGTTTCGTACAAAAAAAAGGAATTCCCTAGACAAAATATTTATACAAAAATATTAAAATACTCTAAAAAATAAATGCTTTGTTATGAACTGTAGGAAGCTCTTAAAATTAAGTTTCAATAATATAATTTATTCACCGGATCGGGGAACAGACGCATGAAATATTTTGGGGAGATACAGGCACGTAGGCTTGACACTATGACCTAGGTTTTATCGCCGCAATTTCGTTATGGCCCAGTTCATTAAATAGTTCAGGTCAGTCAACTCAGCCTATCGCAGCAGTCCACTGGACATAGGCCTCTCCCAGGCTACGCTACAACACCCTGTCCTCAGCCTTCCGCATCCAGTCTGTCCCAACCACTTTCTTAAGGTCGTCTGTCGATCTAGCTGGGAGGCGTCCCACGCAACGCTTGCTGATATGCGGTCTCCACTCCAGTTCCAATAGTTCAGATCATAGATTTACATTTCTATGGTTCATATATTATGCCATATTTAGGTATGTATGTAGGTATAGTATAGGCAAGACAATCTTACATCATTCGTTGAAAGTTTTTCTGTTGCTATAAAAACTATTTTTTGTCCCTACGACTTTCAGAATTACTCAGTAGGTAGATCATATGCAAACTAAAAACCGTAACTGTGTTGTCCACATAGTTCTTGGTCAGTCATCTGGACTTCGGACTGTTCAAGCTTACCTACTGTTCGTGTAATGTCGTTAATCGAGTCAAATCAAATCAAATTCAAAAAAGGCTGAAAATTAACACTTTTCGAATGTCAAAATTACATAAGACAGTCCCCCAAAACGCCGCCCTTCACCACTTCCTAGTGCTTTCGCTGGGTAGAATAAGTGGCGCAACAAACTCTCCAGCAGCACAGCGGTCAGTTCGGTTAGAAAAACTCATCAGTTGACAGTTAGATCATACTTCGGAGATTGAGATTTCGGACGGCCCGGAGCCCGACATATTTAGGTACCAAACTACCTAAACATAACATAAAATTACGCCTATAATCCCCGAAGGATTAGGCAGAGGTGTACCTATAGTACACCCACATTTTGCCGGTCATGTTTAAGTCCCATTTTATTACATGGGACTTAAACATGACTGGCGAAATGTGTGGGGCGAGCCTATCGCCATCAACCGAGCACAATTCCAGACTCCGGGCTGCTACTGAGAAATTCCTGATGGAAAAACCCGACAACACTTCGACCGACCTGGGAATCGAACCCAAGACCTCATGCTCACCAGTGGTGCTTGCGATCAATAAACCAGCGAGGCAGTTCCTCTACCTACCTCCTAGTACCTAAACATGTTCTTGTTCATAAAAAATGGTTTAATGCAAACTAAATCGCAACAGCTGCCTGCAGCTTATTGCAGGGAGAATGGATGTGGATTGCTCCTTCATGGAGTATTGGACAAAACTCCATGTACGAGTAGTGCGGTCCTGATCCAATATTTCTATTGTATAGTTTGTAAAAGTTTACTAACATAGTTTTTTAAGTCATTGTCACTAACATTATATGGATTATGTGTAATGTGAAGTCCGAAATAAAGAATATACTTATTATTATTTCCTTTATTTAAATGTAAACATATAAATTATATTTTTAAATATTAGAATATAAAAGATATAAAAACTATTAAAAATATAAAAAATAGTAGCCCACCGGTATCGGGAACAGGGTCCAAGCTACCGGCGGTCAGGGCTCCAGAGAGAGGAATCTCCTGACAATGCGACAATATTATTATTATTATTAAAGGGTGCCTATAGGTTATCTGAGTTAATAAAGTCCGTTCTCGCATGACTCTTACTCGTCTCAAATCAAATCAAAATCGTTTATTTGCATAAAATGTGGTAGGTACAAAATATGATAAATATAAAATTGTAGTGCAAAGACATTCCGCCATATAATGATGAATATTGCAAATATTAAATAGATGAAGTAGGTATGTGGTAACAACATACAGTAACATACTGATAACGTGGTTAACTAAATTAACAAAGGTACATAAATAATTAAAAAAATATTACAATGCATTTCAGCCGATCGATTCTGTAATAATCTCACCGTGAAAAGTTAGGTGCAGTGAGCATTAGGTAGTTGGAATGACAGCTCACTCCACGCTCACTTCACCTAAGTTTTCACGGTGAGATGGTTACAGAATCGCACTGCTGAAGTGGTGAAGATGAGTTATTGTCCAATGTATCCAATGGTGGAGCAGTGGTGGCCAAGGGGTAATGGCCGCGACTTACGAGTTGTAGGTCGTAGGTTCGAACCTAGACAGGCGCTTTACTTTGTGTAAATTATTTCATCACCACTGCTCTCAAAACGGTGAACTAAAATTTCGAAGACGTGGTATCTACCAACCCGCACTGGGCCCGCGTCTCTCACCGACAGGAGGCCTGTTTTCTAGCATTGGGAACATTATAGGATGATGATGCATGTATCCAATGGTTGGTCATGGTCAGACAGCTACAATAAACGTCAATTCACAATAACAACCCACGCTGCTGTTGATGAATTCAGCGAATAAAATATTTACGCAATAAGTATTTTTTATTCCTGGTAAATCCCTGGGTCATTCTGTTACTGATAATGATAATTAAAAAGTTTCCGAATTGAATTTGTTTACAGCAATGAGTTCATAACTGATAGTCGTCATCCAACGACAATCGTCACTGATAGGCGTTCTTAAAGATAATTGTTGTCTATGCTGTTTTCCTGTCACAGGGGTTTTCTGCTGAAAATATTATGTAAATCATTCGTAATTATTCGCAGTTCTGAGGAACGAAGAAGTACCTGAAAATCCGAAAATGGTTAGGAGATAAAGGCACCTACGATTAGGTAAGTCATCATCTTCTGCCTATCTTTTCTAGGCCACGGTCGGCTTCCAGTCTAACCAGATGAAGCTGAAAACCAGCTTTTTCACGGAGCGACTGCCTATCTGACCTTCAACACCCAGTTTCTGGTTACCACGATACCCCCTGGTAAGGCTGGTTGTCAGAGTTTCGGTCTACCTACCCGTAAAGACTGTTAAAAATCTACAAATGACAACCGGGACCAACGTAACGGTTTGATGTGCTTACCGAGGCAAGGACCCGGTCTCGGTATTTAGGTAATCGATGGTGACCGACCTTTGCAAGCGGTGTTTTACCTTGAAGATCAACCTGTCCGGCTGTTGTTACTGAGCCACGAGCCTCAAGTGCGAGTAAGTACCTACCTACATAACTTTTTCTGTTACAGAACTAAGAACACATGTAATTTGTATTTGTTTATAGTGTTCATGTGATGATAACGGTGACCTCAGTGATAAGGAAGGTCTTGTCATCATAATATTGAGATCATCTTTCCTTAAGTTAATAAAGCTTGTCAATTAAGGCGCAGTAGGAAGCAAATTTTTAGGTAAATGACAATAGCGCATCGTGGCAACAAATAAGGTTCAAAACAGCGACGCGTTTGATGTTAGTTGATCGAATTGACCACCAAAATATGAGTAATTTTGCAGTTATTTTTTTTCAATTAAAATTATTTCTAATTTTCTTACATGCTTATTAAATTAAAAAAATAAATGCTCGGCTTAGGGCTGATTTTTCAATTGACTGATAATTTTTATTCGTAGAATAAAATTCAAAATTATTTAAAAAATTAAAATTATTCCTCGGAAAAAAAAACACCTGGCGTTGAAAAAATCGCTCAATATTTTTAAGAATTATGCGACGAAAAATATGTTTTGAGCTCTGTTTTACGATTATTTTATGATACTATTTTAATTTTATGAAATATTTTTGAATAAATCTTTTCATTGAACATGTGGCAATACACTAAAAAACTTCTGATTGTACAGACGCCAGCAGGTCAACCTACCCGAAACTGTCAAATTTTCCCAATCAACCTTGAACCTTAATGTTTAAACGATAAAGTTGAAAATCTATTAAAGAAATTTGACAGATTGTAGTAGCTTGATGTGCACTCTGGCGTCTGTACGAAAAACCTATACAATACAAGATCAGCTAAAACTGGAACTTTATAGCTTGATGTTTCGCCGTGCGACCGACACCATCGACCGACCGACCGATACGCCTAACCGTGCGATAAAAAAACAGAACGTTTTTCGGTGTCTACCTTCGGGCAGCGCCTAATTAAACAAGTCTGGGTGTTCTTGATACCATAACGTAATATATTTACAAATTAATTAATTTATAATTTCCTTGGTTTCGAGTATGTAAACGCAAGGATTAATTGGAGTCGTTAAATTAAGTTTTAATGAACAAAGGGTTAAAAAAAAATACTACAAATTACGTAAAGATGTAATGTATAAAACAGTTTAATAATCTTAACATTCTAATACAAAACTAAGACTGCGTTCGTCTTAGTTTCCAGACATGTAAACAAATAGGTATGAGTTTGGGAAAACAACTTTAATGTAAATACACATTATCAGTAGCCATCCATTAGTTTTGATCCCTATTCTTGTCACACGTTTCATTAATGTGACACGTTTTCCCGCACACATCTTTTGTCTCACACGCTCCTTTCTCACAAACATCTTCCGTCCCTTTCTCTTTATCGACCATTCCTTCTTCGTATTTCATGACACACTCTGCTTCAGCCGCGTTGTTCACGAATCTGAACTCGCAGTTGTTTCCTAGCTTGATGATCTCACTGCGCAGTAGCAGCAGGAAGTAGGACTGCATTACTATGAAAATAAATAATTCAGTTAAAAAGCAATGCAACTTTAAGATCACAGATTCAGATCTGGGTGTTCTGGACTCTGCTTCGTTATACAAAACCTGGAACCTGGACATACAAAATTCATGGTCAGCCTTTCAATAAAAAGCCTGAAATAATATCCCAGTAGTACAGTTGCAGTCAAAAGTCCAGTAGCAATCTCACAACACAACAGGTGGCACCCCTATCTTATTAGCCACCCAATAACATACAAAACCCTTCTATTCTATTCTTCCTTCGGCCTAGTGGTCGTAAGCGCCGCTGCCGAGGTTCTGGGTTACATTACCAGGTCGGACAAAGAGTAATTGGGTTTTGTTATCACGAATTTCTCAGTAGCAGCCCGGAGCCTGGATCTGTGTCCGGTTGATGGCAATAGGCTCGCCCCCTATTATATGGTACTTAAACATAACTGGCGAAATGTGGGTGTACTACAGGTGCACCTCTGCCCAACCTTTCGAGGAAAAGAGGTGTGATGATAATATGTTGATATATGAACATAGCAAACACGTTAGTTCTAGTAACACTTACTAATATTGACGAAGGAGCTAGAGTAGTCGATCAACAGTACCCAGGTGTAGTAGGAGAAGATGCGGTCAGGATCCACGGGCGAATTAAGGAAGACCATGACTAAGACCAACGCAATAGTCAGACCCAACAGGACGACGTTGTAAAAGTAGTAGACTCGGAGGAGCCTCAAGTTTTTCTAGAACAAAAATTTAGGAAGACAACACGAGTTAAAAAAAAGAATCGAAATCAGTTTAAAATTGGCGGAGATATCGCTGAACATAGGAACACACATTTAAAAAAACAGTCGGATTGAGAGCGTCTTCCTTTTTGAAGTGGGTTAAACATAGTCAGCGCATGACGTAAATTCACGTATTTTCAGTAGCCATGTTTTTAATCACGTCTAAACTGTCTATGGAGAATCTTAATTTGACAGGACTAAACTAATATTTATATTCTGTCCTTTTGTTAATGAAATGGAAAGAAAAAGATGCACTGAACAAACTAAACTAAATTTAAGTTCAGTGACTGAACTTAAATTTAGTTTAGTTTGTGAACAAGGGAATCGGCTGCCATTTTGTAACTTTGACATTATTCTTGTATTTGTTTGACATTATAATTCTTGAGTCATTTTGAATTTTAAAATTATAACATAAGAATAATTAGTAGTTTCTAAAGTTTCACAATTATAAATTATGTAAATGCTTATTCTAGGTATTTATTTTTTTGTTTTATTATTAAGTAATTATTTTCAATGTTATGGAAATATTTGTACGCCGATACTTACGGCTAAACATGACTGGACTCAAACGACGTAATATCTTGCATGCTTTTGTATGTATACAATGTTTAAACAAATAAAGAAATCTAATCTAATCTATGCTTGCTCAAAGTCATATTATTTATTTCAAATAGGCAAATGATTCTAGTCGCCCCTTCCAAAAGATAGTTTCGTATGGAGAAGAATGGGCAAGAAACTCCACACCATATCGACGCCGAGGTACCTTTGACCGCCAGTCCGTGTGCATTCAAGCAAAATGGCCAGCTCAATGCTTTTGCTCACTTCTATAATCAGCCTATAACGTTCCCACTGCTAGGACTCAGGCCTCATCTCGGTGCGAGGGAGTGGGCCGTAATCCACCACGCGGGCCCAGTGCGAGTTGGTAGATGTCACATGTCTTTAAATTTTTGGTTGTAGGACATGCCGGTTTCCTCACGATGTTTTCCTTCACCGTTGCTTGCTCACTTCAGCTTAGGTTAGAAAATAAGATGTAAGTAACACCTACATGTAAACTTACATGGGCACTTATGAAACGTCAGAAGCTAGGTGCACGGTTCCAACTAGTCATTTCGTATCGACGGTACATCTATGCTGCTTATAGGTACTGTTTGGGCCCAGTAGGTGGCCACGTTACTAGCGGTTAAAAATATAATTTACCTAACTAAAAAGCTCACCATATGTCCTCCAACAATGAACAGCGCGTTTAGCACCACATCAGTCAACAGCATGACCACCACTGTGCTGATGACCACGATGCGCTCGACGTGGTACGGGTTCCTGTACTGTGTCATCAGCTGTACGATGTTGCACAATGTTACTATTAGCGCTATCGACGCTATGGTGGTTACGATCTGAAAACGACGAATATATTTAATTAAATATAATATCGTAGCATCACGCCTGTATTTCTCGGTGGGGGTAGGCAGAGGCACAGGTAGGCTCGCCCACTATTACCTTTTTCATATACAGGGTTTAATTAAATTAGCTAATGAAACTCCGCAGACGTGATGGGTATCGATATCTAAATACGATAAAACAAAAAGAAAAATATTCATAACATAAGATTTACATTATAAGCTAAAAAAAAAAACAAATGAGTCGTTGTTATTTTTTTGAGGTCACCGACTGTTGTTACTAGAAATATCAGTTTTATAACCAATTTTTTCCTGTGTAAACTTCACAGATGAGATGGGTCGATATAATAACACGATAATATAAAAAACAAATACTGATTTTCTCAACTACTTCAAGTAAACTACCTACACTGCCAGTGGACATTCAAAATCAAAATCAGAAGTCATTTATTAAATTTAGGCCGAGAATCAGCACTTTTCCAACGTCAAAATTACATAAGACAGTCCCCCAAAACGCCCGCCCTTCACCAATTCCTAGTGTTTTCGCTGGGAAGAAAAGTGGCGCAACAAACTTTCCAGCAGCATTCCTAACAAAAATTGCTAGTGATGGCGCCAAACAAGTAGCCGAATTTTGGGCCGAGTCCATCTAGATTGCTGTTGACACGCTAAGAAGAAGGGGACATTGACCCCAGGAAAAAATAACAAATCTATTTTCTTTGTTTTATAGTGTTTAGGTATCGATACCCATCACGTCTGCGGGGTTTCGCTAGCTAATTTAATTTGATCCTGTATTATAGTGTCTTGATTATGAGAACTTAAATACAAAGCTTCCGCTTCATTTTAATCAGGCTGTTGCTAAATTATTTACATAAAGTTTTCAGACAATTAATTGTTAACCAAATTGACTACCAACTGTATTATAAAGTTTATTATATAGGTAGGTACATATTCTATAATGTTTAACACAAGTAACTGCTCGTCCGCATCGTTGTCATCAGGAAACATGCCCAGAAGACTGTCAGCATTGCCACGTTGAATGACAATGCTAATTCTTTGGCCAAAGAACGAGCCAGCCCTCTTATCACTACCAACTTATAGTCCGTATATTCAAATCAAAACTGTCATTATTTGACAGTTGTATAAAATGGCTATAACACGGCAAATTGACGTAATGTGTCGATTTGTTAAACTGATAATTTCCCTGGCAGTACATCGGAAACAAAAGAAACGGTTTCTATCAAGTACGTAGTTAGGTTTAATACTCACCAGTTTACAATATCCCCATGTTATCAAACCATATCGTAGCGGCAAACAGAAACAACATCTGTTACACACTGGTAGCTCCGTACGCATTTTGAATAACCCTTTATTTTTTTAAATATACTTTCTATAAAATAAAATTAACTCTACTGAGTTTTAAAGGGAATTTCAATAGGCAGGAGTAGCCGTAATATAATCAATGAGACTTAAAAACAGTGCACTTCTTAATTTTTTCAATCAAATTAAAGTTTGGTGCTTTCAATAATATTATAAGTGAAATAAATTTGTAGCTACACAATTATTTCAGCCTGTTGTCGGATTCACACTGATAATTAAAGTTGTTATTGTACATAATTGCTTGGTATGTACATACATAGTACATAATAATATGTATAAGTAAGTTAACCTTTACAACTTACTCTGAGATAATAACTTACAAAGATAAGTAGATCATCAGTAAAGATTCAAATTTTAATTGGAATTAATATACTTACATACTCACGTAATCTCACGTATTCTTGCCACGGGGGTAGGCAGAAACTTCAGAACGCCACCTTATTGGAATTATAGATCCCTACCTCCGTCGAATAGTCGAGGCGTATCTGACGGACAGAGCCGTCAGCTACCCCGGTCGCGATGGGGAGTGGAACCGGCGAGAGATGTCGTGCGGTGTCCCGCAGGGATCGGTTGTGGGGCCGTTCCTGTGGGACATCGGCTACGACTGGGTGCTGCGGGCCGACCTCCCTGATGGCGTCAGCGTGGTTTGCTACGCTGACGACACGCTGGTCCTGGCGCAGGGGAGGTCGCATCAGGCGGCGGCCGACGCGATGACACGCGGGGTTGCGATAGTCGTGGAGAGGATCCGGCAGTTGGGTCTCGAGGTGGCATTGCACAAGTCCGAGGCCATGACGTTTCATGGGCCCCGGAACGCGCCACCACCGGGATCCCAACTAACGGCAGGAGGGGTTCACATCGGCATCGAGACGACGATGAAGTACCTGGGTCTCGTCCTCGACAGCCGGTGGAACTTCGTCGAGCACTTCCGACGTTTGGCCCCCAAACTGGAACGGGCTGGGGCCGCCTTCAAGCGGCTCTTGCCCAACCTGGGGGGGCCAAACGCCCCCTGCCGGAGGCTTTACGCGGGGGTCGTGCGGTCCATGGCCATATACGGGGCCCGGGTGTGGGCGCGTTCACTGCGGCGGCGAGCCGCCCACTACCTGAACGCGCCCCAGAAGGTGGTAGCCGTAAGGCTAATCCGGGGCTACCGCACGATCTCGCGCGAGGCGGCAAGCCTCCTTGCCGGACTGCCGCCATGGGATCTGGAGGCGATAGTCCTCGCGCGCCTGTATGAGTGGCGCGCGGAGGCACTACGCCGGGGGGAAAGTCCGCTCCCGCGGCAAATTGCTGCGGAGCGGACGGACCTCCGGCTCGATCTCATGGCGACATGGAAAGAGCGACTGTCGCAACCCAGCGCAGGGCACGCCGCGATAGCGGCGATAAGACCCCTCTTTGAGGAGTGGCTAGAGAGGCGCCACGGCGCCCTCACCTACCGCCTGACGCAGGTCCTCACCGGACACGGAAGTTTCGGGAGGTTCCTGCACATGATCAGGCGGGAGGAAACGCCCGGGTGTCACCATTGCCAGGATCGCCCAGAGGACACGGTGGAGCACACGGTGGAGGTCTGCCCCGCTTGGGCGGAGCACCGCCGTGTCCTCGTGGAGGCGATCGGCAGCGGCGGCGGCCTCTCGCGCCCGGACCTGGTGCAAGCCATGGTCCGGAGCGAGAGGGAGTGGGAGGCAGTCGCCTCCTTCTGCGAAGCAGTCATGCTAGCGAAGGAGGTGGCGGGACGGATGAGGGAGAGAGCCTCCCGTCCCAGCCGCCGCGGGAGACGCCCCGGGCGTCGGGAGTCCATTGGAGACTACCGGCCACCGTAGGCGCGGGCCTGCGGGCGGAGAGCAATGGGTAGCTCACCGCCCGATCAGGACCAGGCCCGTGCCGGACGGCGCGTAAGTGTTCCACGCGCGCCTCAAAGAGATGTCAGCATAACGAGGGGCCCCTCAGGGCCGGAGCCTGCCGGGGCAGCGGGATTGTCCGAAAGGGTTACCGCTACCCCGGAACATAAAGGGCGAAGGAAGGAACATGGGTGGGTTTTAGTCAGTAAGAGTCTGACACTCCCTTCCGCTCCACCCAGAGCGGGAGGGGTCATTTGATGATTTCCCATCCCAAAAAAAAAAAAAAATTGGAATTATAGATAGGTACCTACATACAGTCAGGCGAGAGAATGCGTTCTTGAGAATGTGTTGTGAGACAATTATGTAGGTATGTTTCCATTTAAGAGCGAGTCCTTATGGTAAGGTCGGTAGGTCGTGGGTTTGAACTCAAGAGCCAAATTGAGTCCCACACTCGTAGTCACAAACCTTTTAATTTTGACTTTGAAATCTTCTTTTTTTCGTGTCGATAGTACTCTTCTTCGATATTTTATATTTTTTGAGCGTGGAGAGCATTTTTGTCGTAGTATTTCCCCAGTAGGTCGAGTGCGAGTGACAACTTAATCTTCTACGCCACTGAAAGTCGCCGATTGAGCCGCCAGAGCTAAGTCGTCCGCGTGCAGGAAGCGCTCAGTGTGTTGGGTAATAGGCTGGTCGTTTATGTAGATCTTAAAAAGCGCTGGTGTCAACACACTGCCCTGTGGGAGACCGTTCTTTTGCCTTCGCCATCTACTCTTACCAGACTGAAAACAAACCTGGAAGCGGCGGTTGGGTAAAAGTTCGCTTAAAAGGTTTACGAAACCCTGGTCGTCAGTAAGGGTGCTCACTTTCGTAAGTAGTCTTTTGATGTTAATGGTGTCGTAAGCTGCTTCGAAATGAAAAAAAGAAAGACAACGGCATCTTCATCTTCCTGCCCTTGTACCATGTTTCTTGGGGTCAACAACGCAGCACGTTTTCTTCCTCCATTCTCCCCTATCAACCGTCACGCAATCATTCACTCCCTTCTCTTTCATATCATTCCTCACACAATCCATTCATCTTTTCTTTGGCCTTCCTCTCCCTCTCCATCCACCAACATTTATCACTCTTTTAGTCACATGCATTTCCTCCGTCTTCATCACATGCATGGGGCATGGAACGGAGACGGGCGGCAGAAAACTTCCCCTTGTATACTCATTTCTTACTTTATCTATTTTAGCATTCCGATCTGGCTACGTAGCCATGGCTACCTCTGGCTACATACCGTAGCCAAATGAGGTTTCCAAATAAGTAGCCAGTGCCTACTGACTCTCAGTCCTGGTGATCAGTTGGCCACTGAGTGAGGGAGGCGTAACTTATTTGTATAAAAAATACTGGCGACTATCTATGCTTCGCCAGGTCGCCAGAGTATCCAGTCTCCACGTAGGGGCCGGTCGGTCGTGGCTACGCTTCCAAATTGGCGACGTCGCCAGACCGTAGCCAAGTGAGATAATGTCATACATTTCAATAAGAATTGTTTGGATACGTAGCCGGCGACGTCGCCATGGCGTCCCAGTGTGTTAGCGCTCTTAGAAAGAAAACGACAATTCAGTACTTAAACGCACCATGGAGATTTTTATTAAAAAGGTACATAAATAGTTTTACCTTAATACTAAATATAACAATGTGTATTAATAATCTTATAAAAATATGATAAATTTAAGTATTACAATAGCCAAGCATCGCAACTGTACAATGTATCCCAAAATGTAACATATTCAGTAAATGAGATGATACACCCGGTCGAAGTCGTGGTGCTTGGGAAAGGCCTATGTCCAGCAGTGTGTATCTTTAGGCTGAAATGATGATGATGATGTATATGTAGACATGTTGACTTGATGATTTATATGTTCTTTGAATTTAAAAAGCTTGTTTTCCTCAAATGTGTTCAATGATTTCGTATTTTTTTAGTTTCGTTCATCCTGAAATAGTTCTGTCTTTTTCGCACAACACAAAAAAAAACGTATCGCTCTTAGGTTTTTTTTTCGAATATCATGCAATTAAATATTATTATATCAATTATTACATTTTATACCCAAAAATTAAAGTGCCGGAAAAAAAGTACTATTTTCTTATGGGAAATAAGATCTTGAGCATTTTTTACTATTACTACGAAAGTCTACAATTAACCCCCGCTGCTATTTCATATTGAAAAGGCTAAATATCATATTTTTATAACAAGTGTTTTAAGCATAACATTAAAAAAATATCAACTTTTAATTGAATATAACATCCCGAACACGTTTTAACTATTACAACATAGATCTACGATTAACCCCCTGGCCGCTATTTGAGTTAAAAACAAATAAAATCATATTTTTGCCAACAATATTTTGGGCATTCGTTTAGAGATGCAAACACTGTCGCATCTCTGAATGAATAAAAAAAAAAGACTGAAAACCAGCGAATATTGATTCGCTGGTTTTCAGTGTTTTGTTTTGTCCTTATTACTTTAATTTTTGGGTAACAAATGAAGGATGTCCTCGACTCTTCTCTGATAATCTATTATGTGTTTATTCAAGCTTTGTTCCGTCCTTTTTTTAAACAATGTCCTTTCATTCTCATAAAATACGCACTGTACCATTGTCTATCGAAATTTCTTCATCATCTTTCACCGAATTAATAGTGCCTTCGGGGTTATTGTCATTCTTCACGAATCTGTATGGGCAGTTGCTTCTAAGTTTAATAATTTCGCTCCTGAGAGATAGTACGAGGAATGTCTGCACACCTGAAAGTAGAATACACTGGTTACTAAAACAAATGAGAGAAAAGATGGCCCTTACTTTTAGTGGTGGAGTTTTTGCCATTAACCCATCACCTCGTACCGTCGCGTTTCGCGTAGATTATAATTATTAGTTGCCATGCCTGTCGTACGTTAACGCGGGGACGACCAATGGGCAATGCGCAGACCATGCATCATAAGCTACTTTTAATTTAAAAAATGTACCTACGTAGCACGTAATAAAGCTCACATTTCAGTGGTATACTTTGTAATACAATACTTTGAATTGAGTTGGTGTCGAGTCATTGGTGCGAAGGCATTTAGGATGATAATTTTGCAAAAAAATAACAATTCTGCATAGCTATTAACAACCATTCGACAACCTTTCGAATCGAAAATGACACAGTTTCGATTACCTGATTTGTCTAGTCCCGGACAGTAAATAGCCGCCAAAAGAATCGCGGTCGCCTAAATTAAAAAAAAAAAAAACGGATTTTGGATTTTGCGAACAGCGTTTAGAAGAAAGACTCCTTCGATAACACTGATTGATGTTCGATTCGGCACGGCGTCGTATCGAATGGTTCTTAATAGCTAAACCTGCCGGTATATTCTGTAAAAATCTCATCGTGAAGACTTAGGTGAAGTGAGCTGTCATTCCAACTGATGCTATACTTCAGTGGAGATCTCATATATCAAGTCTGACAGGAAGGCTCAGTTCGGCTGCCTACGCTGCAGGAAAGTAAGACAATACACTGACGTTGATACAGCTCGTTTAGTCTATTTTAGTTATTTTCACAGCGTTATGTCCTACGGTATTCTGCTGTGGGGCAAAGCCTGATATACAAAATATATTTGTCCTTCAAAAACGAGCTGTTCGAGCAATTTACCAGCTAGGTACCAGTTTCTCTAAGAGATTTTTTTAAAGATATTGGTATTCTCACGGTTGCATCACAATTCATCTTCGCCAACATCTTATATATTAGGCAAAATTTACACTTGTACTCTAAAAACAGTGATATTCACAGTGTTAACACAAGAAATAAGGACAAACTACGAGCCCCCTTTCACCGGCTTCATAAGGTTCATAACTCATTTGTTGGGCTTTGTATAACCTTTTATAACAAGATACCCTCTTCTTTGCTATACTTGCCTTTCAATGCGTTTAAAGCTCAAGTAAAATCCAACCTTTGTTCAAAAGCATACTATTCCATCAACGACTACTTAAACGATAAGAATAGTTGGTTGCCTTAGTTAACGCAAGACAATGTTTGTGTTCTTTCTCCAGAATTAGCTTACTGACAGGTTATTGTTATTAGTATTAACTTATTTTACTTCGATGGTCCTAATTTATCATTTGTTACTTCTAGTGACAGCTATGTGAATAGAACCCAGCAATGCATAAATATGTAAGCTGTCACGCCCTTTATGCCTGGAGGCTTTTATTTACATTTTAATTTTAATTAATTAATTTTTAGCTTGAGTACCTATAGCTTTTTATTATATTGTTGGTATATTGGCGTGGCCAGCTGACATATGGCAAATAATTTAATTTTATGTTCTGTGTCTTGTAATGTTAATTACTTAACATGTGTACCTAGTATTATATACAATCAATTTTCTAACTGAACAGATAGCTATGCTGCTGGGGAATTTGTTGCGCCATTTCTTCTTCCCAGCGATAGCACTAGGAAGTGGTGAAGGGCGGGCGTTTTTGGGGGACTGTCTTTTGTAATTTTGACGTTCGAAAAGTGCTGATTCTCAGCCTAATTTGAATAACTGATTTTGATTTTGATGTTGGGGTTTGACACTATTGACAGCTCACCCTAAGCTCACTTCACCTAATTTTTCACGGTGAGATTTTACAGAATCGATCGGCTGATCGGTGTCGCGTATCATGTTGCAACACGCATTATTGTCTATGGAATGCATAAAAACACAAATGAGATTGGATACTTACCAATAGCGAACAAAAAGCCCAAGATAATCAGGGTGAAAATGACATAACTATATGAAAAATTTAAGTCCATACTGTGTATAATAAGGGCAGCCCCCACGATAGACATTGTAATTGTCACTATCCACATGAAGAGGGCGTAATAATAATAAGCTCTTAACAGTTTCACGATTTTCTGTAAAAAACAAGGTACATTTTTAAATCTGCGGGGTAATTGCCAACACACTGCCTCCCAATTACCTATCTATCACCAATTTTGGCATACTGGAGGTAGAAAAACCGGGGGTAGGGATTGAAACTATTGACAGCTCACTTCACCCAAGTTTACACGGTGAGATTTTTACAGAATCGATCGGCTGTATGATTATATTATACTGGCAGGTATGATTATACTGACTACCATCAGTAGCGATCTGTCTTTAACTGAAAATAGGTTAAAAAAAAAAATAGCTTGTTGGGTTCGGCCGTAAAAGTGGCAATAGCTTGCAAGTGGAGAGGAATATGTAGAGTATGTAACCAGCGGGGTAATTGCGTAACACACTAACAGTAGCAATGGCTTTCATTTTGACAGTTCCACAACATTCATTGCGTTATTTACGTTGAGCAGACAAATTCGAACATATGAAGCAATGGATTAGCAATATTCTGCAAAATGATTCAGATTGTAATTGATAGTATGTTACACACTTAGGATAGGTACTGGACTAGGTTAAAATCTATTCGCACATTTCTTCCTCTAATTTTGCGCTTCAAAGGCGAGCGCTGAAACAAAATTAACTTTATTGAATTCCGGCCTTCATTAAATACCTAGTTAGTTTTCAAATAACTTTACCTGATGAGTTCCAATGATGAATACAATGTGTGTTATAATTTCCGTTGTCAGTATCACAGCCACCAGGCTTACTATTGTGATAAAAGGAACATTGTTTCGAATGTAGTCTGATAATGTAATCACAATGATTAAGAAGATACTCAGGACTATGAGTGCTGTAGCCTGTAAAGATAACAGACATTTTAGGGACCTTTAATGATATCTTTATTTTTTAAAGACAAAAAGAAAGACAATATAGCTGGGAATAGATTAGGCAGATGATGATCTTTCAAAGACAAAAAATATATTAAGAACAGGCGAAGATATTGGCGCCGATTCCCTTGTTCACAAGCTAAACTAAATTTAAGTTCAGTGCATCTTTTTAGGGTTCCGTAGTTCACGTCTCGGAACCTTATAGTTTCGTCATGTCCGTCCGTCCATCTGTCCTTGGCTTACCTTCCAAAGGGTTAGTGCTAGAAAGATGAAATTTTGGATGGATATGTGTATTTACCACGTCGACAAAGTGCTAAAATAAAATAACAAAAATATTTTTTTTGGGAATGATTTTTTTTTCTCGCGTCTTCCCCATTGTGTGGGGTATCATTAGATAGGTCTTTTAAACACATTGAGAGATTGCTAAGACGAGTTTTTGATTTAGGTATCCGTTTGCGAGATATTCAACTTTAAAGCGCATTTTGTTGTAATATAGGTCGTCCCCCTCCCCTCTAAAAGCTAAACGGCTTATAATAACGGCTTAGATAACTTTGTTAGTTCAGGAGATAACTCATACATAACATTATGGGTGACTACGGAACCCTATTCTATGCGTGGCTTGACACGCACTTGGCCGATTTTTCTTTCTATTTCATTAAGAAAAGGAAAGAAGATAAATATTAGTTTAGTCCTGTCAAATTAGTCAGCGCCTGACGTACAGACGCCAGCACATCAAGCTACTACAATCTGTCAATTTTTTTAAATATATTTTGAACGTTATTGCTAAAGCATTAAGGTTCAAGGTTGATTGGGAAAATTTGACAGTTTCGGGTAGCTAGACCTGCTGGTGTCTGTACATTGATGTATTTTTAGTAGCCATGTTTTTAATAACGTCTAAACTGTCTATGGAATCACTTAATTTGACTACAAAAGCTGTCAAACGTCAATCATTATTCCTCAGATAACAGTTATTTGACTATTGAAAAATCAACCCTTAATAATTATTTGGTTTTTAATTACTGCAAAATAAAATAAATGTATTGGGCTGATTTGTCTATTGACAGATAATTTTTATTTGTTGAATACAATTGACATTCACAGTTTTTGTATAGAAGAACTGTCAAAGCTTCAAAATGATTTTTCAGATAATATTATCTGGCATTAGAAAAATCAGCCCTTAGGGCTGATTTTTCAATCATCTGATAAAATTTATTCTAGGAATAATTTTGAAATTTTTACAATTATTTCATACAAAAACTAACAAACGTCAATTTTATTCCTCAAATAAAAGTTATCTGGCAATGGAAAAATCAGCCCTTAGTTTAGTATTAACAATCTTGAGGACACATTTAATTATCTTACTTAGTGAATCACAATCAAGCGTCTGGTTCTATATTATTTTTGTGCAGACTTTGAATTTTCCGTAAGATAAGGCTCATTAAATATTTGTTATGTATGCATCTTACAATCGTCTGTCTTTAAGGAAAAAAGGCAGTTTGATTTTACCTACAGAGGAAATAATTGAGAATATTGAGTAAGATTTTGAATATACAAGATTTGGAATCTGTACTAATATAATAAAGCTAGTTTGTTTGATTTGTCCAATTTTCTGAAGTTACGATCCTTAGGAGCTGAGCAAAAGGAAAAAAGATAGAAAGAATGCTAAGTGAAAACAAAGTCATAGCGCAGGCGGGCGATGCAACGCAATTGGTCAGGGACTGATGGAGTTTTATAAATATGTGGCTATTGTGGTATATTGTGTATCGCGCAGTAAGTCGGGGGCAGAAGTTAGTAATTAAATACAGTGTAATGTAGGCTTATATTAAATACTTGAACTAATGTAGTGTCCCAAGAGTTCAGTCGTAAATTTGGTATCCCTAACCTGGGATAATGCTTTACATGTAAATGAGGCAAAGGGCAAAATAATTACGATACAAATATCAAAGGCTTTTGTTTAATTTTATTGGCAACCATAATCTATACCTAGTGGAATAGTAATGTTGTTTGACAGCAGTAAAAGTCAAGGTGTGGACCATTGTTATTCTTTTAATAGGAAGCTATCATAATAATATTATGTTCATAAAATGTTCCAAATAACTCACCAATTTCAGATATCCCCATGTAAGTAAACCATAACGTAGAGGCACACAGAAACAACACTTCTTAAGAACTGGCAGACCACCCATTTTGTCAGATTTCAATCTTTCCAGTGAGGTACTTGTGAAGTCACTAAAATGACTGTACTTTTCTTAAAATGACCCAAATCCTCATCACTGAGATGATCTGTAATTTAAAAATAGGTTTTAATAACTTAAGGATTTTTTACGCAGCTATTTGCGGCGAATGGTGACTATACACTGACACACATGCATATAATTTCTATTAATAGAAACGGATCAACATCTAGAACACCCGAGCGCGGGTGTTCTGTTAACATTTTAATATCTGTTTATCCTTAAAGTTTGAGAATACCTGATATGTGATGGCCGTCAATATGAGTTATCCCACTTGAATATATACCCATAGAACCATAATATCATGAAGTCGTGAGATCTATTTTTGTGTATTGATTCGCCCTAAGGTTGCGCTTCTTCTTTGGCATATTTAATAATACTGATATTATAAGCCATGCTTCCGTAAAATGTATTATTATTTTCATATATTTCATTATTTTCACCTACTTATAGAGATTTTGATGAGGGACTAAGAGTAAATATCCAGTGTTATTGTTTTCATCTGACAGGCACGAATGAAATCAAAACTAATAAACTGTCTTTGTCAATGTCATTGTCGTAACATCAAACATGGGACATCCTCTTGTTTATGTCAAAGTGTGCGTTCCAGGATTCTTCTTGATTCCGTTTTAAAGCATGTTTATTGTCTATGGTGGAACAAAACCTATTTTTGTCAAATGGATTCTAGGATCGCCACATTTTAAATTATTTTGTGTGTTCAAATTTTAGAGCTTATATGGCACGTTTGTTGATTTTATCTTAGGTTTTGTTATATTTCAGATCACATCAACCGCACTGACTGCTAAGTTTTACTGTCTTAATGCCAAAATACAGTGTTATAAGGGCTGAAACGGAGATAAACGGATATACTTAATCGCTATTACTACGATTATGCCTGTTAAGTTTAGCTAATTAATTCAAACAGGTCTTGAATTTGCGGTAGGATTATTTTTAATAAAACTTATTTGTTTCTTTATGTTATGGCACTTTCACATTATTCCTTTACATAATGACACTATAATAATATTTCCATAGATAATAACCACACTCTAACCAGATGAAGCTGCAAACCAGCTTTTTCACGGAGCGACTGCCTATCTGACCTTCAACACCCAGTTTCTGGTTACCACGATACCCCCTGGTAAGGCTGGTTGTCAGACTTTCGGTCTATCTACCCGTAAAGACTGATGAAAATCTACAAATGACAACCGGGACCAACGTAACGGTTTGATGTGCTTACCGAGGCAACGACCCGGTCTCGGCATTTAGTTAATCGATGGTGACTGACCTTTGCAAGCGGTGCTTTACCTTGAAGATCAACCTGTCCGGCTGTTGTTACTGAGCCACGAGCCCCAAGTGCGAGTAAGTACGGACGCCAGCACATCAAGTTACTACAATCTGTCAAATTTCTTTAATAGATTTTCAATTTTAAAGCTAAAATATTAAGGTTCAAGGTTGATTGGGAAAATTTGACAGTTTCGGGTAGCTTGACCTGCTGGCGTCTGTACCTACCTACATAACTTTTTCTGTTACAGAACTAAGAACACATGTAATTTGTATTTGTTTATAGTGTTCATGTGATGATAACGGTAACCTCAGTGATAAGGAAGGTCTTGTCATCATAATATTGAGATCCTCCTTCCTTTAGTTAATATAGCTTGTCAATTATGGCGCAGTAGGAAGCAAATTTTTTTAGGTAATTGACAATAGCGCATCGTGGCAACAAATACGGTTCAAAACAGCGACGCGTTTGATGTTAGTTGATCGAATTGACCACCAAAATAAGAGTAATTTTGCAGTTATTTTTTTTCAATTAAATTTATTTCTAATTTTCTTACATGCTTATTAAATTAAAAAAAAATAAATGCTCGGCTTAGGGCTGATTTTTCAATCGACTGATAATTTTTATTCGTAGAATAAAATTCAAAATTATTTAAAAAATTAAAATTATTCCTCGGAAAAACAAACATCCGGCGTTGAAAAAATCGCTCAATATTTTTAAGAATTATGCGACGAAAAATATGTTTTGAGCTCTGTTTTACGATTATTTTATGATACTATTTTAATTTATGAAATATTTTTGAATAAGTCTTTTCATTGAACATGTGCCAATACACTAAAAAACTTCTGATTGTACGGACGCCAGCAGGTCAACCTACCCGAAACTGTCAACTTTTCCCAATCAACCTTGAACCTTAATGTTTAATCGATAAAGTTGAAAATCTATTAAAGAATTTTGACAGATTGTAGTAGCTTGATGTGCACTCTGGCGTCTGTACGAAAAACCTATACAATACAAGATCAGCTAAAACTGGAACTTTAAAGCTTGATGTTTCGCCGTGTGATACGCCTAAACATGCGATAAAAAAACAGAACGTTTTACGGTGTCTACCTTCGGGCAGCGCCTAATTAAACAAGTCTGGGTGTTCTTGATACCTTAACGTAATATATTTACAAACTAATTAATTTATAATTTCCTTGGTTTCGAGTATGTAAACGCAAGGATTAATTGGAGTCGTTAAATTAAGATTTAATGAACAAAGGGTTAAAAAAAAATCTACAAATTACCTAAAGATGTATAAAACAGTTTAATAATCTTAACATTCTAATACAAAACTAAGACTGCGTTCGTGCAGCGGGATTGTCTGAAAGGGTTACCGCTACCCCGGAACATAAAGGGCGAAGGAAGGAACATGGGTGGGTTTTAGTCAGTAAGAGTCTGACACTCCCTTCCGCTCCACCAGAGCGGGAGGGGTCATTTGATGATTTCCCATCCCGAAAAAAAAAAAAAAAAAGACTGCGTTCGTGTCTTAGTTTCCAGACATGTAAACAAATAGGTATGAGTTTGGGAAAACAACTTTAATGTAAATACACATTATCAATCAGTAGCCATCCATTTTTTTTTTTTTTTTTTTTGGAATGGGAAATCATCAAATGACCCCTCCCGCTCTGGGTGGAGCGGAAGGGAGTGTCAGACTCTTACTGACTAAAACCCACCCATGTTCCTTCCTTCGCCCTTTATGTTCCGGGGGTAGCGGTAACCCTTTCGGACAATCCCGCTGCCCCGGCAGGCTTCGACCCTGAGGGGCCCCTCGTTGCTGATGCTGACATCTCTTTGAGGCGCGCGTGGAACACTTACGCGCCGTCCGGCACGGGCCTGGTCCTGATCGGGCGGTGAGCTACCCATTGCTCTCCGCCCGCAGGCCCGCGCCTACGGTGGCCGGTAGTCGTCTCTCGACTCCCGACGTCCGGGGCGTCTCCCGCGGCGGCTTGGACGGGAGGCTCTCTCCCTCATCCGTCCCGCCACCTCCTTCGCTAGCATGACTGCTTCGCAGAAGGAGGCGACTGCCTCCCACTCCCTCTCGCTCCGGACCATGGCTTGCACCAGGGCCGGGCGCGAGAGGCCGCCGCCGCTGCCGATCGCCTCTACGAGGACACGGCGGTGCTCCGCCCAAGCGGGGCAGACCTCCACCGTGTGCTCCACCGTGTCCTCTGGGCGATCCTGGCAATGGTGACACCCGGGCGTTTCCTCCCGCCTGATGATGTGCAGGAACCTCCCGAAACTTCCGTGTCCGGTGAGGACCTGCGTCAGGCGGTAGGTGAGGGCGCCGTGGCGCCTCTCTAGCCACTCCTCAAAGAGGGGTCTTATCGCCGCTATCGCGGCGTGCCCTGCGCTGGGTTGCGACAGTCGCTCTTTCCATGTCGCCATGAGATCGAGCCGGAGGTCCGTCCGCTCCGCAGCAATTTGCCGCGGGAGCGGACTTTCCCCCCGGCGTAGTGCCTCCGCGCGCCACTCATACAGGCGCGCGAGGACTATCGCCTCCAGATCCCATGGCGGCAGTCCGGCAAGGAGGCTTGCCGCCTCGCGCGAGATCGTGCGGTAGCCCCGGATTAGCCTTACGGCTACCACCTTCTGGGGCGCGTTCAGGTAGTGGGCGGCTCGCCGCCGCAGTGAACGCGCCCACACCGGGGCCCCGTATAGGGCCATGGACCGCACGACCCCCGCGTAAAGCCTCCGGCAGGAGGCGTTTGGCCCCCCCAGGTTGGGCAAGAGCCGCTTGAAGGCGGCCCCAGCCCGTTCCAGCTTGGGGGCCAAACGTCGGAAGTGCTCGACGAAGTTCCACCGGCTGTCGAGGACGAGACCCAGGTACTTCATCGTCGTCTCGATGCCGATGTGAACCCCTCCTGCCGTTAGTTGGGATCCCGGTGGTGGCGCGTTCCGGGGCCCATGAAACGTCATGGCCTCGGACTTGTGCAATGCCACCTCGAGACCCAACTGCCGGATCCTCTCCACGACTATCGCAACCCCGCGTGTCATCGCGTCGGCCGCCGCCTGATGCGACCTCCCCTGCGCCAGGACCAGCGTGTCGTCAGCGTAGCAAACCACGCTGACGCCATCAGGGAGGTCGGCCCGCAGCACCCAGTCGTAGCCGATGTCCCACAGGAACGGCCCCACAACCGATCCCTGCGGGACACCGCACGACATCTCTCGCCGGTTCCACTCCCCATCGCGACCGGGGTAGCTGACGGCTCTGTCCGTCAGATACGCCTCGACTATTCGACGGAGGTAGGGCGGCACTCGGTGATACCGGAGTGCCTCCACAATGCAGCTCCAGGGCAGGGTGTTGAACGCGTTGGCGATGTCGAGTGACACCGCCACGACGACCCCACCCCGGGACACCGCGTCCCCCGTCGTGAGGGCTCTCACGCGCATGATGCGTCCACCGTCGAGCGCCCCTTGCGGAAGCCAAGCCCCTTCCGGCCCCGTCCTCACCAAGTGCCCGACGAGGCGGTTTACAATTACTCTCTCAAAGAGCTTGCCCACCTCGTCGAGCAGCACGATGGGCCGGTATGCGGACGGAGAGTCCGCTGGGCGCCCTGGCTTCCGAATGAGGTTCCTACGAAGCGGGAACTGGCCTCTCTCCAAACATGCGCTTAAGAGCGCCTCCAGTCGAGGCCCGAGAGCCCTCGAGGCCAGGACCCAGGCTTTACCTGGCAAGCCGTCGGGTCCTGGGGCGGTATTTTTGGCCTTCAGCCTTAGCCATCCATTAGTTTTGATCCTTATTCTTGTCACACTTTCCATTAATGTGACACGTTTTCCCGCACACATCTTTTGTCTCACACGCTCCTTTCTCACAAACATCTTCCGTCCCTTTCTCTTTATTGACCATTCCTTCTTCGTATTTCATGACACACTCTGCTTCAGCCGCGTTGTTGCGTGGGGCATGGAACGGAGACGGGCGGCAGAAAATTTCCCCTTGTATACTCATTTCTTACTTTATCTATTTTAGCATTCCGATCTGGCTACGTAGCCATGGCTACCTCTGGCTACATACCGTAGCCAAATGAGGTTCCCAAATAAGTAGCCAGTGGCTACTGACTCTCAGTCCTGGTGATCAGTTGGCCACTGAGTGAGGGAGGCGTAACTTACTTGTATAAAAAATACTGGCGACTATCAATGCATCGCCAGGTCTCCAGAGTATCCAGTCTCCACGTAGGGGCCGGTCGGTCGTGGCTACGCTTCCAAATTGGCAACGTCGCTAGACCGTAGCCAAGTGAGATAACTGTCATACATACATTTCAATAAGAATTGTTTGGATACGTAGCCGGCGACGTCGCCATGGCGTCCCAGTGTGTTAGCGCTCTTAGAAAGAAAACGACAATTCAGTACTTAAACGTACCATAAAGATTTTTATTAAAAAGGTACATAAATAGTTTTACTTTAATACTAAATATAACAATGTGTATTAATAATCTTATAAAAATATGAAAAATTTAAGTATTACAATAGCCAAGCATCGCAACTGTACAATGTATCGCAAAATGTAACATATTACACATACATCCGGTCGAAGTGGCGGTGCTTGGGAGAGGCCTATGTCCAGCAGTGTGTATCTTTAGGCTGAAATGATGATGATGATATTGACATGTTGACTTGATGATTTATATGCCTGTGAAGTTTTTCTAGTTCATTCAAAATTACCCTGTATTTGCGTTAGAATATTATTCCTGTATATTATGGCACTTTAGCACAATGCCAACGGTTTTCAAAAAACAAAGTTCTTTGAATTTAAAAGGCTTGTTTTCCTCAAATGTGTTCAATGGTTTCGTATTTTTTTAGTTTCGTTCATCCTGAAATAGTTGTCTTTTTCGCACAACACAAAAAAAAACGTATCGCTCTTAGGTTTTTTTTTCGAATATCATGCAAATATCGAACATTTTATACCCAAAAATTAAAGTGCCGGAAAAAAAGTACTATTTTCTTATGGGAAATAAGATCTTGAGCATTTTTTACTATTACTACGAAAGTCTACAATTAACCCCTGCTGCTATTTCATATTGAAAATGCTAAATATCATATTTTTATAACAAGTGTTGTAAGCATAACATTAAAAAAATATCAACTTTTAATTGAATATAACATCCCGAACACGTTTTAACTATTACAACATAGATCTAAGATTAATCCCCTGACAGCTATTTGAGTTAAAAACAAATAAAATCATATTTTTGCCAACAATATTTTTGGCATTCGTTTAGAGATGCAAACGTTGTCGCATCTCTGAATGAATAAAAAAAAAGACTGAAAACCAGCGAATCTTGATTCGCTGGTTTTCAGTGTTTTGTTTTGTCCTTACTACTTTAATTTTTGGGTAACAATAGAAGGATGTCCTCGACTCTTGTCTGATAATCTATTATGTGTTTATTCAAGCCGTGTTCCGTCCTTTTTTTAAACAATGTCCTTTCATTCTCATAAAATACGCACTGTACCATTGTCTATCGAAATTTCTTCATCATCTTTCACGGAATTGATAGTGCCTTCGGGGTCATTGTCATTCTTCACGAATCTGTATGGGCAGTTGCTTCTAAGTTTAATAATTTCGCTCCTGAGAGATAGTACGAGGAATGTCTGCACACCTGAAAGTAGAATACACTGGTTACTAAAACAAATGAGAGAAAAGATGGCCCTTACTTTTAGTGGTGGAGTTTTTGCCATTAACCCATCACCTCGTACCGTCGCGTTTCGCGTAGATTATAATTATTAGTTGCCATGCCTGTCGTACGTTAACGCGGGGACGACACATGGGCAATGCGCAGATCACGCATCATAAGCTACTTTTAATTTTAAAAATGTACCTACGTAGCACGTAATAAAGCTCACATTTCAATGGTATACTTTGTAATACAATACTTTGAATTAAGTTGGTGTCGAGTCATTGGTGCGAAGGCCTTTAGGATGATAATTTTGCAAAAAAATAACAATTCTGCATAGCTATTGACAACCATTCGAATCGAAAATGACACATTTTCGATTACCTGATTTGCCTAGTCCCGGACAGTAAAAAGCCGTCAACAGAATAGCGGTCCACTAATTTAAAAAAAAAAACAACGGGTTTTGGATTTTGTGAACAGCGTATAGAAGACTCCTTCAATTTTGTGAACAGCGTATAGAAGACTCCTTCAATAACACTGATTGATGTTAGATTCGGCTCGGCGTCGTATCGAATGGTTCTTAATAGCTAAACCTGCCGGTATATTCTGTAAAAATCTCACCGTGAAGACTTAGGTGAAGTGAGCTTGTAGTGAGCTGTCATTCCAACTGATGCTGGGGTTTGACAGGTCACCCCCAAGCTCACATCACCTAGTTTTTCACGGTGAGATTTTTACAGAATCGATCGGCTGATCGGTGTTGCGTATATCATGTTGCAACACGCATTGTTGTCTATGGAATGCGTACAGTGGCTGAGCGATCGACTGCTGCGCTGCGTGTCGCGGGTTCGATTCCCGCACGGAACAAATATTTGTATTGCCTACAGGTAGTTGTTCCGGGCCTGGCTGTTTGTGTATGTGAGTTTAAATGTTTGTAAACGCACCGACGATACTGGAGTAATTCCTAGTGTGGGGTAATGTTATTTAAAAAAAATAAAATAAAAAATGAGAATGGATACTTACCAATAGAGAACAAAAAGCCCAAGATAATCAGGATGAAAATTACATAATTATCTGAAACATTAATGTCCATACTGAGTATAATAAAGGCAGCCCCCACGGTAGACATTGTAATTGTCACTATCCACATGAAGAGGGCGTAATAATAATAAGCTCTTAACAGTTTCACGATTTTCTGTAAAAAAAAATAGGTACATTTTTAAATCTGCGGGGTAATGGCGTAACACACTAACGGCCGAACCCAATTACCTATCTATCACCAGTTTTAGCACACTGGGGGTAGAGAAACCTATCTATCTCTGGTTTTATCGTCCCAATAATCTACAGGGTGGCAGCGACATCGACGCGCAACCGCTTACCATGGATTCAGTACATGATTCTGGACCCCCTTGCATTTAATTTTTTTTTACTGTAAGCTGTATAAAATCATTATTTCTATCTAACCCAATGAGTGTTTAATAAAAAAATTGTAAATTCACTTGTTTCACTTAAAATAGCAATGTATGCTTTTGTTTTTCTTTTTGCTTTTGTACTTATGTTTGCCTAAGTGGTACTAACATAGTTTTTAAGTTTTGGTAAAACTAACACGCTATGGGCCGATGACGCCTGATACGATTTTTATTTTTTATAATGTAAATAAAACTCGAAAGGACAGCGCGCGGTATCGCGGTAGGTAGCGCGCGCGCGCGCGCCATTCGCGGAGCAATTTGATCGCGTTGTTTGCAATACATTGCGCACTCAAAAATGGCAATTTTTTTAACCGGTAATTTCCGATATAAATGACTTTCGTAATTTTATTTATGGCATCAGGTGTAACCTTTTCACGACGTTTGCGAGTCGATGTCCCTGCCACCCTGTATATCAGTAGCGATCTGTATGATTATATTATACTGGCAGTTATGATCATACTGACTACCATCAGTAGACAGATAACTGAAAATAGGTTATTGGGTTCGGCCGTAAAAGTAGCAATGGCTTTCATTTTGACAGTTTAGAAAAAACAGTACATGAATAATGTAAGGAAGATGCATCAGTCTTGCATGTGGAGAGGAATATGTAGAGTGTGTTGGAGTAAACCAGCGGAGCAAGTGCGGAACACACTAACAGTAGCAATGGCTTTCATTTTGACAGTTCAACAACATTCATTGCGTTATTTACGTTGTTGAGCAGACACATTCGAACATATGAAGCAATGGATTAGCAATATTCTACACAAAATTATTCAAATTGTAATTGATAGTATGTTACACACTTATGATACTGGACTAGTTTAAATTCTATTCGCACATTTCTTCCACTAATTTTGCGCTTCAAAGGCGAGCGCTGAAACAAAATCAACTTTATTGAATTCCGGCCTCCATTAAATAGCTAGTTTTCAAATAACTTTACCTGATGAGTTCCAATGATGAATACAATGTGTGTTATAATTTCCGTTGTCAGTATCACAGCCACCAGGCTTATTATTGTGATAAGAGTAACATCGTTTCGAATGTACGCTGATAAGGCAATCACAATGATTATGAAGAAACTCAGGACTATGAGTGCTGTAGCCTGTAAAGATAACAGACATTTTAGGGACCTTTAATGATATCTTTATCTTTTAAAGACAAAAAGAAAGACAATATAGCTGGGAAAAGATTAGGCAGATGATGATCTTTCAAAGACAAAAAATATATTAAGAATAGGCGAAGATATTGGCGTCGATTCCCTTGTTTTTAGGGTTCCATAGGGTTCATGTCCGTCCGTCCGTCCGTCCTCGACTTGCCGTCCAAACGGTTAGTGCTAGAAAGATGAAACGTTGGATGGATATGTGTATATTTACCACGTCGACAAAGTGCTAAAATAAAATAACAAAATATTTTTTTGAGGATGATTTTTTTTCTCGTGTCTGCCCCATAGTGTGGGGTATCATTAGATAAGTCTTTTAGAGATTGCTAAGACGAGTTTTTGATTTCGGTATCCGTTTGCGAGATATTCAACGTTAAAGCGCATTTTTTTGTTAAAATAGGGCGTCCCCCCCCCCCCCCCCCTCTAAAAGCTAAACGGCTTAGATAACTTTGTTAGTTCAGGAGTTATAGACGCCTAACTTGTAAAGTAACATTATGGGTGACTACGGAACCCTATTCTACGCGTGGCCTGACACGCACTTGGCCGGTTTTTCTTTCTATTTCATTAAGAAAGGAAATAAGATAAATATTAGTTTAGTCCTGTCAAATTAGTCAGCGCCTGACGTACATTGACGTATTTTTAGTAGCCAAGTTTTTAATCACGTCTTAACTGTCTATGGAGTCACTTAATTTGACTACAAAAGCTGTCAAACGTCAATCATTATTCCTCAGATAACAGTGATTTGACTATTGAAAAATCAGCCCTTAATAATTATTAGGTTTCCAATTACTGCAAAATAAAATAAATGTATTGGGCTGATTTGTTTATAGAGAGATAATTTTTATTCGTGGAATAAAATTGACAACTGACAGTTTTTGTATGGAAGAACTGTCAAAACTTCATAATTATTTTTAAGTTATTATTCAATCATCTGATAATTTTATTCAAGAAAAAATTTTGAAATTTTGACGGTTATTTCACACAAAAACTGTCAAACAACAATTTTATTCCTCAAATCAAACAAAAAGTTATCTTGCAATGGAAAAATCAGCCCTTATAAGTTTAGTATTAATAATCTTAGGACAAATATCTTACTTAGTGCATCACAATCAAGCGTCTGGTTCTATATTAATTTTGTGCAGTCTTTGAATTTTCCGTAAGGTAAGGCTCATTAAATATTTGTTATGTATGCATATAACTTACAATCGTTTGTCTATAAGGAAAAAAGGCAGTTTGATTTTACCTACATAGTAAATAAGAAATAATTGAAGATATTGAGTAAGATTTTGAATATACAAGATTTAGAATCTGTACTAATATAATAAAGCTAGTTTGTTTGAAAAATTTGCCCAATTTTCTGAAGGCACGATCATTAGGAGCGGAGCAAACGAAAAAAGACAGAAAGAATGCTAAGTGAAAACAAAGTCATTGTGCAGGCGGGTGATGCGATGCAATTGGTCAGGGACTGATGGAGTTTTATAAAAATGTGGCTATTGTGGTATATTGTGTATCGCGCAGTAAGTCGGGGGCAGAAGTTAGTAATTAAATACAGTGTAATGTAGGCTTATATTAAATACTTGAACTAATGTAGTGTCCCAAGAGTTCAGTCGTAAATTTGGTATCCCTAACCTGGGATAATGCTTTACATGTAAATGAGGCAAAGGGCAAAATAATTATGATACAAATATCAAAGGCCTTTGTTTAATTTTATTTGCAACCATAACCTATACCTAGTTTAATAGTAATGTTGTTTAACAGCAGTAAAAGTCAAGGTGTGGACCGTTGTTATTAGGAAGCTATCATATGTTCATAAAATGTTCCAAATAACTCACCAATTTCAGATATCCCCATGTAAGTAAACCATAACGTAGGGGCACACAGAAACAACATTTCTTAAGAACTGGCAGATCATCCATTTTGTCAGATGTCAATCTTTACAGTGAGGTACTTGTGAATTCACTAAAACGACTGTACTTTTCTTAAAATGACCCAAATCTTCATCACTGAGATGATCTGTAATTTAAAAATAGGTTTTAATAACTTAAGGACTTTTTACGCCGCTATTTGCGGCGAATGGTGACTATACACTGACACACATGCATATAATTTCTATTAATAGAAACGGATCAACATCTAGAACACTGGAGCGCGGGTGTTCTGTTAACCTTTTAATATCTGTTTATCCTTAAAGTTTGAGAATACCTGATATGTGATGGCCGTCAATATGAGTCATCCCACTTAAATATATACCCATAGAATCATGAAGTCGTGAGATCTACTTTTGTGTATTGATTTCCCATAAGGTTGCGCTTCTTCTTTGGCATATTTAATAATACTGATATTGTAGTCAGGCTTACGTTAAATGTATTATTATTTTCATATATTTCATTATTTTCACCTACATATAGAGATTTTTATGAGGGATTATAATATGAGTAAATATCCAGTGTTATTGTTTTTATCTCACAGGGACGAATGCAATCAAAACAAGCTGTCCAAGCTGACTGCCGACTGTCTTTGTCAATGTCATTGTCGTAACATCAGTAACATGGGAATGGGACACCTCTTGTTTATGTCAAAGTGTGCGTTCCAGGATTCTTCTTGATTCCGTTTTAAAGCATGTTTATTGTCTATGGTGGAACAAAACCTTTTTTTGTCAAATGGATTCGAGGATCGCCACAACATTTTGAATTATTTTGTGTGTTAACATTTTTGAGCATATATGGCACGTTTGTTGATTTTATCTTAGATTTTGTTATATTTCAGATCACATCAACCGCACTGACTCAAACTCAAACTATTATATTTATTTATTTCAACTAAACCAATTACAGGTACTTTTGGGTCGGTCAGTCAAAAAGATGAAGCTAGTTGGCTATTCCAAAGCGTAGTACTATACTTAAGGAGAAGAACGGGCAAGAAACTCCATGGACACACTTTTAAATCACAATAATATTGTTAAAAAGTATCGGTTACATCATTCATGTTAAAAATTATGCGTGTGAGAACGATGCAGAACGTTTAAAGCGTCCTTAATGAAAAGATAAAACAAACAATTCAAATATTAATTTAAATCAAAATAAGCCATGGCAGCAAAGAGTTGACCAGTCCCTACTGACGGCGCCCGTTCACGAACATGACGCATAGATTAGCACCATTCAGCTCAACCATTTTGAAGGGAGCTAAATGATCCAACACATGCGCCACCATCAGCGAGACATTAGAGTGAGCATGACATACTCTCAGCTGCCAAGGCACATTCAAGTCAATGAAAGACGTACCCAGTAAATGGTAGCTTTATAGTACGTACATAGTACTCACATATGTGCTATGCAATTATACAATACAAGGAGATTGAATTTATATTTTTATAATGCTAAATAGTATTTTAAAATCTGCAGCAGCTCCAACAGTATCTAAGTAGGTAGGGTAGGAGGGGTTTACATCGGCGTCGAGACGACGATGAAGTACCTGGGTCTCGTCTTAGACAGCCGGTGGAACTTCGTCGAGCACTTCCGACGTTTGGCCCCCAAACTGGAACGGGCTGGGGCCGCCTTCAAGCGGCTCTTGCCCAACCTTAGGGGGCCAAACGCCTCCTGCGGGAGGCTTTACGCGGGGGTCGTGCGGTCCATGGCCCTATACGGGGCCCCGGTGTGGGCGCGTTCACTGCGGCGGCGAGCCGCCCACTACCTGAACGCGCCCCAGAAGGTGGTAGCCGTAAGGCTCATCTGGGGCTACCGCACGATCTCGGGCGAGGCGGCAAGCCTCCTTGCCGGACTGCCGCCATGGGATCTGGAGGCGATGGTCCTCGCGCGCCTGTATAAGTGGCGCGCGGAGGCACTACGCCGGGGGGAAAGTCCGCTCCCGCGGCAAATTGCGGCGGAGCGGACGGATCTCCGGCTCGATCTCATGGCTACATGGAAAGAGCGACTGTCGCAACCCAGCGCAGGGCACGCCGCGATAGCGGCGATAAGACCCCTCTTTGAGGAGTGGCTAGAGAGGCGCCACGGCGCCCTCACCTATCGCCGGACGCAGGTCCTCACCGGACACGGAAGTTTCGGGAGGTTCCTGCACATCATTAGGCGGGAGGAAACGCCCGGGTGTCACCATTGCCAGGATCGCCCAGTGGACACGGTGGAGCACACGGTGGTCTGCCCAGCTTGGGCGGAGCACCGCCGTGTCCTCATAGAGGCGATCGGCAGCGGCGGCGGTCTCTCGCGCCCGGCCCTGGTGCAAGCCATGGTCCGGAGCGAGAGGGAGTGGGAGGCAGTCGCTTCCTTCTGCGAAGCAGTCATGCTAGCGAAGGAGGTGGCGGGACGGATGAGGGAGAGAGCCTCCCGTCCCAGCCGCCGCGGGAGACGCTCCGGGCGTCGGGAGCCGCGTGACGACTCCCGGCCACCGTAGGCGCGGGCCTGCGGGCGGAGAGCAATGGGTAGCTCACCGCCCGATCAGGACCAGGCCCGTGCCGGACGGCGCGTAAGTGTTACATGCGCATCTCAAAGAGTTGTCAGCATAATTTGAGGGGCCCCTTAAGGCCGAAGCCTGCCGGGTCAGCGAGATCGTCCGAAAGGGTTACCGCTACCCCGGAACATAAAGGGCAAAGGAAGGAACATGGGTGGGTTTTAGTCAGTAAGAGTCTGACACTCCCTTCCGCTCCACCCAGAGCGGGAGTGGTCATTTGATGATTTCCCATACGGAAAAAAAAAAAAAGCATGTAGCGTTAATTCACCCTAAGTGGCAGATTCGTGGCCAAGGTTGAGAGTTGAATACCATGCCATCATATTATAAATGTGAGAGTAACTCAGTCTGTGTGTTATCTTTTCACACCATAATGGCTGAACCGATTTCAATAAAACAATGACACACAGGTCGACCATGACCTGGGTTTGGAGTTTTGGACATAAGACCTATAGGATCTTTTTATCGCGGTAGTATGTTCCTATGGGATAAATTCCGGTCTCCGCGCAGGGGAAACCGCTGCTAATAGCCAGTTTTCAATAACTTTACCTTATGTGTTCCAATGATGAATACAATGTGTATTAAAAATTCCCATTACCAGTATCACAGATATCAGGCTTATTATTGTGATAAGAGTAACGCTTCCTTCAATAAACCCTAATTATTATTAGGGTTTATAATAACCACATCGGCGCAACATATCTTTTTCTTCCATACATTTCTATTAGTCGTCTCTGCTGGATGCCTGCTGGCAACTCGCCGTCCGTGTATGCCGCCCCCGCGCGAATCTCGCACGGCTCTCACCGTCGCCGCGTCGTCGCCCGTAAATTATTCTCTTCATCGTCGAGTGAGATCTTAAAGTTAACTAAGACGTAACGTAGAAACGCGCGCTTCTCAAGCGAGATCACTCACTAAAGTTTGCAAACCGGCTTGTCAGCTGTAAACTAGCCTTTGGCGCGTGGACGGTGCACTACCAGCTAGTTAGCGGCGCGTCAACAATAAACTATCACCTCACCGGTACCTCACTGGTACGCTACCTACGTACCAGCAGCGAGCGGTCGTCATGCTGACAAGAGGGTGGATCTTTTCCGAGGCGGTGCCGGGCCGTTACTGCGCTGGCGCGGTGCGTTTATAATGAGTGATGACTATGGTGATGACCTAAATTCTTTTATTAGGGAGCTACCATATGTTCATAAAATGTTCCAAATACCTCACCAATTTCAGATATTCTATCCCCATGTAAGTAAACCATAACGTAGAGGCACACAGAAACAACATTTCTTAGAACTGGCAGACCATGTATTTTGTCAGATTTCAATATTTACAGTGAGGTACATGTGAAGTCACTAAAACGATTGTACTTTATTTAAAATGACCTAAATCTTTATCACTACTACTACATACTAATTATTCTATTTGCGGCAAATAGTGGCAATACAGTGACACAGATGCGTATTATTTCTGTTAATAGAAACGGATCTACATCGGGAAGACCGGAGCGCGTGTGTGTTCTGTTAATCCTTTAATATCTTTTTATCCTTAAAATTTTACTCAAGGTACCTTTTTGGAAATAACAGTCGTGCTATTCTGTAAAAATGTCACCGTGAAAACTGAGGTGAAGTGAGCTTGAAGTGAACTGTCAATCCACCGGGATTGACACTATACACAGTTCACCTTAATTTTCCCGGTAAGATTTTTACAGAACAGCGCGGCTGATATGAAATGGCTGCCAATATCACCAAGATCATCTTACTTGCATATATGTACACTCCCGGACTCCTAAATCAAGCCACCGTGCATATTTATATATGGCCATCTAAGTTCATATAACCCTATTGAATGACTATTTCATGTAATATCTAACTGAACAAACAGCTGTGCTGCTGGGGAGTTTGTTGCGCCACTTCTTCTTCCCAGCGAAAGCACTAGGAAGTGGTGAAGAGCGGGCGTTTTCGGGAGACTGTCTTTCGTAATTTTGACGTTCGAAAAGTGCTGATTCTCAGCCTAATTTGAATAAATGACTTTTGATTTTATCAATCAATAGGGTTATATGGGCTTAAAGGGTTATATTTTCAGCGGGCTTGTCCGAAAGGGTTACTGCTACCCCGGAACATAAGTGCAAAGGAAGGAACATGGGTGGGTTTTAGTCAGTAAGAGTCTGACACGCCCTTCTGCTCCACCCAGAGCGGGAGGGGTCATTTGATGCATTCCCATCCAAAAAAAAAAGGGTTATATTTGATGATTTTAATGATTGTAATTCTGTAAATACAATTTTTTTACGCTCGCGAATCATATTTTGTTTAACATACAACCTGACACTGACCTGCAAATCGCAAAAAACGTAAAAAAAAAAGATTTTCGCGGGCTTACTGGCGCTTCCCCTTACATGGATCTCTATATCTGTGTGCTAATATTTTAGAGTTTCTTACGTGTTTATATCTATTTCAGATCACAGCGACCGTACTGACTGCTATGTTCTACTGTCTTAATGATCAATCAAAGTGTTATAATGGTTGGGATGGATAGAAGCGGATTTAATCGCTATTACTACGATCCAGAAAGTGTTATATCGACTCTGGTGATCGTACTCTTCTTATCGGATTTTACACTGGGCACACTACTTTATATTGTAGGAGGACATAATATTAAGGTATTTCTGGGCTGGTTTCATTAGAATAGTTCGGTAGTTTAGATGTTAAAACTTGCGTCTATGATACAGACTGAAGGACTTAGCATAATCAGCCTATAATGTTCCCACTGCTGGGACACAGGCCTTCTCTCTGTGAGAAGATGTGGCTACCAAGTGGGCCCAGTGCGGGTTGGTGGATGTCAAATGTCTTCTAATTTTTTGCTTCTAGATCATTATCCTCGTTCCTCGTTCTAGGACGATATCCTCACGATGTTTTCCTTCACCGTTTTGAGAGCAAATGTGATGAAATTAAATACACAAAGTAAATGGCCTGTCTAGGTTCATAACCAGGACCGACGAGTGTAGATCGAGATTTAGAGCAAGTCGGGGCCGACACTGCTTACTGAAGAAAGTAATTTTACAAACTAATTAGCTAATTACTCGATTAGCAATTAGTATGTAGTTACAATAACAGCAAAATGACTATAAATATGCTTTTAGGTATGACATTTAATTTAATGCAGCATTCCCCGAAACCTCGTAGTTACGTTCTGCTCTCACAGATGTGAGATTATAATAATTACCTACTTCTTTAATTTAATGCTCATACACACGAACGACACGCGTCAATTACAGCCGTCCATGCGTCTCGGCGGCTGCTCGTCTATTTGAGCACTGTACTTAAATAGACGAGCGGTATGTTGTCGACGGCAGCTGCTGACGCGTTGTTAGCTGCAGTTGCCTCTGCCGTTGACGCGTGTCGTTCGTGTGTACAGACGCCAGCACATCAAGCTGCTACAATCTGTCAAAATTCTTTAATACTCGTAGATTTTCAACTTTATCTCTAAAGCATTAAGGTTCCAGGTTGATTGGGAAAATTTGACAGTTTCGGGTAGCTTGATCTGCTGGCCTCTATACATACACTTTAACTATTGACAGTCTCGTTGGTGTAGAGGTCGCAAGCGCGACTGTAGTGCGTGAGTCCTGGGTTCAATTCCCAGGGCGGGCGAATTATGATTGGGTTTTACCATTACTCTTAGTAGCACACCTGAGTATGAATTTGTGTCATTCAGTCATGATATACTTTTGCAGAAAAACCGAAGTCTCCTCCGAGCTTATTATTTCTACAGCATTGGTCTGTGCTCACTGACGGTAGTATTGACCGGTGTGCTCATTGGACTGTCTGCCCGGGGATGGTTTACGCTCAGCATGTCAATGTACAACTTGACCATTCGAGTCTTGGACTACACGGGTTATTTTGTGAATATTGGTGAGTTTTCAATTTACAAGGTTTTCAAATGTGTGGAGATTTTAGTGGACAATGTGGCCAAACTGTGGGAGACCTCGTCGTCCTAATTAAGCGGATCTTGCGCTGGTGTCAAAATTACAAATAGGGGTGACCACTTACGGGTACAATCGGCAACAAAATAATTCGAATAATTTAGTGTCCATTTCACCGACTTTCGTTGCTGACCATGCCAAACCAAAAGTTCAATTCCATTGACTCTCAAAATAAAATTACCTCTATAGTTCGGCAAATATTAACTTTATAAAAACGGATTCGGCTTCTACTAATATAATTGTTTTCAGCGATTCAAGTATATTTCGTGCTCTTACTAAGAGCTGAGATAATAAATAGTAACGAATTCATATTAACGAATAAGGGAGAAGCAGAATACATGATACAATACAAAGATGAAGAAGCAGGAGAGAAAGAGATAGATTTTTTGAAATGGGAAAAAGAAAGCTTGAATCAAAAGATTTGGCAAATGTGAGGAAAATTGTTATGTAGTGTTCTGAAGGAGTGTTTTTATTTTGTTTTTGTTAAATAAATTTGTTATTTTATTTTCAACTTTCAATTTGTAAAGTTACCTAATCGTTTTCTTCAGGCTCCTGCATTCCTTATTCCTTGACCCTATAGATCTTTTTTATTGCGATTGTGCCTCCTTTTGACCTTGATCTCGCCTGATGGAAAGCGATGGATGAGGTCTCTGATGGAAGGAGCGTGCCCAGAAGAAGATGTCTGTTAGTTTGAGCAATTTATTGTTGTGTCTAACTGCTCCACCAGCCATCGGTCCTTCGACAAACATGGCCAGCCCACTGTCTCTTCAGTTTGCTTACTCTGCAAGCTATGCCGGTGACTCCGGAAACAGACCGAGCAGATGAAAAGGTAATATTATATAAATGACGGACTCTTAAAATCAAAATCTTAAAGTCAACCAGATCGTGTACGTATAAAGTAGTTTATTAGTTAATTATAAATGGTTTATTAATTTCTTTAAAATATCGACCACGTGGCACATCCTTCACTTTTTCTTCGTTTCAATTTTATTTTCACTTTTCGTTCATTCATCATCCGTGTCCGTTTCATCTCCCGCTACCTTGACTTCACTTTTCATGGTACATTCTGCTTCAGCCGCAATGTTCATAAATTTGAACTCACCTTGGTTCCTCGGTGTAACGATCTCAATCCTCAGTAGAATAATGAAATATGTTTGCACAACTGGAAAGGTAAAATATTCAATTATCTGGCGCTATGATTAAATCGATCAGATCTAGAGGGAAACTAAGAACTCAATTAACAGATGTGCATGCAGCAGATGGATGGACATTTAACTTTTCCAAAGTAGATGTCACAGATAGATCGAAGTAGAGGAGAAGGATAAAAAATGATTATAATCAGAAAGAGAGAAAAGATGAGAGAACAAAATACCTAGAGATAGATCATGTTGTTATGGGGTGTAATACTTAGATGTTGCTTTCAACATCTCTCTGTCTCGTGTTTGACTAACTTTTGGATATACTATGTGGCGATTAGGTTATCATATAACACACACAAGTAAAACATCCACCCCTCTGGATATATGTATATATATATCCAAAACTTTAATGAAATACAGTTAAACGTTAAAGTCTACTCACTTATAATTCCGTAATAAGCTGAGAAGTTTAGTAAATTGATGATCAACGAGCGCAGTGACATGTATCGTGACAACCGGCTCTCTATTGATAAACCAACGGCCATAGCAGATAACAGTATCGTCATTGCCCAAATTGATATGCTGAAGATACGGAATGCTTTTAGTAGCTTCATGTTTTTCTGGAAAATTAAGCTTTATTGCAGAATCTTTATTACTAGAGACAAAGTAGTCGTTCTGGCTCAACATCATCATCTCCATTAATCACATTTAGCGGCTATATCACCCGATAAGTGGGCATATATCTCCCCCAAGGAGTGCCACAACGACTGGTCCTGAGCTGACCGCATCTAGCGGATTCCCGCGGCTTCCACGCATGTCTCAAAACAGCGAATGAAGAAAATTGGTATTAGTCATCTGTCAAATTTCTTTAATAGATTTTTAACTTTATCGCCAAAGCATTAAGGTTCAAGGTTGATTGGGAAAATTTTACAGTTTCGGGTAGCTTGATCTGCTGGCGTCTGTACAAGCATTTTCAAGGCCTCTCCATAGACTACTTTGCTCTCTCCAAGGGTATTTATCAATTATAAACAGCGGTATTAAACCTTACGTGATGTGCTCCAACGATGAACAGCATGGAGAGTAGGCAATCCGTTACGAAGAAAGTTAGTGCGATGCTTGTTATAACAATATCTGCATAGATCCGGGTCCAAGCGTTTTCGCTTCCATTAAATCCAGACATCATACAAGTATGTAACAACGCATACGACATCACTAGTATAAAAAATGCTGACACTATCTGTAACATAGTCAAAATCATTGCCATCTTCATCAGCCTAAAGAAATAAATTTAGGTATCTTCAATCGCACAACATTTGACTCGATCTTCGTCTACCATCATCCTGCTGCTGCCAGCTATCAACGAAGATTGTCACTCTCCCTTGCTTAAAGGCATCCTAACTTTTGTGCCGTAGAGAAATAAAAATAGATTTCTATTATTTCTACTCTTCACAAATTTGACTGCCAATTTATTAATGTTATAATAATGAAAATATTATGCTACATGTAAATTAGCAATAAAATACTCACCATTTTAAAATAGCCCCACGATATCAAACCATATCGTAGAGGAAAACAGAAACAACATCTTTTACCCTCTGGAACTTCCCTTCTAATTTTATTTTCTTCATTCATTTTCTCTCACTTTTAGTCTCAATAATTTCTATTTATCAAACACTTAAATTGCTGTTACAAGATTGCCCAGCTAGCAACTTCAATTTTTAAAGAAGTTTTAACTAATAGATTATAAATGCTATTCAAATTGCAATAAAATTAATTTCGAAACCGGACACAACTAATGACGATAATTATAGCTTTAGTACTGTTAAAATTACAATGGCTGATATCACTACAATGTTTACAGTAACCTAACCTTTATATCGTGCATATTTCGAGATAAATGCCTATCCAGTTGTACCTAGTACATGCGAACGAATTGCAAGGATATAAATGGTTGGAGGGGAGGCGTTAATTTTGAAAGAAACACTGTTTGTACGCACAACAAGTTTGTAAGTTGGCTTATATTTTTGTTAATTTTATTGCTGTCACAGTTATCCTTGTTCAGGGTCTCGACTCTCAACACAGCACGGCCAATCACATTCACGATCATATTTGTGAAAATTACAATACACTGAAGATGAACGGCGCCGCTGAGGCAGGCCCAGAAAGAGATGGCGGGACGATCTGGACGCATACCGCGGGGGCTGGTTCAAAGTGGCGCGGGAAAAGAGTTCCTGGAAGGATTTGGGGGAGGCCTTTGCCCAGCAGTGGGACAGCATAGGCTAACAAAAAAAAAAAAAAGTATTTCTGTGGTGCGCTATAAAATAAATAAATAAATAACTCCACTCCACCATCACTTTTTATTTGACCTATAATTTGTTAAAAAAAAATCCACCATCTTTCTTTAGCTTTTGTTCCTCAACCTTCATTTGTCTTCCTTCTTCTTTTGATTTTGTTAAGGTAGCTCTCGTGCTCTGTTCAACTTGTAACTTCTTGTGAGGCATGCGTTTGATGCCACAGCGCATCCAATAACTTATGCATCAAAACTGGTTGTAGCACCAACGCAGATTTGGCTAATAAAAGCTGACGTATACGGCGCCGCTTGGGCGACATCGCAACTGAGGCGGGCCGTGATGTGGTATGGGAGGCATCACGGCTGAGGGTTGGAGGCCGCGGCGGGGGAGGAGTGCCGGTATTGCGGTGTGCCGCTCTCCCTACCTTCCGCGGCCTCGACGGGGTCGCCACCGTCTGATGGCGGACGCGGTGGGGCCGCAGGGGAAGAGGTGTGTTGGTATGATGTTGGCCGCTCTCCCTATCCTCTGCGGCCGAAAATTGGCAGGCGGCGGGGTCAATGACTTGACCCGTCGCAGGGGGACCAAGGGTGCCCAGACATGGGCTCGTCTGGCGCCCATGTGCTGGTTTGGTCCCTGGAGTGGTGTATATGGGCTTAGATGCCTGAAATGAATGGATAAATAAATAAATAAATACTACTACTACTACTATTAGGGGCGAGCTCAGACCGGGTAGACCTGACGTGTTATGCGGATGACACGCTGGTCACTGCCCGGGGGAGCTCGCACTTGGAGGCAGCGTTGCTGGCGACGGCTGCGGTCTCACAGGTGGTGGGCCGCATACATCGCCTAGGCCTGGAGGTAGCCCTCAGCAAGTCGGAGGCCATGGTGTTTCATGGCGGGCGCTGCCGCCCGGCTCACACATCGTGGTCGGGGGGGCTCGGATCGCTGTCGAGTCTACCATGAAGTACCTGGGATTGGTGCTCGACAGCCGATGGGACTTCAGGCGGCTGGCGCCCAAGTTGGTGAGCGCGGCTGGGGCGCTATCAACGCTGTTTTCCAATCTGGGGGGCCCGAGCGCCGCCTGTAGGCGTAAGTACTCGCGTCATTGTATCGGTGGCGCGAGGAAGCGAGGGCGTGGGGTGAGCGGCCGATGCAGCGACACATGAAGCTGCGTCGGTCTCAGCTTCGCGAGGTCCTGGTGGCGGAATAGCTGGACAGGCTTACACGCCCTACCGCTGACTTCGTCACCATCAAGGCGCTCCGGTTGGTGCTCGAGCGCTGGCTCGGGATGAGGCGCGGCTCCCTGTCGTTTTGGGTGACGCAGGTGCTCTCGGAGCATGGCTGCTTCGGGAAGTACCTGTGTCGCATAAACAGGGAGCCGGACATCCGGTGTCACCACTGCGTAGACTGCCGGGAGGACACGGCGCGGCATACACAGGCAGAGTGTGGAAGGAGCCGCGCCGTGTCCTCATCTCAGAAGTAGGCAGTGACCTGTCGCTGCGGCCGTAGTCAAGTCGATGGTCGGCAGCGAAGAGTCCTGGGATGCGGTGGTTTCCTTCTGCGAAACAGTCGTCTCGCAGAAGTAGGCTGCGGAAAGGGAGAGGGAGATCTCGTCCACTCACCCGGCCCGCAGCAGGCGCAGAGGGTGTCGGCGGAGGGCGGACAACGTCCTCTTCTAGCCCCCCTAAATGGGTCCAAGGGCGACGGACTCGGGGACGTCTGTCGCCCCCCACACATCAGGACTCGAGGTGGCGGCGCGTAGTGTTCCACGCGCGATCTTCTTAGACGTCGCGGGTGGAGGCAAACACCTTAATCCCCCCCTGACCAGTCGGGGGTTGCGGAAGGATCTTACGTTCCCGCGACCCCCGGCGTAGGTGTGAGATGGAACACCGGGGTGGGTTTTAGTTAGTAAGTCCCCGTCGCCCACCCCTGGGCGGCGGACATCCATGAGGATTTTTCTCCACGGAAAAAAAAGGCTGTATACATACAGGCTCACATGTCGATGAGTTTCCGCTTCAGGGAGATCGGCAGATCAACCTTCATTAGCATCTTCAAGGACCATTAGCTTTTCCAGGCGACTAGGGATGTGAATTTTTCTGAATGTTTAATAGAATAGAATAGAATGTTTCTTTATTAAAGTAACCAAGACTCAACAAGATTGTTAGTAAAACTTACGACTATTTTAGTAGGCACAGACACTAAACGGAAACAAGAAAATAATACAAAAAATAACGGTTAGTCACCGTTGCGACATCAGAAACTATCAGCATATACCTACATCCGCATATAACAAAGCAGTGGGATTTTGCACAATACTATCAATGAAAGTCCAACATTAGCAAACAAGTAGTCACAAGTTCCAACTTCTCTTTAGGTGTAGGATTTCCCTTGCTTATCAATTTGATGATTTGTCATGAGTTATACAGCGAGGAAGTCGCACTGATCAGTTAGCTATCATCGGGAATAGTTGAGTCTAAAACATAACTAAAATATTATATTTTTTATCAAAAATATTTCGGAAGAGTGAAGAATTTTTCAAGAATAGTTTTCCTTGAAATAGAACAACACCATGGGTTGCAATCTGTCAGAGATTACAAGATGTTGCTTTTGTATTCCTCTACGTTATGGTTTGATTGTATGGGGATATATCACCTTGGTGAGTCTCGCACTCTGTCCTTTCCTAATTTAGAAATTCATTTTAAAATCAATATTTGTTAAAATATTCGAAAAAGTACCTACGTAGGAAATACCAAAGCTGAAGAGACGGCGTGCCACCCTTTTGGTTGACATAGGTGCACTCGGGTGAGCAGTGGTGGCCCATTGGTAACGGCCGCGACTTACGAGTTGTAGGTTCGAACCCAGACAGGCGTTTTACTTTGTGTAAATTATTTTATCACCACTGCTCTCAAAACGGTGAAGGAAAACATCGTGCGGAACCCGGCATGTCCTAAAACCAAAAAATTCTAAGACATGTGACATCTTCCAACCCGCACCGGGCCTGCGTGGTAGCTTACGACCCACTCCCTTCTCACAGAGAGGAAGCCTGTGTCCCAGCATTGGGAACATTATGGTGATTATGCTGAGGTGCACTCGTAGTTGCAATGTGGCAACTTCCATGCTACTTATAACTTAAGTACTTACAATTTTTTATTTTCAGACGATATACTTCATATTCTTGTGTGATAAAATAACGACGATTAATGAACTGTTAAATAAAGATGACCCTGACAACAGTGTACTTTATAAAAGTGGTGAGCTGACGGTGATGATAGCAGATATGCTACTCGTCATTGTATTAATCGTTGCAGCTCATATGGTAAGATTGGTATTGTTTTAAAAAGGTGTGCACTTTTGGCCTCCAATAAACTTTGGTGTCTGGTAGAGACTCTTTCGTGTCACTCATTATTATGAGTTACACAGAGCACGGTACCGAGCCTTGGTAGCACTACGACCAAGTGACGTACAGAAACTGACGGCTTTGAAGACGGTCGGTGACAGAAGCTGTGCGCTCAACGCAATGTCGGTGCCACGATTTTGATTAATGCCCGGCAATACCTAGTCACTTCTGTAGACACAGGCATAGCAATTCCGTGCTCTGTAATGAGTAGGTACCTACTAATAAGTGTCAGTCCGTTTTCTATCGTTGCGTTTTTAATTACTTAAATATGAGAGCGTTTCTTACAACAAGAGCAAGAAACGCTTTGCGATGAGCAACTAGCTTCATATTTCTGACTGACTGCCTCTTTGACAATTCAAAAGTGCCAGTAAATAGTTTAATTGAAATAAGTGTTTTGAGTTTGAAAATTATAATTATTAGGTATTTTTTATCTGCCGAAATAAGTGTTAAACATTTGCTTATAGGCTACAATACAAAATAATATCTTTTGTATATTTCAGAAAAACGTGAAATGGTTGAGAATTTCCTTGATCGGGAACCTAACCTCAGTGATAATTTACGCACTCTCAACTATCTATACGGTTACGTACTATTCGCTAATGTTACGCTTCTTGTACGGACTATCGTCAGACACTGCGGGAGTCACGCGCATCATGTGGACCGTTGTGGGAATAGCAGCAGCAATATCTATTGAAATCTGTAAGTTATCTTCGTCACTTTCAATTTATTTATTTTACTTTAACATAAAACAGTAATCCGCCAATTACAAATTTGACAAAATTCATACCCTCATTTCACTGAGCTACAGATATACATAGTAACATGATAGTCTCCATTTGTTTGCAATCGCATAACAGGTTAATGTCCAAGGGCGCGTATGGCACGGAGAGAGTGCGGGGGACAGGGAACTGAGCCTTTGTGAAGGTATGACTCGCAATCGCAAGCACGGCGAACAATCTATTTTACCGGGCACAGAGTTGGGACAGCTCGTCGAACAGCTCAGAAGCATCGATATTCCCATGATGAACATTACACATGGTAATTAATTGGTCTTACATTTTTCTGACCTCAAGTGAATTGTACCCTACACAACATAATATAAACTATGTGGGGGTACTAATAAAGGGTTAACTAATGATAAGCATAAAATATATTACCATAGTTTACATTGGCATAACGAAATTCAGCATAATGATCATTACGCATAATATTATTAGGCATAAATGTTTTTCGATAATGCTTGTTGCCATAAATACTGCTAGCATAATAATAATGAAGCATAATTTTATAAAGCATAATGTTAAAAACGCATTCTAACCCAAACCACAACACCAACAATAAAGGGGATCTGGCGCTCGGCGGCCGCTGCCGAGGCACGCTCGCTTCGCTCGCTCGCCTTCGCGCGTTAATAATCACTGTTCTAACCTAACCTAACCCATATGTTTCAATAACATTAGTAAATATCAGGAAAACTCCAACTTAAGCCAAAACATATTAGAATAAATGATAGTTATGCTAATCTTTGCACTATGCCAAAGTATTATTATGCAGCAGTATTATTATGCTAATAAAAGTTATGCGAAAACGTTATGCCAAACTATATTATGCCTTAAAATTTTATGCCAACAGGGGTATTACCCTAATAAAGGCCATATCCACCACGTAGGATTATTGTTCTTTCTGGGCCTTCGCTATTAAACGCTTCTATTTTAAATTGTGTGAGTAACTGGCCATTTGCTCAATAAAATGTCTTTATTCAGGCAGATGTGCGTGTCCATAACACAGTTGGCATTTATTTTACGGCAGCTATCTATTGGAAGAAATGTATTTAGTACCTCTAACAGCAGCAACCTTATTTTACCGAGAATAAAGATCACTGTGCTTTTGACAGACTTGTCAGTGGCTGCAACCCAACAGCAACCTTATCCGAATGAGAATAAAGATCACTGTGATTCTGACAGTGACGCAAAATCAGTGCTAAAATATCTGTGAACGGACTTTAGATGAACCCCTATTGAAATTGAAATTTGAATGAACTAAGTAGATAATGGTTTTTGTTTCAGTACTGAAATTTTACATCATGTTCCTATTAAGAAAAGAGATAAAAAAACTTGAGACAAATAGCAGTCGATTCAGCTTTAAGAACAAGGCGACTGAAGCTAATTGTAAAATGGAATGCGATATGGAAATGGAAAATGGAATATTTAAACAAATGAAAATACATGATGAAGAAAAAGGAGAAGAAGTCACATTTGATAAACATACACAAGAAATGGGGGAAGTAATTGAAATAAGTTGCGAAAAAGAAAAACATGATTGTTCTTTCAACAATATGAATGAAACAAAATGTAGCATGGAATATGTAGGAGGAATAACAAATGAAGAGTCCTTATTCTTAATAAACGATGTTTAAAAACTAATTCATGTAATAAAAGTGTGTACTACATTACTTTTCTCTATATTAAGCTTAAGAACTTGTTTACTTATTATTTTGTTAGTCCAGTATCACAATTGCGTAATATACTTTTAATTATCACAATCCGATGTAATTTGAAGGAAATTGCCAGTCCATCGCTTCTCATATTATGTTTGAAAAATTCGTCTGCTCAACAACGTACTAACGCAATGAATGCTGTTTTTTTTATTATTAGCCATTAATGTCCCACTGCACTGCTGGGCAAAGGCCTCCTCACTGCACTGCTGGGCAAAGGAGAGGTGGAAAGAGAGTACTCTTTCCACCTCTCTCTGTCCAGAGCTGCCAAGGACTAATCTTTATGAAAGGAGACCAGTTTATTCCGCCATCTCCGTCCATTAAGCGTTCAATAGCATTAATAATGCTGTTGAACTGTCAAAATGGAATACATTGCCATTGTGTGTTACAAAATTACCCCGCTGGACTTTTGTGGCTATAAATATTATGCTGTTATATTCAAAGCATGCTTATTTTAGGTGTCTGCCTACTTATTCAATATAAAATATGTTTTATAATCGACGTAGAAAATACTTTCAATAAAATAAATATCTTTAATTATACTTTATGTTTTAAATTGTCTCTAAAAATAAATTATATTATTATTCGTTTTTTTTAATAGTGATCACTTCTATTCTATGTTGTTAGGTTTCTATAGCAGATTAGCACAGCATCTGTTATTTCTCTCTATATTATCATTTTTCTCGTGTTAAACATCTTCCCTTTCAGTATCCTCGCCCGCTATTATTTCTTCACTTGTCATGGTACATTCTGCTTCAGCCGCATTGTTCACAAATCTGAACTCGCCGTTGTTCCTCAGTTTGATGATCTCACTCCTCAGCAGAATTAGGAAGTAACTTTGCACAACTGAAAAAAATAGCGTTTCGTTTAGAAAAAGGTTTTGCTAGATGCGTCCTTCTATCTACATATTACGGAAACTATTTTAAATTTGTCTGTAGCTTTCTGAAACCCTCTAGGAATAAATTAAGGTATCAATTTGTAGATTTCATATCCATAATTTCTCATATTTATAACGTACATTGATACACGTAACGTCATCTATTGAACATATATTTTAAATCTCCTTGTACACACAACTTTTTACGAAACTAAATGTAATTCACCTAGAAAAGCCAAGCTTACAAGTTTATTTGGGTTATGCAAAGATAAAAATAGTTATAGAAGAACAAATAAATTAATATGCTCACCCAAAACCAGGAAATAAAATGAGAACATCAGCATAGCTCTCTCCCAAAAATTCATGTGTCGCAACATAATATTTTGTATTGTTAAAACGACTGACGTAACAGTCAACAATAAAGTAAATATCCACATCACCATGCTGATGAAATAGAATACTCTTATCAGCTTCACGTTTTTCTGCAAAGCGAAAGGTTTAGTCAGATTGTATTCCTGTGTTTGTGTTAATAACTGTAATTTCTTAATTATTATAGTTGGCCTACTATAACCAATTAAAAGTTGTGAGGCTTAATTAGCAGTACTTAGTAGCCGTCAGCCCTCGTCCTACACCACTGGACATCGGCCGCCAAATAACGGCAAAAAGAAGGACCCATTCTCATATCGTCGTCCCATTAACACGTTCTTCTTCATTGTCGTCGTTCCCTCAATTCTGAGGATCACGACCACATACGGCTAGACTAAATACTGCCTCCAACTTGATCGCGTCTGACCATCATGCCGGTGCTCTGCATTCAGCGCCTTTTTCTTCCACCCGGCCCAGTATTATAAGCCATCCCATCCCATTAACATAACTATGAATACATTCACAGTCCACTGCTGGGCAAGGGTCTCTCCCAAATTAAGCTAGGAAACATCAAGTCTATATTTCAACTGGCCATAAAATATTTGTACCTGCAGTCCGTTCACAGATATTTTATTTCTGACAGCAGCAAGCTTATTGTAACGAGAGTAAAGATCACATCAGCAACTCAACAGCAACCTTGTTTGAATGAGAATAAAGATCACTGTGATTTGAACAGTGATGCAAAATCAGAGGTAAAATAACTGTGAACGGACTGTATAACAGCATTCGATTTCAAATCTCACCTTATGTCCTCCAACAATGAACACGATGGTCGCTATGAAATCTGCAAAGAACACTGCAAGAGACATGACTGGTGCAATCATTTCTTGATAGATCCGGTCCTCATCGGTATTGTGTTCCCTAATCGTCATTATCGTTAGCATCATCGAATACGACAGCAAAGTTATGAGGAACGCATCTGCTGTCTGGAACATAAAAACACGAGCTGTACCTATGTTATAGTACATATTGGGACATAGGTAAATTTGTTGGTGACGTCACCAACAAATTTGTCATTGTTTGGTGAGCGTATGTCTTTTTCGTTAATCATGGTCCACTGAATCTCGACACATCTTGAACAGATATTGTGACTGTCCTGGCCCCTGACACTCCGATCCTGGCACATGCCTTTAAACAACTTTGTTTTTATGGTAGGCAACTCCACTTCGCCAAATTGTACCCAATGCGAAATTGTTGAAGATATATTCATTCATGATCATCATGAGCCTGCCCTATAGTCCTTGGCTACTCTCCTCCCGATACTTATCAGCCATTTGCGAAGATTGTCTACGATTTTCCACGAAGGTTGCCATCATTGGTAAACAAGATAATAGTAAACTTAATACTCACCATTTTGAAATAACCCCACACGAGCAAACCATATCTTAGTGGCACAAAGAAACAACATCTTTTAAACACTGGAATTTCTCCTTTCATTGTGATTAGATATTATATTATATAAGTCAACTGAAATATAAGTGTATTTCAGTTGACTACATTTAAATTATGCACTTAAATTACAATTAAATAAAGGTAACAATACAAAAACTAACACCTTTGAAAAATGTAGAGCTAGTTATTTCACTAAATTCAAATAACAACAAAATTGATAATCACCCGCCAGACACAATTTGTGATAGCGCTGGTAAAGTTACACTAGCAAATTACAGAGAATAACACAAATATTTATATTAACTTAACCTTTTTATCTAATGTGTCCAGCTACGCATTAATTGCAAAGATAATTAAGGGTGGGAATTTCGTTGTAAAACCCGCTACTTGTCAACTTTATTTTGGCAAAATCACAGTAGGTAGGTATTTTTAGCTGAACGAAGACAGCACATATACGCCTCGTTTACACCAAACGTATTGTCAGCCAACGACTGTGAGCGAATGTTATGCAGTTTACTGCTTTTCCATAAACTTTCGTTCACAGTGAACCAGCAATAAGCTATAATGGCTTAACGTTCAGTGTTCACAAGGAGGCCTACAGTGAGCCGGCTCACAATCGGCAATTGACTACACGTATGGCGTGAACGCGGCCTTTAGTTTGACGGCATATCAAACTGTATAATAATAACTAATATTATTGCAATGCAGGCGATATGTAATACATTGTGTGCGTCTATTATTACTTGGGTTTGTAGCCACTTTGAAGGAAATATCAAAATAATAAATAAGTTCATCCAGAGAAGTTTTTAAAGTTTTAATTTTCATGCGTCGAGTTTCTTGTTCCTCTTTAGTTTATTACGACTTCCTTCACCATCTCCTCCCCAACTACCTTTTCTTCACATGTCATGGTACATTCTGGTTCGGCCACATTGTTCACAAATCTGAACTGGCTATTGTTCCTCAGTTTAAAAATCTCACTCCTCAGTAGGATAAGGATGTAACTCTGCACAGCTAGAAAAATAAAGAGGTTGGTTTAGTGGGAACGAAGTTCCTTATTACAAGTTATACTCTGCACTCATGGTGAATGAGAGACCGAAAAAAGTGTAACATGTAAAGTGTAGTGTGTAGTGTAGTGTAAAGTGTAACAAAGCGAAAGAACTCCGTTCCAACCCGGGTGTCCTACGACACGTCTCGTTTTGTAGTTTTTATAATTATATGCAAGCTTGTAGTAATATTTGCAAGGGAACAATAACTCTCTATACGAATAATATGATAAAAAAATAATCCTTATGATCAAGCCTTTCGATCGTTATGATAAAGCTACAGGATGATTATTTTTCTCATTTAACGGGTTCGATTCCCGGTTCAACCATGAAATTATTTAAATATCTATGAATGCAGTTTAAATTGTTTTTTTTTTAATTCAAATAATGTCTTCTTTCAGTAAAATATTCCATCTACAATATTCAAGGTACTTTCCCTCCATGCGGCATATCCGTAGGACGTCCTGTATAGTATGTATGTATTTATGTATCTATAATTTTGGATATGTATATATTTGTGTATCTATTTTAGTATATTGTATACATAATATTTGCACCAACGACAGTCCCATTTTATGTCCAGGAAAATCACTGTCCATTCTAAGGTTGCCCGGTAGAGATCGTTGTAATGCGATAAGGCCGCCCATTGTATATTTTGTAGTGTTTAATGTATTTTTTATGCTATGTATTTTTGTGGTGTACAATAAAGTGTATATAAATAAATAAATAAATATAACTCTATATAAGAAATTATACTATTGTTGCGCGCCACAAGTTACCACTAGCGCCATCTAGTATCGAGCAGCAGAACTAATAGATCCTTCCAGAAATTTCGATGCTAGAACTTTTTAGAACTATCGACATCTGGTCAGTCGGGGCCGGTATGTACTCGAACATTCTAGATGTTTCTACAATAGAAGTTTCTAGAACTATCTGCGGCACTATATAAGGCCGGAATAACACAAAACCGACAGGTTTGGATAAGGGATACAAGTGAATACATCGAAAGCGATCTTCAAGTGCGACTTAAGTGCCAATTGTGTTGTTTATTTAGTGTTTTGAGTTGTTATTAGTGTTGTATAACTAAAGTGTAATTTTTGGTAATTTTTATCTGTATTTTTAATTGTCATGAACCCCGAAGCACGTAACACGTTTAAAAACAAAAACATGCTCACCTAATACGACGAAAAAAAACGACAATGGCAGCACAACCCTCGCCCAATAACGCAAGTTGTAATATATTAAATCCTGTATTGCTCTATAGACTTGTAAGGCAGTCACCAGACAAGTTATGACCAACATCCCTATGCTGAGGAAATAGAATACCCTTATCAGCTCCACGTTTTTCTGTAAAAGAAAAATATTTACTAGCTTTTGTTCCAAGGATGACTTATGACTTCCATGACTAGTTTTTATATTGGAATAAAACAATAATCGTTTAACATCAACCTTCCAATAATGACTTCCACTTTCAACATTCAGCTTTTCTCAGCCACGTTTCATAGGTCATCGGTTCGGTAGCTAGAATCCCATTCTAAATGGATTTGCCGATTAGGGTCCTCCATTTAATGATTCTTCATTTCCTCAAGCCTTCAACTTTATATAGATAAGTTAACATTAGAATAGGTGTAAAATAAGCACCATAACATGCTGCAAATAAAAAAAAACAGAATTCAAATCTCACCTTGTGTCCTCCAACGATGAAAACCATAGTCACTACGAAATCCGTAAAGAAAATAACAATTGCAATAATGGTTACAATCAGTTCTCTGTACCACCACGTGCTGAAATCGCCATGCCTACTGATGTACATTAAAATATTTATCATTTCATATGTCAACATTGAGACGAGAATCGCATCTGCCGTCTGAAACATAAGAACGATAGTTAGTATGTCGTTGTAAAGTCGGTTTCTTAGGCCTACATTGATAATCAGCTAATATATTCACCATTTTGAAATATCCCCACGCGAGCAAGCCATATCGTAGAGGCAGACAGAAACAACATCTTTTGAAGACTGGAATTTCTCCTTTCATTTTGATCTTCGTTAGTTTGACGGTCAGGTATTTCTAGATCACACTTAAATCACTTTTTATGAACTCTTTACACCTTTCAATTTACGAGAAGGCAAACGATTATGATACAAGTGTACAACTGATTATTGCACCCAATTTGAATAATAACAAAATATAAAGTTTCAGACCCACGGATCACACATATTATTGCCTGTTTGATTGTTTAACTATTGTGCCTGCTTCGCGGATAGTGAACCTGTTAATGGGTGCGTTGGTTTAGATAAACTGACAACTGTTGAAAATAACAAATATTTATAGTGATTTAACCTTTATACTTATCTACAGCGGTTCCCTAGATACTACTGATATCTACTGAGATAACTGGGAATTTTGTTGTAAAACCCGTTACTTTATTTATTTATTTAATTTAAACGAATGTCCATGATGCAGAGGGATATACTACGCTTTGGAATGGGCAACCAGCGCCACCTTGCTGACTGTCCGAACCCTTCATAGTTCGAAAGTGCTCGTATGCTTTAATGCAAGTAAATGCTTTGGGTTTGAGATTTCTTACGAGATTTTCTTGGTTATCGCGTCGCATTTTCGCCAAAACCACATTCATATCTCATACCTAGAAGAGATTTTTGGGTAGATTTCTTTAATTTTTATTTTTCTGTCATCTTTTAAATCATCCAGTTTTTACTACAACCTGGCTGGTTTTACCAAAATACCAATGAGGCGGTATCGACTATTGCATATGGGAAAGCTGGGGAATTGCTAAATTGGTCTGCACCATGTTAAATCAATTCTTACAGTTACACATACTAATATTATAAATGCGAAAGTAACTAGGTCTGTCTATATCCCTGGTGCAAGCTATGGTCCGGGGCGAGAGGGAATGGGAGGCAGTCGCCTCCTGCGAAGCGGTCATGCAAGCGAATGAGGTGGCGGGACGGATGAGGGAGAGAGCCTCCCGTGACCCGTCCAGCCGCCGCGGGAGACGCTCCGGGCGTCGGGAGCCGCGTGACCACTCCCGGCCACCGTAGGCGCGGGCCTGCGGGCGGAGAGCAATGGGTAGCTCACCGTCCGATCAGGACCAGGCCCGTGCCGGGCGGCGCGTAATTATTCCACGCGCGCCTCAAAGAGTTGTCAGCATAATTTGAGGGGCCCCTTCTCGTGTAACGACAAGTAACTAGGTTTAAATTAAGGAATTAAAGAAAGGGAAGTAAAATCAGTTAAATATTTATTCACAGGATAAGGATGGAGATGAAATGACAGTGGTGTGTTGTGTGTGGGTGAGGAAGGATGAAGATGGGTGATAGGTGATAGGATTGAGGAGGCTGAAGAGGTAGCCGTGACGCGAGGCAGGTGCCGGTGACAGGTGCAGGTGCAGGCGTGGTCAGGTGCTGGTGCGTGTGCGGCACGGAGGATACCCGTAGGGGGCCCACGCGACAGAAGTAGGTCGTAGCACGGCCGCACGAGACAGCAGGCACGGCAGCACGAGAGAGCAGGCACGGCAGCACGAGAGAGCAGGCACGGCGGCACGAGAGAGCAGGCACGGCAGCACGAGAGAGCAGGCATGGCAGCACGAGAGAGCAGGCACGGCGGCACGAGAGAGCAGGCACGGCAGCACGAGTTTCGCCTCTAAAGCGAACCCTCAAGATAGGACTGGTACTCCGGAGTCACCTATCCAGGGAACTCTTGGCGTGTCCCTCTCAAGATTCCGGTACCTGACGGACTCACGCTGCACCTCCGACCTCCGTCCTCCGTACCAGTCGGACCGCTGGCGTGCCTCGCCGGAACACCCTGAGACTACTGGGCCGCGCCTCAACCGAGGGCCGTCTCTCCTGGCGGGCTGACCGCGTGCCGCCGTGCCTGCTCTCTCGTGCTGCCGTGCCTGCTCTCTCGTGCTGCCGTGCCTGCTCTCTCGCGCCGCCATGCCTGCTCTCTCGCGCCGCCATGCCTGCTCTCTCGCGCCGCCGTGCCTGCTCTCTCGTGCGGCCGTGCCTGCTCTCTCGTGCTGCCGTGCCTGCTCTCTCGTGCTGCCGTGCCTGCTGTCTCGTGTGCAACAAAACCCGCTTACTGCGGAATTTAACTACAAACAAGTACATTCTACTTCTTCTGAGCCTTCTACTTCATTTCCTAATCCAAGACCTCCTCCATATACAAATAAATTTAATAATCTTTACAAAAACCCTCCCAGGCAAGTTAATAGCCTACACCAAGCTTATAACTCGCAAGAAAATACCTTTTGCGTTCGCTGTCGTAAGCATGGACATACTTTACGGACTTGTACTCAACCTCACTTTGTTATTTGTTTCAAATGTGGTCTTAAAGGTTTTAAAACCTCAGATTGTCCTAATTGCTCACCTACACCCAACTCTAACTCAAAAAACTAATAACTGACTGGAAAAGTAAAACAAACTTTGATGCCAATGATTGGAACGATTGGATTAAAACTCTTAAAAAATTATTTTCATGCTACAAAATATCTTCAACTCTATACTCTAATGAAAAAGATTATAAACGACCTTTCGTTAACATCAAAATTTACAATTTATCTATGTCTGGATTACTCGACTCTGGTAGTTCAATTACTATTCTTGGTAATAACTCCCATTTAGAAATTCTCAAACTAGGCTGTAAACTTTTCAAGTCAGACTATATTACTATATCTACAGCAAGTAACCATAAAATTAAATCCATAGGTTACTTTGATCTTCCAATTTATTTAAACAAACAGACTCACTTAATTAAGGCTTATATTTCCAGAAATTTCACCGTCTTTAATATTAGGCATAGACTTTTGGAAAAAATATAATCTTTTACCTAACATTCTGTCTTCAACCAGCTTTACAGAACTTGAATGCTCAACTATCGAGACAACTAATTTCAAAGTACCTTATGAACTGCAAATCAACTACACACACTACTGCATATTAACTGCAAATCAGAAAAAAATTGCTGATGATATTATCCAACGCTTCAAGACTATCTCATTCGAAGAAAAGGGTGTTCTAGGAAACACTCATCTCATCACTCACAAGATTGACACCGGGGATTCGCTGCCCATCAAACAAAGATGTTACAGACTGTCTCCTGAAAAACAAAAGGCATAAGGCAAAAGGCAGATCAGCGCCTAACGGTAACGGAATGCTTGTCTGACCTGGGGGAATGAATGTAGATAACTGTGAGTCGAGTGAAAGCCTGCATTACTGTTGAGTCGACTTTGTCAGCGACTACGTTCAGGATGCTATTAGTGCTGCCCCGCACTCTGCGCAGTAAGGAGGCGGTTCTCTTGCGTATGATGGCATGAAAGCCATCAACGCGAGCTTCCGCCAACACGCTAGATGCACACAGAAACGGGGCGGGCCCAGCAACATCCTTAACCCATTATTATATTGAACGCGCAATGCACTGAGCGATCTCTGTGTATAGCAAAACCACATACTGCTCGTCTAGAGAGATTGGCAGTACTCCTTAAAAAATGAGATCATGCTCGTTGCAACGAGCAAACCTGCAAGCCAGCATGTTATTCTTAACCGCCAGTGGCCCTGCGCTCCCTTTCAATGTCCATTTGGTCATCAAGATCTTCGGTAACATAGTATCCCAAGTATTTAAACTGATTTACCCGCTTGAGTTCATTGTTATTTAACTTTATTTTGGGCACACTAGATGGGCATTTACATGAAGCCTTTAAAACCAAATACTCGCTTTTTGTGCAGTTGTACAAGAGACCATGTATTTGGGCATAATTCTCACAAAAGCTGTCTCAATGCACCGACTGGGCTCAGCAGCATAACTGATATTATTAATGCAGACATTGTCAACCGAACAGCCAACACGCGTGCCGCTGAGCCCAACTATCAGCTCGTTAATATACAGGTTGAAGAGCTTGGGAGACGTCAACCCACCTTGTCTCGTTCCACACTCCTACCTGTACATGTCAGAGAGGCAGCCTGCCCACCTAACATTCTCTGGTCTGATTAGCATAACAGTAGCGAAAGAGACGTTGCACCTGCGTATGCACTTCCGTTTCCTCTTCTATTCAATACGTTCAGCAATGATCTTGCTTTTCGAAATACCAGTGACCGCTTTCTCAGCTCTTAAAATATGTACAATAATTAAGATTCCTAAAAATAATAATTATTATCATCATTGAAGAACTGCCAAAAAGATAAGCGGTAAACGTGTCCGTATCTAAATTGCCGACAATAACAAAACGTCAAAACAAGGTTTTCCCTTTTTGATTAAATAATTCTAGAAACTAATTGTTTGTTTACAATTTTAATTAAATGGTAATTTTAGCAATGTGTTAAAATTCCCCATTGTTATTGTTGCTGTTTTTTCAATTGTTTAAAGTTAATTTCGGGATTGAGATTTATTCTGATGCTCTACTTAGTGTTGATTTTTCAATCACCTGATAACTTTATTCGAGTACTTAATAATTTTTAAAATTTGACAGTTATCAAACATAAATTTGAATCATCGAATAAAAGCTATCTGGCGATGGAAAAAGCAGCCCTTAGAAAAATATCTGAATCACGAGACTACCAAAGTTTGTTTACTTATTTGTTGGAACCTTTGTTTTGTTTTCGTTGAAATCTAGCACCGTTTGATAAAAAATAGACTCGACATGTGATAACGCGTCAGCCTGTACTTTCTGAGCCTTACATATCGTATGTCACTGTAAATTCGCAAATATACAATAATTGACTAGACCTTCTTGGTATTTCTTTATCGTTACCTACCTCAGTGAACGCGCATATTAAAGATTTTTGATTTGTGTAAATGGCACTTTGTCGTCCCTCTATCGATTTATTACAATTATCCATTTAAAAACTCTGCTCAAGACCAAATTACATTCTAGGGATTATACACCGTTTACATTTCCGTGTTATTTGCAGCGAATAGCTTATTACCGCTTTCCGCAGGCGTGACTCTCTAAGAGAACTGTTTAAAGATATTAACATCATGACGGTACCTTGTCAATATATATATGAAAACATTATGTACGTAAGGAAAAATCTACATATTTTTAGTAAAAGAGGTGAAAGACACAATTATATCACTAGAAATAGGGACCAATTAGTTCAACCAGGTTTCAGGCTGGCTAAAGTAGACTCATCTTTCATGGGGTACTGTTTAAAATGTTACAATAAAATACCTCCCCACATAATTGAACAGAATGAAACGAAATTTAAATCTTGTATAAAACGCACACTATGCAGCCAGGCATATTATAAATTGGGAGATTACATCGCTGATAAAAATGCTTGGCTAAACGCTGGTCCTGCTCCACAGGACGCATAAATAAATTGATTAGCATTTGAAAGTACTGTTGGAGCCGCTGAAGATTGTAAAATACTATTTTTGCATTATATAAATTCAATCTCCTAGTATTGTATAATTGTATAGCTCATGTGTGAGTACTATGTAGGTACATACTATAAAGCTACCATTTACTGGGTACGTCTTTCATTGACTTGAATGTGCCCTGGCGGCTGAGAGTATGTCATGCTCACTCAAATGTCTCGCTGATGGTGGCACATGTGTTGGATCATTTAGCTCCCTTCAAAATGGTTGAGCTGAATGGTGCTAATCCGTGCGTCATGTTCGTGAACGGGCGCCGTCAGTGGGGACTGGTCATCTCTTTGCTGCCATGGCTTATTTTAATTTAATTTAATATTTGGATTATTTTAGGCTTTTCATTACGGATGCTTTTAACGTTCTGCATCGTTCTCACATGCATAATTTTTAACATGAATGATGTAACTAATACTTTGTAACCATATTTTGATTTAAAAGAGTGTCCATGGAGTTTCTTGCCCGTTCTTCTCCATAGGTACCTACTACGCTTTGGAATGGGCAACTAGCTTCATTTCTCTGACTGACCGACCCCTTGACAATTCAAAAGTGCCTGTAATTGGTTTAATTGAAATAAATACTTTGAGTTTGAGTTTGAGTTTTCAGAACGCACACAATTTTTAACACTACTCACTGACAACACTGAGACATTTGCACCTGTATCCACGAGGAAACTGATCCATGACTTCCGGCCTATTACGTACAAACGATGGTTTCTTGTCAGTTTCCCATCGAACAAGATTGCACCGCGCTCTGTTTTCCCACGTCGAGTTCTACTTTTACACACGCGCAGTACGGGCAACTGCACTTCTCCACAACCACGTCTAAGATCACGTCGGGGTCACCAATGTTGGAATATCGTGCTTGGGGAAGGTTGTAAATAAAATGCCAGTGTATGGTTTAAAGTCCATTGTAATTAGCGCAGTGATGTTTCTTACTTAGTCTATTCAGAGCACAAGTTGTTGCTACAACACTGGGAAGGCGACTGCCGGCTACACTGTGTGTGCGGGGCATATTGCATACACATTTTTTACATTATTGCTACCTGTAGTTCCTACATTATTCATTTATTTAATTAAAACAGATACTCCAACAGCAAATACAGTATACATATTTTTATACATGACGGAGAAGGTACGAGTATGCGTCTCTCGGTATCATCCTACTTCCTACTATCCTACCCCTACTTAAATTATATAATTATTTATATATTTATATTTATATATAATATTGTAGCGGTATCTACAACGTCACATGCGAACAACGCGTCATACTAACGTCACGCAAATCCTGCATCTCGCAAGCAGAGTTTACCGCGCAATTAGCAATAGATACAATTTCCCAACATCAATCGTTGGGCAATTGCCCGCCAGACACAACACTCGTCTGGTCGGAGGATCCTCCCTTTTCTATGGAGGATTAGTGAACTTTACACCCTGTTCCTCATACCTCTAAAATATTATAAACGTGAAAGTTTCTTTGAATGGATAGATAGATGGATGGATGGATGGATGGATGGATGTTTGTTACTCTTTCACGCAAAAACTACTGAACGGATTTGGATGAAATTTGGCACACAGATAGTTTATAACCAGGATTAACAGAAAGAGAATATTTTTTATCCCGATATTCCCACGGAATCGAGTCTTATGTGGGTGAAACCGCGGGGCGCAGCTAGTCAGCCATATTTTAACTGCTCTGGGCGTACTATGGGTAGTGTTAGTTATTTCGCAATAGATAAACCGTTTGTATTTCAAATCAAATTACAATTTTACGAACAAATGAGCGACTCACACACTGAAGGTACGCAACTCAACGATACGGAACGCGAGACAGTTTCTGAGCACATTTTGTCCGTACAATGTCCAATGATCCAGAGAGTACTGCTCCACACCGCTCTTGAAGCTGTAGCTCTCCTTGACCCCACAAACTCAGGCTAGACTCTATCGAACGTACACCATGGCGCTGGCGGCCCGATCAGTCAAAAGAACGACTGATGTATATCCGACATACATAATTCTTCTGTACGTGTGTATGTCACTGAATTACTGTGATGTAGCGGTATCTACAACGCCACATGCGAACAACGCGTCATACTCCATAGAAAAGAGAGGATCCTCCGACCAGACGGGTGTTGTGTCTGGCGGGCAATTGCCCGACGTTTGATGTTGGGAAATTGTATCTATGCTAATTGCGCGGTAAACTCTGCTTGCGAGATGCAGGATTTACGTGACGTCAGTATGACGCGTTGTTCGCATGTGGCGTTGTAGATACCGCTACATCACTCCCCTCCGGAGACCGGAGGTCGATAGTGGGCTGAGTCTTGTATCTTGCGATGCTTGCCAGGCCAGCTGAGGTTCCAGTGAGTCGGAACCGGTTGCCGCATAGTTCACGGTGAGTCGGAACTGTCTGCGGAGATGCCCCAGTGAGTCGGGGTGGCGCATAGTTCGCGGTGAGTCGGAACTGTCTGCGAAGATGTCCCCAGTGAGTCGGGGTGGCGCTGCGTTATACTTCAGTGCGTCGGATGTCGTACAGCGCGGGGTTGAGGCTGGCTGCTGCGTCGACCAGGAGAGGAAGCTCTTCTTGTTGACCGGCCGAAAGTGCAGTGTGCTGTGCCGAGGTTGCTGATGAGGCTGAGGGTGATGACCAGGTATGCGCGGTCGCTGCATGCTGGTGGTCAGGATACCCGTTGAAGCCGTGGATGCTGGCTGGCTGGGTGACTCGCCGCTAAAGCTTGCGGGAGTGATGATGATGACGTCACGCTGAAGTATTTGCACGAAGGCTGCGCTGACGTTCATACTCGGGGTCACCAGTTTAGAAGGAATGAGGAACAGGGTGTAAAATTCACTCATACTCCATAGAAAAGGGAGGATCCTCCGACCAGACGGGTGTTGTGTCTGGCGGGCAATTGCCCGACGTTTGATGTTGGGAAAATGTATCTATGCTAATTGCGCGGTAAACTCTGCTTGCGAGATGCAGGATTTGCGTGACGTCAGTATGACGCGTTGTTCGCATGTGGCGTTGTAGATACCGCTACACTCCTAAACGGCTGGACTGATTTTAATTAAAATTTTTGCGTGTATTTGAGTGGGTCCCTGGATGGTTTAAATTCACAATTGGACCCGAACGGCGGCGATGTTCGGGCAGGACAACGTCTGGCGGGTCCGCTAGTTATTGATAAAAAGTAACAGTCAATTTTAAGTATGTAGGCAAGTACACCTACAATCTCTTGTCTCCTAACTGTTAGTCGACATCAAGATAATGTGCCAGACAGTTTTAATGAAAGTTGTAACTAAAACTCATAAAATTATAACAGAGATATCTTTAGACCTTGATAGTTGACTCATCGGAGATAAAATAGTTTTTATTCGTCTGTTCCTTAACGTTTCCCATAAAACAACCAAACAATTATATAAACTGCGGTGCTTTTTATTAATCATACAACAATTCAATTGCAATAAAGTCTTTCGGAGAAGGCACAGTACAGAGAAAAGTGGAAAACTATGGGGCAGACCTTTGCCCAGCAGTGGGACAATATATGTTAACGGAAAAAAAGTTATGCCATAAAATCAGAGTATGCATTTGCTTAGTTCTATCTATTTAAACACATATTTAACTACATAAACTCCTTTTCATAAAATCCCGCGAAAATTTTAGTAACAGAGCTAAAACGAAAGAGTGATAGATTATAATTATAGGTAGGTAGAGAAATAGGAAAGCGATAGAATAGATAGTAGCACTAGCCATATTCCGTTGTAGAATTATAGGACTATATCTGAGGGAGTTCATAATTGAAAACACCACAAACTCTTGTGAAACACGCCCATTCATTAAACAACAGCACAAGTCTATTGTATATGTATATTGGCAGTTGTTTTGGCGAGCGACCTTGACCAACCTCATTGGAACCAAATGGTTCTAACATGTTTGAATAAGAATGAACGACGAATGCGACGAGCCGAGGCCGTTTTCAAAAAACAACTAGGAATATATGGCACAATGGATAGAAAATTTAACTTCGTTTCCCGATGTCCTGTACTCATAGAGTGTACTGCTTGCCTTTCGTTCGGTTTTACACCTAATAGTGCACCACGAAGTAAATATACCAGTGGAAAACACACGAAACAGCTCTTCAATTTTTCATAGAAAAAGTATTTACGGGAGCGCCTCCAACTAAAACGTCTCTTGTAAATATGGGTGGCCCCCTACTGATTCCCCATGCCGCCATGTGGGCGCCAGTAGGATACTAGCACGACACAGAGTGCACGTCCATCGCGGCTGTGACGTTTACATTCGATACTTCGTTTCGTATGACCATTATAGTTTTTAAATATTCACGCATGTAATGTTAGTAACAGTGACTTTTTTTTCTTTACTCCTCTATTGACTATTGTTCTACTCCTCGAAACATTTTTATCTTTTCTGTTAATTCGATGACAGTTATGAATAATTTTTGTATATCGCAAGCGTTCGTTTATTTATTTCATTCACGCTTCACATTTATTTTTGCTAGTCGTGCTTATAGTCTGTAGACAGTTCGTAGTGTCTCGGCATATATTGGATAAGGTGAAGTGAGGTTAATATAAACATTGTTGTTATTATCATCAAATTGCTACAAATATTTGGGAAATTCTATAGTCGGGTTACGTTATTATATAAATATTTTTACAATTATCATCAATTGTCATTATAATACAACCAGCGCACTAATTACCATTAGCTGTTGTGTCTGCAGGTTTATTAATTTGGTTGATGACTTTTTTTAGAGTTTATTTTCATACGTGTTTACCTTTTTGGAAATAGAAGGCTCTAAATAATTTTTAACTAGTGATTTCAGTGTTATCTAAGAAAATAAGACAGTATCGAAGATCAAAATGACAGTGGAAATACCAGAGTTTAAGAGATGTTGTTTCTGTTTGCCGTTACGTCCCGGCTTGCTAGCGTGGGGCTATTTCAAAATTGTGAGTATTTGTTATTATGGCGGCTATTAGAGAGGCCAACGCCTGAGAGAGGGCGTATCTATATCTGACTCGGAATTAATGAGATCATTAATTCCGAGTCAGAAACCCATATATCTATCAACAAATGTTAAATAGTGTAGATACACTATCTAACTTTTGTTGACGGTTACATGGGTTTTGATGGGATACCATCACTGTCAGGGCTGGTGTTCATTTTCTTGCCCATAACCCAATTTGGGGTGGTCGCATGTCTTCTTTCATACATGTCTATTATACGGTATCTCAGTATTCGTTCACTTTCTAGTAAAAATAATCTTTCACACAATCCATATTTTTTTTCGTCATCTTCTCATAAAGCCGTACACATTCGTAATCAAAACCTTTCTCACTGCATATTTCTCATTCCTTCACATCACATGCTCATTGTATGACAACCGATTTCCAGTTTTCAGTCACCGGCTCCGCTTTCAGGCTTCCTAGTATGGCCTTTTATTATTCAATCAACTCAGCCTATCGCAGTCCACTGCTGGATATAGGCCTCTCCCAGGCTGCACCACAACACCCTGTCCTCCGCCTTCCGCATCCAGGAACATTTATTATTTTATTACAATAGCAATATTTATACTATAGCCGAATTGTTCAGCATTGCTGCTATATTTTTGATACGGCTTTATTAATTATATTTAAAGAGGAAATTGTGTCGTGCAAGAGATTGCAAAAAACAAGAAGAACTGACGATGCCAAAAAAAATATTACATTTCAAAATAATGCACTAGGTATATTTTGATCTGACCCTACCCAGAATTATAAGTTTTATTAGGTAGACCTGAACCTAAATTACGGTATAATGCTTCTCACATCAATGGGATTCAAGGGGCCGTTTCTATCCCAACATCAATTTGTTGATTATATCTGTCATCGTCATCATCGGATGACTCTCTTTTCTTGTGGCAATCCCCCCGCTCCTGTGCCAACCTCATTCAGGTTCTACATACCGAACTTTTAATCATGTATCACGTGTTTTTTTCTGTTACAGATAGCAGGCGTATTGATCATACCAACACTGGCGTATTTTATATTGGTTACGTTAATGTTGGGTTTCATGGGTGGAAGCAAGAAATATGTGGTCATGTTCTATACTGCTATAGCTCTCATCACTCTTACTCTGTACATAGCGGATTTCGTGGCGACTATTGTGTTTATCGTCGGAGGTCATACGGTGAGATATCTAACCAAGGTTCACTTATCAAACTCAAAGAATTTATTTGAATTAAAAGAATTATAGGCACTTTTGAATTGTCAAGGCGTCGGTCAGAAATATGAAGTTTGCAGTTGCCCATTCCAAAGAGTAGTTGGTACCTATACGAAGAACGGGCAAGAAACTCCCCGGACACTCTTTAAAATCAAAATATTACTACTATACATTTTATCTGTTTTTGTTCATATTATGGGGTCACGTACTTATGTATTGATAATTTCATAGTCACGCATGAACAGCTGAACGGGTTTAGATGAATTTCCTATAAGATGCGAGTGAAGCCGCGGGCAAAAGACAACCTCGAAATATCTGATGAATCTTTCTTTTGTACAGAAAAACGTGAACCTGATAAGAGGATTCTACATCTTCTGCATCGGGGAGTTGATAGTGACGATACTATTGATTCTGGCTGCAGTCGGTTTATCAATAGCACGTTGGGTTCACAGCAACACGATGCAGTATTTGGTAAGCTACGCGGCTTATCTCGTGACTATAGGTTAGCATTATTTTTGTATAATTATATTAAGGAAAAAATGGCTACATAATCAATTTATTGTGGAAAGGATGTTCATCAATTTCTATATCACACAATCTTATCTTTACATTGTGATCGGGCTCTCTCTTACATTCAGACAATAACACTGGCCTTTCTTTGATTCCTGTTTCGAAACGGAAGTTAACACATCACCGATTTGTGATATGACCACCATACCTGCCCTCTAGAACCAGATGGTTCTAGATGCCCCGCAATATTACCCCGCTTTCTTAAGTATTAATGAAGCGGAGTGATAACTCACTATTAGTTGCAGCTGCTGGTGGTTGGAATCCTTCACAGAACAAATATATGTATGGCCTATTATATAAGATTATATGTGAAATGTATGAGAAACATTCGTACTTGTCAACGCACTCGAAGATATAGAAACAATTACTATTGTATGGCAATGTTTAGTGGAAGCTTTATAACAAATATGCAAAAATAGCAATTCTATCCACCTATTTAAAATCAAACGCATTTTTTCCAGTTGTGCAAGCTTACTTCATTCTGCTACTGAGGAGTGAGATCATCAAACTGAAGAGCAGTCGCGAGTTCAGATTCGTGAACAATTCAGCTGAAGCTGAAGCACAATGTATGATGACGAGTAAAAAAAATGAAGCAGAAATAGAAAACGTTTAAAAAGAAGAACTAGACTAATGGACCATGAAACTAAAGAAGGAGAATTTTAAATTCTCCTCTCACGACGTAAGAACCCAAATGTTTGAACTTGAAATAGGTCCGTGTACCTAATGGATACGTAACGTTCATGAATATAGTAAATGAAGGGAGATCGTACATGTTTGTTGAACTCGCCTATTTTTGACGTTTTAGTGAATGTGTTAATAATAAACAATATTGAATCTAGACATATATGTATATTTTTGGAAAATTAATTATTTGAAATCACTGAGCAATGCACTGAGCATTAATGTTGGCATTTATGTTATTAAGCTTGGACCTGATGCAACAATAAAATGCATAACAGCTAATGCTACATATTTATACAGGGTTTTTCATTCATTCATTACACGCTCGAACTTTATATACTTTTTAAATGAATAGAGTACTAAGTAAGTACTTATTGGTAATTATATACTATACGAGCCTTTAGGGGTTGAAACTTGGCGGGGAGCCCTTAGGGGGGATCCGAGTGCTCATGGTCTCTTTAAGGAAATCTCGAAACGGCTGGTTGACACTTCCCGTGACCCAAGGGCTGGCTTTTACCTTGGCCAGAGGCTAAGCATTGCCATACATCGTGGTAATGCCGCCAGTCTCTTGGGTACATTAGCATTGGCAGTCGACAGCGATGCCGATGCGTATGAATTTTTCGACATCATATTTTAGTTTATGAAAAGTTTTGGTAATTTTTATTAATTTACGTAAATACATATATATTATTTTAATTCAACTAGTTATAATCTTTTATGATTATAGAGTACTTAATTACATTATGTATGGAATATAATGTGTCAAGTGGATGCGCATTGTTTTGGGCGCTCACTGACACATTGTGTACGTCATATATGTATATATACTATCTAAATTTTTGATTTTATTGTAAATTATTTAATTTAATGAATTTTAATGTAATGTTAGTATTGTTTAAATTGATTTTAATTCAATTTTATGTAATTTTAGTGTCTATTGTCTATGTACCAATTGATTTTAATTTAATGTATTATAGGAACCTATCAATATAATACCTGCGTATTAATAAGAAAAATCCTAACAAAAGAAATACACACAGAAATTATATATAAAAGGAACAATGAAGTGCATACACGATCATCACGTCGGGCAAATGACTTACTTCTATTACACAAACCTAGAACAAATCACGGAAAGAAACATATTAAATACGAAGGAGTAGGTACAACTATATAATTCATTACCAAAAAAACATTAAAGAGGCTAAAACTAATCTATATTTAAAAAAATGTTAAAGAAACACATCTTCTACAGCTTCAACTAAAATAAATAAAGTATTATATTTATAGGCTCAGGATGACCTATATTAGTAGTTTGATCCATCATCCACGTGGATTATGGAGGTTAGAATGATTGAAATATAACTTGAATAACTAAGTAATCGTATATTCCACTGTAATTAGCAACTAATAATCGATCACAGATAAAATAAATCAAACTTGTATGGTTAAACTTTTTAACTTTTGACTTAAGATATTGACAATAATTAAAAGATTCCTTAAAATAATTATTATTATCGTTGAAGAATTGCCAAAAAGATAAGCGGTAAACGTGTCCGGTGATCTAAATTGCCGACAATAACAAAACGTCAAAACAAAGTTTTCCCTTTTTGATTAAATAATACTAGAAGATAATTGTTTGCTTACAATTTTAATTATATGGTAATTTTAGCAATGTCCAAATTCCACATTGTTATTTTTGCCGTTTTTTCAATTATTTAAAGTTAATTTCGGGATTGAGATTTATTCTGATGCTCTACTTAGTGCTGATTTTTCAATCACCTGATAACTTTATTCAAGTACTTAATAATTTTTAAATTTTGACAGTTATTTCATATAAAATCTGTCAAACATAAATTTTATTCATCGAATAAAAGTTATCTGGCGATGGAAAAAGCAGCCCTTAGAAAAATATCTGAATAACGAGACTACCAAAGTTTGTTTACTTATTTGTTGGGACCTTTTTTTGTTTTCGTTGAAATAAAGCACCGTTTGTGTTGAATTTCGTTTCATTGAGTTGGAGTATGTGGGGAAGTATATTATTGTAACATTTTAAACAGTACCCCATGAAGGAAGAGTCTACTTTAGCCAGCGCGCCGCGTTTACAGGAAACGTATTTTCAGCCAACGACTGTGAGCGAATGTTATGCAGTTTACTGCTTTTCCATATATTTTCGTTCACAGTGAACCAGCAATAAGCTATTATGGCTTAACGTTCAGTGTTCATAAGGAGGCCTACAGTGAGCCGGCTCACAATCGGCAATTGACTATACGCATGGCGTGAACACGGCCTTTTTTTTTTTTTTTTCTGGGTGGGAAATCATCATATGACTTCTCCCGCTCTGGGCGGAGCAGGAGGGCGTGGCAGACTTTTACTGACTAAAACCCACCCGTGTTCCTTCAGTTGCCTATGCCAGGGACCACGGTATCTCTTTCGAACAACCCGCGGCCCTGGCAGGCATCGGCCCTAGCGGACCCCGTCAGTTTGTGCTGACATCTCTTTGAGGCGCGCGTGGAACACAACGCGCCGTCGACTCGGGCCTGGTCCTTGTCGGGCGGCGAGCTGCCCATTGCTCGCCGCCCGCAAGCCCGCGCCTACGGTGGCCGGGAGTCGGCTGGTGACTCCCGACGTCCAGGGCGTCTCCTGCGGCGACTAGGGGCGTGAGGGCGCAGAGATTGCCTCTCCCTCACGCGCTCCGCCTCCTCCTTTGCGAGCATTACTGCTTCGCAGAAGGAGGTGACGGCTTCCCACGCACTCTCGCTCCGTACCATAGCCTGAACCAGGGCCAGACGCGAGAGATCGCCGCCGCCGATCGCCGCCACGAGGACACGGCGGTGCTCCGCCCAAGCCGGGCAGACCTCCACCGTATGCTCCACCGTGTCCTCCGGACGATCCACACAGTGGTGACACCCTGGCGTTTCCACCTGCCTTATCCTGAACAGGAACCTCCCGAAACAATCGTCTCCGGTGAGGACCTGCGTCAGGCGGAAGGTGAGGGCGCTATGGCGCCTCTTCAGCCACTCCTCAAAGAGGGGACTTATCGCCGCAATTGTGGCGTGCCCAGCACTGGGTTGCGACAATCGCACTCTCCATGTCGCCATGAGATCCCGCCGGAGCTCTGACCGCTGTACCGTGGTTTCTCGCGGCAGCGGAGTTACGCCCCGGCGTTTTGCCTCCTCTCGCCACTCCCATATGTGGGCGAGGGCTTTTGCCTCCAGATCCCATGGCGGCCATCCGGCAAGGAGGCTCGCCGCCTCAGCGGAGACCGTGCGGTATCCTCGGATCAGCCGGACGGCCATGACCCTTTGGGACGCGTTCAACCGGCGGACTGGACGCCGCCTCAAGGAACGCGCCCACACCGGTGCCCCGTAAAGGGCCATGGACCGCACGACCCCCGCATATAGCCTCCGGCAGGAGGCGTTTGGATTGATTGCCCTAGATTGGGCAGGAGCCGCCTCAAGGCAGCCCCGGCCCGCTCCAGTCTGGGAGCCAAACGTCGGAAATGCTCCACGAAGTTCCACCGGCTGTCGAGGACGAGTCCCACCACAGTAGGTAGGTATTCTTAGCTGAACGAAGACAGCACATATACGCCTCGTTTACACCAAATGTATTGTCAGCCAACGACTGTGAGCGAATGTTATGCAGTTTACTGCTTTTCCATAAATTTTCGTTCACAGTGAACCAGCAATAAGCTATTATGGCTTAACGTTCAGTGTTCACAAGGAGGCCTACAGTGAGCCGGCCCACAATCGGCAATTGACTATACGTATGGCGTGAACGTGGCCTTTAGGTTGACGGCATATCAAACTGTATAATAATAACTAATATTATTGCAATGCAGGCGAGACGTAATACATTGTGTGCGTCTGTTATTGCATTACTTGGGTGTGTAGCCACTTTGAAGGAAATATCAAAATAATAAATAAGTTCATTCAGAGAAGTTTTTAAAGTTTTAATTTTCACGCGTCGAGTTTCTTGTTCCTCTTTAGTTTATTACGACTTCCTTCACCGTCTCCTCCCCAACTACCTTTTCTTCACATGTCATGGTACATTCTGCTTCAGCCGCATTGTTCACAAATCTGAACTGGCTGTTATTCCTCAGTTTAAAAATCTCACTCCTCAGTAGGATAAGGATGTAACTCTGCACAGCTAGAAAAACAAAGAGGTTGGTTTAATTGTAACGAAGTTTGTTCCTGATGGTCCGTCGAGCCGGATCATATGTTGAGTGTCAAGCTCCAGGTGTGCTGCTGGTAGTCTTGACTTGGTAATAAAACTACTACGATATTACAATGACTGTATTTTAGGATGCTGATTACAAAAAATATATATGGAGACGACTGATTGTGTGCGCACGCTCAAGATGTCGGCGAATGAGTGGCAGGAGTGGGAAAGCTCGCGATCGCGGTGTGGTATGTGGCCCAATGTGACGTCAGGAACAAAGTTCCTTATTACAAGTTATACTCTGCACACATGGCGAATGAGAGACCGAAACAAGTGTAACACGTCGTGATGGTCAAAGCGAAAGAACTCCGTTCCAACCCGGGTGTCCTACGACACGTCTCGTTTTGTAGTTTTTATAATTATATGCAAGCTTGTACTAATATTTGCAAGGGAACAATAACTCTCTATACGAATAACTCTATATAAGAAATTATACTCTTTTAAAAACAAAAATATGCTCACCTAATACGACGAAAATAAACGACAATGGCAGCACAACACTCGCCCAATAACGCAAGTCGTTATATATTAAACTCCGTATTGCTCTGGCGACGTGTAAGGCAGCTACCAGACAAGTTATGACCCACATCCCTATGCTGAGGAAATAGAATACCTTTATCAGCTCCACGTTTTTCTGTAAAAGAAAAATATTTACTAGCTTTTGTTCCAAGGATGACTTATGACTTCCATGACTAATTTTTATATTGGAATAAAACAATAAACGTTGAACATCAGCTTTCCAATAATGACATAAGAACGATCAGCTCATCCTCTTTACGTCATCCCATAAACTGGATAGGACAAAGGCCTCTTTCAGGTGCACCTTCACAGCCCGTTCTCCACTTTCCACATTCAGCTTTTCTCAGCCACTTTTCTTAGGTCGTCGGTTCGGCAGCTGGAATCCCATTCCAAATGGATTTGCCGATTAGGGTCCTCCTCAAGCCCTCAACTTTATATAGATAAGGTAACATTAGAATAGGTGTGAAATAAGCATCATACCATGCTGCAAATAAAAAATAAAAAAGTCAGAATTCAAATCTCACCCTGTGTCCTCCAACGATGAAAACCATAGTCACTACGAAATCCGCAAAGAAAATAACAATTGCAATAATTGTTATGATCAGATCTATTTCCCTCCTGCTGAAATCGCCATGCATCCTGACGTACATTAAAATATGTATCGTTTCATAAGTCAGCATTGAGACGAGAATCGCATCTGCCGTCTGAAACATAAGAACGATAGTTAGTATAAACGTTGTAAAGTCGATTTCTTAGGCCTAAATTGATAATCAGCTAATATATTCACCATTTTGAAATATCCCCACGCGAGCAAGCCATATCGTAGAGGCAGACAGAAACAACATCTTTTGAAGACTGGAATTTCTCCTTTCATTTTGATCTTCGTTAGTTAGACGGTCAGGTATTTCTAGATCACACTTAAATCACTTTTTATGAACTCTTGACACCTTTCAATTTACGAGAAGGTAAACGCTTATGATACAAGTGTAGCTGATTATTGCACTCAATTTGAATAATAATAAAATATAAAGTTTGAACCCTCAGACCCACGGATTACACATATTATTGCTTGTCTGATTGTTTAACTATTGTGTCTGCTTCGCGGATAGTGAACCTGTTAATGGTTGCGTTGGTTTAGATAAACTGACAACTGTTGAAAATAACACAAATATTTATAGTGATTCAACCTTTATACTTATCTACAGTGGTTCCCTAGATACCTACTACTGACTGCAAATTACTTGTAAACAAGATAACTGGGAATTTTGTTGTATAACCCGTTGCTTTATTTATTTAATTTAAAAGAATGTCCATGCAGAGGGATATACTACGCTTTGGAATGGGCCACCAGCGCCACCTTGCTGACTGTCCGAACCCTTCATAGTTCGAAAGTGCTCGTATGCTTTAATGCAAGTAAATGCTTTGAGTTTGAGATTTCTTACGAGATTTTGTTGGTTATCGCATCGCATTTTTGTCAAAACCACATTCATATCTCATACCTAGAAGAGATTTTTGGAGAGCTTTCTTTAATTTTTATTTTTCTATCGTCTTTTAAATCATCCAGTTTTTACTACCACCTGGCTGGTTTTACCAAAATACCAATGAGGCGTTATCGACTATTGTATATGGCAAAGCTGGGGAATTGCTAAATTGGTCTGCACCATGTTAAATCAATTCTTACAGTTACACATACTAATATTATAAATGCGAAAGTAACTAAGTCTGTCTGTATGTTACCTTTTCACGACTAAACCAGTAAACCGAACGTGATGACCGACTATGATATTGACAGATAGGTAGTTCTGGACCTGGAGCAGGCCTGATAGTTGACTCATCGGAGATAAAATAGATTTTATTCGTCCTTTCCTTAACGTTTCCCATAAAACAACCAAACAATTGTATAACTGCGGTGTTTTTTTATTAATCCTACTAATATTATAAACGCGAGTTTGTATGGATGGATGGATGGATGTTTCTCTTTCAAGCAAAAACTGCTACACGGATTTGGATGAAATTTGGCACACAGATAGTTTATAACCAGGATTAACACATATGATACTTTTATCCCGATTTTCCCACGGGATCGAAACTTATGCGGGTAAAACCGCGACGCGCAACTAGTAGAATTATAACAAAGATATTATCTTTAGACCTTGGTATTTGACTCATCGGAGATAAAATAGTTTTTATTCATCTGTTCCTTAACGTTTCCCATAAAACAACCAAACAATTATATAACTACGGTGCTTTTTATTAATCATACAACAATTCAATTGTAATAAATTCTTTCGGAGTAGGCACAGCACAGAGAAAAGTGGAAAACTATGGGGCAGACCTTTGCCCAGCAGTGGGACAATATATGTTAACGGAAAAAAGTTATGCCCTAAAATCAGAGTATGCATTTGCTTACTTCTATCTATTTAAACACATATTTAACTACATTAACTCCTTTTCATAAAATCCCGCGAAAATTTTAATAAGAGCTAAAACGAAAGAGTGATATATTATAATTATAGGTAGGTAGAGAAATAGAAAAACGATAGAATATATAGTAACACTAGCCATATTCCGTTGTAGAATTATAGGACTATATCTGAGGGAGTTCGTCATTGAAAACACCACAAACTCTTTCGAGACACGCCCATTCATTAAACAATTGCACAAGTCTATATATACATATATTCGCAGTTGTTTGGGCGAGCGACCTTGACCAACCTCATTGAAACCAAATGGTTCTAAAATGTTTGAATAGGAATGAACGAGCCGAGGGCGTTTTCAAAAAAACAACTAGGAATATATGGCACAATGGAGAGAAAATTTAACTTCGTTTCCCGATGTCCTGTACTCATAGAGTGTACTGCTTGTCTTTCGTTCGGTTTTACACCTAATAGTGGACCACGAAGTAAATATACCAACACACGAAACAGCTCTTCAATTTTTCATAGAAAAAGTATTTACGGGTAAAACGTCTCTTGTAAATATGGGTGGCCCCCTACTGATTCCCCATGCCGCCATGTGGGCGCCAGTAGGATACTAGCACGACACAGAGTGCACGTCCATCGCGGCTGTGACGTTTACATTCGATACTTCGTTTCGTATGACCATTATAGTTCTTAAATATTCACGTACCTAAATCTAATGTTAGTATCAGTGACTTGTTTTTCTTTACTCCTCTATTGACTATTGTTCTACTCCTCGAAACATTTTTATCTTTTCTGTTAATTCGATGACAGTTATGAATAATTTTTGTATATCGCAAGTGTTCGTTTATTTATTTCAAACACGCTTCACATTTATTTTTGCTAGTCGTGCTTATAGTGTGTAGACAGTTCGTAGTATCTCGGCATATATTGGATAAGGTGAAGTGAGGTTAATATAAACATTGTTGTTATTATCATCAAATTGCTGAGAAATCTTTGGGAAATTCTATAGTCGGTTTACGTTACCATATAAATATTTTTGCAATTGTCATCAATTGTCATTATAATAGAACCAGCGCACTAATTAACATTAGCTGTTGTGTCTGGAGGTTTATTAATTTGGTTGATAACTTACTTTAGAGTTTCTTTTCATAGTTGTTTATCTTTTTGGAAATAGAAGGCTCTAAATAATTTTTAACTAGTGATTTCAGTGTTATCTAAGAAAATAAGACAGTATCGAAGATCAAAATGACAGTGGAAATACCAGAGTTTAAGAGATGTTGTTTCTGTTTGCCGTTACGTCCCGGCTTGCTAGCGTGGGGCTATTTCAAAATTGTGAGTATTTGTTATTATGGCGGCTATTAGAGATGCCTAACGCCTGAGAGAGGGCGTATCTATATCTGACTCGGAATTAATGAGATCATTAATTCCGAGTCGGAAACCCATATATCCATCAACAAAAGTTAAACAGTGTAGATACACTATCTAACTTTTGTTGACGGTTACATAGGTTTTGATGGGATACCATCACTGTCAGGGCTGGTGTTCATTTTCTTGCCCATATCCCAATTTGGGGTGGTCGCGTGTCTTCTTCTTTCATACATGTCTATTATCCGGTATCTCAGTATTCGTTCAATTTCTGGTAATAATTATCTTTCACACAATCCATACTTTTTTTCGTCATCTTCTCATAAAGGCATACACATTCATAATCAAAACCTTTTTACTCCATATTTCTCATTCCTTCACATCACATGCTCATTGTATGACAACGGATTTCCAGTTTTTAGTCACCGGCTCCGCTTTCAGGTTTCTTAGTATGGCCTTTTATTATTCAATCAACTCAGCCTATCGCAGTCCACTGCTGGACATAGGCCTCTCCCAGGCTGCACCACAACACCCTGTCCTCCGCTTTCCGCATCCAGGAACATTTATTATTTTATTACAATAGCAATATTTATACTATAGTCGAATTGTTCAGCATTGCTACTATATTTTTGATACGGCTTTATTGTATTATATTTAAAGAGGAAATAGTGTCGTGCAACAGATTGCAGAAAAACAAAAAGAACTTACGAAGCCAAAAAAAACACATTAAAAATAATGCACTAGGTATATTTTGATCTGACCCTACCCAGAACCTATAAGTTTTATTAGACCTGAACCTAAATTACGGTATAAAGCTTCTCACATCAATGAGATTCATGGGGCCGTTACTATCCCAATATCGATTTGTTGATTATATCTGTCATCGTCATCATCGGATCACTCTCTTTTCTTGTGGCTATCCCCACGCTCCTGTGCCAGCCTCATTCAGGTTCTACATACCGAACTTTTAATCATGTATCACGTGTTTTTTTTCTGTTACAGATAGCAGGCGTATTGATCATACCAACACTGGCGTATTTTATATTGGTTACGTTAATGTTGGGTTTCATGGGTGGAAGCAAGAAATATGTGGTCATGTTCTATACTGCTTTAGCACTCATCACTCTTACTCTGTACATAGCGGATTTCGTGGCGACTATTGTGTTTATCGTCGGAGGTCATACGGTGAGATATCTAACCAAGGTTCACTTATCAAACTCAAAGAATTTATTTGAATTAAAAGAATTATAGGCACTTTTGAATTGTCAAGGCGTCGGTCAGAAATATGAAGTTTGCAGTTGCCCATTCCAAAGAGTAGTTGGTACCTATACGAAGAACGGGCAAGAAACTCCCCGGACACTCTTTAAAATCAAAATATTACTACTATACATTTTATCTGTTTTTGTTCATATTATGGGGTCACGTACTTATGTATTGATAATTTCATAGTCACGCATGAACAGCTGAACGGGTTTAGATGAATTTCCTATAAGATGCGAGTGAAGCCGCGGGAAAAAGACAACCTCGAAATATCTGATGAATCTTTCTTTTGTACAGAAAAACGTGAACCTGATAAGAGGATTCTACATCTTCTGCATCGGGGAGTTGATAGTGACGATACTATTGATTCTGGCTGCAGTCGGTTTATCAATAGCACGTTGGGTTCACAGCAACACGATGCAGTATTTGGTAAGCTACGCGGCTTATCTCGTGACTATAGGTGAGCATTATTTTTGTATAATTATATTAAGGAAAAAATGGCTACATAATCAATTTATTGTGGAAAGGATGTTCATCAATTTCTATATCACACAATCTTATCTTTACATTGTGATCGGGCTCTCTCTTACATTCAGACAATAACACTGGCCTTTCTTTGATTCCTGTTTCGAAACGGAAGTTAACACATCACCGATTTGTGATATGACCACCATACCTGCCCTCTAGAACCAGATGGTTCTAGATGCCCCGCAATATTACCCCGCTTTCTTAAGTATTAATGAAGCGGAGTGATAACTCACTATTAGTTGCAGCTGCTGGTGGTTGGAATCCTTCACAGAACAAATATATGTATGGCCTATTATATAAGATTATATGTGAAATGTATGAGAAACATTCGTACTTGTCAACGCACTCGAAGATATAGAAACAATTACTATTGTATGGCAATGTTTAGTGGAAGCTTTATAACAAATATGCAAAAATAGCAATTCTATCCACCTATTTAAAATCAAACGCATTTTTTCCAGTTGTGCAAGCTTACTTCATTCTGCTACTGAGGAGTGAGATCATCAAACTGAAGAGCAGTCGCGAGTTCAGATTCGTGAACAATTCAGCTGAAGCTGAAGCACAATGTATGATGACGAGTAAAAAAAATGAAGCAGAAATAGAAAACGTTTAAAAAGAAGAACTAGACTAATGGACCATGAAACTAAAGAAGGAGAATTTTAAATTCTCCTCACTCGACGTAAGAACCCAAATGTTTGAACTTGAAATAGGTCCGTGTACCTAATGGATACGTAACGTTCATGAATATAGTAAATGAAGGGAGATCGTACATGTTTGTTGAACTCGCCTATTTTTGACGTTTTAGTGAATGTGTTAATAATAAACAATATTGAATCTAGACATATATGTATATTTTTGGAAAATTAATTATTTGAAATCACTGAGCAATGCACTGAGCATTAATGTTGGCATTTATGTTATTAAGCTTGGACCTGATGCATAAAATGCATAAACAGCTAATACTACATATTTATACAGGGTTTTTCATTCATTCATTACACGCTCGAACTTTATATACTTTTTAAATGAAAAGAGTACTAAGTAAGTAATTATTGGTAATTATTATATACGAGCCTTTAGGGGTTGAAACTTGGCGGGGAGCCCTTAGGGGGGATCCGAGTGCTCATGGTCTCTTTAAGGAAATCTCGAAACGGCTGGTTGACACTTCCCGTGACCCAAGGGCTGGCTTTTACCTTGGCCAGAGGCTAAGCATTGCCATACAACGTGGTAATGCCGCCAGTCTCTTGGGTACATTAGCATTGGCAGTCGACAGCGATGCCGATGCGTATGAATTTTTCGACATCATATTTTAGTTTATGAAAAGTTTTGGTAATTTTTATTAATTTACGTAAATACATATATGTATATTATTTTAATTCAACTAGTTATAATCTTTTATGATTATAGAGTACTTAATTACATTATGTATGGAATATAATGTGTCAAGTGGATGCGCATTGTTTTGGGCGCTCACTGACACATTGTGTACGTCATATATGTATATATACTATCTAAATTTTTGATTTTATTGTAAATTATTTAATTTAATGAATTTTAATGTAATGTTAGTATTGTTTAAATTGATTTTAATTCAATTTTATGTAATTTTAGTGTCTATTGTCTATATACCAATTGATTTTAATTTAATGTATTATAGGAACCTATCAATATAATACCTGCGTATTAATAAGAAAAATCCTAACAAAAGAAATACACACAGAAATTATATATAAAAGGAACAATGAAGTGCATACACGATCATCACGTCGGGCAAATGACTTACTTCTATTACACAAACCTAGAACAAATCACGGAAAGAAAAATATTAAATACGAAGGAGTAGGTACAACTATATAATTCATTACCAAAAAAACATTAAAGAGGCTAAAACTAATCAATATTTAAAAAAATGTTAAAGAAACACATCTTCGACAGCTTCAACTAAAATAAATAAAGTATTATATTTATAGGCTCAGGATGACCTACATTAGTAGTTTGATCCATCATCCACGTGGATTATGGAGGTTAGAATGATTGAAATATAACTTGAATAACTAAGTAATCGTATATTCCACTGTAATTAGCAACTAATAATCGATCACACATAAAATTAATCAAACTTGTATGGTTAAACTTTTTAACTTTTAACTTAAAATATTGACAATAATTAAAAGATTCCTTAAAATAATTTTTATTATTGTTGAAGAATTGCTAAAAAGATAAGCGGTAAACGTGTCCGGTGATCTAAATTGCCGACAATAACAAAACGTCAAAACAAGGTTTTCCCTTTTTGATTAAATACTCCTAGAAGATAATTGTTTGTTTATAATTTGAATTAAATGGTAATTTTAGCAATGTTCAAATTCCACATTGTTATTTTTGCCGTTTTTTCAATTGTTTAAAGTTAATTTCGGGATTGAGATTTATTCTGATGCTCTACTTAGTGCTGAATTTTCAATCACCTGATAACTTTATTCGAGTACTTAATAATTTTTAAATTTTGACAGTTATTTCATATAAAATCTGTCAAACATAAATTTTATTCATCGAATAAAAGTTATCCGGCGATGGAAAAAGCAGCCCTTAGAAAAATATCTGAATCACGAGACTACCAAAGTTTATTTACTTATTTGTTGGGACCTTTGTTTTTTTTTCGTTGAAATTAAGCACCGTGTGTTGAATTTCGTTTCATTGAGTTGGAGTATGTGGGGAAGTATTTTATTGTAACATTTTAAACAGTACCCCATGAAGGAAGAGTCTACTTTAGCCAGCGCGCCGCGTTTACAGGAAACGTATTGTCAGCCAACGACTGTGAGCGAATGTTATGCAGTTTACTGCTTTTCCATACATTTTCGTTCACAGTGAACCAGCAATAAGCTATTATGGCTTAACGTTCAGTGTTCACAAGGAGGCCTACAGTGAGCCGGCTCACAATCAGCAATTGACTATACATATGGCGTGAACGCGGCCTTTAGGTTGACGGCAAATCAACCTGTATAATAATAACTAATATTATTGCAATGCAGGCGAGATGTAATACATTGTGTGCGTCTGTTATTGCATTACTTGGGTTTGTAGCCACTTTGAAGGAAATATCAAAATAATAAATAAGTTCATCCAGAGAAGTTTTTAAAGTTTTAATTTTCACGCGTCGAGTTTCTTGTTCCTCTTTAGTTTATTACGACTTCCTTCACCGTCTCCTCCCCAACTACCTTTTCTTCACATGTCATGGTACATTCTGCTTCAGCCGCATTGTTCACAAATCTGAACTGACTGTTATTCCTCAGTTTAAAAATCTCACTCCTCAGTAGGATAAGGATGTAACTCTGCACAGCTAGAAAAACAAAGAGGTTGGTTTAATTGTAACGAAGTTTGTTCCTGATGGGCCCTTGAGCCGGATCATATGTTGAGTGTCAAGCTCCAGGTGTGCTGCTGGTAGTCTTGACTTGGTAATAAAACTACTACGATATTACAATGACTGTATTTTAGGATGCTGATTACAAAAAATATATATGGAGACGACCGATTGTGTGCGCACGCTCAAGATGTCGGCGAATGAGTGGCAGGAGTGGGGAAGCTCGCGATCGCGGTGTGGTATGTGGCCCAATGTAACGTCAGGAACGAAGTTCCTTATTACAAGTTATACTCTGCACACATGGTGAATGAGAGACCGAAAAAAGTGTAACATATCGTGATTGTCAAAGCGAAAGAACTGCTTTCCAACCCGGGTGTCCGACGACACGTCTCGTTTTGTAGTTTTTTATAATTATATGCAAGCTTGTAGTAATATTTGCAAGGGAACAATAACTCTCTATACGAATAACTCTTTATAAGAAATTATACTATTTTAAAAACAAAAATATGCTCACCTAATACGACGAAAAAAAACGACAATGGCAGCACAACACTCGCCCAATAACGCAAGTTGTAAAGTATTAAACCCCATATTGCTCTAGCGACGTGTAAGGCAGCTACCAGACAAGTTATGACCCACATCCCTATGCTGAGGATATAGAATACCTTTATCAGCTCCACGTTTTTCTGTAAAAGAAAAATATTTACTAGCTTTTGTTCCAAGAATGACTTATGACTTCCATGACTAGTTTTTATATTGGAATAAAACAATAATCGTTTAACATCAGCCTTCCAATAATGACGTAGGAGCGATCAGCTCATCCTCTTTACGTCATCCCATAAACTGGACAGGACAAAGGCCTCTTTCAGGTGCACCTTCACAGCCCGTTCTCCACTTTCCACGTTCAGCTTTTCTCAGCCACTTTTCTTAGGTCGTCGGTTCGGCAGCTGGAATCCCATTCCAAATAGATTTGCCGATTAGGGTCCTCCATTCAATGATTCTTCATTTCCTCAAGCCCTCAACTTTATATAGATAAGGTAACATTAGAATAGGTGTGAAATAAGCATCATACCATGCTGCAAATAAAAAAAAAAATCAGAATTCAAATCTCACCTTGTGTCCTCCAACGATGAAAACCATAGTCACTACGAAATCCGTAAAGAAAATAACAATTCCAATAATTGTTATAATCAGGTCTATTTCCCTCCTGCTGAAATCGCCAAACATCGTGGCGTACATTAAAATACGTATCATTTCATAAGTCAACATTGAAACGAGAATCGCATCTGCCGTCTGAAACATAAGAACTATAGTTAGTATACACGTTGTATAGTCGATTTCTTAGGCCTAAATTGATAATCAGCTAATATATTCACCATTTTGAAATATCCCCACGTGAGCAAGCCATATCGTAGAGGCAGACAGAAACAGCATCTTTTGAAAACTGGAATTTCTCCTTTCATTTTGATCTTCGTTAGACGGTCAGGTATTTCTAGATTACACTTAAATCACTTTTTATGAACTCTTTACACCTTTACAAGTGTAGCTGATTATTGCACTCAATTTGAATAATAATAAAATATAAAGTTTGAACCCTCAGACCCACGGATCACACATATTATTGCTTGTCTGATTGTTTAACTATTGTGTCTGCTTCGCGGATAGTGAACCTGTTAATGGTTGCGTTGGTTTAGATAAACTGACAACTGTTGAAAATAACACAAATACATATTTATAGTGATTTAACCTTTATACTTATCTACAGCGGTTCCCTAGATACCTACTACTGATATCTACTGAGATAACTGGGAATTTTGTTGTAAAACCCGTTACTTTATTTATTTAGTTTAAACGAATGTCCATGATGCAGAGGGATATACTGCGCTTTGGAATGGGCAACCAGCGCCACCTTGCTGACTGTCCGAACCCTTCATAGTTCGAAAGTGCTCGTATGCTTTAATGCAAGTAAATGCTTTGAGTTTGAGATTTCTTACGAGATTCTGTTGGTTATCGCATCGCATTTTCGCCATAACCACATTTATATCTCATACCTAGAAGAGATTTTTGGGGAGATTTCTTTAATTTTTATTTTTCTATCGTCTTTTAAATCATCCAGTTTTTACTACCACCAGCAGTGCGATTCTATAACCATCTCACCGTGAAAACTTAGGTGAAGTGAGCGTGGAGTGAGCTGTCATTCCAACTAATGCTAGGGATTGACACAATTGACAGCTCACATCAAGCTCACTTCACTTGAGATTTCACGGTGAGATTTTTACAGAATCGACCGGCTGGCTGGTTTTACCAAAATACCAATGAGGCGTTATCGACTATTGTATATGGCAAAGCTGGGGAATTGCTAAATTGGTCTGCACCATGTTAAATCAATTCTTACAGTAACACATACTAATATTATATATGCGAAAGTAACTAATTCTGTCTGTATGTTACCTTTTCACGACTAAACCAGTTAACCGAACGTTATGATATTGACAGATAGCTAGCTCTGGACCTGGAGTAGGCCGAGTTTATATGGATGGATGGATGGATGTTTCTCTTTCACGCCAAAACTGCTACACGGATTTGGATGAAATTTCGCACACAGATAGTTTATTACCAGGATTAACACATATGATACTTTTATCCCGATTTTCCCACGGGATCGAAACTTATGCAGGTAAAACCGCGACGCGCAGCTAGTAGATTTATAACAAAGATAGACCTAGACCAGACCCAAAAGAAAGACCCCAAAGATAGACTTTAGACCTTTTTTTTTTTTTTTCTGGTGGGAAATCATCGTATGACCGCTCCCGCTCTGGGTGGAGCGGAAGGGAGTGTCAGACTCTTACTGACTAAAACCCACCCATGTTCCTTCCTTCGCCCTTTGTGTTCCGGGGTAGCGGTAACCCTTTCGGACAATCCCGCTGACCCGGCAGGCTTCGGCCCTAAGGGGCCCCTCATTATACTGACATCTCATTGAGGCGCGCGTGGAACACTTACGCGCCGTCCGGCACGGGCCTGGTCCTGATCAGGCGGTGAGTTACCCATTGCTCTCCGCCCGCAGGCCCGCGCCTACGGTGGCCGGTAGTCGTCACGCGACTCCCGACGCCCGGAGCGTCTCCCGCGGCGGCTGGGACGGGAGGCTCTCTCCCTCATCCGTCCCGCCACCTCCTTCGCTAGCATGACTGCTTCGCAGAAGGAGGCGACTGCCTCCCACTCCCTCTCGCTCCGGACCATGGCTTGCACCAGGGCCGGGCGCGAGAGGACGCCGCCGCTGCAGACTTTAGACCTTGATAGTTGACTCATCGGAGATAAAATAGTTTTTATTCGTCTGTTCCTTAACGTTTCCCATAAAACAACCAAACAATTGTATAACTGCGGTGCTTTTTATTAATCATACAACAATTCAATTGTAATAAATTCTTTCGGAGAAGGTACAGCACAGAGAAAAGTGGAAAACTATGGGGCAGACCTTTGCCCAGCAGTGGGACAATATATGTAAACGGAAAAAAAGTTATGCCATAAAATCAGAGTATGCAGAGAGTAACAGAGCTAAAACGAAAGAGTGATAGATTATAATTATAGGTAGGTAGATAAATAGGAAAACGATAGAATATATAGTAACACTAGCCATATTCCGTTGTAGAATTATAGGACATATCTGAGGGAGTTCGTCATTGAAAACAGCACAAACTCTTTCGAGACACGCCCATTCATTAAACAATTGCACAAGTCTATATATTGTACATATATTCGCAGTTGTTTGGGCGAGCGACCTTGACCAACCTCATTGAAACCAAATGGTTCTAAAATGTTTGAATAAGAATGAACGAGCCGAGGCCGTTTTCAAAAAACAACTAGGAATATATGGCACAATGGAGAGAAAATTTAACTTCGTTTCCCGATGTCCAGCAGTGCGATTCTGTAACCATCTCACCGTGAAAACTTAGGTGAAGTGAGCGTGGAGTGAGCTGTCATTCCTACTAATGCTAGGGATAGACACTATTGACAGCTCACTCTAAGCTCACTTCACCTAACTTTTCACGGCGCGATTTTTACAGAATCGATCGGCTGTACTCATAGAGTGTACTGCTTGTCTTTCGTTCGGTTTTACACCTAATAGTGGACCACGAAGTAAATATACCAGTGGACAACACACGAAACAGCTCTTCAGTTTTTCAGCTCCAACTAAAACGTCTCTTGTAAATATAGGTGGCCCCCTACTGGTTCCCCATGCCGCCATGTGGGCGCCAGTAGGAAACTAGCACGACACAGAGTGCACGTCCATCGCGGCTGTGACGTTTACATTCGATACTTCGTTTCGTATGACCATTATAGTTCTTAAATATTCACGTATATATCTAATGTTAGTAACAGTGACTCGTTTTTCTTTACTCTTCTATTGACTATTGTTCTACTCCTCGAAACATTTTTATCTTTTCTGTTAATTCGATGACAGTTATGAATAATTTTTGTATATCGCAAGTGTTCGTTTATTTATTTCAAACACGCTTCACATTTATTTTTGCTAGTCGTGCTTATAGTGTGTAGACAGTTCGTAGTATCTCGGCATATATTGGATAAGGTGAAGTGAGGTTAATATAAACATTGTTGTTATTATCATCAAATTGCTAGAAATCTTTGGGAAATTTTATAGTCGTTACGTTACCATATAAATATTTTTGCAATTATCATCAATTGTCATTATAATAGAACCAGCGCACTGCGTCTGGAGGTTTATTAATTTGGTTGATGACTTACTTTAGAGTTTCTTTTCATACGTGTTTATCTTTTTGGAAATAGAAGGCTCTCAATAATTTTTAACCAGTGATTTCAGTGTTATCTAAGAAAATAAGACAGTATCGAAGATCAAAATGACAGTGGAAATACCAGAGTTTAAGAGATGTTGTTTCTGTTTGCCGTTACGTCCCGGCTTGCTAGCGTGGGGCTATTTCAAAATTGTGAGTATTTGTTATTATGGCGGCTATTAGAGAGGCCTAACGCCTGAGAGAGGGCGTATCTATAAACCCATATATCTATCAACAAAAGTTAAATAGGTAGTGTAGATACACTATCTAACTTTTGTTGACGATTACACGGGTTTTGATGGGATACCATCACTGTCAGGGCTGGTGTTCATTTTCTTGCCCATATTCCAATTTGGGGTGGTCGCATGTCTTCTTCTTTCATACATGTCTATTATCCGGTATCTCAGTATTCGCTCAATTTCTAGTAATAATTATCTTTCACACAATCCATACTTTTTTTCGTCATCGCCTCATAAAGCCATACACATGCACAATCAAAACCTTTCTCACTGCATATTTCTCATTCCTTCACATCACATGCTCATTGTATGACAACCGATTTCCAGTTTTCAGTCACCGGCTCCGCTTTCAGGTTTCCTAGTATGGCCTTTTATTATTCAATCAACTCAGCCTATCGCAGTCCACTGCTGGACATAGGCCTCTCCCAGGCTGCGACACAACACCCTGTCCTCCGCCTTCCGCATCCAGGAACATTTATTATTTTATTACAATAGCAATATTTATACTATAACCGAATTGTTCAGCATTGCTGCTATATTTTTGATACGGCTTTATTTTATTATATTTAAAGAGGAAATAGTATCGTGCAACAGATTGCAGAAAAACAAGAAGAACTTACGAAGCCAAAAAAAAGACATTTAAAAATATTGCACTAGGTATATTTTGATTTGACCCTACCCAGAACCTATAAGTTTTATTAAGTAGACTTGAACCTAAATTACGGTTAAAGCTTCTCACATCAATGAGATTCAAGGGGCCGTTACTATCCCAACATCAATTTGTTGATTATATTGATGACTCCCTTTTCTTGTGGCAACCCCCCGCTCCTGTGCCAGCCTCATTCAGGTTCTACATACCGAACTTTTAATCATGTATCACGTGTTTATTTCTGTTACAGGTAGCAGGCGTATTGATCATACCAACACTGGCGTATTTTATAATATTTTCGGTAATGATGAGTTTCATGAGTGGAAACAAGAAATATGTGATCATGATAATATTATATGCTGCTATAGTACTCATCACTCTTACTCTGTACATAGTGGATTTCGTGGCGACTATTGTGTTTATCGTCGGAGGTCATACGGTGAGATATCTAACCAAGGTTCACTTATCAAACTCAAAGAATTTATTTGAATTAAAATAATTACAGGCAGTTTTGAATTGTCAAGGAGTCGGTCAGAAAGATGAAGTTTGCAGTTGCCCATTCCAATGAGTAGTAGGTACCTATGCGAAGAACGGGCAAGAAACTCCACGGACACTCTTTAAAATCAAAATAATATTACTATACATTTTATTTGTTTTTGTTCATATTATGGGGTCACGTACTTCCATGTCCAGCCGGGGAACGCACAACGACATATCTACATATTCTTACTCCTTACTTAATTGAGTTAAAGTTTGTAAAAAATGTTAGTTAGTCACGCATGAACAGCTGAACGGGTTTAAGCCAACCTCGAAACATCTGATGAATCTTTCTTTTGTACAGAAAAACGTGAAGCTGATAAGAGGATTCTACATCTTCTGCATCGGGGAGTTGATAGTGACGATACTATTGATTCTGGTTGCAGTCGGTTTATCAATAGCACATTGGGTTCACAGCAACACGACGCAGTATTTGGTAATCTACGCGGCTTGTCTCTTGACTTTAGGTGAGCATTATTTTTGTATAATTATATTAAGGAAGAAATGGCTACATAATCAATTTATTATGGGAAAGGATGTTCATCAATTGCTATATAAAGCTTTACATCATCATCACATCATCTTATCTTTACACTGTGATCGGGCTCTTTCTTTACATTCAGACAATAAAACTGGCCTTTCTTTGATTCCTGTTTTGAAACGGAAGTTGACACATCACCGATTTGAGGTACACCATACCTGCCCTCTAGAACCAGATGGTTCTAGATGGCCCGCAATATATCGTATCCCGACAAAGAACGGTTGTAATGCCAGCTTGCTTATGTATTAATGAAGCGGAGTGATTACTCACTATTAGTTGCAGCTGCTGGTGGTTGGAATCCTTCACAGAACAAATATATGGAATAGAATAGAATAGAATAGAATACTCTTTATTGTACACCATACAAATTATAAAACATAAATATACAAAATTTTTACAAAGGGTGACACAATGGGCGGTCTTATCGCTAAGAGCGATATGTATGGCCTATTATATCAGATTATATGTGAAATGTATGAGAAACATTCGTACTTGTCAACGCACTCGAGGATATAGAAACAGTTACTATTGTATGGCAACGTTTAGTGGAAGCTTTATAACAAATACGCAAAAATAGCAATTCTATCTACCTATTTAAAATCAACCGCATTTTTTCCAGTTGTGCAAGCTTACTTCATTCTGCTACTGAGGAGTGAGGTCATCAAACTGAAGAGCAGTGGCGAGCTCAGATTCGTGAACAATTCAGCTGAAGCTGAAGCACAATGTATGATGACGAGTAAAAAAAATGAAGCAGAAATAGAAAACGTTTAAAAAGAAGAACTAGACTAATGGACCATAAAAATTTTTTAAATTCTCCTCTCACAACTTAGGAACCCAAATGTTTGAACTTGAAATAGGTCCGTGTACCTAATGGATACGTAACGTTCATGAATATAGTAAATGAAGGGAGATCGTACATGTTTGTTGAACTCGCCTATTTTTGACGTTTTAGTGAATGTGTTAATAATAAACAATATTGAATCTGGACATATCCAGGGTGTCCCAGAACTCAACGTCAAGCCGAAACGGGGCGACAGGATTGATTGTAAACAGTTTGAAAATTATGGGCATTTAAGAAAAACCTAAAAATTTGGTCATTCTGTAACCATTTTTCGGTTATTGTGGTTAATTTTTATTATTTTTATTCATTTGAACTTTGGAACCGCAACCCTTAATAATATTTCTAAGAATCACAGTCAAAAATAATGACACAATTGCCCTAAGTTTCCTAGAATTAAGACTTTGTTAAACTATGAATTTAACATTTTCAAAATTTGTCGATTTTGAAAGGCCCTCCTTTAAAAAAAATGTACTAGAGTGCCTTGGCAAGTGCCATTAAAAGTTGGCGCATTTAATCAGGATTGTAAAATGGTACAATACTTGTTAGTTTCATACTAAAAAAAACGAGTAAAAAAATAAAAACCTCAAGTAACCCGATTATTGCTAACCCATTTTACTCAGTTAAAATGTTTTTTATTCGTACAAGCTCTTGGTAGGTTCTTAATTTTACGGCAAAATGATAAGAGAGATGTCATGTGTGATGTTTACATAATCGTCCTGTCGAGACTGGTTTTGTTTTAGTAGATTAGTTGCGCGGGCTCGACGTAACTCTCTTTGTGCTTCATGGTTCGGCTGTACACCTTCCAAAGCGACATCACGGACCAGTGACCTGATGACGGAGGTGTCCGCGTCGGTGCCCACCAGCAGATTTAACGGTGATGAGTCGCCTTCTACTTGGTCACGTTGAGGGTCAGTTGAAGTCTCCACAGCGTCTTGGACCACGCTGCCCCTTTGTGATTGGTCTCGATGCGAAGAAGGTTCAGAATGGTGCGGGCGTACCTCTCGACCTGGCCGTTTGATTGGTGCATCTCTGCAGTAACCAAATGTATCTCCGATCCCATATCTTTCACAAAATCTAAGAACCTAGCGGACTGATACATTCTGCCTCTGTCGGTTACAATCAGTTTTGATACACCAAAAAGTGAAATTGCGTCTGTGAACACTCTTAAAAAGTTCTTCTACATCCTGCCTGTAAATGGGGTAAAGGAGCGTGTACTTAGTAAACGCATCCACAATAAGAAGAACAAACTTGAAGTCGTTTAACTCGGGAAGTGGACCTAGTACATCTGAGTGTACCACTGAAAAAGGTCGATCGGGTTTTTCCCACGAAGTTATATTTTGTTGTGGAGCTCTAGGCACACGTTTTTTGGAGATGCGAATCAAGCAATGTTCGAGGTACTTTTTAAGGAATTGCCTAAGGCCTAGGAACCAAAAGTGCCTTAGGATTAAATACAAGGTCTTGTCATAGCCAATGTGGTTGTGCTCGTCATGGAACACTCGAAGCAGACTAAGTCTGTGACCTCGGGGGACATAGCAAAGGAATCTTGGTTGCTCGCCAATCGGAGTGTACTTATAGTACAGAAGGTCATTTCTCTCAACATAGCGATTAGGGTCTAGGCTGCCTTCTCGAAGTTTTTGGAGAAGCTCCCGTGTCTTATTATCTGCTGCTTGCGCTATCTGAGCCCAATTGCGATGTTGAGTGACATGAAGCACAGGTTTCTGCTTAAGTTATCGGCGTGTGACATCATCGCCCCTTTTTGATACTCCATCTCGAAGGTACACCCACCAGCGGGCAACTCTCGGCAGCAAATCCTTTTTACGTTCGGTGGATTTGAGAGCATTACAGTCTGTAATTAATTTAAACTGGTGTCCGATCAAATAGTGTCCGCAATTCTGCAATGCCTTCACGACCGCCAAAGTTTCTAACTCATAAGAGTGGCATCTACTCTCTGCGCCTTGAGTGGTCCGGCTGAAGTAAGCCACAACTCTTTTGCTACCGTTCGGGTGAGTTTGTAAAAGAATTGCGCCATAGCCTATGCTGCTCGCATCCGTGTGAACCTCTGTGGGTAGACTAGGATCAAAGATTGCTAACCCAGGCTCATATGGTCAAAATTGAAATGATTTCCTGTCGCACTTTTTCCTGTTCGGGACCCCAGTTGAACTGAGCATCTTTTTTGGTCAATTGTGAGATTGGGAACGTTTTCGTTTCATAGACCTCTATGTACTTCCTAAACTAACCGGCCAGTCCTAGGAACTGCCTAACCTGTTTGACATTTTCCGATTCGGGCGAGTCTACTAATGCCTGGATCTTGTGAGGGCTCGGCCTAACCTGACCTTTTTTTTTTTCTGGTGGGAAATCATCAATTGACCGCTCCCGCTCTGGGTGGAGCGGAAGGGAGTGTCAGACTCTTACTGACTAAAACCCACCCACGTTCCTTCCTTCGCCCTTTATGTTCCGGGGTAGCGGTAACCATTTCGGACAATCCCGCTGACCCGGCAGGCTTTGGCCCTATGGGGCCCCTCTGATTATGCTGACATCTCTTTGAGGCGCGCGTGGAACACTTACGCGCCGTCCGGCACGGGCCTGGTCCTGATCGGGCGGTGAGCTACCCATTGCTCTCCGCCCGCAGGCCCGCGCCTACGGTGGCCGGTAATCGTCACGCGACTCCCGACGCCGGGGGCGTCTCCCGCGGCGGCTGGGACGGGAGGCTCTCTCCCTCATCCGTCCCGCCACCTCCTTCGTTAGCATGACTGCTTCGCAGAAGGAAGCGACTGCCTCCCACTCCCTCTCGCTCCGGACCATGGCTTGCACCAGGGCCGGGCGCGAGAGGCCGCCGCCGCTGCCGATCGCCTCTACGAGGACACGGCGGTGCTCCGCCCAAGCGGGGCAGACCTCCACCGTGTGCTCCACCGTGTCCTCTGGGCGATCCTGGCAATGGTGACACCCGGGCGTTTCCTCCCGCCTAATGATGTGCAGGAACCTCCCGAAACTTCCGTGTCCGGTGAGGACCTGCGTCAGGCGGTAGGTGAGGGCGCCGTGGCGCCTCTCTAGCCACTCCTCAAAGAGGGGTCTTCCGAGGGGCAGTCCGGCAAGGAGGCTTGCCGCCTCGCGCGAGATCGTGCGGTAGCCCCGGATGAGCCTTACGGCTACCACCTTCTGGGGCGCGTTCAGGTAGTGGGCGGCTCGCCGCTGCAGTGAACGCGCCCACACCAGGGCCCCGTATAGGGCCATGGACCGCACGGCCCCCGCGTAAAGCCTCCGGCAGGAGGCGTTTGGCCCCCTAAGGTTGGGCAAGAGCCGCTTGAAGGCGGCCCCAGCCCGTTCCAGTTTGGGGGCCAAACGTCGGAAGTGCTCGACGAAGTTCCACCGGCTGTCGAGGACGAGACCCAAGTACTTCATCGTCGTCTCGACGCCGATGTGATCCCCTCCTACCGTTAGTTGGGATCCCGGTGGTGGCGCGTTCCGGGGCCCATGAAACGCCATGGCCTCGGACTTGTGCAATGCCACCTCGAGACCCAACTGCCGGATCCTCTCCACGACTATCGCAACCCCGCGTGTCATCGCGTCGGCCGCCGCCTGATGCGACCTCCCCTGCGCCAGGACCAGCGTGTCGTCAGCGTAGCAAACCACGCTGACGCCATCAGGGAGGTCGGCCCGCAGCACCCAGTCGTAGCCGATGTCCCACAGGAACGGCCCCACAACCGATCCCTGCGGGACACCGCACGACATCTCTCGCCGGTTTCCCCATCGCGACCGGGGTAGGTGACGGCTCTGTCCGTCAGATACGCCTCGACTATTCGACGGAGGTAGGGCGGCACTCGGTGATACCGGAGTGCCTCCACAATGCAGCTCCAGGGCAGGGTGTTGAACGCGTTGGCGATGTCGAGTTACACCGCCACGACGACCCCACCCCGGGACACCGCGTCCCCCGTCGTGAGGGCTCTCACGCGCATGATGGACACCCGACGCTGGGCGCGTCCTGGCCGGACTCGGGGCATTGCCACGTCACAAATCTCGGACATGGCTTCCCGGAACCACTCTGCCTCATCATCGATATCGGCAGGCCTGTCCGGTGATGACACCCAGGCCTGCACGATCGAGGCTTCCAGGTGGAGCTCCCGGTCCAGCTGCTTCAGCGCCCACCGCGGACCATTCGGGGGCAGTCGGACCAGCGCGCTAGAGGTCTGGGCGGAGACGTCGAACTGGATATACCGGTGATCGGAGTAGGTCTCCACCTCCTCCATAACGCGCCAGTCAATGACACGCTGTGCACGCACGCACGCACGCACCCCGCATCCGCACACACGTGGGAACAGAGCCCCGATTTAGGACGACCAGGCCTGTTTCCAGAGCCCAGTCCTCCACCATCCTGCCCCGCACATCCGTGCAACGGGAACCAGGGGAACGGGGAAGGGATGGTTTCCGGCGACGACGACACTCAACTCTATTAAAGAGTTGTGGAACTCGGCGAGAGTTACGCTCGGAGAAGTACACTCCCACTACTACAATCTCTCCGAACCGTGCTGCTGCTACGCACCCCTGTCCCTTCGTGACGCATTCGAGGGACGGGGTGCCGGCGGCGGCCGACGAAATTATGGCCACTGAGCCGCTCAGGTCCTCCACCCAGTCATCCCTGGGCGGGACAAAGTACGGCTCAGCGACCACGGCGATGTTAATCGACCACTGCGCCACGCAACAGGTCCTGAGCGCAGGCGCAGTGGTTGATGTTCGCCTGGAGGAGGCGTAATGGAGCCATTACTCCTCCATTTCAGCCCCCTCCCGGGCCCCCTGTGAGGGCCCCTCGCCAGAGATGGCAGTGGCGGCGGCGGCGGCGGCGGCCGCGGTGGTGGCGGCGGCAACGGCGGCGGCGGTGGCGGCGGCGGCGACGGTGGCGGTGGTGACGGCGGCGGAAGGCCTGCCTTTCCACTTGCTTCCGGTGGGCGGAGCGCAGGGTTTGCTCCCCGCCCGGTGATCGGCCGGCTTGCCAGCTGCCGCACATGCGCCTAACCTGACCTTGACTTATTATTCGGCCAAGATATTCAACCTCGGTGGTGAGAAAGACACACTTGCGTGAATTTATCGAAAACCGTGCCTTGGTCAAGGTCGTAAGTAACTGTCGCAACAGGTCGACACCTTCGTCCACTGTGGCGCTCGTACGACAGTACGTCTAATATCGTACGTATAATCTCGCGAGATAGATTATAAACTAACACAGTTCATGATCATACGGTGGCATAATCTAAAACGAAGGTGAGCACTAAGGAAGGATTTTAATAAAATCATACCCTAAAGGGACGGATTAAGTAGGAGATGAAAGTTTGTACGGAAGTTGGTCATTGTTGCCTACGACAAATTCTATCGGGCACGCTCAGGTCTTGCACATAAGTAATTTAAAAAGAAACGATGTAAAAAACGAACTCAAAATGGAATTTTGGACGTCTTCATGTGAAGTCATAATTCAGTGGAATTGATTTAATAGCTTAATATTAGTTTTTTAGCTTGTCACATCCTCAAGCTATGCTTCGGCATAGTGCGGTATACATAACCAGCTTATAACGTCCCCACTGCTAGGACACATAATCCACCACACTGGCCTAGTGCACGTCATGTGATGTGATCACATGTCTGCGAAGACACCCGACACTGAACGAGTTGAACCGATGATCACTGTAACAGTGTCACTCCAACTACAAAAATATCTTCATCATCGCTGGAGTGTAGGACCACAAACTTAGCGGAAAACCGCTCAGACGATACGAATGATAATCTCTACGAAAACAATACCGCTGGCTACCGGCTTGAAAAAAACGCCATTCCAAACGGCGTGTAGTAACTGGCGGTGGACAATAAGATGATGAACTCAAATCCGTTGAAAAACTATAATATACATGCTTGGTCTTTTAAACCGGAGACGACGGAGCAGTAATCAAAGCTACAAGTACAAGACATGCAGGCTTCGTAATTGCCTCTCCGGAGAGCTTGAATCAGCGGATGAACCCGCCAGCGGAGTGGCCCTCGGGTGTCAAGTTGCCAAACTGGTTTCCGAATTCCGAGGCGTCCAGCGGGCAGCAGACGGTCACAAGTACCGCGATTCGCACCAGCTACAGTGCACGCGTAGTCGCTGGGTGCTCCTTTTGTTGATTACGTACTGAATGTAACGACGAAACAGGAACGAGTACTTTCAGTTCCTGTATGCAAAAATAATAGTTCCCATTCCCAAAAGTTGTGAACGGTGTGCGCAAATAGTGTGAATAAAGGCCGTTATATATACGTTAGATTTGTACATCAAAACGGTAGAGAATGAAATCAAAATCAGTTTAAAGTAATATATTAGAGTCGACTTAGTGAAACCAGAATCAATGAATTGATACATGACGGTGCACTTAGACGTGACCGCGCGGGTGGTCATAAACATTTATTTAGATGGCATGCACAACATTACAGAATTGAATCCCAAGACGTTGAACAGAGCAAATTACAAACAAAAAACTGACAAAAAACATACTTAAGTAGACTTGGTAAAATACAATAAAAAAAAAATACACACAAGAAAAACAAAAATAAACAAACAAAACACAACGAACACCATACAATTTGTACATGGAGGGGTTACGCTGGCTGCTACCACGTATGGTGCTCTCGAGGGCACCGTTGACTAAGAATGCAAACTTGAAACACTGCCCTGTCGCGACAGTTTATCGGAAAAGTAGTTTCTGTTTTGGTGTTGTGTTGCGTACAGACGCCAGCAGGTCAAGCTACCCGAAACTGTCAAATTTTCCCAATCAACCTTGAATCTTAATGCTTTAACGATAAAGTTGAAAATCTATTAAAGAAATTTGACAGATTGTAGTAGCTTGTTGTGCTGGCGTTTATAGTACATTCCACCTAAAACGATTGAAAGATAATATTATTATGTATATGTTTCACTTACTTAACAGTTGTATATTAAATATGATGACGTTCTTCTATGCCGCAGACCCCACCACCTACCCCAGTGGCGCTTTAGCAAGGCAGATTTTAAGTTTTTGAGTCTGCGTTGTGCTCGTGTATCCATTCGCTAATAGCTACTCAGCTTAACGATGCGCAGCATGATTTCCGAACGGGCCACAGCACTTACTCTAACCTAATGTGTTTTATCAGGACACCCCAGTGCTGGACTCGAATTCAGGTGCCCAAGTGGAAGTCACTTACTTCGACTTCAGGAAGCCATTTGATAGCGTGGATACATTTTGATAAGTTATTTGCAAAACGCTGGTTTCACTCCAGCCCTTTTTAAGTTCTTTTCTAACTTAGTTCCAGAGGGTGACACTTAACATAAAATGTCTTCTGTATCATGTATGACTTGTTCCGGTACTGAGTCGTTAATTGGAACTCGTTCATCACTCACTTAACCGACAGATATAAGATTGAACCATGTCAGTCAAAAATATCACATTACACACACATACATAACAATATACACACACACGCATTACATTTTAATTTTGTTGGTGGTTGTGTTTGATTGGTTTTGGGTGACGTCCCTGAGTGTGAAAATTGGTGACTACATTGTTACACTGGGTACCCATCTGTAAAAACATATATTATGTAAGTGATAATAGTAAATTAATAAGCGCGGATTAACCGCACTTATAAATCTTGCAGTAGGTACCACTGGTCGTGGAGGTCCTGCGCACACTCTCCGAAATACAGTAGTCTGTAGAATCCTGTCTGTAGACCCTTGAATATGCAGCTTTGAAAAAGACACAGATGGGTGTCTAACATCAAATCTTTTTCTCATAGCTACCATAGAGATTCTTGTTCGAAAACAAACCCTGTACTACTATTTTAATAAATTATGATTAAATCAAATTTTGGTTTAATCTCGGTGATTCATGCGGATGGATGTACTCGTAGTTATACCGCGGATGTAGAAGCGAACTGCGATTAAGGCCGCTTTCACATTATAAGATCAGCCGCACGATAGTAGCGTGCCTGCCACGCCGCAGTTTGGATCAGAGTGGCGCACTTCATTTCAAAAATGGATTCCGAAGGGGAAACATTGTTGCTCCTGCTTTACTAATGCACTTGCAATTCTTGCCAGTTTTTCTTTTTTAAAGTCCCGTTGTGGTAATCTTCGCCTCTTGAGTCCCACAAAACAGGACGCCATTGAATTCCAATAATAACACATTCGGTGTCAAACTCGCTCATTGTGCAGTCTATAATCGCGTGCGCTGGCAACACTGGCTCATCGCCGACTGAGAGCAGTGAGCACGAGGCGGCCGCCGCTTTGCTTAAGTCGCCTAAATGTGAATGCGGTCTTACAATCCGTTTTCAGATGTCGTTTGAAGTTCATTATTTTAAAAAAAATCATACAATAAATAAAAAAAATTATTGAGCATAAGGTGTACAATAACACTAGTAGGTAATATTGCACTACAAATTATGTTACCAAAAGAAAAATAGGTAATTAAAACTAGCGTATTTTGAACTCTGATACCCAAAGTAAGATTTAATTTGTGTTATGCGTACCATTGTTCTAACAAAGGTAAACGCACAGAGGTAAAGGTACTCAGAAAGATAGTCCTGGAAAATTTTAACATATGCAAGTTTAATAATATCTAATTTTAATATTAATGCGTTGCTAAAACGATAAGCGCTAAACAGACATATTGCCGATGAAAACAGCGGTTTTAGAAAATAAACGAATATTGGCAACCGAACGATAGAATTCGAAAATATATTTGGCAAAATTCCAGACCTTTATCGTCTGTACAAGTCGTGCATTCTCTGCGTTAGTATCTCGGAATTTGATATATGTAAAGGTTAGGCTAGTTTATAAATTGTTACAATAGTCATATTAACAGTACCAACGCAATCATTAACTACACTACTTGTGTCTGGAGGTCAATCATTTATCTTGTTGTCATTTAATTGTGTGTAAAAAATAACTTTTGGGTTTCGTCAAAAGGGTTCGTTTTTCTTGGAAATTGAAGTAACTAGGTAACTAAAGTTAAAATAGGAGATCTATTTGAAATCGGGAAGTAGGTGACCGTAAGATTTTTATGACAATACCAAAATGAAAGCCGAAGTTCCAGTGTGTGAAAGATGTTGCTGTTGTTTTCCGCTTCGATATGGCTTGCTCGCGTGGGCTTATTTCAAGATTGTAAGTATTTAGTATAACCCTGTACCACATATAATGTAACATCATGTCTGTTTTCCCCGAAGGGTTGGGCAGAGGTGGACCCAACTACACCTACATTTCACCAGATATGTTTAAGTCCCATTCAATAGGGGGCAAGCCCATTAGGCTTGCCCCATCTTGCCCATCTACCCGGCACAAATCCAGACTCTGGAATGCTACTGAGAAATACTCCGTGCCATGATCAATATAATTATGATCCATAGTGATTTGTTAGGATTGATGTTAATGTCAGTTGTTTACATAGGGCGACTGTCACCTGCCTACTGTTGATCAGATGCCTGGCCAACACAAGATCCTAAGCTTAGATCAAGAGTGCTAGAAGGATCTTTGGCTCCTGAGGCACCTGTCCCACCTCCGACGAGGAAGCGACGATTTTTTCGCTGAAGAAACGTACAAAAAATTGTAGGTCCCGTGTAAGTAAAATCATCATTCTCCTGCCCTTATCCCAATTTATTTGGGGTAGGCGCAACGTGTCTTTTATTCCATACGTCTCTATGCCCGTAAAAGAGATACATATTATTATATTAATAGTTGATCGCTGACTCGTTTGTTGCAGCGACAAAAGTGCTATCAGAGCGAGTACTCGCTCAGCGACGCTCGCTTGGCAGGCAGAACACTTGCTGAGAGATTCACGCTTGGTACATACTTGTACCAGCGAGTAATCGCTCATCCCGGCGGTACGACAGGTGCCTTAATGACATTGTCACGGGGCGTTGTTGGTAAACGTGTGTAAATCAAAATGGCGGCGATAGTACCGATTTTGGCCACGCGCCACCAGAAATTCGTAGCGTTTTCCCACCTCCACCCACACCCCATTTTACCTCTGATTTTTCATAACTGTTCAAATCACAGTGATATTTATTCTCATTCTTATATGGTTGCTGTTGGGTTGCTGCCATTGACAAGTCTGTCAAAATCATTGTGAGCTTTACTGTCGTTACAATAAGGTCGCTGTTAGGTAGCTGCTGTCACTGCTAACTATGAACGGACGGTAAAATAACTGTGAACGGACTGTATATAGCTCGTGTGTTTTCTTTTTCAGATTGCTGACGTCTTTTCTATTCCGTTTGTGTCATATTATTTGATAAATAATATACTGATGATCCGTTTGTATGGACAGACAAAACATCTGAATACGGCTTTATTGCATTTTGGTATATCGATCTTTGCGCTTACTATTTTCATGACGGATATCGTGGTGACTATAGTGTCTATCGTCGGAGGTCATACGGTGAGACTTGAAACTTTGTTATTATTTTAGCTAGCCTGTACTATGGAACCGTGGAATGAAAAGAGGTAGGCCGAGCAGTAAGCTGCTGGGCATTCCTCTTTTCATTCCACGGGCACCATTTCTGCGCTACTTCTTGCACATTCTCAAGAAAGAAATCCAAGTTGTCCCGCCATCTATATTATACATTATTATTATTATACTAATGATAAAGCTGAAGAGTTTGTTTGAACGCGCTCATCTCTAGAACTACTAGAGAGATGTCAACAAAAATATTGCAAAAAAAAAAATCAATTGTTGAGGAAGGCTTTAGGTTATTTAACATCATGCTGGAGCCGAGCAAAAAGAAGCCAGAAATAACGCTAAGCAAAAATGAAGTAATAGCGCGGGCCGGGTATGTGATGCGACGGGATGGATCGAGGAAACAAGAAATTTCACGCGGACGAAGTCGCGTGCAGGAGCTAGTCTTCTTTAAAGAAGACTAGCTTTAGGCTGGCTTTTAGGTTTTGTCTATAGTTTTAAAGAAGACTTAGAAGGAAGTAAATACTTTCTTGTTCATTCTATGAGATGACGATTTCCGTTATTGGAAAGCCGAGCATTGCCCAATAACTGATAAAACGTTCTGCTATTCTACTATAACCGTTTCCTAGTTATATTGGTCTTAAGCTGTTTTTACCGCGGTTGTTCCGTCGATGGGTGACCATCTTTACATACCAAGACCCCTCCGTGCCTCGAAAAGCATGTTAAGCCGTCGGTCCCAGATGTCATTCGTGAATCTTTGGCAGTCGTTACGGGTCGTCAGAAGCCCGAAAGTCTGACAACCAGTATCGTATTACCCAGTAACTAGGTTATGGAGGTCAGATACGCTGTCGCTCCATGTAAAATACTGGTATTCAGCTGCATTCGGTTTTATTCGACTGGAAGCCGATCCCAACGTCATAGTAGAAAAAAACGTTTCCTGGTTATATTGGTCTAAAACTTCTAACACAAAACTTTTAATGTTGCAGAAAAATGCAAAGCTGCTAAGAGGATACTATTTTTACAGCATAGGGATATTGATAATGACGGCAATATTGACTACTTCGTCAGTTTGTATAGCAATAACAAATTGCACTGCTGACGATCGTGAAAAGGCGCTGCAGGGATATTGCTCATGGGATATTCTTTCGGTTACCTGCTCAGCGTATTTCGTGATTTTAGGTGAGAATAAATCTAATTATTATTAGCACAAACATTAGCATAATCCGCCTATAATGCTCCCACTGCCGGGACACAACTCCTCTCCTGGGGAGAGAGGGGACTGTAATCCACCACGCGGGCCCAGTGCGGGTTGGTAGATGTCACATGACTTCGAATTTTTGGTTCTAAGACATGCCGGCTTCCTCACGATGTATTCCTTTATCGTTTTGAGAGCGGTGGTGATGGAATTATTTACACAAAGTAAAGCGCCTGCTTGGGTTCAAACTTACGGCCTACATACTCGTAAGTCGGGGTCATTACCACAGGGCCACCACTGCTCGATATTATTTATTTCGGACAACACAAGACACAAAAAAAAAGTGAGTAAAGCAGCAGCAGCAGTAGTAAATTCCTTATAATTAATGTTAGTACCATATTACTTAACACTTGTTTATCTGAGATCGCTTCATGTGGACGATGCACAAGCGAAGGGAAACTATTTCACTCGTTCACCACCCCCACAAAACGTCTCAGAATAGGGAGTAGATGCTATGCGCCACTGTTCTCAGAATACCGTTTGTCACTGTCTCGCAGACTTGCTATTAAGGTCGAGATTTTTTTCTGCATGACCGCATAAAAGTCGTCGGTTCGATTCAGAGCAAACATCTCAGATTAGCTACAAAAACGGGGCAGTACCAAAGTCCCAACAGCATTCTGAAAACATTATTGTATTGGATGCGCAGGACCTCCAGCGATCTTTTGGTAAAGCTGACCCCACAGGCTTCCCGTGTACATACCCTGACAATATGCTTTGGGGGTTAAAGGGTTATTTTAACCTGATTAGTACAACGGTGAAACCTGCTAGCCAACATATTCCCTCTGACCGCCAGTGCCCTGCGCTCCCTCTCTATGTCCACATTGTCTTTAAGGTCGTCGGTAAGTATGTGCCCCAAGTACTTAAAATTATTTATTCGCCTTATACTTAAGCCATTCAGAGTAAAACTTGGTACATAGTCGAGGGCCTTACCAGTGGCCTTAAAAACCATGTATTCACTCTTTTTTACATTATAAACGAGTCCGTGTGTTGTTGTTGTAGATTATGCCCAGATATTATCATTTTCTACTTGAGCGCTAATAGCATCAACTTTCTTTCTCTCTCTCTTTGGTTGTTCCTCCTATCTCGTGATAAAGCATTCTCGTTCAGCGGGATTGTCCGAAAGGGTTACCGCAACCCCGGAACATAAAGGTCGAAGGAAGGAACATGGGTGGGTTTTAGTCAGTAAGAGTCTGACACTCCCTTCCGCTCCACCCAGAGCGGGAGGGGTCATTTGATGATTTCCCACCAGAAAAAAAAAACATTCTCGTGTAATCTCTCCCTCCTTCACTTATATCTGTGTACTACAACTGTCCATCTGGATTACTTATATTTATTTACTTTTTATTTATTTATTTGGGAAACAAACAATTATACTTTAGGTAATACAAACATAGTATGATTACATCTCATGTGGTTAATGAACAATTAACGACGTTTCCACAGATTACTATTTATGTTACAGTGCGCAGTAAATACAAACAAGACAGAAGTACAGTTCATATTAAAAAAATAAAACTAAAAATTATATAATTAACATTAAACATTTAGAGTACAAAGACAAAGTGAAAAGGATCGTAAATTATGAGGAAAGGACCGGAATTAGTTTCTTCCTAAATTTGTTGGACGACAAATGAAAAATGTCTATATTAGTAAAATTTTGGTTATACGAGTATATATTAACTAACTCACGGAGCGGCGCTCGCTCATCCGCATTCGTTCGACAGGGGGCCATGGCAAATAGAGGGTAAACGCGCACCTCTCGTCGGATTACAGTGCGGGGCACAACATAAAATATTTTATTAATTAATTCCGTACAGTTAAACTTATTGCGTGGCGTCTAGACTGCATTGCGAGCATTTTAATTTTTTTCCACGATTCATCATAGGATAGAGGTTCCATACGACATTTATACTGCAGGGTTCGAAGCCAGTTAGATTTCTACAAGGAACAAAAAAAATGTAGGCAAGGCAGAGCAAATAAAAAATATTTACTAGATGTGAAGAGCATTCTTGAATATTATTTTTAATCCATCCCTTTTTTTTCCAGTTTTGCAATCTTACTTCCTCCTACTACTGAGAAGTGAGATCATCAAACTGAGGAGCGTCCGCTGGTTTAGATTTGTGAACAATGCGGCTGAAGCAGAATGTACCATGATATGTGAAGAAGCGGTAGTTGGGAGAGGAGACTGAATCCCGATTCTAGAAGGGTGCGTGTTTGGCGAATTCCTGGTCGCCAGAATCGACTCCAGAATCGTCAGGGAGTTCATCCGTACCAGGGTGGGACTATTATGGGGTGGACTGAAATTCGTCTAGCTGGAAGAACGGACCTCATTTTAATACTAGGCAATTGAAATGCGAAACAATAATGTAACGAGATTGAGCAACCTCACTGGCAGCAGTATTAATGCGCGTGCAAACTCAGTCAGGCTGGTGATGAATGTGCTCTGCGAGAACAATATGACGCTATTAGAGTGGCCTGTTCAATCCGCTGATCTCAATCCCATAGAGCATGCGTGGGATTTGCTCGGGAGGAGAGCGTTCAGAGACCTTACCCAAAATTTGAACACGGAAGTAGAGTTTTTTGCACATCTTTCCAGAATATGAAGCGGTATTTCACATGTGACAATAGACAACCTTATACTCAGTATGCCACGCCGATGTTAATGCCTTGGCCCCTTGGGAGGACCAATCCAACAGTTTATCAAAAAGAAGATAAAGCGCTCTTCCTCTCTCTACTTATTTAAAAATTTGCTGTGCCCGGCAGGGTCCATAATTGTTTCTCGGCGTTAGTTTTTTTACGTCGACAAAAAAGTGTTTTTTTACACCATTTTAGATTTTCATATTATATTTTTTTTTTCACTAACAACCTTTTATTTAGTTAAACAATTAAAATCTATATATTAAATTACGCTTCTATTGATATACAATATGTTACGAGTACATGAAAAGTGTTAAAATTAAAATAATTACTATGAATACCCTTGTTCCCTAGACTTTGTTATAGAGTGGAGTTCGTAAAACAATATTAGAAATATATAAATTTTGTTATTCAATGTTGTTATTAGACCGTATCAGACCTAGATCTGGTATTTACAATTTAATGTTACAGCTTTTTAATTACTTTCGAAAAGTGCTTTGTTCAGTCTTTACAAATATTGAAAATATAACTTATTCAAGTTCTTGTAAATTGTTTACATTTAAAATAAATCGCTTTCCAACTTTATCTGTATTTTGTTTCCACGTTCAAATATCTTTACATCTAACATCTTCATTTTCGCAATCTATTTTCTTCCAAATCTTTTTTTACCCTCTCTCCTTCCTTTATTCTTCCTTTACATTCCATCGAACGTGTCTCTTTTTCCACACAACCTTTGAACTTTTTTCTGATTCTGCTTCTCCGTTATTTACTTCATTATCTACTTCTTTATCTTCTCCTCTATCTACCTTTCCTCCTTTATTATGCAATAAATGCACAGAAGTGATAAGAATAACTCTTATCACTTCTGTATATTATAAAACGTGTATTTTTTTTTTGCATAAAATTAAAAATGTGCCAATTGCCTGATAAATATTTCTGGGGTTGTCGACTTGCCCACTAATAAATTAACTTCGCGCAAATTGCCTATAGAAAAAATAATATTATTTAAAAGTGACGATTCGCCTGTTTCGGGAGAGTAAATTCGTGCGAATCGACTAATAAGCCTATCTTCTACTTACTCCCTTTCTTCATCCGTTACATTATTTCATACATTTTACATTTCTATGCTTTATTATGCTTGTGTCGCAAATCAGTATCATTTACTATATTAAGATATGTAACATGTGGCATACGACTATGTCTTCAGGCTGTTATTATGCAATGGGTCATGAACTGGTAATATTGAAATCATGGACATACATAAATGTTGACAAAACTTCTTCCTAGACGGTTCCAAGACGTAAATAATTTCAAACAGTTTCCTGAAATGGTTCAGAGTAAAGACGATTACGGTCGACGTTAGCCACATGTCACAGGATCGCAGTGTGCGGGCTTGTGGCGCTACCATATACCATAATTATGAAGATACGTGTCAACTTCCTACTTTTCACTATAGTTCGTTGAATACTTTTGCCGTCTGCTCATTTTATTTTTATTCAAGAGGAACAACAAACAGCTACAATATAAAACAGAAACAAGAAAAACCACAAAACATATATTATTCATATATTCATTTTTATTATATGTATTATATATATCTTAAACACGAGAGTTAATTTAATAAATTAAAAATTGTATTTGTAACCTTAGCGATTATTTTCACTATATTGTATTCTATTGTTAATCTGTGAACAGCGTTGTGGGCTGCAATATTGTATGTTATATAATGTAATGTATATAAAATATATGTATCATTGACTCAATTTAAACAAATTATAACCCTATCAGTTTTGAAATCGTAAAAACACACAAAAGCAACATGAACAAGTTCTATGAACACAATATCTCAGGTCAAAAAGCTACATTGATTAAACTCAGAGGATGCGCTATCTATTATATAACCAAGTATCTTCCCCCATATATATCCAATAACAAAAACAAGCGATAGTAAATAAGCAGATATAATTATTATCTTTATATAACGGAACTAAAATACGTTGTTTGTCAATATGCGAAACCGATGTCTAGTGCTAGGCCGAGTCTATAACTTCACATAGAAGGACATAACTACTATCAAAATACGACACGAAAACAAAAGAAAAAGTCACTATTTTCATTTGTTTTGAAACTTCAATGGCACATGCAAATCCACAAACAGATGTTCAGTCAATGAGTCAATGATACGTATATTTTATATACATTACATTATATTTTTATCCCGATATTCCCATGGGATCGACTCTTATGCGGATGAAACCACGGAGCGCTACTAGTAAATAAATAAAACTGTTCTCTTGCAGCAGTAGTTTACCTAATCGTCCTGACATTCATTCATCATCTACCTAGCGTTTTCCCAACTATGTTGCCGGTTCGTCTGTCGTATGTGGTCGGCTTCCAGTCTAACCGAATGCAGATGAGTACCAGTATTATACATGGAGCGGCTGCCTATCTGACCTCCACAACCCATTTACTGAATAATATGATACCCCTGACATTCATTATGTAATGTAAAATGTATCGTCTTAGTCGTCGTTAGTGCGCTTATGATTTATGAGAAACACTTATTCAATGTGTTTTTTGTATGATAATATGTTATGTAACTTCATTTTAGTATGTCCACGTGCGTGGTTCTAGGCACAGCTATTCTAGCTTTATGGCAGTTTGACTTGGTATGCTAATATAATAATGTTTGCCAATTATTTACCTAGTATTGTTTTCAACGCAGGCAGCGTTGATAATATTATTATTGTTATTCTTCCAATTAATTGGGAATTTGTAACAAGGTCCGGAAATCGCAAAAAAAAAACCTGGAAAACCATTTGTTTTTGTTATTGTAAACGAATGAAGATACTTATTTGTAAATCCCGGGCGTGTATCTCCTAAACGTATGTACATAAATATATACTTACGTACAATTATTATGATAACAACATCAGTTCAAAGTCAACCGCTGACCTCAGTAGCTGTGTTTTAAAATAAATTAATACATGCCAAATAGTTTACGAACTTTAATTAATAAGTTCGAAAAGTTGTATAGAAATAATTTGTAGTATTTGTGAAAGGGAAGGAACAATAGCTTGAATACAAAGGAAACAAAATGCGTACGGAGCTGCCAGTGTGTAAGAGATGTTGTTTCTGTTTGCCGCTACGATATGGTTTGATAACATGGGGATATATCAGATTGGTAAGTACCAGTTCATCCTGAATTTAATAATTTCTATATCAAAACAAAAGTACAAACAAATGGACATGGTGTATAGTCAAATCCTACTTCCTACTAATATTACAAACGTGAAAGTTTGAATGGATGGAGGGATGGATGGATGTTTGTTACTCTTTCACGCAAAAACTACTGAACGGATTTGGATGAAGTTTGGCACCCAGATCGTTTATAACAAGGATTAACATATAGGATTTTTATCCCGATATTCCTACGGGATCAAAACTTATGCGGCTGAAACCGCGTGGCGCAGCTTGTTTGGACATACAGGGTTACTGGTAATTCGACGTATATCCGTCAGGGGCTGATAAGGGGGCCAAAATGCAACAAATTGAACCCCCCATATGTATGGCCGAAATTCAATAGTTTTCGAGATATTTGAATTTTAAGGGTTTTTCGATATTTACCCAAAATTTGACATTTAATTCCAAATAAAAAAAAAACTACATATTTGAATGGGTACCATTAAAAATGATGTTGTAGCTGGCACTTCAATTAAGCTATGGACATAATTAAAACTACTTAATTAAACAAAATAATTAAAATAATGAGCGATATGAGAATAATATCTTACCAATATTTTCATTTTACGCTTCAAAAATGTTGTCTCGTCACAAAAATTTCTATGACATTAATCGTACAAATAACTAAAACAACTTGCCTATTCTGTAAGCTTTCCAAAAAGGTATAAAAGTCAATTTTAAAATACATAATTCGTGGCTTGGCATGTGTTTGAATCGGCGCGGGGAGAGAAAGGGTCATTTGTATTTGTATGAAATAAAATGCATTAAAAAATGTACGTCAAATTTTATTAAAAATTTTACACATCTTGTTCAAAATGAGCCCCTCGATTACGAATGCAGGTTCGAATTCTCTTCCTAACTTCGGTTTTCGTCACTCTTGATGTGAACGTTGTTCTCATCTGTTGCGCCGCATTTATTATTCGCTGTCGAAGTTCTTCGACTGAATTTATTGGGGTCACATAAACTAATTCCTTCATATGACCTCAGACGTAAAAATCAAGTGGTGTGATATCAGGGCTTCGTGCTGGCCACGGAATTGGCCCTCCCCTCCCAATCCATCGGTTTGGATATCTCTCGTCTAGCCACTGTCGGACAGTAATCCGGTAATGTGCTGGGCAACCATCATGTTGAAACATGAGGTTGTTTTGTATTTCTTCGGGAACATCCGCCAACAAATCGTCTAGGTTGTTTCTCAAAAACTCCTCGTAATTTTGGCCGTTCAAATTTTGGGGCAAGAAATGAGGGCCCACCAAATAATTATCAACGACACCCATCCATACGTTCAGGGAAAATCTCATTTGCGACGCAGTTTCTTTTAGTTTTTTTGGATTCCTGCCTGCTTTAGGTGCCCAAAAATGTAAGTTATGGTAATTCGTTATACCATCCCGGTCAAACTTTGACTCGTCAGTCCACAAAATATTTCTTAGGAAATGTTCCTGGTCAGCATCAGCGTTTAACATAAACCGAGAAAATTCGAGTCGCCTGGCAGGATCTCCCTCGTGCAATGTTTGGACAGGTTGATAATGGTATGGGTGTCTACCTGATAGATGAACTACCGACCACACTTTCCACTGGGACATACTGAGCTGTCTTGCAACAATGTTCGTTGAGATATTTGGGTCATCAATAAAACACTGAAGAATGGTGTCCTCTTCGTCAGCCGTGTACCGTCGAGGTCTGCCAGCGTTGAATTGTGCTCTCTGAACACTGCCAGTTAGGCAAGTTGTTTTAGTTATTTGTACGATTAATGTCATAGAAATTTTTGTGACGAGACAACATTTTTGAAGCGTAAAATGAAAATATTGGTAAGATATTATTCTCATATCGCTCATTATTTTAATTATTTTGTTTAATTAAGTAGTTTTAATTATGTCCATAGCTTAATTGAAGTGCCAGCTACAACATCATTTTTAATGGTACCCATTCAAATATGTAGTTTTTTTTTTATTTGGAATTAAATGTCAAATTTTGGGTAAATATCGAAAAACCCTTAAAATTCAAATATCTCGAAAACTATTGAATTTCGGCCATACATATGGGGGGTTCAATTTGTTGCATTTTGGCCCCCTTATCAGCCCCTGACGGATATACGTCGAATTACCAGTAACCCTGTATGCGCACGCACAGTAAATAAAATCACGCTTAAACAACTTGGCCATTTGACCTCGTTGCCCAATTACTGATACCAATACGACGGCATGTAACATTCTCGGACAGAACGATAGACTAAGAAACTGTAGCCAGAAATGTAGAATATTTTCCGCGACACGGAAGAAGTGCAAAACTGCAAATACCAAGTGGTAACGCATCCAAGACGAGGGTAGTTCAGGCTCCTGTCGTAATAATCATAAGCTACCCAATATATAAACTCCAGAGAAATCTAAAGTCAGACATTGTGTTCTTATCGATATGTGGCGTCATTAAACAACCAGTAAATAAGTTAATAGATAAAAAGTAACGGTTGTATGCTCTTGCTACGAAGTGCAGTACGGTCAGCAAAGGAGATCAGTAAGTAACCACGATCGTCAGATATAGTTTAAGTTTAGTAAGGAACAGGTGATGTTTTCGAATAAAATAAAATAAATAGAATACAAACAGTTCATTTAATAAATTAAACTTCATCGGTTTCTTACTAAACTTCAACTACATATATTCGATGACCTTGGTTACTAATCTCTTTTGGTGACAAACAGTCACCAAAAGAGTGTTACCTTAGTAAATGTTTCAAACTCAAACTCAACTCAAAGCATTTATTTCAATTAAACCATTTACAGACACTTTTGTCAAAACGAAATAGTCGGTCAGTTAGTCAGAAAGTTGAAGCTAGTTGCCCATTCCAAAACGTAGATCTCTTTGGGGAAGAACGGGCAAAAAACTCCAAGGTCACTCTTTTAAATCAAGATATTACAAAATCCTGGTTACATTATTTTTGTTGCTTCTATACGTGAGAACAATGTAAAAAAAACAAATGAAGAAACAATTCAAAACATAAAAATAAACCCTGGCAGTTAAGAGATGACCAGTCTCAACCGACGACGCCCGTTCATTTTTTTCGTGCTTTTCCGTATCATTCTAAAGTGCACTAAATGTAGGAAATCAAAATATGACGCTACAAGGTTATTTGGGCACGTGACTAAATTCGGAACTAACACCACCATCCTTTTTTTCAATACAATTTACTAAACAATTGCGCAAATGTTTATCAACAGTGCCTGTTGGTAAACATTTGTGGTCAACGTCATTCGAGCCCAAAAAAACCTTGTAGCAGTATATCTTACTAGCTGCGCCCCGCGGTTTCACCCGCATAAGTTTCGATCCCGTGGGAATATCAGGATGAAAGTATCCTATATGTTAATCCTGGTTATAAACCATCTGTGTGCCAAATTTTATCCAAATCCGTTCAGTAGTTTTCACGTGAAAGAGTAACCAAATATCCATCCATCCATCTATACAAACTTTCACGTTCCTTTATAATATTAGTAGGAAGTAGGATTTTGATTTACTTAAATATTGTGTTTTTATTTTATATACTTTATTGTACACCAAAAAATACATAACAAAATGTGTTTAATCTTTTCAGGCATCATCCATGTTATTCTTCACCGGAATGGTTGTAGCCTTCTTCGGGATAGTAGAAATGGGTGCTGCAGAAGAAGAGAATGATCCTATAAATATAGTATATATAGCAATATTAGGCTTCGTGATTCTATTGACAGTGACAGATCTTGTATTAAATACTATTTTCATCGTTGGTGGTCATACGGTGAGTTTTTCTTCAATAGATTGAGGAATGTAATAATATTCAAACAAGTGAATGAAGCATATAACTTAGTGACATATAACTACGGGTGAGAGAATCAACGATAGTGTTGCCGTGCCAATCTGCACACGGCAATCTCATCGGAGCGATAATTTTTTAACCTGACCCTACTCTCTCTTTCGTAGAGATGGTGCCTACATAGTAGATACAGATACAGTGCCCGGACGTCAATATGGCGCTTAGTATTTTAGCTGCTGTACAATGGTCGTTTGGTGCGTGGCCAAAATCGGAACTAACGCCGCCATCTTGTTTTTCAATACATTTTTACAAAACAATTGCTCAAATATTTACCAACAGCGCCACCTAGTCAATGTCATTAAAGCGCCAAAAGATCCTTGTAGCAGTGTAAGAAAGAGACTGTCACCCAGGCATGAGTGACAGAGACAACGCCGAAACTTTGTGTGCCATATAAACGACCACGTAATATGAATTAGATATAGCTTAAAGTATGCACGCACTGTAAAAGAACAACAGATACTTTTGATTAATGAGAACACATAATAATTATCAGTAAATGTTCACAATCAGTGGGAATAAACATTTATTAATAGACATTAATAATTCATAATTCTTCGTCTATATTAGTGATAACACCGCAATTATAGTATTTCTATGCAGAAACAGACACAAGCGAGGAGTATTTAAAAGCGAAGATATAGTGACTTTCAAACGTCTAATTTATGTATTTTGCTGTCCATAAGTTGTTTTTTCTATTAAAGTCGTCATTAGAAGTCTCAAATGTTTATTAAATTTCTCCAATTAGTTTCTTAGCTTTTTTAATTTCTATAACATATTTGGCCACATGCAAACAATGCGTCATACTGACGTCACGCAAATCCTGCATCTCGCAAGCAAAGTTTACCGCGCAATTAGCATAGATACAATTTCCCAACATCAATCGTTGGGCAATTGCCCGCCAGACACAACACCCGTCTGATTGGAGGATCCTCCCTTTTCTATAGAGGATGAGTGGATTTTACACCCTGTTCCTCATACCTCTAAACTACAATAGATTGACGCTCACCGTCAACCTATTGTAGTTTAGAACTATGAGGAGACATTGACAAGAGAGGTTGAGGTGACATTGTCCGACAAATTATAACAGATTCCTCACGTTTTCTTACTGCATCAGCCAGTAGTCCACGATTTTTATTGAGAAAATACATAGACACAGTGGTACCCTGCTAAGACTAAACCTGCAATTTCCAAAATATCCCGACATTACTTATAACGTTTAACTCATGTCATTTTCAGAAAAACCTGAAGTTGTTGCGAGCGTACTATATCTACAGCGTTATCATCTGTATCCTGACTTCTATTATGGGCATTGCTTCAGCCATATATACCCTGTTTCTGTTCAAAATTGGAGAGCTCGACCTCACGTTTCACCTCTGGATCGTTCTCGTGGATACAGCTTCTTTGTTCGCTCAAGTCTGTAAGTAAAAATATGTTAATTATCTATTTAAGTAAGGTTTCTAACCAGGTGCGGGTCTGCCCCAACATTATACTGCGATGTATCGCGAGCGGACTGGACTGCTTGAGTGTAAACCGCTACTGCAAGCTTTCTACTTCGGTGCTGAGCTTGTTGTGAATTCACAGATTATTACAGAGCTAGGTTTAATGTGTAGAATAAGGCTACTACCATTCAGCGGAATTGTCCGAAAGGGTTACCGCTACCCCGGAACATAAAGGGCAAAGGAGGGAACATGGGTGGGTTTAGTCAGTAAGAGTCTGACACTCCCTTCCGCTCCACCCAGAGCGGGAGCGGTCATTTGATGATTTCCCAGCTCGAAAAAAAAAAAAAAGTCTACTAACATACCTAGTTATTAAGAAACATTGTTACTGACATATTGAGTTTTTGTTACTTGCAAAAATAGATAGAAATGAAATGAATTGCTAGCTAAAGGACCTATTCCCCTATTAAGTTGGCTCATTCCGTTCCGACTGTGGTTCCGATAACAATACGATAATATGGAGCTGGAGCGGTTGTTCCCCAGTATGGTTATACTGGGGGAAGGCGGTATACTAGAGCCCACTCTTTCTCGCACAGAGGAGACCTCCAACCCAATTGTGTAACATTCTATCACAATCCTAAAAATATTAAAAGAAATTCCTAATCCATTGCTTCATATATTTGAAAATTTCGTAAAGGAGAAAACATACACATTGCTTGTCGCACTAACGACATGTCCACACTTGTTTGTCAAACTAATGACTACAGGCACTATCATGGAGACAACCCCAGTTGTAATAACATTACCAAGAAAAGTAAGGCAGTTCCTAACAATTTCTTGATTTTATTTTTTCAGTGGGTCAAATCTACGTTCTACTTCTCGTGAGGAGCGAGATAATCAAGCTAAGGAGCCACTGCGAGTTCAGATTCGTGAACAATGCGGCTGAAGCGGAATGTACCTTGAAAAGTGAAGAAATTAACGGAGAGGAAGGATCAGAATATACCTATGAAAGATATGTGCCTGAATATTGTATAAATGACGAGAGTTGATCAATATAGCGAAAGGACAATTCGACACTGTGATATGAAGTTAAGATAGAATAATGACTTTTGTGGACGGATGTATAATTAACTACTTTTAATAGTTGTATTGTTACATATATAAATATTAAAAAAAATAAAGAATAAGATGTTTCTCGACCTTTTGGCTAATTAGCAGCTTAAATTAACATACATACAGGCCTTTAGTGTGGGATGCAACTTGTGTCGATACTCTTGCGCCATCCCATCTTCCAGGCTCGGTGTGCTGCGCTGGTGCTGCTGCTGCGGCTGCGGATAACCTCAAGCGGCGTAAATATAATACCTTATTGATAATTATATTTTCGAGCCGTTTGGGGTTGAAACCCTCGGGCCGTGGGGTCCGAGTGCTCATGGTCTTTTTAAGGAAATTTCGAAACGACGGGTTGACACTTCCCATGACCCAAGGGCTGGCTCTTGGAAAGAGGCTAAGCATTGCCATACGACGTGGCAATGCCGCCAGTGTCTTGGGTACATTACCAGTTGACAGCGATGCGGATGAATTTTTCGACGCTATATTTTAGTTTTAGTTAATTTAGGGCTGATTTTTACATCGCCAGAAAATTTTTATTCGAGGAATAAAATTGACGTTTGGCAGTTTTTGTATGAAATAACTGTCTTCCTAGTAGATCAAGTCAATTAAGTACACGTGTTCTTGTAAAACATATTCTAAAATAATTTGCTCTGGAAAATCCTAAGTCATCTAAGCCACCAATTTGGGAAGTTAGTAAATTAATTAGCTTTCTAAGCAATTACAATGTAGATATAGACAACCCCTTTCGAATATCGCGCCATATTGCAACTATTTTACTACTTTGCTCAGGTAGCAGGTAACATGACTTAACGCTGCTTAGACTACTCTAAGCAGCGATCTACATCCTGACTATTATATTAGATCAGATGATAGTGTTATATTATGACCTCAATTTGTTTCGAAAACAGAGAGGCAATTTTCGTAATTTTAAGAACGTTCACAGCCTGATCATATTCTCAAGCTATCAAAAATACCTACCTGTAATTTCCCTACATTTTTGACAAGTTTTTGACATTGATTGTCGCTGAGATGACATTGCGACTATATTTTGAACGTTCGTATTTACGGGAATTGGTCTTCTGATTGTAGGTAAGTAAGTATTATAGATGGTAAGTATTCAGGTAAAGCGCTTCTATTAAGAAACTAAAATATGGCGTCGAAAAATTCCTCCGCATCGCTGTCGACTGCTAATGTAGCCAAGAGGCTTTTGTTCTTGTTTTGGAAAATAGAAAGGGCAACCAACATACTCAATGAAGACGAACATGGCGGCAGCAAATAATATGTGTTCATATTTAATTCTGATTACAGCAGATGTGTTATTCAACATTATTTTCATCTTCGCAGCACATAATGGTAAGATATTGATTAAACTGATTTGACAAGACTTAAAGTGTATTTTCAGTAATATCCTGCGCCAGTGTACCCTAAAATAATAATTATTATTGTGCCCACCTATGTTTATCTTAGGTTATAAAATAATGTAGGTACAATAAATCATAATATTTTTTGTAACGATACTATATCTTGCACATTTTAGAGAAACGAGACGCTATTAAAGACGACCTTCATCAGTAACGTAACCTTAGGGATACTTTTTACCCTCGGCTCCTCTGTTTCCTGGTCACTTTTCGATCTTGCTGTTCAGTCTGCGCACAGTCTTGGTGGCATGGTTCTTCGTCATGTCTCTCTCCTGGACCTTTGTGCTAGCAGCATCACATACATAATTTTATCTGTAAGTGGTTGTTGCAAATCTTTCGCATTCAATAATGTTTTTTCACAGTCAATTACTCAGTGTCTATGAATAACTCAGATTTGGTTTATGATTAGGAAGGCTCAGCTTGGCCAAGATGGCCAGAGACCGCTCAAGACAGGGAAGTTTGGAAGGAAAAAGGGGAGGCCTTTCCCCAGCAGTGGACAATATAGGCTAACGAAACCTTGCAGAATTTATTCACTAATAAATATTCTTAACAGCAACCAAGTGAACATAGGAATTTACAACATATTGTGTTTGGTAGAGTGGCTTTCAGAAATTAGCGAAACCTAAGCGATTTAAATATTGGTTTACATGCGGGCCCAGTGCGGGTTGATAGAGTCACGTCTTCGAATTTTTGGTTCTAGGACATGGCCGGTTTCCACACGATGTTTTCCTTCACCGCTTTAAGAGCAGTGGTGATGATAGATTTTTTGGAATATTAGTAGTTTCGAAGATTACGTAGGAACTCACAAATACCTTTTTATTAGTATAGGTTAGTATAGATATTTTGAAACATTAAAAATGCATTTTATTCTCAAGTTTTATTCTTTTAGATATATTTAACAATACAACTATTGAAAGTAGTTTATTATACATCCATCCAAAAAAATAATTATACCATCTCAACCTAATATCACAGTGTTGAATTGTCCCTTCGCTATATTGATCAACTCTTGTCATTTATACAATTCAGGCCCATATCTTTCATCCGTATATTCTGATCCTTCCTCTCCGTTAATTTCTTCACATTTCAAGGTACATTCCGCATCACCCGCATTATTCACGAATCTGAACTCGTAGTGGCTTCTTAGTTTGATGATCTCGCTCCTCACGAGAAGCAAAGCACAGATTTGAACCACTGAAAATAAAAACAAGAAAGTGTTAGGAGCTACCGTACTTTGCTTTTTCAATCTTCAGATAACTTTTGTCTGATGAATACAAATTGCGGTTTCATAACTTTCATATAGAAAATATATTAATTAATCCTTGGACAAAAGTTATACGACGATTGAAAAATAAGAATTTGAATTTTTTAAATGTGAATTATTTCAACTGGGTCTCCATGGCAACGCCTGTAGTCGTCGAAGAGATAGAGAAAGCCACAGGTACCGGGCACAGATTCAGACTATTGATGAAACAGTGAGTATCACTTTGCCCGACCTTGTAAATTAACACAGACACGCTGAGCAGTCGCTTGCGGCCTCAAAACCAGCGACCAAGACATAAGAAAAGCTAATGTACGTACTAATATAACCATCGCTGTGATATTCAAGTCTTCTCTCTTCTTATCGTATCGTATCGTCTGGAAAGACGGAACCGAATGAGACAACTTAATAGGTGAAGAGGTCCAAATTTAGCTACCAAATCTCTCAGCAGTCTCAGCAACTAAATTGTTTCTCACATCAATTCTACGGGTTTGTAAATAAGTGCGCGCATGCAGCGACGCGACAAATACAATACTTGGTTACTTTTGATCAGAAGGCCAATTCTCGTAATTTAAAACATTCAAAATCTAGTCACAGTCTCATTTCTGCGACAAACAAATGTCAAAAACTTGTCAAAATATAGGGAAATTAGAGGATTTTTTGACAGATTGAAACTGAGATCAGACTGTGAACGTTCTTAAAATTACGAGAATTGCCCCTCTGAGCTCCTTTTGATCTCTAACATATTAAATGACATTTGATCGCATTATCTTTAATTTTGACAGTTCAGCTACGTTCATACGTTTTTTATGTTGTTGAGCAGACTTTATTAAACCTATGAAGCAATGGATTAGAAATATCCTTCAAAACTCTCGGAGTGTGATTGATACGCAATAAGGGTGCTCTTGACCTCGATCTCGCTTGATGAAAAGGATGGATGAGGTCTACAATGAAATGAGCGTTTATGTGAATCCATGTTACAAACTTTATAACAAGGTAGAAACCTTGCAGCAGCAGTTCACGCAGAAACAGTCTCATCGCAATACATCGCAGCATAATGTTGGGATTGACCTGTACCCGGTAAGAATCCTACGTTTACTTACAGCTTTGAGCCAACAAAGTAGCAATGTCGACGACAATGATCCAGATGTGGAATTTGAAGTCGATCTCCCCGATTTTGAACATGTACAAGATGGCTATGGCCGAGTCAATGGCTATGAGTGCTGTCAGGACAAGGAGGACGAAGCTGTAGGTGTAGTACACTCGTAACAACTTCAAGTTTTTCTGAAAATTAAAAAAATATATATATATTATATTTATATTCTGCACAGCACCAGGAAGTGGTGGGCGTTTTGGGGGACTGTCTTTTGTAATTTTGACTTTCAAAAAGTGCTGATTCACAGCCTAGTTTAAATAAATGGCTTTTGATTTTGATTAGATTACTCGCAATTTCCGAATCATTCCGATATTATTAAATGTCGGAATGATTCGGAAATAGCGGGTTTAGTTCTAGCGAGCTCCTACCAATATAATATGTCTTGTTCTTTCATAGGTATTTTGTTAAATGTGGACATAAGGTACTGACTGACGCAGTAAGGAATCATGAGGAAACCAAGTTATAATTTGTCGGAAAATGTCAATACAGACCCGGCAACCAATTGAAGAGGCCAAATATGATAACGGTATGTAGATATAGGTAATTGGAGAAATTGAATAAACATTTGAGTTTTTTAACGTAGAATAAAATGAAGTTTTCACCCGCACACATATTGATATGTGTCTTTACTATGTTGCACAGGCGACCTGGTGAAGGTTGCGGGAATCCGCTGGATGCGAGTCGCACGGGACCGGTCAATGTGGCGACACTTGGGGGAGGCCTATGTCCAGCAGTGGACGTCTATCGGCTGAAATGATGATGATGACAGGCGACATTTCCACGAACGAGAGAATCGCGGTGATATTCACGCCCGTGCCATCAAATTGTTGCGGCGATGATACCTCCGTGTAGTGGTTGATTCATAGAGTTTCTATTGTATTTGTTACCATGGCGGCACTGTCGTCGCGATACCCTCGCCCGTTACGTTTAGCTTCTAACGCTTCATTGATTGTTTAATTAATAGATGGCTCAATCTCTTGAACAAAACTCACCTTATGACCACCAACGACGAAAATTGTATTTACTACAAGATCTGTCACTGTCAATAAAATCAGAAAGCTTAATGTTGCTGTATATATTATATTTACTGGACGTCTCCCTTTTATTGAAGCCTTTACTAATATACTGTTGACGGTTAAGACTAGTTTGGTCAAGAATACCATGGATGATGCCTGAAAAGACAAAACACAATATTTTAAAAGGGTTTTAATAGGGGAGAACCCCCGTTGAAATACTTCTAAAATATGTTAGTAGGATGTAATAGGTAATAGTAGGCCTCTGGGCACTAAGTTATTTGATTGTTACCGTTAGAAGTTTATGTTCAGAAATATTTTTAACTAGCTAGAAAATAAATTGCCTTGTGCGTGATAAATACCTTACCTTTTGTTAGACCTACCCTCTACCTTACCCTTCAGGTTTTACAGGCGCAATGTTATATTAGTATACTACCATATCAATAAAAACACGCTCTGTCTGTTGATTTCCCTAGAGTGAATACGACAAGGCCTGAGTAACTCTTGTCTTGGACGTGTCACCATTTAGTGTTTGCACTTCCCTTCTTGTGACTCGGAAAACATGCCACAATTTTGGCCTAAGTTTTCATTCCTCCGAGAATCTTACATGCCGTCTTATTGGTATAAGTAATTGAGTAGAGAGGTCAAATAGCAAAGTTATTCTTATTCGTATATTTTGGCTATAAACCATGTCCGTTTGTTTGTAATAAATTTAGGATTAACTGGTACTTACCAATCTGATATATCCCCATGTTATCAAACCATATCGTAGCGGCAAACAGAAACAACATCTCTTACACACTGGCAGCTCTGAATGCATTTTGGTTCCTTTTGTATTCAAGCTATTGTTCCTTCCCTTCGCAAATACTACAAATTATTTCTCTACCACTTTTGGAACTGATTAATTAAGATGCGTAAACAATTGGCATGTATTAATTTATTGTTATAACAATAATTCTATATATAGTTATAGTATCTTCTTTCGTTTACAATAACAAAAACAAACGGCTTTATGAATAGCATAAACGAATAAAAAGTAAAACTGCCATAGAACTACATAAATAAACTAGAATAGCTGTGTTCAAAGCCACTCACGTGGACATACTAAAACGAAGCAACAGATCATACCTAGGAATTGAAAAAAATACTCAAATTGAATAAGTGGTTCTTGAGTCATCATAACTCATAAGTGCACTAACGGCAAGACGGAGACGATGCGTTTTACAACACACAATGACAGAGACGATTAGATAAACTATCGCTGCAAGAGAACATTTATATTAAAAAAAACAAATATACTAAAAATAGTTTAAATATATTTTAAAATCCTTAACATTAATTTGACTAAATAACACTTCTCCAGCAACCTCTTAGTATTTCGCAATTGAAACACAATAATCACAATATGGTCATTCTTCGTGATCTATGTCCTAAGTCTTTCAATATGTCATTGTGTCTATATATTCGCTTGTTCCATTTTTGTTAACTCCTTTGACTCCATTGGCTATAGCATTTCTATTGGCTGCAATATCTCCATCAGCTATTGTATTTGTATCGGTTATAACATCTCTATTGACTTTTATATTTCCATCGGCTATAATATGTGTATTGACTGCAATATCTCCATTAGCCATGTTATCTTCTTCATAATTATTCATCTTACAAGCTGATTCTGCTGCGTTGTTTACGAACCTAAACTCGCAGTCGCTTGTTAGTTTCATAAACTCACTTCTTACTAGTAGGAGAACATATGCTTGAATCACTGAAAATAATTATTAATTATAAGGCTTAATTCCTTCTTTTCATAATCGTAAGGGTGTTTTTGCTTTGATCATTAATAAAACAATCATAAATATTATTTTTTCAATATGTTAGTATACTTAGGTTATATGAAGGGTGACACCAGAAAAGTCGAATCGACATGAGTTATATACATTTGCGTGCAAAATGGTCACGATTTTGTAAAAACGAATAAATCAATTTTGATAATTATTTCAATAACGTAATCTACATACTTTAATGAAGATCTGAGTATATAATAGCCAACTTTTTGATTTATCTTGTTTCAAATCAAAGCACGGGGTGGGTGGTTTTTTCTGTTGCATGCAAGTTTATTTGCGTATATCTAAGCCTATCTGATCGGCCGTCTAGTCATTAAAATGACACATTACTACATTAGTGGTCTATTTAATGCACGGCAATAATGGAACACTTAAGTCACATGTATTGTATGACCTAAACCTGCACCATAGCTCGTGTGACCTAAACCTGCACTAAGTCACGCTTTTCTGTGTAAAAATGGACTATCTAAGTCACAGAAGCGTAACTTAAGTCCGGGTTTAGGTCACACAGTGCTATAAAGATTACTTACCGATATGAGCCAGAAAAGTGACTACATCAACTAGAATGATCCAGACGCGGATGAAGCTCATCGTGTACATATTCATCACATACACAGCGTACGCAGATAGAGAGACACCCAAGATTATTATCAAGACCCAGAGGATGAAGCTGTAGATATAGTATGCTTTCAACATCTTCTGATCTTTCTGAAAAAAAAAAAAAAACAAAATATGCGAAATGGTTTGGGTTTCGGAGTAGCGCTCGCGTAACACTATATTAGTAGGAACGGTTTTCATTTTAACAATTCAACAACATTAATTGCGTTATTTATGTTGTTGAGCAGACACATTTTTCTAACATATGAAGCAATGAATTAGCAATATCGTTCAAAATGATTCAGATTATGATTAATAGTGTGTTACGCAACTAGGGTGCCATTTTCTGAAAGGCATTGCAATCAATAGAAAAATTATATAACAGATCGTCAACCTTACGTTAATGATTAAGCATAAGCACAATAAGCCTATAATGTTCTAACTGCTGGGACACAGGCCTCCTCTCAGTGACAGGGAGTGAGCCATAATCCACAACGGGCCCAGTGCAGGATCGGACGGCAGGTTACTGAATTTTTGGTTCAAGGAGTTGCAGGTTTCCTTACGATATTTTCTTCCATGGATTTGAGAGCAGCTGTGGTGGTGGTGTTAGTGATTTGATTTGAATGCTATTGTTATTTTTAGTCAAACAATCACAGTAGTGAAAATTATTTCAACTAATGGAAAATTAATAATGTTTAATTAATACATTGGCGTGTAAAAGTGTTATTTTTAACTCACCGTATGTCCTGCATAAACGAACACTACATTTAGTACAATATCCGCTCCTCCTACTATTACAAAGAATCCAAATAGGACTACATATACTTCGTACCCGGCTTCATTCTTGGATATTCCTAGCATTTGGAAGAAAGCTTTTGTGACCCCAACTAATAGTATGACACCTATAACCTGAAACAGGGGTATTTTAAATTTGCAATGTCGTGTTTTATTGTGTAAACAACCACACGTATTTGTTTTCACTTTTAGTTATTTGTTACTTGCTATCCTCAAATTAACATACATAACATTACTTATATGCTATATGGTGTTGCATGCCATTTCTGACCAGCAAATAAGATAATACAAGAAACTAAGGCTTACTACTTACTTATGAGACTTGCAAAAAAGGGAGAAAAATAACTATTAGAGTTTAACATAGGGCAGGTTTTGCCTAGCAATGTTATAAATCCTAAACAACAGGGGCTATAGCTATAACATATTATCCTATAAGAAGCAGATACTCACCAATCTGATATAACCCCACACGATCAGCCCATGCCTTAGCGGCAGACACATACAGCACCTTTTAAACTTTGGTATCTCGCCACGAATTCTGATCATTTTATCAGTCAGTTTCGCAAAAAAATATAACACTATCAGTTTTGAAATTCTAAAAACACGCACAAAAACAAAATTAACAAGTTCTATGAACACAATAACTCCGGTCAAGAAATAACTTTGATTAAACTCAGAGGATACGCTACTAACTGTGTATATACTTAAGTATCTTTCCCCATTTATATTCAATAACAAAAACAAGCGATAGTAAATGAGCAGAAATCACAGTAAATAAATAATATCTTGGACCTAAAAGCTGTAAACATAATTATTATCTTTATATCATAACTCTGTACGGAAGTAAAATACGTTGTTTGTAAATATGGGAAAACCCCAAAATATTAGTAGTAGTAGTATTGCTGAGTCTATAACTTCACAATCATGTCTAGAAGGATAGAACCACTATCAAAACCAGACACTAAAACAAAAGAAAAACGCCACTATTTTCACTTGTTTTGAAACTTCAGTGCCACAGACGAATCCACAAACAGATGTACATTCAATTAGCAGACGACAAAGATACTCATCCTCCTTCAACCAACTATAAGTTCAAAGTAGGAAGTCGCCAGAGCCGTATGACACGCGTTACGTATTAATATGGTAGCGACATAAGCCGGTGGTTAAGTGGCCACAAAGCCCGTGCACCGCAATCCTGCGGCCTCTGACTACCGCCGAGCGTAATCGTCTTTACTGTGAACCATTTCAGGAAACCGTTTGAAATGGTTTACGTCTTGGAACTGTGCACTTTTAATTCTAGGAAGATGTTCTTTTATCAACCGTTTTGTTTTGTAGCCCTTTTTTATATCATCACTACCCATTGATTTTTTTTCAGTCTGAAATGTTCCTCTTTCAGACTTAAGGACGTAACATATTCAAACTCAAGCGATTAATTTCAATTAAACCATTCACATCCACTTTTGAATTGCCAAAGCGTCGGTCAGTTAGTCAGAAAGTTTCCCATTCCAAAACGTAGATCTCTATAGAGAAGAACGGGCAAGAAATTTCAAGGACACTATAATATAACGTATCAAGATCCTGCAGTACTGAACACCACGCTTATGTTTCATCGCAGTTCAAGTTTCTGCTACAAACGTTCCTAGTTTAGATTTAATTCAAAAGATTTGAAGAAAATAATGAAAACAGGGAAAATGCATAATATACACGTATAGTTAACTCCACAAGAGAAACAAAACAAGCTATAATAAACAAGCTATTATCGTAGTTTTAATAGTAATTTACAAAATAAGGTTCTCCATTATACCAACATTAACGTTACAACATTAGTCAGTATTTTTATTTTTATTTATAAATATGCCTTCGTTCCGTGTGTCTCACCCACTCGGTCCTCACAACTTCCATGTTTCACTTCATCAGCTATCTCTTCTTCCGGATGCATCGTACATTCACATTCAGCTGCATTGTTTATAAACCTGAACTCGTAGTTTTTCTTAATTTTAATCATTTGACTTCTTATTAATAGTAGAATACATGCTTGAATCACTGAAACAAAAATAATTGCTTGAAGGTGACTTTCTTCATGACCAACATCAGCACAAACTTTTGTACCTTCATATATATGGTTACTTTAAAAGTAATAAATAATTTCAGGCTGATTTAAATGGTTCGTTTTGAGATAGTTATAGCGTGTCTAGATTTCAATGTACGATTGTTTGTATCCCGTAATTAGTTAGATAGATATATCACTCCAATATTACGTACATCATATAAATTACCGATATAATAATAGAATTCGATGACACCTAAGCTATACGTAGCCGTACTGAGACATATAGGTAAGTTAAGCTATTCAAAGTACAACAGGCCAATGGCTGGTGCCTTGGACTCAAGTTCGTTGATAATATCAACGAACTTGAGTAGTAGTAGTAGAGGATAAATACAACTTACAGATTTGAGCTAGATAAGTGGCCAAGTCAACTAGAAGCACCCAAGTGCGGAACTCATCGATCGCTTGCAGGTTGAACCAGTAAACAGTGTACGAAGACAAGCCGAAGCCAATCACTGCCGTCGTTATCCAGAGGACGAAGCTATACACGTAGTATGCTCTCAACAGCTTTAGGATTTTCTGAAAAAGATAAAGTATTAATCAGTCAAAGAAAGTGGCACCGGTAACTGAAAAAGTTGTATGGAACTCGATGACGAATGACACTCATACTAATCGTTTCCCACCTTTCCTTTTTCTTTCATCTGATGTGCAAGTATTCACTTTGATCAAAGAAATTTTCAAGGAAAGAAATATTGTATCTTTTGTGAAGAAGTACTTAATAAATATCAGAGTTTTTCTTCTTAAGTCAATGGAAGATGGAGATGGCGGGATGAGCTGGATTCCTTTAATAAAAATGGTTCTTGGCAGCTTTGGACAGAGAGAGGTGAAAAGAGAGTAGGCAGGCCTTTCCCAGGCAGTGGGACATTAATGGCTAATAATAAAAAGATAAGTCAATGAATATAATAATATTATATTTTTTCCTAGACCAACTGCAGGTGGTCACCTCTATAAAAGATCGATAACAGAAACCATTTTTACTTTACATTGCCTTTATATACTCACCCTATGTCCACCAATAACAAACACGATGTTCATTATAATATCCCCCAATGTAAAGAGCATTAAAAATGCCAATAGTGCTGCATAGATTTTATAACTGGCATCTGGTTCAGTTTTGGTCAATTCCAACATCGTTGAAAAAGATTTTTCGGCACCAACCATCACTAGTGCGGATATTACCTGAGAACATTGAAACGTTGTTTGAGTGTAACATACCTTCACTTGTAAAGGGTAAAAAGTCACCTAACCCATAATATTTTCTTGGAATCTCACTGAGTTAATTCGCGGGAGGAGGCAGTGGGAACATTATAGGTGGATTATTATTTTATCCAAAACATTTAATCAATTACATGACCTCTGTTGAGAGGGGACCAATTAAAGAGACAAATAGACTCACTTTTGGAAAAAGGACGGAATAATCAATTATTATGTTTCTACGCAAGGGTCGTCTTATGTATCTATGTACTCACCAATCGGAGATATCCCCACGCGATCAAACCATATCGTAACGGTAGACATAAACAGCATCTTGTGCACACCGGTAGCTCTAACCGCATCTTGATAGAGAACTCACTTTTCTAATATTCCTCAAACTATTTTACTAATAGTTTTGAAATATAGGAGACACAGTTCCTCAGATGACACTTGGGCCATAAAAAATCAGCAAAGACACTCACTAGTTTTTGACACAAAAACACAACAACCTTAAAAGGTGTATCTTTTCGTTAAGTAACTGTGTAATGGTATATTATTTAAAATAGTAGCAGAAAGACTTGTTATCGCGCTCGCGGAGCGGCACAAGACGGTGGCTAAGTGGTGGGTCCGTGGAACACGCGCCCGCGCATTTTAAAGCGACTATTATAGGGCTATACTAGCTCGTCCTGTCATAACCTAGAAGACCAGCGGAAGCGGGTCAGACAAAGTAAACAACAAGTTCGGCAGGCAAACGCCATCATCTTTTCCAAATCTGGAAAATTTCATTATAAGTTACAAGTGATTTAGAAGTCTTGGACTTTTCATTTCATCCTCCATTCCTTGATTGACCTATCGTGGTCTTCCTGGAAAAGTTGGTTATATCCTGAAGCACGTGCATCTGCTTCGTTTCTAACTAAAACAGACAGTACAGTGCACATGGACAGCTACACCGCAAGATGACGCGTCTGTTAACTCAGTTAATGGATGATGGTCATATCCGTGTTTTTGAGAAGCGAGCTAACATCGCGCGGGCGGGTAATGTGTCACTAACCACGGGAATTGAGCCCGATGCGGTGACACTCGCAGCTGGAGATTTAGAAGAAACTGTGACAGGTTTGTATTTCAGAATTCCCAATGTCAGTGTTACTGGTTCCATTTCAACTCCTTTTCACGGGTACTTATCGTAAAAACCGCGGCTATTGGGTAGTAGTATCCTCCATAAATTGCAGTTTACAGTCTGGTTCGCCAAGCCTGGTGACGACGGTAGTATTCGATGAAGCCTTTTTCTAGCAGTACACACTTTATTTCAAGTGAGTAGGTAGAATACCTACGTTATATTAATAAACATAACTACGTAAATTAGTGTTAGAACAAACATTTAATTTCGCCATTTCGATGGTAAATCTATCACTACCCCTACCTGTACTGTCTTTGTTTCACGTTCCAGTGCTACCACCACTAGGAATGAATGTCAAGAAGTAAGCACTCCTATCTGTAGAAGGAAGAGGAGAAGAAATTCTGTATCAAGAAGTAAGCACTCCGATCATCTCTATTTTATTATATAGAGTATTTAATTAAGATTGATAATAATAATATTGAAAGGCTTATGTAATTACCTGTTATTTTTTAGTTTTTTATTTTTAATTTAGTACTTTTAATATTTTTAATAAATTTCTGTGTAGGTCCTACTTATAATTAAAATTTGCATGCTCTCATGGCAAAATATGGCTGAACCATTAAAATGTATCTGCATCACCTGTATTGTACCCATATTTGCGAATAAATTTATCTTTATCTTTATCTGTTAACAGGACACCACATAGCTATGAATAGCCGCTGGTATGTAGTGTGTGGGATTGAAAAAAGGAAACACCTATTTAAAGGTTCGGATAGAAACGAGTACTTACGTTGATTGTGTAAGCACTGGGAATAAAACTGACACTGGTCCTGGACATACCTACCTAGTGTGCTGTGTGTGTGTCCTAGTGGCAGGCGGCAACGGCAGAGGCAACTGCAGCCCTCGACACTCGTCGATGGCAGCCGCTAACGTGTGTCGACGGCTGCAGTTGCCTCTACCGTTGACGGGTGCTGCTCGTGTGTATGCACACTTAGTGGATAAAGGAACTTATGCCCGTTTTCACTACTACTAGGTGACACCTGAAAGTAATGTCTATATAAAATCGCATTGTTGTATTTTCAACGCTCGGTTCAGCGCTGAGAGTTGAAATATGCTATAATATGTCATTTAGGTTCAGCGGGATTGTCCGAAAGTGTTACCGCTACCCCGGAACATAAAGGGCGAAGGAAGGAACATGGGTGGGTTTTAGTCAGTAAGAGTCTGACACTCCCCTCCGCTCCACCCAGAGCGGGAGGGGTCATTTGATGATTTCCCATACGGAAAAAAAAATATGTCATTTAGGTGACGTCTAGTGTTAGAGAAAGATCAAGAAAAAATAAACAGAAACAAAGAAGAGCGACACAGAAGAAAAACCGTAACATATACGGACCGTCGAATTTTTTTTATATTGCAAATTGTGTTCTTTCCCGTCCATATTTAACTATATACGAGTATATACTAGATATATAATTAGGAAACGTCAGTGTTTCAGTAATCGCATTTTACACGACCTTTTTAATTAATTACGAGCATTAATACTGTAGGAGTACCTAATTAATAAAACAGTACTGTAATAACTAGTTGTTACTGGTGGCTTTCACCACTCCAGGACTCACCGGCCGTCAGTTCTTCGACAAACATGGCCAGCCCACAGAGACTTCACTTTGCTTACTCTGCAAGCTATGTCGGTAACTCCGGTTCTTTTCCGGATAATTTCATTTCTGATTTTATCCTTCAAAGAAACTGCGAGCAGAGCCCGCTCCAAAGCGCGCTGAGTGACCTTGAATAGCTGCTCCATTTATCCTGAGAATATTCCACACTCCGCTAACAGTCGGTAAGAGCACGCATTTGACCACGGTCTCAGATCTACGGCTAACCACGTTTTCAAGCTTTTTTATTCCTGTTCTTTGTCAGAATAAGGTGATTATTCCGAATTCGTATCCTAAGTATCTACCAGCATAGCCTTGTCCATAGCTCGCCGATTAATTTTCAATGTCGGGTCAGCTGTACCGGATTGTCCAAGTTACGGTTACGGAGCTCGGCTCCGTAACTGGGTGGCTTGACTTTACACTTGACACTTTAGAATGATACGGAAAAGCACGAAAAAAAATGAACGGGCGTCGTCGGTTGAGACTGGTCATCTCTAACTGCCAGGGTTTATTTTTATGTTTTGAATTGTTTCTTCTTTTGTTTTTTTTTACATTGTTCTCACACATAGAAGAAAAATAACGTAACCTGGGGGTCTACTACGAAGTGCAAAGTGCGAATGATCGGATCGGACCGACACATGGCCGAACGGAATATTATTAAAAAATGCGAAAAACGTTCGGATCGGCTCAGTTGGGTCGGGACCATAGTCAATAAATAAAAAGAATGTAGGAGTAGTAGGAAACGGCCGAACATTCGGCCGATACCACTTCGGAGTAGACCCCCTGGAATAGAATGAGTTTTTTTTAATGCATACCTAGTTTGTCTAGTTGCCGCAAGCGCTACTGCTGAACATGAGTTCCTGGGCTCGATTATCAGGCTCGGCAAAGTGTTATTAGGAATTTCTCAGAAGCAGCCTAGAATCTAGATTTGTGCCCGGTTGATGGCAATAGACTCGCCCTCTAATACATGGGGCTTAACCCTTCGTTTGTCGGAACGTGGATCCACGCGAGACACAATGGCTTTTTAATTGTTTCTATAATTACGGCATTCAACTTGTTTAACATAACTGGCGAAACGTGGTTGTACCTGCTATAGGTACACCTCTGCCTTTCCCTTCAAGGATTACAGGCGTGATGTTATGTTATGTTGTTTTTTATGTAGGAAATAACAAATTAACAACATTAATGGACATGCATTCAAAAAACCCCATTTTGTTCCATATTAAATCAACGGGTTTTTGTTGTTTACAAACAAACTTTATCACACACACACATTGAAACTATTATTGTTATGTAGTTCACAATTTGTTATATAAATTAAGAGTGTTAAACAGAAATTGACAGTGTAGATTATTACTGCGGGAGGTGCGGACACAATATAGGTACATATCTGAGTGAATACTTAGTGAAAACTGCTTTCAGCATTGCTTCAGGTACGTTAACTTGCTCTGATAATAACTGCTGTTCATAGTCCTTTATTTAAAAAAAATATTTTTCTAAAATATATTAAAAAAAAAATAACAGACTTAAAAAAATAAAACACAAAGTGAAAAATAACTTTAATTTCGGATGTCGGTGTCGTTGGTTCCGCTTTTAGTTTTTGACACCGACTGACCGATTACAATATTATATTATATGTACAGACGCCAGCAGGTCTTGACCTGCTCCCCGAAAACTACCCGAAACTGTCAAATTTTCCCAATCAACCCTGACCCTTAATGCTTTAGCGATAAAGTTGAAAATCTATTAAAGAAATTTGACAGATTGCTTGATGTGCTGGCGTCTGTACATTTCATAAAACAGTTGCACAACTGTTGATCAACAACAACACTGTTGTCATACAATCCTTGTAGTGTGTCCTTGTGTTGTGTCATCCTTGTGTCTATTTTCGGGCTTTTTCTTTCTAAGAGTCAACTCGAGTAGCGTAGCTTGATGGTCTGTACGTGACCTTTCGTGTTCATGCCCCGAATATTTACATATATTTGATAACTTTATCTCATATTTAATTTTTCTTGTATTTTATTTAAGTAGGTACATACTCTAAAGTTGCTTATTGTCTAGGTACTAAGGCCGCTCTAAAATAACATTACACATACATACATTAAACTCACGCCTTCTTCCCAGGGGGGTAGGCAGAAATTATAACACCACACATGATCCGCAGGGAATACATTTTCACAGCATTTATTCTACTTTTTTGCTAATCACATCTTTTTTTTTCAGGTGTAACCAACTAATAATTGTTGGAGGTTTTGGGTTCAAAGCTATCATATTTTTGACAATGTACTCTCCAAGCTTAGGGCGGCCAATGGCTACCGGTGAAGTAACCAAGAAACATGATACAAGTGATCAGCGTACCTCTCGTTATTCCATTCTAAGAGGCTTGCTATTAGGATGGGCATTTCTGCGAATGGTAAGTGCAAATAATCGTTAAAATTATTATTAACATAAATATATTATAACACTAGGGCCATGGGGCCCGAGTGCCCATTCGAGACATCGCTAAGCGGTTGGTCGACTCTTCAAATGACCAGAGGGCTGGCCTCTTTTTTGGCCAAAGAATCAGCATTGCCATACAACGTGGCAATGCTGCCAGCCTATTGGGCACGTTTCCTATTGACAGCGATACGGACGAATTTTTTGATACCCTTTTTCCCCTCCTTTTTATATACTTGTACATATTGTACGGTTAGCTTTTTAAATTATGTAAATATAATGTAGTTAAATTTTCAGTCCTTAATAACTAGCTAATGTGTTACAATGCCTTTTTCATTATTATTTCTTTGTTTGGAATGGTCACCGGCGCGCACACAACCAAAGTTTACTAACGCACGGCAACTGATTTTATATAAGTTTATAGAAAGTGTGCCCAATGGGATTTCCTAACAGAAAAAAAATATTTTTTTCATATTATCTTTTTTTTTATAAATAAATCATTTATTTTGGTCCAAACACTTGTACACATTTTATAAACCTGCCAAACTGCGTGAAATTGCAGAGTTATTTTCAAAACAAATAGCGGAGAGTCATCTCAATATCTCTCTTCCTTGATTTTGTATATATATATATATATTTATATATATTATAAGTTTGTATTATAGTAATAGTATGTATGTGTATGTATATAACCTATTTATATATTTGTTTACCTAGTTCTAAGAGTTTTTTTTTTATCATTGTCCCTCTCAACCAAAGCACCTGCCATCTAATCTCTTCACCACCCTTGGTTGACTGGTAGAGAATGCCTAAGGCATTAAGTCCGCCTTTGTACCTTTTTTTTTTGTGCAAATAGATTAAATAAATAAATAAATAAATACAGTTTGTCGGCAGGATTAGCACTCGTCTTAAAACATTTGCTATCAACAATCTGATTAAACATTGTAGTAGGTATATACAGGTACTTTTAATGGACAGTAAGAAGATTTAACAGCAGCGCAATTAATTGTTGTTGACTTAAATTCCTTATTGACCCTTTACGCGATAAATTTTCCTAAATCCTTCCTTCGTTCTATAAGGAACTCGTATGCAGAACTTCAAGCTTCTAGACTCAGTGGATGTGCTTTATCTGTCAGTGAATGAATGAATTTAAGATTTTTGGTTGTCATGGTATGGGCATGTGTTACGGAAAAATGAGGAAAATGTCGTGAGGAGAGTTTTGAGTATAAATGTCGATGGGTATAAGAGTAGGGGAAGACCAAAGAAACGATGGATGGAATATGTGAATGATGATATGGTTAGAAAGGGGGTGACTACCGAGATGACGACCAACAGAGAAGTATGGAAGAAAAAAAATGTTGCGCCGACCCCAAATAAATTGGAATAAAGGCAGGAGTATGAGATTGATGAGTTAAGTAGAATAGGCTTAATTACATAGCTTCTTCTTCAGACAATGGAAAGAAAAAAGGAAAAGAAAGAAAAGACTTTCTGAGCTCGGGGTGGCAAAAGTCGTGGCGTCAATCCGCGGGCTGGGTTTGGAGATAGCGCCTCAGTTTTCTGAGGCGCTATCTCCAAACTGTGGCAGTGTGATTGGAGTGTGTTTGGAGCTCCAAACTCTCACAACTGTGGTTCCATAAACTGCCGAGGAGCAGAGAGCCACATAAAGTATCTTGGCCTCACCCTGGACGGTCAGTGGGGCTTCGAAGAGCACTTCGAGCGCCTGGTTCCCCGGATCGAAAAGGCAGTGGGTGCTTTGCATAGACTGCTGCCTAATCTCGGGGGCCCTCGGGAGGAAGTTCGCCGCCTCTACGCGGGTGTCTTGCGATCGATGGTCTTTTACGGGGCGCCTGTTTGGTCATGTAGACTGTCAGGCGTCAGACGCGGTAGGACTAAAGTCAATAGACTGCAGCGGAAAATGGCCATTCGTATCGCACGAGGATACCGAACGATATCCTTTGAGGCGGCAACTCTCCTGGCGCGCTTTCCGCCGCTGGACATCCTGGCGCCCTGGCCGCGTGGTTGGAGCTGAGCTGCACGATTTCTGTCCAGTCAGTGCACGTATTTGTCATACGTGCACTGACTGGACAGTTCCTCTCAATCTGTGTGGTTCTTTCCTCAAAAGACCATCTCAGACATCGATCTACATGGTCGTCATATGATCTGACCAAGATTATGTCTGGACTTTAAAAGAGACAAACAAACTCGGAGGTCACAGCCTCCGAGTTTCTTCTCAGACTAGTCAGATAGGAAACGCCGATCTCATCTAGTTTTTAAAATATGATTGACGTGTAAAAGTGTTTGTACAAACCTACTTACAAAAGAAATAATTTATCTTTAAATCATTATTTATGTCAAAATATATTATACCTAATTAATAATATCACTCGTTTCAAAATACATTAACATTAATTAATATTATCACTCTTTTTGAAATACAATATTATCATTAATTAATAAGTCAAAAATACACATGGTCAATTTTTAATCTAATATTCACACATACTTTATTTCAATGTTTTTATTTTAATATTTTTATCATTTGAAAAGTCATTGATCGAGTAGTACTCTACAATATTAAGAATTCTTCAAAGAATTTTACGTTCTAGTTTTTTTTTCTTTTTCTATTTCTTCTCTTTTATGTGTATTGTATAAAAAGCATTGAAAAACAATATTTTTAAAGCTTAAGTTTCAGTTTTTCAATGGTTTTTATACAATTTGGTAGTCTGTTATAAATGTTTATCCCTGTCCCAAATATACTCTTTTTAAATTTAACTGTCCTACATTTAATAACACTCAATTCATTTTTATGTCGTGCACTTCTTAATGTTTTATAATTGCTAATATCGCGTTTTATCATCACCGCAGCCTCATAAATATATATTGACGGTAGAGTTATGATGTTCAACCTAGTAAACACTGCTCTACACGTATCAGTTTGTTTAAGGGCTGATTTTTCCAACGCCAGATAATTTTATCCAAGGAATAATTTTGAATTTTTGACAGTTCTTCCATACAAAAACTGTCAGATGTCAATTTTATTCCACCAATCAAATTTATCTGTCGATTGATAAATTTGCCCTAAGTCCACATTTCTTCTAATACATTTTTTTTGCGCTTTCAGCGCATATTTTTTGGGTCCAAGTAATCGTTACACTTTGTCAAACTTGTTTCTGCAAAATCAGTATTATAAGCACTGCTAGGAAAGCAATTTTGAATAAAGTTGTTGGCCTATAAAATATGGTACATAGGTACTAAGATAAACTATTTCCTTGGTCGAAAAAACGCTAACTCGCTAAGAAAAAGAACTATAATTAGTTAATAAATAATTAATAATCATAAATAAAGATTGTTCAACAAGGACTATATTACATGGCAAAGTAATATAATATAAACTACAAGCATAAAGTTTCATAATCTAGTTACTGCTATCCTAGATAGGTTACAAAATAACCTGTGTTTAGGAGAATGTATTTGTATAATTATTATTTTTTGTTTTAATTTACAGGCAGTGTCAATACTATGGACCGGTGTCATAATAATAGCAACTGTGGCGCCATATTTATCATCCGGACATAGAGAACAGCCCGGTCGATTGGCGTTTGGAGCAGTGGCTATAATTTTACAACTAGTGGAGTTTGGAATGCTTAGCACTTTCATCACAGCTGGGGTCAAGGTACACTATTGAAATACTGTTTCGTTAGTCCAATGGTCACAAGGGCGACTTCAGAGTGTCGGGTCCTGGTTTAGATGCCGGCCATAGTGTTATTGGGTTCATTTAGTTTGTAACAGCCCAGAGTGATGACCGTTGAGGTAGACTTAGTGCTCTTGAGTGGAGACCGCGAATCGGCACACGTAAGGTAGGACGCTCTCAGGCGAGGTGGAGCGACGATCATCGCAGGATGGCTGGTAACAGCTGGATGAGAGTTGCCGAAAATCGAGTTGAATGGCGTGCAATAGGAGAGGCTTATGTTCAGCAGTAAACTGCTGTAGGCTGATGATGAATTGTAGTGTTATGAGAGCAGTGGTGGCTCAGTGGTAACGGCCGCGACTTACGAGTTGTAGGTCGTAGGTTTGAACCCGGCGCTAGGCGCTTTACTTTGTGTAAATTATTTCATCACTGCTCTCAAAACGGTGAAGGAGAACATCGTGAGGAAACCGGTATGTCCTAGAACCAAAAATTTGAAGACATTTACCAACCCGCACTGGGCCCGCGTGGTGGATTACGGCCTCCCTCACCGAGAGGAGGCCTGTGTCCCAGCAGTGAGAACATTATGGGCTGATTATACTCTTGTAGTGTTTGCGTTGTGCATATCGAAACTAACAATCATTTATAAACATCACATTCATTAACGCGTATTATTCTAAGCTTCCTGTCAAGCGTTAGCGCGTGCTGCGGAATGTGCGACTATTATCATTAATATACCTTAAGGCCAAACTCTATAGAGTACTAACTATGGGCATACTCATTTATAGTTATTGACATAATTTAATAACGTTTGGCAGATTAAAGTGGAGACAGCAGCTTGTATAATCAGCCTATAGTGTACCCACTGCTGGGACACAGGCCTACTCCCTGTTAGAGGGAGTGGGCCATAATCCATCACGCGAGCCCAGTGCGGTTTTGTGGATGTCACAGGTCTACGAATTTTTGGTTCTAGGATATACCGGTTTCCTCACGATGTTTTCCTTCACAGTTTTGAGGGCAGTGGTGACGAAATAATTTTTTTTCGTGAGGAGACCGGCTTTTCCTAGAACCAAAAATACGAAGCCATGTGACATCTACCGACCCGCACTGTGCACGCGTGGTAGATTATAGCCCACTACCTCTCGAAGAGAGGAGGCCTGTGTCCCAGCAGTGGACACAATATAGGCTGATTATGATAGATTACAAATTCGGTGAAGCTGAACTTAAAAGTGCTAAAGAGATAATGACATTTGTATTGTATTGTGCTTTTCAAGTTTCGATTCATACCAGCCTGTTATGTACCAGTGCATCACAAAGATCTTAAGGCGTGCTGAAGAGCATGTTGTCGATTTGAAACTAAGTCCCGGCTATTTGCATTAGTATCTAAAATTTATATTGGCAGGTCAAGAAAAGTGTAGTACTTACTATAGATACGTACACCTTGTTCTACATATGTTCACAAATAACCAAAGAATTGATTGATTATTCGATTTCTTTTTTCAGAAAAGTGTCAGTCTCTACCGAGCTTACTACCGCTACTGCATACTGACCCTTATTATCTACATCATAGCGGTGATGCTGTGCTTAGCACTGGAGTACGAACGTGGACACTACTTCGCAGAGATCTACTTAACTTATCATATCACTGATTTTCCGATTATTGAAGATGACGCTCTTGTATTTGTCGTTGCTGCCATTTTAGATATTGGTAAGTCACTAGACATTATGACATTACTCACTTGAAGAAACATTTGTCAATCATCTGCACGGTTCGATCGATCAGGTTAAGCTACGCTTACCGCGGTTGGTCCATGGATTTGTGACCATCTTTACATAACAAGACCCCTCCGTACCTCGGAAAGCACGTTAAGCCGTTGGTCCCGGCTGTCATTCGTGGATTTTTGACAGTTGTTACTGGTTGTCAGAAGCCCGAAGTCCTGACAACCAGTCTTACCAAGGGGTATCCAATAACTGGGTTGTGGAGGTCAAATAGGCAGTCGTTCCATGTGAAATACTGGTATTCAGCTGCATCCGGTGAGATTGGAAGACGACCCCAACAAAGTTGAGAAAAGGCTAGGCAGATGATAATAACATTAATTTGTATCCCTCATACTAACACCTTAGAAAAGGGCGTTTGACATAAATAACGTTTGTGTTTTTCTTAATTTATTTTTTTCTTTACAGGCCTGGAAGTTTGTCTGATACTGTCAATAAAGTTTTTAATTAAAGAATACAGTTCCAATCAAAATTGTGCAGCTGCTGAAAATGTCTAGTCTCCGTTATTTATTTAAATAGTTATAGGTACACATAGGACCAAGTCCTTACAGCGCTTTTCAGAGCAAAAAAAAAAAACATTTTTGTTATGAAAATGTACATTTTTTTTTAACATTTTTCATTTATTTATAACAAAAAATATCTTCCATGGTTGTTTCAATTAATATGTAATTTTATATTGATATTGTAAATAAAGAAAGACCATAAAGAATGAAAAAAGAGAAGAAGAAGAGAAGAGTCAGTAGGTACAGAGCTTCCAGAATATTTGGTCAACCACCTCAACATGAAACGAAAATTGAATGTAATTTGTTAGCAAAATTAGACGTTGGCGTGTCGTGTAGCCTTATAAAATATTGTAAGTTTATAATAATATCGTAGGTTTATCAATAAATAATAACCAATAATTATTAACTTTTTTATTATTAATTTTATAGAATATTACACAGACATAACAACACGCCTATTTTCCCTGAAAGGCCAGCCTGCGTCCTAACCAAAAGCGATCGGCGCGATGAGCAGGCCAATTCCCGTGATTAAAATCGTTCAAAATCTAGTCGCAATCCCATCTCAGCGATAATCAATGTCATAAACTTGCCAAAAATGTAGGGAAATTAGATGTATTTTTGACAGATTGAGACAGATCAGACTGTGAACGTTCTTAAAATTGCGAGAACTACCCCTCAGATGTCACTTTTTGTTTGGTGAAACGGAAGGCGTCGTCGGGCCGACAGTGGGTGCCTTTCGGTTTTCCCAAGAAAAACTGACATAAGAACACGACGATCGCGTATTCGCGCGATGATCGCGTTTGTTTAGGTCGCGGGGGTAGTCAGGGGACAGAACACCTTACTCATACTAAACAGCTGACAGCTGTGATCATTACAGTAATGTCATGTTGACAAAAAACAGTTGGCTATCATTTTAGTCCAGCAAATTAACAGAATATAAGTCTTCCATTGCCGCCTCAGCGGTGGTTAGTGTACCTGAACCTTTCCTTCTGGTACCAATCCTTGCTAGCTAGAGTAGCAGATATATCTGAAATACAGGGTACAAATATAAGAAATTCGTTCTGGAGAGCAGTGGTGGCTCAGTGGTATCCCAGTGGGCCCGACTTACAAGTAGTAAGGGCTTATAGGTCGTGGGTTCGAAAACAAGCAGGCGCTTTACTTTGTGTAATTTATTTTCAACACCACTGCTCTCAAAACAGTGAAGGAAAACATCATGAGGAAACTAGCATGTCCTAGGATAATTCAAAGACATGTGACATCCAGCAACACGCACTGGACCCGCGTAGTGGATTACAGCCCACTGCCTCTCACAGAGAGGTGGCCTGTATCCCAGCAGTGGGAACATTATAAACTGATAATTCTATGCTATATTTTGAAGATTATTATATCCTCTCGGAGAACTGTTTTTGTTTTTTTTTTTTCTGATGATGATTAATGCTAAGTCGATTGTGCTTTCTCGATCGTGCTTTCTACTTACTCATGTTTTATAATTCTAAAATATTATACATATTTAAATTGAATGCTGTATTTTATTTGTCCACATGAAGAAAATTGTACTCTCTATATACATACGTAGAGTATAATTTTCTCCACAACGACTTTCGGTGACGGCGGCCAATCTCAACAGCCAATAATTAGTCAGGAGATATTATAGTCCACAAGTGTGTGCGCAAATATACGTGCACTCTTTGTTCCTTATACTCTCATAGGTCAATGTGAAGGCTATCTGAAACGGTCGGGAAGAGGTAAGGCATAGGACCAACGGCTTTACCAACGTGCTCTACGAGGAACGGGGTGGTCTCGATATGTTTAGGTCTTTTGCAATATGCAAGTCAGTGTCAGGATGTATGTTGATCAAAATGTGAATCGTGACAAAAAACGTAAAAAAAAAAAATGAAATTTGCAGGCTACAAAATGAATGATCTAGGCTACCGCAGGTAAACTCGCAGTTGTATCGATCGTGACTGCTGCTTAGCCGCTAGTCCCGGTATAGTAGTATGTTAAACGAGAAAGTAAAATTAGTCCCGAAAAAAAATGGCCCCTCCCCGGCAAAAATACCATTTCCAGATTGTTGTCTTCCCGAGGATCCCGCTACTTTGTCTGTCCAGGGTTTTTGCAGGTTTCTCCAAAACTGTGCAACTTATTTCTAAATAACATTGTTTAGATTTTCCTATAAACCTCCATCAACTAACGCGTAGCAGCGGTCGCCGAGACATCTCCGTATGGGCCTACCCATTGCCACTTTAGCTTGCTTTTTCTTTGATGCTGTCTGGCGCTCTACAGGGTGACAATGACATCGACAAGTAACCTGTTACCATGGATTCAGTACATAATTCCGAACCCCCTTGCTGTAAAAAAAATAGCTGTTCCATTCATTTTGACCGCGTAAGCATTGCACTTTTCTATGGAACAGCGGTTTTTTTTAATAACCGGCCACCTAGTGTCGAATTTTTTCGTCGGTTATTGAAAAGAAAAATTAATTTGCTGTTGCACATGTGTACATTTTTACCACGTAGGTACCACTACTTTTCCATGAAACGGCAGATTTTTTTTTTTGATAACCGACGAAACGGGGGTCTAGAACGATGTGCTGAATTTATGGTTTCAGTTTGCGTGTAGATTGTCCTTGCCACCCTGTATATTATTATGTGTTGGATCAATCTTTCGGAAAGGCCGTAAGTGTCATCTCGATTCCGTAACCGGTGGCTTTTCCATTGAAAACAGTTACTGAATAATAAAAGTAGGAAATAACAAATACAAATCTTCAAAAACCCAACATTTTCACGCATATTAGATAAGAGGGTTTCGTTGTTTACAAACAAACTCATTCACACGCACACACATTTAAACTATCAGTTATTATTATGTAGTTCACAATTATGTAAATGAAAGGTATCAAACAGATTAATTAAACAGTGTTGATAAGTACTGCGAGAGAAGCAGACGTAGATACAATATCGAATATAAAGTGACTTTGTGCTTTCGAGTGAGAAATTAAAGTTCCAGATTTTCATCAGGTACATAATTTATGTTAACTCGTTTTTTTATATATCTTAAATATTATTTATTTTGCCATAAATTTGTGTTATATCAATATTTATTTTTGTATTTATTTACTTCATTATACACTAAATAATTATGCCTATACAGGATAGCATCCCTGCTACCCTGTATAATCCCCATCGACGTGCAAACTATAACCATGAACTCAGCACATGATTCTAGACCCCTTCTAGCGTAGACGTTTTTTGTCGGTTATCAAAAATAAACTGCTGTTTTATATAGAAAATAGTGCAATACCTACTCGGTCAAAATGTACTAAACCGTAATGAAATTTCGACGTCAGGTGGTGTGTATTATAATTTAAAATTTTGATGCAGTTTTCACCATCATTTAGAAAATTTATTCCGGAAGTTGTGTATACATTAATACATTAATACATACATTAAACTTACATATACTAAAGAAATCCCGATATTTTATCAAGTCGTAAAATCCGTGCGAAGCGTGAAGTGAATGAATACAATTCTTACTAGCAAATAACTAATTGAGGATTATGTTTCAGGCATCACCAATAAAATATTGAAGGTTTCGATTTAAAACTGTATTTTTGAAAGATTTGACTTGGACATTGTATGCTCCAAAATTGTCTCCCCTGATGGCTACTTGTGAAATAACCAAACCAAGACAGTCCAGTGATAAGGGCACTCAGCACCGCAGAGATGAAGGGATAAGGCGCTGTTTACTATTTTGGGCATCGCTGCGATTGGTAAGTTATGTGATAAGTTACTTTTAATTCTTTAAGTGGGTTTGTACAATTTTTTTTTTGAGTTGATTTCTGTGTTTCCTGTCATCTGGCTGCTCTGAAAAGAAACACCGAAACAAACTCAGAGGTGGAAATTAAACGTAGAAGGTACACATTTTTGTGTTAATTGTACTACGAGTACATTTTGTGACTTTCGCCCGACAGCGGTCAAATCGAATGTGTTCCGAACTTTTGAGTGCTATTGCATCTGCACGTTGGCATTTTATAGATACTACTTACAATGTAATAAAGATTATTGTAGGTATTTTCGTCATACAACACGCCAAAGACGACAACATGTCAAGAAGAAGCATAATCAGCCTATAATATTCCCACTGCACTGGCCTCCACTCTGTGAGAGTGGGTGTGGACTATAATCCACCACGCGAGCCCAGTGCGGGTTGGTGGATGCCACATGTCTTTGAACTTTTGATTCTAGGACATGCCATGCCTGGATTACTCACGATATTTTCCTTCACCGTTTTGAGAGCAGAGGTGATGAAATTAAATACACAAAGTGCCTATCTGAGTTCGAACTCACGACCCTCGTAAGTTGGGGCCGATACCACTGGATCACCACTGCTCTCCAAGAAGATGCTAAATTATTATCATGAGCCTGCTATGTCCCATCGCAGGGCAAAGGCCTTTCTTCCGTCTTTCCATATTTTCTCTCTTGCAATTTAAGCCCAATCCTTTAGGTGGGGGTCTAGCTCGTCACTCCATCTTCTTCTGCGCCCGGAAATTATAATGCTTTATTTTATTTACAGGTTGTGTCAGTACTATGGACTGGTGTATTAGAAATAATGAGTTGGCAATATTATAAAAACCTCTGGTACCAGCACGAATCAAACTACTACCCAGAAACTTCCGCTGTTCTGACGTTTGCAGTAGTTGCCTTAATAGCACAACTGGTGGAATTTGGAATGATTGTGACGTTCATCTGCGCTGGCGTTATGGTAAATTATCATAGATACTTCTTTGTGTCCTGGGTTCGATCCCCGGGTCGAGCTAAATGTTATTCTGTTTTTCCGTTATGAATGTATCAGTACAAGCTACGGAATCTGGATTTAGGCCCGGTTAGTGGCAACAGGCACTTAGACACCCCTATTACATGGGACTTAAAAAAAGCTGGAAAAGTGGGTGTGGTATACCTCAGCCTACTCCTTTGGAGAATACGTTACAAGACTTGAAGCACCCAACAGGACCCAGTCTATATATCGAAGGCAGATTGTATAATTCATCATTAACGTGCGGCGCCGTCCGTTTGCATACTGTCGCTGTTATGTATAATCACCATCATCTGCCAAACCTTTTCCCAACTACGTTGGGGTCAGCTTCCAGTCTAACCGGATGCAGCTGAATACCAGTATTTTACATGGAGCGACTGCTTATCTGACCTCCACAACCTAGTTATAGTTACCGGTACATAAGTTGGCAAAATATTTTGTAGTGTTAGAAGTTCGCGCATGTAAAAATGTATGAAATTGTGCGTGCGCGAACTTAATACATTACCTCTTGGTAAGACTGGTTGCCAGATTTACAGGCTTCTGACGACTCGTAACGACTATCAAAGATCCAGTCGCCATATTTACCTTAATAAGCCTAGTCAACTGACAGATCGTAATATTGACGGTAGTGAAAATTTTTGGCAGATTGTTGATTACAGTAACTATTTGGCAGCATTACAGCTAATGAGGTGACAGTAAAGCAGTTGAAAAACAGCGTCGTGTGCTACACCTTGTGTCCATCTGACATTAAACTGAGCTGAGGCCCCTTTGGCATTATAATCTTTGTTTTCTGTTTTTATAGTTTTAAGGTGTATTTATTTTGCTGTAATAAACGCATTTTTTTTCTTTCTAATCGTGTACAGGCGTCAAAGATTAACTTAGAAATTAAGGCTTAATGTTAATGAAAAAGTTCATTGATACAAGACTTGTCAGGACTTGCAACTTCCGCATAACATTAACTGTAGATTTGAGTTCTCTACCTCTGGAATACTTTTTTATTTCACCATATATCCATCTCACACCATAACATCACGCCCGTAATTCCCGAAGGGTTAGGCAGAGGTGTAGGTACCCATAGATCATTAAGATATTTTTTTTTGACCAATAAACTTAATTTTTACAGAAAAGTGCCTGTCTCTACCGAGCTTACTACTGCTACTGCATACTGACCCTTATTGTCTACATCATAGCGGTGACACTGTGTCTTGCACTAAACTATGAAAGTGGACACTACTTCGGGGAGATCTACATGACTTAAAATTTCAGTGATAATGGGATTATTAAAAAAGACGACCATGTATTTGGCGTTACCGCCATTTTGGATATTTGTAAGTACCTACCCTATTTATAACTGACTGCAAAAAAGGTTGTTTTGATAGAAAACATCACAGAAAACTTGAAACGTTATGGCGAAAAGTTGTTGCAAACTTTTGGCTTTAACGTTTCAAGTTTTCTCTGAAAATGCTTGCGCTTGTGACAATCGAGAAATACTTAGTCAAAGATGGCATCGTACTCACTATAATTTTTCATTTGTAGTAGTAATAGTTTATTTTAAATTACAGACACTTTGTTCCCCCCTTACATACTACAACTCCTTAGAAAAGGGTGTTTAAACAATTACCTGTAAATCTATTCACAGTTATTTTACCTCTGACAGCAGCAACCCAACATCAAAGGTTGAGGTTGAAAGGTTTGGATAATACATAACGAAAATAAAGATAATTATGATTTTGACAGACTTGTCAGTGGCAGCAACATAACAGCAACCTTATGGGAATGAGAATAAAGATCACTGTGATTTTGACAGTGATGCATAATCAGATGCAAAATAACTGTGAAAGGACTGTATGTGTTTGGTATACCTATATCATGTTTTTTTTTTCTTTTTTTACAGGTCTGGAAATATTGCTGATACGTTTAATAAAGAGGTTGATCAACAAATACAGTAACGATGAGGATATTAAAAATTGCGAAATTGTCTAGTCATTATATTTTATTATTAGCTAATTTTACTTTAACACTGTAATTAAGAGTCGATAGCTACAGAGCATATGAAATAATGTCGTCAGACTGTCTATCAATCTGCTGATCTACTGCTACTGCTCTCTCGTCCACGTAGGTACCCCACTGTGCAGCTATTCCGATTCCAAGGTACTCACAGTCAGGCAACTTTATGTGCCAGCTCCTTTCGACCCAGCATAATGTTTTCCCTCACGAACGCCATAGAACTTGGCCTTTGCAAAACGCCAATTCTATGTTATTAGCATAAAAATATACAACTTCCTAAATAAAAAGTTAAAAATTTATTCGTGCCCTAAATACCAATCCGAAAACTTACTTAGAGATTATCTCCAAACACTAAGTTATGATAACACTGAGGATCTTCTACTGGGTAATTAACAATGATAGCGAACTACACTAATCTAAATCTAACCATAAACGATTGTGTATTGGCTACACCCCATTCTTTCTCACTACTCTCTCCCTACACCCACTCACTACATACACACTCACACATCCTACACTTACTCTCCACACACACACACACTCAGATCCTACATCATCTTTCAATTGTGTTTCTCATACATAAATTATATTATATCCTGTTTTCTTTTACTGCTTATTGAACGTCCCGTTTTAGTATAATATGGCTTTGTTTCTAACGAAGAATCACTGACTCCTAAGACACAGGCACCTACACCTAGTTTAGGAGTCAGAGAATTAAAAATTTTGTGACCTAGTTATAAGCCTTATATGCTTATAAGCCTTATAGTCTTTGGATACTGTAATGTGATGGCTCTTGGTGAAATACAGAATTTATTGTTTTTATTTCGTTTATTTATTTACTTATCTAATTGTATTACATTTTTAAATATTTTTTAAAATATTAAAGTATAAAAAAAAACATTTAAAATTATAAAAAAAATAGTGATCCACCGGTGTTGGGAGCAGGGTCCAAGCTACCGGTGGTTAGGGCTCCAGTGACAGAAACCTCCTCACAATGCGAGCCGTATCGAGGAGTACTGCCGTCTGAATCAGGCCCTTGATCCAACCGCCTAACGAGAGCCTCGACAGATGTTGATCGAGGCTTTCGGCCATCAGGCCATTGGCGGATACGACAATCGGCACAATGACAGTCGAGCTCACATTCCACATGTCAACAACCTCGTGTGCTAAGTCAAGATATTTGATTTGTTTATTATTATTATTACTTATTAATCTCCTAGCCTTTTCCAACTATGTTGAGGTCGGCTTCTAGTCTAACTGGATGCAGCTGAATACCATTATTTTACATGGAACGACTGCCTATTTGACCTCTACAACCCAGTAACTGAATAACACGATACCCCTTGGTAAGACTGTTTGTCAGACTTTCGGGCTTCTGGCGACACTTAACGGCTGTCAAAGATTCAAGAATGACAGCCGGGACCAACAGCTTAACATGCATTCCGAGGCACGGAGGGGTCTCGGTATGTAAATAAGGTCACCCATCCACGAACCGACCGCGGCAAGCGTAGCTTAACCTGATCGATCGACCTGTTATTACTTAACCACCACCATGAAACTAAAATGCAAATGTTTGTTTATCTATTTTGTAAGCAACATTGTTCTGTAGCTTCATAAATGTTGTAAGTCCGTAATAATCCTACTAATATTCTATGCGTGAAAGTTTATGTGGATGGATGGATGGATGGATGTTTGTTACTCTTACACGCAAAAACTACTGAACGGATTTGGATGAAATTTGGCACACAAATGGTTTTTAACCAGGATTAACATATAGCATACTTTTTATTCCGATATTCCCACGGGATCGAAACTCATGCGGGTGAAACCGCGGGGCGCAGCTAGTATTATCATAAGTTTATCAATAAAAGAATAACTAACAATGACTATGGTTTTATTAACTCTACAGAATAAAGGTCCTCCATTGCCGTCTCAGCGGTGTTTCTACGAAGACCTCAGCGATGTGGTTGGTGTAGCTGGAACTGCCCTCCTGGTACCGCTCCTTGCGTAACTCGCTGCGGATTAGGAGCAGCAGATATATCTGTAACACTGTACACGAATATTATGTTAGAGACAGTCTGTGGTCCTTAAAAAAATGGTGACGATGCTGACTGCCAGGGTTCGCTGGACATGTATACCTATCTATATATATGTTGCAGATCGATTTTTGAATCTGGTATTTTACAAAATCGCTAGTTGTTTTAGAAAACAGCTTCGTAATGTAAAACAACTGAACAACATTCAGCGATTTTCCATAATTACTGAACTTGAACACGCAGAATTGCATAAACGTTTTGCATTTATCAATGCAAATGGTCAACGATTGGAGGTTTTATAAATCAGCGTAAATAGAAACGTCAGATTGTAGATTTTAGTTTTAAATTTTATCGCTCGTGGCTCTTGTGTGTCGTAACAACAATAATGGCGTCCGAAACAGAAATGAATAGAACGAGCATATGAAAGTAGGAATATAAGGTACTAGGTACCTAAGACAAGTATTTTTTTTTTTTAATTTTGCCAATCTGTTTTCTTCCGGCTAATCTCCGAAACGGCTGAACCGATTTTGATGAAATTTACTATGGGGATACTTTGAACCCTGGGGAAGGACATAGGCTTTCGACAAACCACAAGGGTGAAGCCTCGGAGGGAAGCTATTATTAGGGAAGTTATTATTACTACATAATAATATATTCGATTTTGCCACCCGGCAGTGCCGATTAATGCCAACGGGAACAAGTGCACGCTTAAGTATGTGTAGCAAATTGATACATTACCAAATCCTGTGAATGCGAGAGAGAACTCAGTGACGACGAAATTCCACCGAGGAAACCTGTCTATGTCGATATAGGTGATCAGCACCACTACAAAGGTGGCCACCATCGTCGTCAGCTCGTAGTAATAGTATATACGCAGGAGACGCCGCCTTTTCTGAAAGATTTAAACGTATCCTTATTAACATAATCAGCCTAAAATGTTCCCACTGCTGGGACACAGGCCTCTTCTCTGTGAGAGGGAGTAGGCCATAAACCAGCGGAGCCATTGCGGGTTGGTAGATATCACATTACACGTCTTCGAATGTTTGGTTCTACGACATGCCGGTTTCCTCACGATGTTTTCTTTCATCGTTTTGAGAATAGTGGTGATGAAATAAATTACACAAAGTAAAGCGTCTGACTGGGTCGAACTTACGACCTAATACTAGTAAATCGGGGCGGTTATCACTACGCCACCACTGCTCTCATCTCTGCCTGTCCTCTCTAAAAATGCCAGCGTAATATTAATTATTTATAAGTTATTGCAAACACACTTACCAAATGAGCTCCAATTATCAAAACAACATGGAACACGATATCCAGCGCATATAGTACAAATATGATGCACAGCTGAGCTTCCATGATCACGCCTCTGTACAGGGCCGCCGTGGTCGTGAAGGTACTCTCGATGTCGCGAAAGAACAGCCATAGTACCGCCTGCAAGATGCCGAACAGGCATGTCACCAACTGGAATAGAATATTTTGATCTATAGATAATATTTTTTTATAGTTAGAGGTATGAGGAACAGGGTGTAAAGTTCACTCATCCTCCATAGAAAAGGGAGGATCCTCCGACCAGACGGATGTTGTGTCTGGCGGGCAATTGTCCAACAATTGATGTTGGGAAATTGTATCTATGCTAATTGCGCGGTAAACTCTGCTTGCGAGATGCAGGATTTGCGTGACGTCAGTATGACGCGTTGTTCGCATGTGGCGTTGTAGATACCGCTACATTACTCCCCTCCGAAGACCGGAGGTCGATAATGGGCTGAGTCTTTGTATCTTGTGATGCTTGCCGGGCCAGCTGAGGTTCCAGTGAGTCGGAACCTTTATTCAAATTAGGCTGAGAATCGGCACTTTTCGAACGTCGAAATTACAAAAGACAGTCCCCTAAAACGCCCGCCCTTCACCACTTCCTAGTGCTTTCGTAGTTTTCGTAAGCTAAGTTATGTCACATTATCATTAGTAAGTATAGAGGCCTGTTTTCATTAGTAAGTATAGAGGCCTGTTGTCATTAGTAAGTATAGAGGCCATCTCATTTAAATTTTGATAACAAAAAGTTGACAACCAACGCGTAATGAATATGTGGGAATTGGACAATATTGATAACAGTTATCTCTTTAAATTCAGAGAAGTGACTTCGAAAGTTCGTAAATAAACAAAACAAATTAAATATATTCTTAGCAGTATAAACATGAGATAGTGAGCATTATCCCACTGCTACAAAGGCCTCTCCCTATGATTTCCAGCTCTTTTGATCCAGGGCTAAAGTGGACCATTGGTCGTTTGTTATGTCCAGCTCGTCCCACCGTCTTCTACGGGGTCTAATGAGACGTGGTTATTTTGACCCACAGCTCATTGGGCATACGACAGACGCGGCCAGCCCAGTCCCAATTCAGCTTAGCGGCTTTTTGAGCAACGTTAGTAATCTATGTTTTGGAGCGCAGTGTGGTGTTGCGAATAAGGTCTGTCAATTTGAAATCTAGAATACTGCGCTCCATTGCATGTCAGACCTTCCGAGTCCTTGTTCTTTTTATTTAAGCTTTAGTCGATAAGGAACCGATTTACCACTTTTCTTTCCCAACATTTACAAATAAAGAAAAGAGAATTACAGTTTTCATTGTAATCTCATCAACATGACCATTTAGACTTTAGCCCATAAATATTTCTGAAAGTCATACAGAACTCAAGATGGATCCGTCAAATGAATGGACTACTTATGTCACATTCTTAACAATCAAGATACAGCTGTAGAAGGAACAGGCGCGTATCCAAAATTAAAACTAACGCCGCCATCTTGTACAGACGTCAGCAGGTCAAGCTACCCAAAACTTTAAAATTTTCCCAATTAACCTTGAACCTTAATACTTTAATGATAAAGTTGAAAATCTATTAAAGAAATTTGACAGATTGCTTGATGTGCTGGCGTCTGTACATTTCATAAAACAGTTGCACAACTGTTGATCAACAACACCCTCGGCTCGAAGTCCCTAGAGCGTCATACAATCCTTGTAGTGTGTCCTTGTGTTGTGTCATCCTTGGGTCTATTTTCGGGCTTTTTTTTATAAGAGTCAACTCGAATCTCGGCTGCGATCAGCCAGCAGTAATGCATCCTAGTTTACCAACAGAATTGGCTAAATAACTAGGCAAACGAAGTTTAAGGTCAAATTGTGTCGTTGTGTGTGCATATTAATCTTGTAAGTGGAGTGTCCTGTCTATTTCCTTTGTCTAGGAACGCTAAATATAGCTTATATATGCATATCATAGCTATGTATAAGCCAAGGATTTATGAATCCAATCCTCAGTTTTTGAAAATAAGTACCAAATTAATATCGATATTTTCAATCGTGAATATCAACTAATCCAAGAAAATACTTAATATTACAAAGTAAATAGATTTACATAATGATTTAACAATGACTTTGGCACGGTTTCACTTGGTTTACTTGGCTGACAATAGGCAATTGCTTATAATCTCATATAATTTGCTTATCACCTGATTTAGTATTAATCGTACCCAAATCTTTAGTAGATTTGAGTACTTTGAATATGTCAACTAGCTGTCCGAAATCTGATATATTGACAATCCGATATTTTGAGAATCTGGTAATTTGAGAATCTTGTATTTTGAGAATCTGGTATTCTGAGATGAAAGGCTAAAATCAGACTAAAGAAGAACAACCAGTAAAACAAACGATACTAATAGATTAATCGAACAATCAGAAGGATATAATGAAAATTACAATAAAAAAACATTTACCAACATGGTTGAAACATCCGCTCATGCACATTGCATAGGCATCCTCACACATCTTCCTATCATTAAACTAGAAGCTAATAGATATATAAACGATAACACATACCAAGCTCAGGTACGCGAACACAAGGATTCCCCGTCGCAGCGGCAAGCAGAAGCAACACCGCTTCAACTCAGGTATTTCAATCAGCATTGTAACAGCTGTAGATCACAAACTCAAAGAAATAAACATGGTCCTTTTATTATTGGTGTGACATTGGTAGGTGCTTCTAAACGCAACGTTTGGACTATAGCGCGGGGAAAAGCGACTGAGTTAGTTGGACATGTGCTAGGGTTGGCGACTCCTTTCTATTTAGAATTTGTCCGTCGGTAGGTCCCAAGGAATACGTATTTTATCGCCGTTTTAAAAGAGTTTGTCGTAAAGGAATGTTTCTTCTGTCGTATAGCACGAAGTTTACTAACGAACTTCGAACTATTTCAAGCTTTAATGGCTTATTTAATTTAATAAGTAATAGAACATAACATCATGACTGTAATTCCCAAAGGGTTAGGCAGTGGTGTACCTAATGATAACCTACCCAAAATTCACCAGTTAAATAATATGTATGTTTAAATCCCATGTAATAGGGGGCGAGCCTATTGCCATCGACCAGGCACAAATCCAGTTATAATTGCGTAATACACTAACAACAATGGCTTTCATTTTGACATGTCAACAACATTCATTGCGTTATTTACGTTGCTGACCAGATACACTTTTCGAACATATAAATCATCGGATTAGCAATATCTTTCAAAATGATTCAGATTGTGATTGTAAGTGTGTTAGGCAATTAGGGTGCTGACTTCAGGCTGCTACTGAGAAGTTCCAGGTTGAAGAACGCAATAACGTTTGCCCGGCTTTGTACTTTGTTTTTTAAGATGTACACACGCCAGCAGGTCAAGCTACCTGAAACTGTCAAATTTTCCCAATCAACCTTGAAATTTAATGCTTTAGCGATAAAGTTGAAAATCTATTAAAGAAATTTGACAGATTGGAGTAGCTTGATGTGCTGGCGTCGCTACTGTCGTGTAGCAACAAGTAAGTAACTTTAAATTAAGAAAGTAAAGAAAGGGAAATTGAAGTTAATTTAAAGTTATATTTAAAAGGCATA